>NC_061157.1:64891911-65074411 GCF_022113875.1 Hydra vulgaris
TCAGGAATATATAAATAAACAACTGTAAAAAAACTTTGTGAATGCACAAAAATCTGCACAAAAAACATAGCATAATATAGATATATAATTGAGTATTGAGAGTAAAAGACTAAATACTAAAATAAAAAATCGCAAAAAAAAACTGACTTAACCTCTCAAAAGTATCATCTAAAAAACAAATGAAAAACATTTTTTTAACAAAATAATAAAAACATTTGTCTAGACGAAATCTATTGATCTTAAATTAAAATAAACTAATGAATATTGAATGAATAAAATATCTAACTGATATATATCAGTATATATATATATATATATATATATATATATATATATATATATATATATATATATATATATATATATATATATATATATATATATATATATATATATATATATATATATATATATATATATATATATATATATATATATATTTATATATATACATAAAAGTTGAATAAGGTTGCTAACATATATTAGTTATATATGACCATATTTTATTTATATTATTTATTACAGTTGAAAGATTAACAGTTAATCATTAAAAAAAAAAGTCTAGTTTTTACCTAGACTTTTTGAGAAAAAGATGCATTATACAACAAGTAGTAGCATATTGCAATTGTTATTAGAGAGACTTACAATGTAAGATAAAATATGTTATAATATTACTAATATGTCAGTTACATTATTAAAAAATTCAACTTTAAAGTAAGGAAACATTAAAATTCATTTAATAACTTTACATTGAAGGCAAATAATTTTTTTAAAATTTTAATAAATAGGAAACAATATTAAAAACTTTTATCAATATCTTTACTTTCCATTTTATTTAATCTAAAAAATAAACTGAAAATTTTATTTAATCAAAATCAAATATAAACAATGTTTATTCAACCCCTCTGTCTCTCGCGACCACTTCAGCAAAATGAAAATTAGGTACCAAAGTGCGACAAAAAATAGACACCCTGCTACAACTTTTTTTTCAATGATAAATATGCATAGATAAATGAAAAACTTAAAAAAAAAAATAGTATAGAAAAAAAAATGAGCATATCTTTGACATTAATTAAATGCCCAAAGTACAACTAAGTTTTAGACATAAAAAAACTCAATAAAAAATTCTTCTAGTAAAATAATAAACCTCACAGTAACAAAGTTTAACTATTCTAGTTTCTAAAAATAATCTATATTGATATCAAATTCTAAAAAGTTTTTCAACTAAATACGTCTTCCCTACGCTAGCTAAAAAAAAAATTTAAAAAGCGTGGCACAGTTTTTCAGCACAATATTCGGTTCCGTAAAACGGATATTTCCACGTACCTATATATATGACAATATGATATATATGATATATATGAATCAATTCATATATAATATAGTAACATACATATATAATATAGTAACAAGATATAACAGTAAAAAAAATTATATGTGTACTACTAATAATAATCGAAAGTACTTTGAGTTACAGAAATTTCGAGTTATCTGAGGTTTGAGATATTGGGAGTTTTCAAAACACTCATATTCTAACATTTATTAATGTTAGAATATGATTGTTTTATATTTTAATGGTGAAAAAATCTAAATTTTACATGATATTCTTAGTAGAAAATTTTATAAGGATTTCTTGAAAAAATAATGACAAAATTAATAGTTTTTCGTAACATCAAATTTTATAACTTTTCCAATTCTTATCAAAATGTATACAATTTGGTATAAAAACAAAGATATGAAAAAGACAAGGCCCCTACAACACCCAGTAATATGTTATGAATGTATATTTGTTAATGAAAGTTTTGTGTTTTTTATTGAAATTTTGGATTTTTATTTGCAATTTTTTATATTCTAACAGACGATCATTAAATTTGGTTGCCAGCTTCAACCTAATTCTTGATTTAGAACTATAATTTTGAACATTTCCGTGTTGAATAAAATACTATTTATTCTTAACTGTATTTTTTTTGAGGCTTCAGTTATCAAATGTTGGTGGTAATTTTAGTTATGCCACTGTGAAAACGTCGATTGTTAAGTATGTGCTTACTTTTTGTATTTTGTTTTGTTATGCAAATAATTTTTAATAATAGTTTCTTAATTATTAACTAATAAGTTTTGTTTTGTTAAACTATTTATTGTGGTTATTGTTTATCTGTATACATTACGCTATAGAGTATATGTAAATGCATGTGCAATAGCGTAGGTTGTATTTTTTTATGTATTCACATAAGACATTTTCAAGCACATTGTCCAATCTGCAAACTTAATTATTTTTATCCTTATGTCGAATGACAACGTTTTGCCCTTTCCCATCCCTGAATGTGAGGGAAATGAGTTCTGTAAATAAAAGTATTTTATTTAATATTAAATTAAATTTCATCAACAGGTTTGTAACTTTATTAGTATTTTAGCTTTCAAAAGTTTTGACCATATAAAGATTAGTTTCCCTCCTTAAATGAGGAGGTTGCAAATTGTACACCATTATAACTTTTGAATGCTAATATGAACTCATTTCCCTCATATTCAGATATAGGAGAGCAAAATTTTTTGGGTATTTTAGTTTTCAAGCACCTATGTTTTATTTATAAGAAATAATAGATTATAATTTATTTTTTTCATTGTCATTTTCCAGGTAGACATAAAAAGTTTGAAGTATGCACAAAGCCTGAAAGTGTCAAATATGGAACCTAAAAAAACCTGCCTCTGCCACTAACTGTATAATGGTTTTTTAAGGTAAGAGCTTAAATAAATTAACAGAAAAAAAATATTATAAGTTATACATTTTTATACTAAAATAGAACAAAAATATATATTTGTAGTTTCAGTTTTTATTGTCACAAATATTAAATATTTGTGACACAGAATGCAGATATTGATGCTTGTCTTCTTTAATGTCATTAATGCTTTATCTACTGTTTTCTTTTTGTGCATGACCTAATTTCTTTTCATATCCATATTTTTTTAGGTCTGTTTGTCAAGCGTCAAGTCAGGTTATCTTGCTTCTGGTACCATGTAGTACATCCTGCTTAAGCAGGTTGTACGCCATCCATACGACGTTTGGGCATCTGTTTGTAAAATATTGCTGCAAATCTTTTTGAGAGAGCCATTACTATGGAGAACCATCTAAACCATACAAGTGTGGAAACATGGATGTAAATCTTAAACACATTTGTGATATATAATTGTAGAATGTTTTATGTTATAAGTTTGGAAATTATATTCTGCTAAAAAAACTTTTTAAATGTATTTTAGCAAAACATACCTGGCCCGCATTTGATCCTGAAAAACGTTCTTTTTGGACCAAATGCTGGCTGGGTAATTTGGAATTGTAAATGAACTTATATTCATAATTTTTAAACTGCTTATGATCTGATTTTATTTTTGACATTTGTTTATTTAGATTAATGTGAAATAAACTGATGAGTTTATTTAATTTAGCTGGTAAAAAAATGAGTTTTTGTGAAACAAATTTAATGAAGGCAATTATAGGTATACCTGTTAATGTAATATATTTTGTATTGTATTTTGTATGCTTAGTTTTGACGATTTTTTAAATACTGCAAACTCACACTCGCACAAAAATCAACTGTGAACTCTTATTTAATCAGTTCCAAAAGTTGACTTTGAAGATTTTGTATAAGATATTAAAGCTTATTTATTAGACTGTGTTTTTAGAATGAAATTCGTTCATTTGCTGGCAACTTTTTTAAACGTGGTCCAGATCGAAAAAATTTGGTGCTAGAAATTGTCGATAGTGGAAGTGATAGATGCATCGAACCTAATTTGTAATTAATTTCTGTAAATAAATTTCACTTTACTAATTTTTGTGTTGAATTCTTGTTTTTCAAATGGTATTTGAAATTAATAAGTCTAAAAATTAACGTATAAAAAAATACGCACCAAATAAGACCTATTTATGGCATTCCATACCTAATGTTTTTCATTATTTCTAAACTGTAACTTAAACTTTCTTAGTACTCTTATGTTCCCCTTAGGCGTCTTTTTTACGTTCCTCTCAGGACGTCTTTTTCACGTTCCTTCTGGGACGTCTTTAAAAAAAATTGGTTGTGGAAGTATTTTGCAACACTGCACTCTATTTTCAGCCTATATAACACTAATGATAATTATAAATAACCTTGGAGACACGGAATTAGCTGTTAAGTTAAAAGTTATGGTATAGCGACAACTTAATAAGCAACGTGCAACTTTTTCCAGCTTACTAAACAATATGCACAAGGAACATCAACGTTACGAGAATTTTTGGATCCAGCGCTATCTTTCGAGAACCTTACTAAATCAAACATGGTAAATACCATGCTCAACCAAAGAGTTACAATATAGTTGGAATGAGAACGAAGTAAAAACGTCATTTTTCAAGTAGTAGTGTTAGTGGTAATATACTTTTCAATTGAAAACTGCGTAGTTATCTTAATTTAATAAAAACAATAACTTTTCAAATCTATTAGAAATATTACAAAACAAAATAAAATCCTGGAAAAAAATAAAACACTCCTTTCCAAAAAATTGTTCTTTTAAGTAAGTTACAAACCTTGAACTAAAAAACGAAGCAAAAAGTAAGGTTCAAAGAAGAATTAGAGATTGTGTAAAACTTTGATATGTATACGTAGTATCAAGGAATTCAAAAAACGATTATATTGCGGGGAAGTTTGTGTATCTAATATCGGATTTTTTAAAATTTTTAAAAATCCTATACTAGATACACAAACACAAAATGATTAGTATAGAGTAATCATTTTAGTTTCACCATTTTTAAACAGACTTGTTTAAAAATGGTGAAACTAAAATGATTACTCTATACTAATAACTTTGTACTAATATAGGTGTAATGAAGGGTTTAAAAATTAGTCTTTCTAGATACAAAAAGCTTTTTTTTTGATTGTACGTAGGGCCACTTGCTATTAGGCCGGTAATGCTATAATAAATTGACAAGATATATATTTAATGAATGTAAGGAAAGATTGTTGGAAAGAAAATTAAGGAAAGATTGTTGTTGTGGCAATAATTGTTGGAAGTGGCAACATTGTTTTTACATTTAGAATAATTTATGAAAAATTATAAGCAATGAAATGTTAGTTTTTGAAGAAGGAAGAACTCGCATAGTGTGTTAAATTGACCGCCAGGTTTTATGTCTGTCCATTTTTAATTTTTTTTTGTTTCCTATAAAGAAGATTTGCAATGAGAAAAAAAAGTCTTGGTAAAAATATATAATAGCGAGGGAAAGTTGTACTGACATATTACAAGTAATGTGTTTTAGTGGGATTGTGATAGATCTTGCGGGTCCTCAATAAGCTTTAAGTTGGGGTGGGGGGGGGAGGGGAAGGTTGGCACGAAAAACGAAGAGTAGACAATTTTTCCGTTTGTGCTTCGAGATTTTGACGTAAGCCTAACTTGCGGATGTTTTTTCTTTCATCGCTGATCATTGACAACAACACATTTTCGGGGTGTCCGAAGTACCAATTATGTTGCAGTACAGGGTCTATAATGTCTAGCAATTCTTGAGTTAGATAACGCAACTACTACATTGTGCAAAAAAGATGTCTCATACCATCTTTACATGACGGATGCATTTTAATGGATAAACCAAAAAGGAGCATAAACCTTTGCAAAATACGTGACTAAATGTTTGAGATTGACGAAAGGCTCTTCACTAGCAACATACAGACGTGACACACTATTGGCTGTGGTGAACCACCGTGAATGATTTCACGGTGGTTTATCTAGAGCTTTCATTTGAAAGCTCCAGGTTTTCTCTTAGACAGAGCCGGCGAACATTCTCCCTAAGATACGGCTTCACACATCTCCCACAGATCTTGTTAATTGGTGCTGAGACTTGTTAAAAAATGATTGGCAGAACCACCTTGATTTAATCAAATAACACAATTGGCAGTTTTGCTAGCACTTTACTTGGTTCACTGAATACATTTAAAATACATTTAGAATGTGACTTTAAAAAAAAATGCCTGCTGGGAGATATGTGTTCCTCGGTAACAATGCGACGGTAAAACTTTGAATCTTCTTTATTGTTGTTTATAGTTTTGTTCTTTCTACCTTCAAAGTAAATGCCACTGACTATTGTTGATTCTTGAGATGGTTTCATTTCAATAAGCTTTCTTATACGTTCTCGGCAATTTTGCTAGATTCAATAACACTCAATGAATCTTTTGCTGTTACAATACCATAATCCTACAGCACTTCGGTAGCAATTGTTGCTGCGGACCGGTCAGAAATAAGATATATGTTGCAAATGTTGGAAGTTTTTAAATCTATACTGATTTTGAATTACTCGAAGAAGTAACTGGTGACAAAATGTCATAAAGTTTATCGGCTTCGATTGATGTCTCGTTGTCAGAGCAATCATCATGAATCTGACCAGCAATGTTGCGGCCACCAGAGAAAGTACTGTCATCAATCTCATCACGATCGCGGTCTCGTAAGTTCTGAATATTAACGGTAGATGAGGGTATAACTGGTCTACGCTTTAGAAGTCCCACAATATGCATTTCTGTTTCTTTTCGAAGTAACTTCACGGCAATCTTCTTTGTAGCAAGTTTATTAACGACACAAATGGCCTTAATTACAGAGTTTTTTGATCATGCAGAAATGCCTGCTCTGCAGATGGCAACTTGCAATTTTGTCACAGAAGCATACTTCAAAAATGCATTTGCAGGCCGAAATATCAAAAAGTCTACTTCTTGCATTATACCTGAAAGTATCAATTGCCACTTCACTGTTCTTAGGATTTATGTTTTTCATGAGCTTCATAAATTTTTCGTGATACGAGTGAATCATTTGTAAAATCCGAGTATGCGAGACAACTGTATTGAGACTTTTAACAAAATTTGTTCAATGTTTTGTGCGACCTTTTCCGATAAGTCCGTTCTTTTATTTTTTGTAGCAGTCGTTGGTTTTATCTGATGTTTGATCAAAGCGTATTTTAGCATAACGTGTTTATAAGTAGGAAGAACAATGTCAGACATATCCTTTGGCATACCAAATATATTACAAGTCACCGTCTTTTTAGTGTTCCGCACTGTCGCCATTTTTTACTGTTTATAACTGGCAATATTCTGATACTCTTTTGTACTATACAGTCTACAATGCACAAATATTACACTATAATGCAGGTCAAACTTTTATTTCACTTATGTAATTCAAATCCAAAACCAAATACAACAATAGTCAAATTGATACAAGCTATAACTTTATTTTATACAAACTATTTGTAAATGATAAATAAACTAGTAAAAGTAGAACAGTATTCAGGATGTTATTTAGAATACTATTCTGAGTGTTATTCAGAATACCCAGAATACTGATCGGGCTAGGACTATATATTAAATATTATTTCATTAATTTTCTTCCAAATAATAATGTAAATAAAGAGTTGATATTAAACAGAAGATTTAGTTTCGTATCTTTGAGGAACAAATAAGATTAAACAACAAAGCATTTGAACAATGACATTGTACTGCTAAATGCGCATTTAGCAAAATCAGTTTATTTTTATTGATTTTATGCCTACTTTAATGAATTATACCTCTTTTGGTCTGTAATTGTAGAATCTCCAGGATCAATTCTACTTATCCTACATTATTGATTAGATGTCTCATGTACATCCTACAGTACATCCGCTCAAACATGGCACAAAATGAAAACATGCAGATTATACGCGCAACCTCCTTCCCCTCCTACACTTCCCTAACTCAAAGCTTACTTAGAGCCCGCAAGATCTATCACAATCTCACTGAAACTTTTACACATTACTTATAATACGACAGGACAACTGTTTTTATTATAGGATTTTATTATAGGATTAAAGTCTAGTATCCTTATATTTAAAAAACTTAATATGATACCAGGGTAATATACCATTTCTGGATGCAATTACTTGAACCAGAGACGAGTTAGGATGTTGGATTATAAAAATCAAGACACCATCAAGAAACAAAGGAAGATTTTAAGAAGCCGCAAGCATAAAAAATCTGATAAATTTAAATAAAAAGAAGGGAATATGCATCATAATTAAAAAACACTATTAATATGCTCTTTTTATACTATATTATTTGTATTTTTATTATTTTATGATATTTTGCATCACAATTTCAACTTATTTGGCATTATTCTCAGAACGCGTGTTTTAATCTTCCGGCTGAAGTATTTTGAGATCCGCTTGACCGCTTTTAATGAAATTTTTAGGCAGTATTCCTCTCGTAAATATGTATGCAATGAACAGACAACTTTTTAAAAACGTTTTTTAAACTTAAGAAATTAAAGAAAACGTTTTTTTTTACTATTTTTACAAAGTTAATATATATATATATATATATATATATATATATATATATATATATATATATATATATATATATATATATATATATATATATATATATATATATATATATATATATATATATATATATATATATATATATGTATATATATATATATATATATATATATATATATATATATATTCATATATATATATATATATATATATATATATATATATATATATATATATTATATATATATATATATATACATATATATATATATATATATATATATATATATATATATATATATATATATATATATATATATATATATATATATATATGTGTGTGTGTGTGTGTCTGTGTGTGTGTGTGTTTAATATTTAAAGAACATGATTTAGAAATTAAGGTTGGGTTATTTACATATCTAATCAGGTTACAAAAATAAAAGTTTTTAGTACACACCCAGCCCACCCTTTTTAGATGTTTGGGTGCACATTAAAAGGAATTTTTTAGACACCCCTTGACAGATGCGAATTAAACAATTTTTTTTTACAAATATTTGGTAAGTACCTTTATAGGAAACAAAAAAATTCTGAGTGGGCGGACATAAAACCTGGCTGTCAATTTAGCACACTGTGCTCATGGCATATTTTTGAAAAAATCCTACTAGTACTTAAAACTGTAAAGCCAAAAAGTGTCGTAGCGGAAATGTGGCAACACTTTTACAAATTTACGATTATCTCTTGAGGATGATACTCTCAATGCTCTATGTTTCTTAAAGACATATGTTTCTTAAGGACAAATGTTTCTTAAGGACATATGTTTCTTAAGGACATATTTTCTTAAGGACATATGCTTCTTAAGGACATATTTTCTTAAAAACATATGTTTCTTAAGGACATATTTTCTTAAGGACATATTTTCTTAAGGATATATGTTTCTTAAGGACATATTTTCTTAAGGACATATGTTTCTTAAGGACATATTTTCTTAAGGACATATGCTTCTTAAGGACATATTTTCTTAAGGACATATGTTTCTTAAGGACATATTTTCTTAAGGACATATGTTTCTTAAGGACATATTTTCTTAAGGACATATGTTTCTTAAGGACATATTTTCTTAAGGACATATGTTTCTTAAGGACATGTTTTACAAAAGAGAAAAAATCCAAAGATGAAAAACTCTGTAATTTTGATTTAAAATAAAAAAGTTTATTGAATCAGTGAAAGTTTTTCTATTTACTTGAGATTTTATTCATGTTATGATAAATTAAAAAAAAAAAATTTAATTCAGGTATTAAATAATGTGTACCGAAATATTGGTATTGAAAAATGAAAAAAATATCGGCATTGAAAAATAACAGTATGAATGCACTAATTTTGTTAGTAACTTACGGAAACATATATTTAAACGCCTAAAAATTATATACGTAAACAAAAAAATGTTTTATGTTGCACTCGGTCAAGGACTAGACTACTTGTTTGGTATTTGCGTGGCCAAAGTTGTTTGCAATTGATTTGATAAAAGCAGCCGGTTTTTCTCGGTATTTTCATTTGTTAACCAAATATTAGTCTTTTTCAGAAGTAATTTAAACAATCCAGTTTTGGAATTAGTTTTTTTTGTACTAAGACTGATGGTGGGAGACACATTTGCCAGCTGCATAAATGCGCTCGATTTGCACTATTGACCGCAGAGTCAATAGTGCAAATCGAAAAAAAGCTTGTAGGTATCTTTTACGTTGCAAACCAAAAACTTCAATAATGCCACAATTTGTTTTGTTTTTTTTGTTTGTTTTTTTTTTTTTCTTTTTTTTTGTCATCAAAAATTCACACATACAATAAGAAAACAACTGGTTTCCTTTATAAAAAACCAATTGGTGTACAAAATAAATTATGAATATATATGGTTCAAAGTAATCAAATTTAAAGTGTTGAAAAGTGTTATTGTTTCTAAGTATTGTTTCTAAGTAGTGTTATTGTTTCTAAGTAGTTTTCTATTATTATGGCTGCCTACAGAATTTTTTAAGGATGTTTGTTTCAGATATGGCACTTTTACGCATTGTGCGTGAAACATATTTTAAGTATGTTCATGCTTATGCTAAATGAGGATACTATGCCGAAAATCGCAAGGATGAAGGGCTGGGAACAAAAACACCCTAAAACATTTGACCCCCTGTCTTTCTAAAAGTGAAGGCAGTTATGCAATAAAATTTTCAATTTTTTTATCATTCAATAGATTTCAACTTATTGTCAGGTTTTAAATTCTATTTAAATTATTAAATGAAATTTAAGATCCGTTGGTTTGCATTTCTTAAACATTAAAATATCTGCTCCCACAAGTGTTATTAAGTTTTAGTAATCTTGACTAAGTTTAATCACGTTTCATTTACACGTAATAACATTTGCAATCAATAGTGTTTGTAATCGTAATTGTAATTGTGTTACTAAATGTAATTTCAAATACAATCGAATTGTTTGCGCAATGACATGACTTGCAGTATAAATCCCACTTCATTATAATAGTTTTATTATAAAAAGAAAAGTTGATTAAAAGTTTAAGACGTTATTCAAACGCAAATAGCTTTCGCCTCTTTTTTATCTTTTTCTTTTATATAAATTTCAAAACAATAGCAACTTTTTAATTTTCATGAAGTGAACGTTTTAAAAAAATTAACATTTTAGTAAAAAATAATAATTAAGTTAATTCCCGGTAAGTCGAACACGGGTTGACTCTAACTTTTGTTATTTCAAACTGTTTCATTTGGTCCCTTGAAATTGTCTAACTGATTACTATTAAAATTCTCCGGTTAAGTTGAACATTCGATAACTTGAACTTCGTTAAGTCGAACTATTTTATTGCCCCCTTTCGGCAAATTTCTTTGAATAACTCGAACTTTTTGTATGGGAAATAATGAAATCAAAATAACTTGATTAAATTTTTATTTTAAGAGGTCATTCCATATAAAACATAAAATACTTTAAGGAAGACATTGTGTTGCATTTTATTGCTACACTTTTTTGAATATGATCTTTTAAGTGTGCGGCGCGAGTACTTGCTTTTTAAACTCAAAGTTTGTAACATGGCGACCAAAGACATTTCTCTAATTCGATTGCGCAACTAATTTCTCAGCTTGAAAAAGAGGACAGTAAGGACAAAAATGTAAACAAAGTGCTGCAAAATAAAAAATATCTTATTCTAACTCAAGCATTATCAGACCAAAAGAGGTGAAAAAAGGCGGAAGAGGAATGTATTGCTGTATACCACTGTGTGGAAGTTCGTTTTATAATAACAATATGGAAAAAACTAATATTGGTCTATTTTCTTTCCCGAACAAAGAGAAAAAGCCAGATGTTCACAGAGCTTGGTGTAACGAAACATTTAAATATAGACGTGAAGGAGGTGCTGATAATTTTTAAATAAGGAAACACACTAAATTGTGTGAGTTTCACTTTTAGCCTGAGGAGATAAAAAATTAGTTCTGGTTGCGGTAAAAAATCGTTAAAAACAGGAAATGAAGTTCCAAGCATATATTCATTTAAGACAGTGCAAGAAAAATTACCTAGAAAATCTCCATGTAAAAGATCAAAAATTCCAGAGTGCACTACTAAAGTCGATAAAGGAGTTCATAAATTACTGGGTTTTACAAATAACGAAAATTGTGAAAACTGTCAGCTGTTATCATGCGAAAAAACAACCATAGAAAAAAAATTAGAAGTTGTTCATGAAAGCTACTGAGCTTGCTTGAAAAATATAACAATTTAAAAATAATAAATGACCGATAAAAAAATATATTTTCAGCTACGAAAGTTTTGAAAAAGATGATAAATATTTTAAATCTTTTACTGGTATGAGAAAAAAAAAGTTTGACATTTTGTTTGAATATTTAAATCCTGGAAATATTAGGTATTATTATTCTGAGCATCATTCTGAGGAAAAATTACCTTAAAAAAATCTCCTTCATATTCTACACCAGATTCCAACCCTGGTCCTAGGTCAAAAATGAAATCAACTGACCAACTGATGTTTTTAACATGGCTTAGGCTTGGTTTTTCTTAAGGTTTTACTTCCTGGTTATTCAAGACACCAAAATCTAGTGTATCAAGATATCTTATAACATGGTCAAATTTTAAACTTGGTACTATACCAATGTGGCCTAATTTAGATCAACTTAAACTTAACATGCCGAAGTGCTTTAAAGAGACTTATCCTAAAACGAAAGTTATTATTGACTGTACTGAGTTTGTTTGCCAAAGAGCATCTAGCCTTACAGTTTAGAGTAGTAAGTTTTCTCACTATAAGCATCATGTTACCTTTAAAGGAGTAGTTGTAATTGCTCCTTCTGGTGCAATAACATTTGTTAGTGAACTATTTGTTGGCTCTATTTTAGATATTGAACTAGTTAAGCAATCAGGACTTTTGCAAAAAGAGCTATGGGAGAGTGGAGATTCTGTAATGGCTGATAGAGGTTTTTTAATAAGGGATCTGCTTAAGCCTTTTGGTGTAACATTTAATATTCCAGCATTTTTAAATGGAAGAGATCAATTATTAAATTAAGAAGTTATAGAAAGTCAAACAACAGCAGCTTTACGAATTCATGTAGAACGTACTATACAACGAATTAAGAAAAATAAGCAAATACGAAATGAAATATCCCTAGTTTTATATGGATCTATTAATCAAATTTGGACTTTAAGCTGCTTATTGTGTAGTTTTAATGATCCTTTTATAAAACAATAAAATTATATGAAATATAATATTTAATAATAAGATACATAGTATGACAAAAGATATTTTTTATAAAAATACCCTAAATTATATATAACATTTAAAAAATAACATTTATCAAAATTAATGTTTACATTAATAATTTCTTTATAAACGTAAACTATAAACAAACATTGTGTCAGTCCTGATAAACCCGTTACTAATTGGACTTGTGTATAATAGCCAAATAAGTGATTTTTCTTAAGAAATAGTTCCCCCGTAAGTATGAACCAAAATAAAACGCCTTATCCCTAACCAAATCATTAGGATTTGCATTTCTTTTTGTATAAGGACACTTAATTTCCATTAAATAGGCTTTCGAGTCAATTAACACAAGTCCATCTGGGCTTGCGCCAAGCCAAGGGATGCATGGTTGAACTAATAATCCAGTTTCAACTATTTTAATATTTTTGTTAAATTTATAGATCATCACATTTTAAAATTTTTCTTTATTAATTTTACCATGGTTTAACATGTCTTTAACATTTGTCAATTTTTTATTGTCTTCTGTTAATTGTTTTACCAAAAATTCAAAGTTATTTTTCCTAATATAAATCTTATGTGCATTTGAAGATGTTATTCGATATTTTCTCTGGTCAAACCATTGTGGAGGTTGTCTTTGTTTTACAGTTTTTTTTTTTGTAATAGCTTACTTTCGCCATGTGAAACAATTATTTTTTTCATAAACTCAATTTCTTTTAAAGAATAAATCCATGTATCAGGTATATATAAAAATTTACTTGGTAAAGTAAGAGTAGAAATTATAAAAGCTTTGTTTTCAACATTTTCACATAAGTGAGATAAAAAAATAAAGTTTCGTTCAACTGGTAAAAGTTGATATGAAAGTGGGGATCCTAAACACTGAATACCAAATTTTGTCTTTTCTGAATCAATAAAAATTTTATCTGGAACAATATGCGCATAGCCAATATTTGAATCAATTTTTTAAAACTGTTTTGTAGTTTCATTACAGCATTTAAGTTTTCTATAAAATCAAAATTACGCCTTGCCACATATACTGTTGGGTTAATTCCTTTTTTTGTAAAGTTAGCATAAAGTACGTTTTTCATTACAGGGTATACTTTTTTCTCTTTCTCACCAGGCACTCCACATTTTTTTTAAAGCACTAGTGCAGGGGATTTAAGAAGGAACACCTTTAAAAAAATTTCAAGAGTATTCTGCTAATTCTAACAGTAAAGCCATAATGTGGTTACAATAACCACTCAAACCAGCAGGGGAACTGCAAGAAGCCTTATCAACTTGACTACTTTTGCGATTAATATAAATGAACATTTTTCGAATCATTTTTTTCATACTTGCTCGACATGAACATTTTACAATGAAGTGTTTAAGTGTTTGTGCTGTGAATAAACTGTCTACAGAAATATAACGGTTTTGTTTTAATTTTAGTCCTTTTTCTAAAGTTTTTTTAATAGCTTTTCCTTTTTATTTTACTATATTTGCTTACATGGCAATCAATTTCGCGTTTGGTAAAAACGTTGGTAAAAACTGCAGAGATTTTCCCCAGCACTTACCTTCTTTTAAAGGTACACCTTTCTTTGATTTTAACTCTAGTTTCAAATCTCTATATCTTGCAATATTAAATTTTGAATTTTATTATCTGTAAAGCAGCTACTTATATTATTATTAATTTCATTCATATTTCTTTAGATAGATAAATTGAAAAAATAGTAACTTCTTTGTATCATTTAAGCGATTTGTCGCTATTTGTTCATATTTTTGTCCATACTTGCCTCGCTTTTAATAGTTGCGCAATTGAATTAGAGAAATGTCTATTGCAACTAAGCGAAAGTTGAATACAAAAACTGTTAAAGTCAAATACAACACACTAAGGGAATTATTAGGTGGCATTTCAAGGTCAAAGGTCGCTTTAAAATATAATATACCAAAGAACACCTTATCTACCTGGTTGAGAAACAAGGAAAAGATTTTTAATGCTGTGAAGAAAGGAAACAACCGAAAGTTGTTTCCTTTTGTTGTTCGTAGCAGAGATGTCACTGTCTTTGCTTTAATTCTCAAAGCTAAAGCCACGAAATTTGCTGAAAGAATGAAAGTTACAAATTTTCATGCTTCAGATAGTTGGGTAGACCGTTGGAAAAAACGGTACGACATATCATTTAAAGATTTATGGTGAAGCTAATGCGTGTACAAGTGAAATGGTAGCACCATGGGAGGAAATCGCGTTACCAACCATTTTATCAAAATAAAATTTGAACCAGATTTATAATGCTGACAAATATGGCTTGTTTTATCGGCATAACCAAATAAATCTTTACATTTCAAAAATTAAAAATGTGTCGGTGGGAAACACAGATAATTACATCTTACAGTATTGGCATCCGCAAATGCATTTGGGAAAATATTTCCAATGTTTGTTATTGACAAAGCTAAATCGCCCAGATGCTTTAAAAAAAGTAAAACATTTGCCCTGCTGTTATCGCAGTCAGAAGAAAAGTTAGATGGATGGCACACTATTCGAGGAATGTGTTCGTGAAATTGATCTGCAATATACGAAGGAAAGACTAAAAATTGTTTTATTAGTTGATAATTGTCCAGCTCTTCCAATCATTGATAATCTCAAATCAATAGAACTAATCTTTTTACCAACAAACACTACCTCGAAGCTCCAGCTGATGGACCAGGAAGTGATTAGGTTACTTAAAGCCTATTATAGAACACTATCTGTATCTATCTTCAAAAGTTAATAGATGCAATGGAAAAAAACCTCTTCCGGAATTTACTTAATAGATGCCATGAAAATGCTTGATGTTGCTAGGGGAAGGTGAAGATCGAAACAATTTTCAATTGTTTTGCTAAAGCTGAAATTTCAGAGAAAATTTGTTTTGACGCCTCGGTAGATGTGGATGATACCTTTGAGGATCTCAAAAGCCAGTTATAAAAGCTTGCTGTTAATACATCCAAGTTCTTCCCTAAAGGATCAACAGCAAAAGATTTCGTGTCCATGGATGATTTTGTCAACACTGCCAGCCCGATAATGAATGATGAGGAGATTATATCAGACGTTTTAGAATAAGAAAATTTTGAGGCTGAAAAAGATGAAGATAGTGGTGTAGATTTTTTTATCAAACCAACATACTCTCAATCGGGTGATGTACGTCAAGCCCTTGAAGTAGTATGAAGCTACATAATATTCAGTGACAATGGGAGTGTATTAATAAATGCATAAACTAAATAAACTTAATTGTGGAAAAAGAAATATCAAAGAAGCTAATACAAGCGAATTTACGTAGCTTCTTTCACTGAACTTATTTCACACTTTTTATCACCATAATAGTGTATATTTAATGTTTATGTTTTAGCATTGAATAAATAAAAATCGCCTTAACTCGAACTAATATCTCATTTCTGTCAAAGTTCGACTTAATGAGACTTCACTTAAGTCAAACATTCGTTAAGTCGAACCATTTTCCTTGGTCCCTTAGAGGTTCGAATTATCGGGAATTAACTGTATTATTAATAATTTTACCGTCATCTTATATTGAAATTTATATGATAATGCAAAAAACTAATCGATGTAATTGTTTCCGTTATCAATTAACTTCTATTGAAAAAAGTATTTTTAATGATTTGTAACAAAATCTGTTATATTTGGGAATTAGAGTACTTCTATAAAGTAGCATAGAACTTTGACGCACATTGAAATGTGACGTACTATGTATTTCATTTCAAAAAAATATGTTTTATATGTTTTAAAATTTTATGTGTTTTTTAAGCTCTATAAAAATAGAAGGATTGCATATGTTAATAAAACGATGCGATTTGAGACGGTTTTCTATTTTCAGTCATTTTTATAACTTTCATCACAAAAAATAATTACTTCAAGGAACTCCTGTTTTCTGTAACTTGATTAAACTAATATTGTAAACAAATTTTAATATAATTTTGCTTAAAAAGATATTAAAGTAAATTTTCATTTATTTTGTAAAAAGTACTAATTACAATTTACATAGGAAAAAAGATAATTATATCCGATAAACTGCTCCATTTTCAATTATGAAAAGTCATAAAATGTTACTTTGGAGTACCGTTTTGATACTTAAAGCAAAGTATTCTGCTTTGAAAAGTATGTTTTATATTTTATTTAATTTAAAAATTTTTTAGCCGCATTTATAATGTGTAACAAATAGCTAAAAAAAGTCGCCTTAAACTTAATCTTACTACTACATACATTCATTAGTATATACACTTGCGTAAGAACAGGGGGAGCGGAGGGGGCGATAGCCTTCCTCCTCCCAACTTAAACACTTGGTGGCGGACACTGTATTTAGCCCCCACCTTCCCTCCCTCCATTTTCTAAACAGTTTTAAAAAAACTTTTATGATAGCAACAGCAGAATTATCATTTTCCAGTCTGCAATGACTCAAAGTTAATGGTACCTTCCATGTTAATCCCTTTGATCTGGCAAGAGCTGGCATCGAACCTTGGAGCTCTTGGTTCTGAGCCAGGACTCTAACCTTACTTTGCTATGGCTATTTTATTATATTAGTAACAGTATCAAGTTATGATTAAGACAGTGATTTGGCTAGGAGCTAGCTATAAATGCAAATGATCTGCTAGCCAAAAATTTTATTTATTTTTACATTTTATCTTATTTGCTTAATATTATTCACATTCATAACCCAACTTGATACAACAAGTGATACTGTTTGATGCTTGATCTAAAGTATGTTGAAAACTACAAAGCTGCAGAATGTAGCTATTGAGTAGTTATAGACTTGTTATTATGTTACATCAAGCTTTAATGATACAATAGAAATAATTTTGCCAGCTAAACAGCTGAGCTGTGTATACAAACCACAGCTTGTTAGTGATATCGTCAGCCTATAGATTTATTGTTATGTTTTAGCAAGCTACAAAACTAAAATATGTAGCTATCAACAAGTTTTTATAAAATGGCCAAAATAAAAACCCATGATAGATATACATTTCACAGTTTTTTAGTAAGCCGTTTTAAAACAATAGAGCTATAGTAATTGTTATATATATATATATATATATATATATATATATATATATATATATATACATATATATATATATATATATATATATATATATATATATATATATATATATATATATATATATATATATATATATATATATATATATGTGTGTGTATATACTTGACAACAAGGGTAGCAATAATCCCTTGAAATATAATATGAAAATTAATTTCAAATAAAGAGTTTCATCCATAATAGAAGTTTTTTATAAATTACATTAAATCGTAATTATATCAATACCTACAAAACTGTAATATCTAGACGGTGACATTTTGTAAGAAAATTGAAATGATATTTTCCATATGAAACCAAAACTAAAAACTCAATTTTTAGTTTTGGTTTCAGTTCGTATTTATGATAAGTTCAGCTATTATCATAAATACGAACTGAAACCAAAAATAAAAATTGAGTTTTTTATAAAGTAAATAACAAAATGATTAAGTAATGTAAGAAAAAATTGCTTAGCTAGCTAGTTGCTAGCTAAGCGCTAGTTTTTTTTAAATTCATTTTTATATCAATAATTATTATTATATTTATGTAAGTAAAATGTTAAATTTATGTGATAAAAAAGTTAAAAAGATAACGTTCTGTAACAAATAAACTAAATCAAAGTTTAAAACACGTGTTTTAAACGTTAAATAAACGTATTAATCCGTATTAAAAGCAGCAGACCGTTGAACTTTGTAGGTAGTTCTAGATTTTTGTAGAATGATGTAGAACACTCTAGAAATGTGTAGAGTTACTAACCGTGGCTATATAAACGATTTCTGCACTAGCTTTTGTTGTTGATGTTGAATCACTAATTGATAAGGTTAAGAAAACAATTGAGAAAAAGAAATAACTTTTTATTGGGCACTGTCAAATTAAATAAGCAGATATTATTTGGTGGTTATTAAATACTGTTACTGGACTTACTTTACGAAAATATATTTACTAAAATAAATTTACTAAAATATATAAAAATATACGCATTGCATAACTTACATAAATTAGATATAACAGTGAAAACAATCATTATATATTTACTTACTTTCGATTTTTATCTTTAAAACTAATATAACTTTATAGAAAATGTCACACAAGGAAAATTTTAGCCCTGTAGAGAAGAACAAGAATTTTTGGGCCAAAAATCTGATAAAATCTCAGCAGCCGCATAAAAGGTGGGGCGCCGTGCCTTCGCAAAATTTTTACTCGAAGAAAAATGCAAAATACAACTCAAAAGCAAGTTATTCGGCATTACCAGTTTCTTAGAGTTGAAATTTAAAGAATAAAATGAAAGAATAACGAACATTTCCAAAGAGGTTTGAAGTTTAGGGAAGAATAAAGTTTTCCTAATATATTCAATCAAATAATGCAAGCAAAACTTTTATTTGTGTTAAAAACTTAAAATGTATTAAACGAGGAAAATATGACGCAATAGACAAACTGTTTAATATCACAAAAGCTAACGGAGTAAGTTTGTCAGCTAAAGATAAACAATTCTTTTATCTACAAGTAGAAAGTCGAGGAAAAGTTGATTATGCCACCTGTAAAGAAGCATGCAAGACTTAAGTAGAACAAGTTAAGAAGAAGTTGTAAGACTTAAGTAAATGTTTTCACCAAAGGAACTTGACAAATCGTTGATTATTTTTTTCCAGCATCACGCGCTTGATAAGATTCTACGTGTGGTCATGGATGAGAAAGTTGAAGAAAGCACTAAGTAAGCAATTATTGAATATCCTTTTGTACCTTAGTTGATGAACAGTTATGAGGTATTGCAAGCAAAATTTGTAAAGAGAACAGATTTGATTAATGAAATGTCAGGTTGGACAGATGACATGAAGTTCTTGTATTAACTGACACTTATGTTAAAGTTTTCTGAAAGAAAAGGATATTTCTTACTTGTTAACTTTAAAAAGTTCCCAATATTAGTAATGCACGTTGGAATTCAAGAGCCATCCTTGAATATATATATGTATATATATATATATATATATATATATATATATATATATATATATATATATATATATATATATATATATATATATATATATATATATATATATATATATATATATATATATATATTTATACAGGGCCAGCGCGAGTAGGTGTCACGTGGGGGAGGGGGTGCTATTACAACTTTTGCTGACTAAAAAAAATAAAAAATTAAAAAGAAAGTCCTCGTTATCGAAAATGCCATGATGACATTTCCCGACTAACTGTCTAAATTACCGACTAACCTATATCGAAAGGGTCGATATTTGCCGACTAACTAGTCAAAAAGGGTCAATTTTGCCCACTAAAAATCATTGATGGGGGGTTGTCACCCCCCACATCCCCCTATCGCGCCTATATATAAATATATATATTCATATATATAATATATATATATATATATATATATATATATATATATATATATATATATATATATATATATATATATAAATATACATACATTTATATATTATATATATATAAATATATATATATATATATATATATATATATAAATATATAATATATATATTTATATATATATGTATATATATACATATATATTTATATATTTATATATACATAAATATATATATATTTATATATATATATATATATATATATATATATATAAAAACATATATATATATATATACATATATATATATATATACACACATATATATATATATATATATATATATATATATATATATATATATATATATATATATATATATATATATATATATATATATAGTCTTGCATGTCTCTTGCGTAGCATCAAAAAATATTTCCCATAAACTGTAGTTTTAAAGAGCGCGTTAATAAACCAGACTAGAAAAAGTTTTAAAAATTAAATTTTTTTTTTTAATTGATAGACTGCCTGGCCAAACCAAACCCTCAGTCGATGTACCAGCATTCTCTTGCGAGTCAGGCTATTTGTCAGTCGATGTAGCAGCACTCCCTTGCGAGTCAGGCTATTTGTCAGTCGATGTAGCAGCATTCCCTTGCGAGTCAGGCTATTTGTCAGTCGATGTAGCAGCACTCCGTTGCGAGTCAGGCTATTTGTCAGTCGATGTAGCAGCACTCTGTTGCGAGTCAGGCTATTTGTCAGTCGATGTAGCAGCACTCCGTTGCGAGTCAGGCTATAAGATAGTCGATGTAGCAACATTTACGCATGTTTAAAAAATGTTTTTTATTAAATCAATAACAAAAACACCACTAATTAAAAAAAACTTTCTAGTCGTTATAATTGCGGTTTTTTAAAAATTTGTTAAAAAACAATTAAATTTAATGTACTTCCGCATAAATTAATTGCTTTGACATTTCGATGACAATCAAAAACAGCTTAAGAGACGAGGTAATTAAAATTGTAGTCGTAAGAGACTTTTTTGCTCTTAAAGCGACACTATATGAGTATATATATATATATATATATATATATATATATATATATATATATATATATATATATATATATATATATACCTATATCGAAAGGGTCGATATTTGCCGACTAACTAGTCAAAAAGGGTCAATTTTGCCCACTAAAAATCATTGATGGGGGGTTGTCACCCCCACATCCCCCTATCGCGCCTATATATAAATATATATATTCATATATATATAATATATATATATATATACCACTAGATGATCTTAGAGTCGACAGCAATAAAATACCCGCGGAAAGTCGACACTGCAAAAATCAGTCTAACATTGTCAATTTTAATTTTTTTTTGTCGAAAATCAAAGGAATGGCTTCTTTTTCTCTTGGCAATTTTATATTTCATAACTTTAATTTGATTTTCAATATTAAGTCGACTTAACGTTTTCGAGCAAATTTTTTTTGTTGTAAGTCGACTTTACCCTTTTTTTTTATTATATCTTCCTAAAGTCGACAATAAAAAAAAGTGGTTATTCTGGATTACAATTCTTATAAATACAAGGGCCGGTATAAAGAAAAAATGCCTGTTTTTGTAACACAAGTATCACCGTGGCTTAAGAATTATCTTTTTTATATTTAAAAATGTTTTTAAGTCTGATTTTTGTTTTAGATTCTATTCAATTACATTTGAATATCGTTTATTCTTTGGGAGACGATTCGCATCTTTTTTGCTCTTTCGTTAGTGATTTTATTTCTAACTGTACCGTAGCCAAACCCGTATTTTATTCCAAATTCAGTCATTTCTTGTCGACCTATAATAGATAAAATATGTACTATATTTGAAAATAAAGATTACAAACATTTCTACTTAAATCAAAAGTAAAATAAGAATCATTTTGTAATATTTTGTAACCTTGCAAAAAGTAATAAATATCAAAAAATGTTTATTAAATTTTTTAACATATGTTTTTTCTTATTTCAACCTTAGTTGCTAAAAATGATAATTAAAAAGATAAGTTGATGAAAATCTTAAATAAAAATCTTGTCTAATATACACTTACTTGGATATCCTATATTTGAACTAACATACTGCATAAACCTTTGAAAAAACGCACTCTCATTTTCGTTATCCCATTGGTTATATTTACGACCTAAATATATATTATATAACTTTTACAGCCACCCACGAAACCTAAAAGATTGCACATATATCTAATTGCCTCAAATGCCCCAAATTTTACCGTTTTATTTGGGCTTATGTCTGAACGTAAACTCGATACAATAAAATGAAAGTTTAAAACACATTTATTAAAACTTGAATAATCGAAAGTTGTCTAATTATTATATAGAAAATAAGAAATTGTTTGTTTTTAAATATTTTCTTGCTTTCTGTGCTCAAATAAGTATAATTATATAACGATCCCTACCACGTCCCTGGTAGTACCGCGACCAACTCGTTTCTCCGCGCAGCGGCCTTGTTCGTCAAGGTTCGTGTTTCGGAGTTATAGAGTGGAGAGAGAGTTATAGCCACAAATAAGTAGCCTCCTCGTTTGTAGTGGCCTTCTCAGCCTTGAGGAGGTGAATTAAAATAAAAAAATAAAATAAAAAACTGTTAATAACAAAAAAATATGAAAATAACTAATTTGGCTTCCCCACTTTAAATATCAGTTGATATTTATAGTAAGGGAGCTAATCCAAGGTTATAAATAAGGACAACCATTTCATTATTAGGTTCTCTTTTCTACTTTTAAATTGTGGGGGCAGGGAAATAACACATTTAACACCTCCACTTCAGCAGCTACAGAATTTTTTTTTTAATGATATGTTTAGTTTAATGTAATCTTAAATAAATCATTTTTTTTTAATTTAATGCGACCATTAAAATTAAAGTCTTTAAAATAAGTAAAAATAACTTAAAATAAGTAATACAGATATAAATTACAAAACTTTGACTTGTGCAATAAAAGTTATACCTGAGACAAAACTTTTTTTAGTTTTATTAATTTGGTTAACATTAGTTTTAAATTCAAACTCCGATTCGCTTGAATTGCTTTCATATTCAGTAGAAGAATGATTTTCAAGACTTTCATTTGCAATTTCTGGAACTAGAGTACAGAGTAATAGTAAAAAATTATTATTACTAAATAAAAATATTCAGTATAAAGGAATCATTTAAAATACAAATAAAACATTATTTACAATAAATAAAAAATATACTAGATAACTAAAAATTTAAATAAGATTCATACCTTGTTTATTCAAACTGATTGGAGTGCTACTTCCAACACTAGCCTCAAGTTTTGCCTTAGATCTAGTTAAAAAAACTTTAGCTAGTTTTATTGGCTTCTCTTGTTTTTCTACAAGTCGATTTTTCTGTTCTTTTTTATCAATATTTATTGTTTTTTTTAAATCTTGCTTTACTAAAAAAAAAAAAAGATTTATAAATATAAAATTAAAATAACTTTTGCTTTGGGTTGACATTTCTTTAAAAAAATTATTCAAACAAATTAAAAATATATTTATACATACAGGAATTTAGATCAATAGCTTCAAGATGTTTTCCTGTTGAGAGAAGCTGTCGATGAGCTGCCGGAGCTTGATATATTGTCTTGTTAATTGTTTCACTGTGCCCAAAGTAATCATATTCCAAACTCATTTGGGCATCTGAAACTCCTAAACCAGCCACTAGTGTAGAGAGTCGATGGCGATTATTTGTACCAGTAACTTTTGATTCATCTATCAAGTTAAGTTGCTTGATTATATTTTTTAGACTATGCCATCCAGAGCAGTGATAAAGTGAAGATTGTGTACTTGGGAAAATGTAAATGTTATTTGCTGAAACTCCAGTCTGAGTTCTAATATCAGCAGAACCTAACAACTTCATTGCTTCAATAGTATCAGTTGGAATTAAAACAGGGACTGAATGATTAACCCCTTTCCCAGACTGATAAGTAATTTTCATCCCATCTTCTAATTGACTTTCAGATAGTGTATTTTTTATTCTTTGTTTGTCTAGCCATACATTATTCAAAGCATTTTCCCATTCTTTAATTGTTAGTCTTGCAGGTTCACCACCTCGCCTGCCATTAAAAATAGTTAATCGAGCACAAGCACAGTCTCTTAATTGAATAAAGGAAGGTCTATCTATTATTTCATATTCGCTAGTCAGTTTTTCCATAGTAGTAACAATATGATTTCTTATAGTTTGAATATCTTCTTCTATTGGAAGCTGTGCAGGTTTTTTATGTTTTTCGTTTCTACGTTTATTTAAATCATAAACAGCGTCTGAAAAAATTTCATCTTTCATAAGCCCAAATATGTACAAAAAATTTGAAACTTCTTTAGACAAATCATCACGATTTGTCTTTAAGTAATATCCCATACATTTCTCAGCTGAGTCCTTAAGTAAATAATAGATGCCACTTTTTAAACCAGATTTTATCTTATCTTCACCTTTATCGGTATAATTTTCAATGGCTTTTTTTAAATAGTCAATATTTCCTCTCAAAAACATATCACCAGAATTACCTGTTTTTTCAATTGTAAATCTATTATAAATGTTGGCAAGCCGGCGCATTGAGCACCTAACCGATTTCTCAACCTCCAACTTTTTATCAAACCTTCTTTTAATTTTACCATACAAGCGAGATCCTATCATCAAAATAATGCTATCACTTTTAGCTAGCGTGCCAATTTCATCGTTATTTATGACATTTAAAATATTTAACTTGAAATCATTGTCTAAAGAATTATATTTATCTATTTCCCCAATTGCAATAGATGGTATTAAGGTTTGACAAGAATCTTCACCGCATTTTATCTGATGTCTGGTTTTATAACTCTTTGCAAAGAAACCTTTGCATTTTAAGCACATTAGCAAGTTGTTTGAATTTAAGAATTTTTCAGATTGCATATTTTTTTTGGAACGTTGTGCTCTTTCCCTTAGAAACTTTGGATTACTGTTTTGGACTTCATTTAAGTTAAACTGATGAATCCCTTGTTTTTTAAAAGAAATGCTTTACGACGCTCTATTTTAGACAATTTAAAAGCCTCACATATTCTAGGATCACTTTTATGTGTTAGAAAATGTCTTGAAAGTGCTGATTGATGCACACCACATATAAAACAAGGTCGCTTTGGTTTTGGATTACTTTTTTTAGATAGTTTATTGATTTCGTTTTTTGGTCTCACATGTGAATTGTTTAGTTGTCTAACCTTAAAACAAATGAATTAACTAAACATAATAACATTAAATAATAAATAATAACTATTATTAAATAGTATATGAAAAAAAAATTAACAACAAAACTTAAAATCAAACGAAAATTTCCACTAACTGCAATAAAATAAGACTAACAAAAAACAAAACAAATAAAATTGATTATTAATAAATAACTTGATAGTAAACACTACTAAAAATATATTTATTATTACTTTAAAACATCCAAATTTAGGATGTATATACATTTCTTTTGAATTTACAACCAAATTTTAAAAAACTCAACCTTTTCATCAGATGAGCTGTTGTTTGACTTAGAAGGTTCTGTAGTTAACAAATCTTCATATAATACTTTATTTGTATCTTTTACCAAAGCATGAGACTTAAAAAAAAATAACAAATAACAGTGAAAAACATAGATAACTATTAACATAGATACTATTCAATAATAATTTTTTTAATTAAAGTTTATTTTTTTTTAATCTAACTTGAAAAGTTTGCTTTACTTGAAAAAAAAAACTTGCCATTTTACATTAAAAAGTGTTTAAGATTTAAAATGATAAAATCAAAAAAAACCTGATATAACACAGGTATATGTGTTGATAATGTATAAGGATTAACCGTTTTTACAGACAAATTTTTGTTTTTTTTATTATTTTTTATTTTCTATACTTCTTTAGTACATATCCCATGTCAAACAGTTTTATTCTTGATTTTTTCAAGTAAGATCTTGAATACTATTTATTGTAGACTGGCAAGACTTGTTTTTTCTTTATAAACACTTAAATAACTTTTAAAAAGTTTAATTTCAGGCATATCCGTCAAAAATATCTGGTACACCTTTAGTTTTGTAAGCAATTCTACAGCTGCTGAGTCTCGCATACCATTTTTCACACTTAAAATTGCTTTTTTAAACTTTTATTGTACAAAATTATATCAAAATTATAACTTATTCTAAAGCAGATCTTTTAATTTAACTTAAAAAATTTTAATAAAAAATTTATTGAAAATAAACTGTGACTTATAATAACAAACTTAAAAAAACAATATTACAACAAAATCAATTTCATGATTTGTGCTACAGTCATCTGTCTCTTCTCCACTTTCAAAAATTTCAAGGTCTTCATCGCACATTAAACCAGAATCGTTAATAATAGATTTCTAAATATGATATATGAAATATTTAATTAAGAAAGTACTATGTTAAAAAGCTTTACACAAAGTCATTTAATCTTAATCTAAAATTCACAATACTTTTAAGCTAAAAACTTTCTAAAAACCTGGTTTAATGGACCAAGGGATAATGGAAGAAAAACTTCACTCTCATTACTGCACTGATCTTCATCTACATATACACATTTTACTCAAATTATACAAAATGAAAAATAATCATGTTGGAAAAAATATCAACTCATTATTTCAAAAAAATTGTTTTAGATATTTTGAGACTTTGAAATAAGATTACCTGAATCAAAGACAACTAACTTTTTCCAATAGTCAGAGTCTGACGAATGAACTGGCGATGATGTAAACATTCTTAGTTCTGAATTATTATTAATTGTTTTAAATTGAATAACTAATAAAATTAAATGAATAATTATTTTAACAAATATTGAAGTTGTTATTATATTTAATAAATTTTTTTTTTCCAAGGAAATAATAAAAAAAGTTTTGTAAAACTTGAAAATTTTATGAATTAAAAAACTTAGATGTTTAGAAATTGCTGATAACAAATTATACAGTTATATCATGTTATATCACAGTTATATCACAGTTATGCTGATAATAATTTACCTGCGTATAATAAATGAAACAGAAAAAACCCACTTGTCAACTCTTACAAGAGGTATTAAAGTCATCAAAAGAAGCAGCTATAACGAGTTAACAATAATTTAGTTAATATTTTACATATAAATTTTATATTGTGTATATCTATATAAGTATATAAATTATACAGTTATATATATATTTATTATATATCTATGATATACTTATAAATATATATTTATTAGTACATTATAGATATAAATAAATGTCTATATAACATGGCTATATAATAATAAGGCTGTATAAATTTTATATTGTGTATATCTATAAAAGTATATAAATTATACAGTTATATATATATTTATTATATATCTATGATTATCATAGATATATAATAAATATATATATAACTGTATAAATGAATGAATGCAAATAAAAATAAAAAAAAAATAAAAAAATTACCTCGGTTGTGTCATTCATTTAGTGAGGGTGGAATGAAGATGTTATAATATTGCTTCTGTCTGATAATGTTCTTAGAAGCTGAACTGCTTTGGTGTAGCCTTTTTTTGATTTTTTTTTTACATGTTTTTTAACGTTTTATGTAGATTTAGATTTCTATACAGAAGTAGAATACTTTAAATGAGATCTCTAATGAGTAAAGTCTCTTTCAGACTTGTGGGTTTTTATAGGTAAAATCTTTTTTTAGTTGACCGTGGACAGAGTTAGCTGTTGGTGTTTGCATATCACACAACCTCAAATGGCACATGCACGATGAAATCATATTTCATCGTGCATGTGCCATTTGAGGTTGTGTGATATGCAAACGCCAAGATCTATTTTGTTGTAAGTGGAAATGAGAACTGCATTTTATGTTGAGTAAAAATGTATTATTAGTGGTTGGATTTTTCGCCAGTAGTCCACTTCTGCTCCACTATAAAGTTATTAGCTTACACGATTTACATACACGCGCATTTTCTCGCGTTCTTTAAACGTGACTTTTTCTATTGTTTTGAGAATCACATTTAAAAAATTATGAAAATTGTAATGCCAATGACTTTTTTCTCGTATCGTTTTGTAATTGTTTTATGATTTTAGTTTTTTTTTTGAGAGGTTGATAAATTAAAATCATTATAACAAAGTTATTGAATCTTTTTTAGTCTTTTTTTAAGATAAAAGTTGGATTTACTCGCAAAACATCTTTTTTCGGTGAATTATTAGAGAAATCTAAAATATGCATAAAAACAAAGTAAATAAATATTTTTTGCTATTTGATATATATTCAAAATATAACACTGATCTTTTTATACACACTTAAAATGATAATACACTTGAAATAATTATATAATATTTAATCAACGTTAATAAACTTGATTTCAACATAACTACTTCAAAACACCATTATTTGTATATAAATAAATAAACACGCATAAATCATCTCTTTCTAATAATATTGTTTAATTTGTCTTTAACAATCTTATGCCCTTTTCTTCGAAGACAAGGTATACTTTCAATAATTTTTTTAACATCAAGAAGCGGACACGGAATCTTTCTCGTGATATATATCGAAAACGCTTTACAAAGTGATGCGTTTTCTTCTTCCGACCAACCTTTCCAAGTTTTTTTTGACTAAATAAGAACACTAAATAATAAGGAACAACAAAAATTCAAATACTAAAGATTTGTTTATAATTTTGAAACGAATTTTTCTTTTTAAAGAGAAAAGCAAAGTTAATTTAATTTCAAAAGATAACCTCTTTGTGCATGTTTAGTCTTTTATTTTGTATTCTTTTACGTTCGACATTAATTAATTCATTTTCAATGACATTGCTATTTTTATCTAAAACATTGCTATTTGCATCTCCAACATCTTCATCTGAATAAGTGCAAACATTAGCACTTCCTCCTGTATTAACATTTGATATCCCTATAACCAATAACGAATAAATGGTTACAACTGCAATAATTTATAAATTTGAATAAAGGGCATTACCTGTTTTTTAAATATTACATGAATCAACATTAAACATTTGTTTTAAAATCAAAATTGTTTTAAAACACATTTGTGGGTGCTGTTATACACCTATTTTCCACACCTGTTTGTCTTAAAAGCTTTATTATTCATTATATTTATATTTGTAATATAAAACGACACTAAGCAGTTAAAAACAGATTTATAACAAGGTTTTTTAGCATTCAAAAAGACTATTTTACAAAACGGGATATTTAAGACAAACATGAGGTGCCTGCACAAAATTTCACAAAAAATTGTAAAAAGTGACAAAAATTGTAAGTTAATTCCATTTCCACATTCTACTGAAATTTTAAAATCTAAATATTGGACTGAAAAAAAAAAACTTGTTGGCTTAAAACTGGAAAAAGGAAAATATCAGTTTCTACTGATGCTAAGAGTAGTTTTTTATTTCATTCTTAAAATGAGTTTACTCAAACTTAAGGCATTTTGCGAATGATCGCCTTAACTAAATACTCACATACTCACATACTAAAAACTTAATACTCACCTTAACTCACCTAAAAAAAATTTTATATGACAGGTAACCAACATTTATATGCAGAAAAATAAAGTCAAATAAAAAATAAAAAAAGTTAAGTAAAAAAAACAAACCAATACCTTCAAAACTATTTTGTAATAGTGAATCGATTTTCTTATTTTGAATGCACCTTGCATCGCCATTATCCATAGCAAGAAGAACTTTTGCTACTTTTGTTAATTCAATAGTAGAATCCTCGAGTCGATACTAATTTTGATGAACATCTTTAGTATGCCCCATGTGATTTGTGAGCCACAAAAGCTCAGCATTATTAATGTCTAACAACTGCAGAATGGTTGCCAAATACTTTCTAGTTCTAGTTGGCGTAATAAGCTTTGGCTTCGATAAATTAAGCTTTTTTGTTAAAGATTGCAGCGCGTCCCAACCACGTAGTTTAAAACAGCCTGTACCACGGGCAAACACATAATTATTTTTATGAGAAATATTAGCATATTGCCTTGAGCTGATTGATAGTCTGATTGCACCAACAACTTCCTCAGTAAAAATAATCGGAACTAATGCTTTTACAGAAGAACCTTTTTTTCTATCGGATCATCTAAAGCATCTATGTCAGTTTGGCGTTTCCACCTGGCTTTTTCTACCATATCCCAATCTGCTAATGTTAACTTTCCAGGTTCTCCACCTCGCCTAGCATTAAATGTTAGTATTCTTACATAAGTAAGTTTACACAAATGAATATATTCATTAGATGTAAGAATCGTATTGTTTAAATACTTGCTGATTTCACTAACACAATAATTTCTTAAAACTTTAATGTCACTTTCTTCTGGCAACATATCTGGTGCATTTGCTTTTCGTAAATCATATACACTACGCGCATTGTTTAAAAAAATACTGTAGTCTGATTCCAATAGCTCTAAAAAATTTCGAATGTTTTCAACCATGTCTTGTAATCCTAATTTCAGGTACTCTAATTTGACTATTATAGCTAAAGTTTTTAATGAATATCCTATTATTAAAACAAGATGAGGATTTCCAATTTTTCTTGGTCCACAATAATCTGCACAAACTTTCATAGAAGAAACAATGTTATCATAGTTTTTTGTATTGACTAAATCTTTGGCAGATGCATCTTCTGCATTAAACTGTTTTCTGTACTGCAACAATAACTTGGCTAAAACTCGAAGTGCATAGCCTACATCATGGTAACGATCTCTTTCTTTTTTACCAACTTCAACTGCTTCATAGGTCAATAATAACTTATCATTGCGAATAACAAGGTGAAGTTTACTATGTTTCATAGTTGTAAGTATATACTCATGTACAATTTTAGCATTGTCGGTCAAACTGAATTGGCCTACTAATATTCAAGAAGCTTTAATATAACTTATTTCCTTGTTATCACTACCACGCCTAAAACATTTGAAACATTAATACATATATAATATTTATAATTCATTAAATTATTATCATTACCATTTTTTACATTATTTATCATTATTTATAATTCTCTATATTTATAATTTCTATTATTATATTTAATAGAATTAGAATTTATAATTGCCTAAAATAAAAGGAGCCTTATATGGTATTTAGTTTAAAATTGCTCAGAATGTACGATTTAGCCGGAGTCTCAGTTACAGTGCACCATAAAAAATATATTTTTTAAAAAAAGATTAGAACAAAACAAAATCTAAGCTGGATCTTACGTGTTTAAAAAAAGATGAATGTATTTCCTGACAAATAAACATATTTAATTAGTTTTAAATAATACATTTAATTTTAATGAAATAGGTATATAAACATCATTACTGAAATTTAGTATGTTTTTTTCTAAAACTTGTTTTAACTTAATCTATAAAAAAAAAAAAAAAATTAATGCACCTTAACTGAGACTTTAGGAAAATCATACACTTTAAGCCAGTGTAAACTTTAAAATGGTATAAAAAGATTAAAAGAGAGTCTCTCACAAAAAAATAATTTTTGATGCACCATAACTGAGACTCGGAGCAATAGGTAAATTATACTGTAATTTACCTATTGCTATTGGTAATTTACCTATTACCTATTGGTAAATTATACTATAATTTACCTATTGCTCCGAGTTTCAGTTATGGTGCATCAAAAATTATTTTTTAATGAGAGACTCTCTTTCAACCTTTTTATACCATTTTAAAGTTTACACTGGCTTTAAGTGTATGATTTTCCTAAAGTCTCAGTTAAGGTGCATTAATTTTTTATAATTTATAGTTTTTAAGCCATTATAAACTTAATAAATGCCGAGACTCTTTTACTTCCAGTTAAAATATATAAACAAATGTTCCACTGTTAAAACGATAACATACATTTTATAATTTTTTTTTATTTATTTTTACTAACTTTAATTCTTATTTGTACCTTTATCGGTACTGCGCGTGGCACATTCTAAAATTGCTACGAAACGACACAACATTTTTTAAATCTTTTTTTAAACACCGTTACTGAGACTTATAAATTTAATTCTTTTTCAAGATTAAAATTTAATCTCTTAAAAATATCTTTTTGATGCACCGTTACTGAGACGTTTGGAAATCATACTTTGTAAGCAATTGTAAAGTTAATAAGGTTCAAGACTCCTTCACTTTCAAGAAAAATATTAAAAGAACATATGTTAAATTATTTAAACGATAATATTTTTTATAAATGCGTTAAGAAAGAATTTACTTACATTAATTCTACATTGCACCTTTAACGGCACTAAACGTGGCTCACTCGAAGAAATGTTATGTAATCGCCAAATTTATACAGAAAAAGATTCGAAACCATGTGCCGGTAAAAACGACTTTATAATGAGCCGGGGAAAATACAAGAACCCAAATTTTAAAAAGTGCAATCAAGTGCTCGAATGCAAAAATGCAGATACATTTTGAAACTTAGTTTTGAAAAAAAACTTCGTGAAAATGATTTAAACAAACTTTATTATTTTCATTTTTTTTAAACTTACTACTAATAATTAAAAAGTAATAAAAATATACAAACCTCCGTGTCATGCATTTTAGAGTTGAAGTTTTTCATATATTCAGAAATGAGGCAAACTTTTTCTTCTTCTTTTTTTTTTTTTCATTGCACCGTTACTGAGACTAAAGGAAAACTCAAATATTATAACCTATTGTAAACTTGATTACGATCGAGACTCATTTATTATCAAGTAATAACTAAAAATATAAAATTCAATAATGTATTAAAAGTTTAGTATTTAATTTAAAGTAAATAAAATACGTTTATGTTTATTTGTCAGAAAACACTTGATTTTTTTTATCACTGTTACTGAGATGTATTAACTTCTTCTAGATTTTGTTTTGTTTTAATCTCTTAAATTTTTTTTTTTTTTTTTTGATGCACCGAAACTGAGACTCATATTAAATTAATATTTTTTGAACCAAGAAATTTATAATTTGGAAATAGAAATATTCAATTAAATATTAAAATCATTTGATAATATAAAAGTATTCCAACTAATATTCGAACCATATTTTAAACAATAACATTCTGTTTTTTAATATCTAATAATTAAATTTACTTACATTAATTCTATATTGCACCTTTTTAATACTGCTCGTGGCATACTCTGAAATATAACTAACTCGGAACGACAGAATATTTATGCAAAAATAATACTTGTAAACCATCTACTAGAAAAAATTACCGATGAAAGCGCCGAGAAAGGTACTAAAGTTAATTCAACACGAAATTGAACAAAAATGTGCAATAGAGATCTATTATAGAGCAGGGCCGACGACACCAGGAGAAAGAGGAAAAGGAGCACAGGACCTCCCACTAAAAGATCTTTTTTTTTTTTTTCGGAGTATCTAGATTTAGACGACTTTTTTAGAAATTGATGATTGTGTCCTTCCATTTCAAAACCCGTGACGTATGTCCTGTAGAGTACTGGAACGCAAAAGAACAAAGAGACATTTTAAAAATAAGTCTTGAAGAAAAAGTTCGTAAGGGAAAATCATTTATATGAATTTAAAAAAAAAAAAATTTATCTTACTAAACGAATTAAATAGAAATATCAATCAACAAACCTCCGTCATGTGCTTTAGTTTAGTTATAGATATTTTAGATTTTCAAACAAAAGGCAAATTTTTCTTGTTATAAATTAAACTATTAATTCATATAATTTTGTATTCATACTTAAACTTTTTTCTAATAATGTTTTATTATCTTATCGAAATATTTTTGAAAAAAAAAATTTTTATAAAATTGGTCTTATTAAAAACTTTTGTATTTTATTCAACAATTATGGTTTTAAATGGAGTGAATCTTTGAGGCAATGATCTACTTGTATCCTTATAATGAATATCTCATTCTTCAATCGTTTTCGGAGTTTAACAGATTATTTTATTTTTCTATAAATTTAATGACATCTGATTCTCAAGTAAAATTTCCTTGTAACAAGCTAAGAATAAATTTCTGAATCTTCAAACCCATATTACTTACTTTTTTTCTGTTGAAAAAATATAGAAATATATATTTTTTTTTAAAACTATATTTGCATGAATAATACAAGCATTCAAGTTCTTTGATGCAAATTTATGAATTGCTGAGCATTAATCGTATATAATTTTTTTTATTTTAAAAAGATAACTTATTGTTGACTTTATTAAAGATAACTACGCTGGTAAAGAAAACTTTGTATGATAAAATTTGTCAACTACTGCACACTCGCGGAAAGTGTAGAGTTTTCCTCCATACCAGTGTGTAGCTATCGCTCCTAGACACAAGTGTAAAATTATTTTGCACAATTTTGTGCAAATAACTCCAAACTTCTGTGCAGAGGTTGATTTAGAAAAAGGTAATTTCCACAAAAGTGTGCAAAATAACTCCACACTTGTGTCTAGGAGTGATAGCTACACAAAGGTGTGGAGGAAAACTCCACACTTTCTGCGAGAGTGTGGGAGTTTCTTAAGAAGTTTATTAAAACTAATCTGTTGCTTCTTGCTACAATTTATTTCATTTTAATTGGAATCTTAATTTAGTTTGCAAAATTACCTGTAAAGTATTTTACAGATAGTTTAAGTAAAAGGAATTTTTTACATAATATAAAACTCATTTTTGTTTCAACGCAAAATTTTGTTTATTCAAAATATATCCAATCCAATTTTAAATTGCATATATTTAAGCATAAAGTTGGGTAACTTTACACGCAAAGAATTCTACATAAATATATATATTTTTTAAATCTTAAAGTTTTTGTTATCTTAAAAATGTTAGAAATAGAAGTACAACGCCAACCACCAAGAATTACAAAAACTGAGTTGCTTTTAAACATTCTTAAAAAAACTTTCTAAAGAATAATTAATTAAAACAAACAAACAATCAAAAAATTAACCTTCCTCCCTTTTCCCATTGTAAACCTTATAATGATTAAGACTCCTTTTTTTAAAAAAAAGATATATATATAATAAACATTATAATTACGTTAAAAACTCGATATTTTATTTAAATTGAACTTAAATTGATTATGTTTATTTGTCAGTTATTACATGCTTTTTTTTTAAGCACCGTAACTGAGACTTATTAACTTGATCTTTTATTTAAATTTTGTTTTATTTCAATCTCTCTAATGTATAATTTTTTGATGCACCGTAATTAAGACCTGAGAGAAGTCAAGCTTTCTCAGCCGTTGTAAACTTAGAAACGGTTTAGAAACCTTTATTTTCAAAAAGGTATAAAAATAAATATTCTAAAAGTTAAATATTTAATTTAAATTGAACTAGGACAGATTTTGCTTATTTTTCAGAAATTACATGCTTCTTTTTTTAAGCACCTTTACTGAGGCTTATTACATTTATCTTTTTTCTAGATTTCGTTTACGTAAACAAAATAACGCTTGAGAAACCTCAATATTGTAAACTAAATAACTAAAACTCAATATTAACGTTAATAATACAGTAAACTCTATCATGGTTGAGAAACCTTTAGTTTCAAAAATACATATCAAATGAATATTCTAACCATGTATTACTTAATTTAAATTGAATTAAAAACGTTTATGTTTATTTTGTTACGTATTGCGCGCTTTTTTTTAAACCACCGTTACTGAGACTTATTACTTTAATCTTTTTTCTAGATTTTGATTTGTTTTAAACTCTTAAATGTATAAACTTTAGATGCACCGTAACTGAGACTCAAGAAAGAGACTGAGAAAAGTCAAATATTCTAAGCCATTGAAAACTTAATAAAGGTTTAGAAACCTTTAGTTTCAAAAATATAATAAAAAAAAAAAATTCTAATCATGTACTTAAGGTTAAATATTTTATTTAAATTAAATTAAAAACGTTTATGTTTATTTTGTCACGTATTGCGCGCTTTTTTTTAAACCACCGTTTCTGAGACTTATTACTTTAATCTTTTTTCTAGATTTTGATTTGTATACAACTCTCTACTGTATAATTTGTTGATGCGCCGTAACTAAGACTCATAGATTTGTTTTAAACTCTTAAATGTATAAACTTTAGATGCACCGTAACTGAGACTCAAGAAAGAGACTGAGAAAAGTCAAACTTTCGAAGCCATTGTAAACTTAATAACCGTTAAGAAACCTTTAATTTCAAAAATATATAAAAATAAATATTCTAACCACGTATTAAAAGTTTAATGTTTAATATAAGTTAAATTTAAAATGTTTATGCTTACTTGCCACGTATTTTTCACGCAATTTTTTTTAAACCACCGTTACTGAGACTTACATTTTTTGAGTATACATTTTTTTTTACTGAAATATTAAATTGTATCAAGTGCTGGACAAGTTACAACAAAATTGTATTAACTTGAACAAAGCAGTACAGCAAGACATTTCTTAAACATCAAGACGATGCAGACACCACATTCTCCGAGAAACTATTCCACACATTAACAATTCTATTTGAAAAGAAACACTTTGAGCTGTTTAAACTACAATGGTGTTTGTACAGTTTAAAGTTATGACCTCGATTATTCAAGTAAGAATTGAGAATAAGAATGTTTGATAGGTCAGTGTCCAGTTTACCGTTAAGAATTTTGTAGCATAAAACTAAATCTTTAAACAATCGTCGATATTCTAACGTGTTAAGCTTTAGTATGGCTAGACGCTTATCATAGGAAACTGACCACAGACCAGCAATTCTTTTAGTAAAGAAACGCTGCACTTTCTCAATTTTATTAATCAAACATATAGTATAAGGTGACCATACTAAAGAGCAATATTCAAGCATAGGTCGTACATAAGTACAGTAGGCTTTAACCATCAGCAATCTATCTCGTGAATAAAAAGATTTTAAAATAAGAAAAGCTCTTGACATAGCTTTATGTACGATAAGATTGATATGTTGTGTGATTTTGAGATTTTATGTATAATTTGTTCATGCAACGTAACTGAGACTCAAACTTTCCAAGCCATTGTAAACTTAATAACGGTTAAGAAACCTTTAATTTCAAAAAAATATAAAAATAAATATTCTTTTCATTTGTAAAAAGTTAAAAATTCAATATAAATTGATTTTAAAATGTTTGCGCTATATTTTTTTAAACCACCGTTACTGAGACTAATTACGTTAATCTTTTTTCTAGATTTTGATTTGATTTAAACTCTCAAATGCATAAACTTTAGATGCACTGTAACTGAGACTCAGAGAAAAGTAAAACGTTCTAAGCCATTGTAAACTTAATAACGGTTGAGAAACCTTTTATTTCGAAACTATATAAAAAAAGATAATCTAACCATTTATTAAAAGTTAAATATTTTATTTAAATTGAATTTAAAATGTTTATGCTTATTTTTAACGTGTTACACGTTTTTTTTTTAAACCACCGTTACTGAGACTTATTACATTAACTTTTATTTACGACTTTGATTTGCTTTAAACTCTCGAATGTATTATCGACGTCGAACGAACGTCGAGCGACGTCGGATCTCGACGTCGGATCGACGTTGGGTTTACGTTGGAAATGGAAATGTTATTTGACGTCGGATAAACTGACATCGCGCGACGTCGGCATTCCGATGTAAATCCAACGTGTTTTTTGAAAACTAAAAAACGCTGCCTTTGGCAGGAATCGAACCTCGGTTTATTAGTTACTAAATCCTGTGCGCATACCACTACACCACAAGGATATATTAATTGATGAGTTTATTTAGTAATTTATACTTGTAGCTATTTGGGAATTATTACTTTGATAAGAAATAATTTTGTTTAAATATTATATAAATATTAAAACGAATAGTTATATATTATAAAAAATGTATACTCGAAAATGTTAATAGTTAAAAAACTATGCTAGTGCATCATACAAAACCTCATGATGTTTTATCAACCTTTATTCAAACTTTTTTCCATTAATAAAAAAACACGCTTAGTTCACATAATTATTGAAGAGCGCAATTGCACACATATTGTTGGGTTTGGATTAAATTTTCATCAGCGATGTCTTACGACGTTGTTCCGACGTCGTTTTAAGGACGTTGGATTGACGTCGGAAGACGTCAAAAGACATCGGAGTACGTTAATATTATGACGTTGCCCGACGTCTTTTTATCGACGTTGGATCGATGTCAGTACTGCGACGTTTTTTGGACGTCTTTTATAAGATGTCGGAACAACGTCAAAATACATCGAAACGACGTCAGGGGATGTTGAGATAAAGACATCGCCCGACGTCATTTTACTGACATCGGAACAACGTCGGAATAGGTCTTTTGACATCGCTGATGAAAATCAAACGTAAATCCGACGTCGGATTGACGTCGGGTGCCCACTGGGATGTTCTTATCATGTATGAAAAGTTAAATATTGATTTAAAAATGTTTATGCCTACTTGTCACGTAAAACACAGTATTTTTTTTTTAAACCACCGTTACTGAGACATTTTACGTTAATTTTTTTCTAGATTTTGTTTTTGATTTAGATTTTGTTTTAGATTTTAATTTTTTCAAGATTTTGTTTTTATTTTTAATAACGGTTGAGAAACCTCAACATTGTAAACTAATAACGGTAATAACGTTGTAAACTTAATAACGGTTAAAAAACCTTTAGTTTCCAAAATATATAAAGACAAATGTTCTAACCATGTAAAGTTCATTACTTAATTAAAATTAAATTAAAAACGTTTATTCTTATTTGTCACCTTTTACACGATTTTTTTAAACTACCGTGACTAAGGCTAATTACGTTAATCTTTTTTCAAGATTTTGATTTGTTTTAAACTCTCTAACGAATAACTTTTTTATGTACCGTAACTGGGACACAGATAATCAATCAATCAATCAATATATATATTTCTGAAATATTTGGTCTTACATTTCAAGGTTGTTTACAAATAGTATAAACTACTAACTTCACGTAAACACCTAATGATAACGATTAAAATAGTAATAATAATAAAGATAATATTTATAATAATAATAATAATAATAAATAATAATAATAACATTTTATTTTAACAATAGTAATAATAATATACTAATTAAAATAATTTAAATAAATCAGTAATATTTTCCATACAACAATCGTTATTACATACAAAGTTACAGTTACAAACAGTAATTAACTGACAAAACGTAACAACTAACGATGACATAAAAACAACCGCTGCTAAAAAAATTATACAGATTTATAAATATATTTTTCTTATAATATAATAACCAAAATATATTGCAAATAATATGACAAAGCAAATAAATAGAATGCAAAAAAGAAAAATACTTAGAAAATCAAAGCAAAACAAAAGTTACAACAAACATTACAAGCAAAACAAAAATTTAGGTTAAGTTCATTTGGCAATAATACAAAAAACAACATCAACAACTACAAGAAAAGAACAACATAAATTAGAAATAAAAAATAATAAGTAAATTTTTATACGCTAAAAAACTAAAGATAAATCATTACTACAAGACCACTTAAATAAAAAATGAAATCGTGAAAAAAGAATCCTAAAAAAATATGAAAGAAAACTAAAGAAATATATGAAATAAAACAAAAGAAATATATGAAAAAATAAAAAAATCTTCATTTTCCGATCTTTTTTCGATGCATTAAGTTTTTTTTTCCTTTTTTTCCATTCTTTTTATTTATTTCATTCATTAACTTTTTCTCTTAACTTCTATTTTCTATACTTCTTTATTTATTTTCTTTCAGATGATTTTTTCTTGTTTTAAAATATTTATTTTTAGTTGATTTTATTATTGGCTTAACTTATAAATGTTTTCTTTTCTTTCTTTTTTCCTCTCTAAAAAAGTTGTTTTTATCCGTTTGAAAAAAGCGTCCGCCATTTGCGATGTTATTGCAAAGTATCCAAAAATTTGGAAGCGAGCGCGAACGCAGGCTTCCGCTACCAGAAATTATACTGTCGAGTTACCGACGTTAGCGGTAATCGCAGAGGTCAGCCTAGTCGAAGTGCAATGAATAAGCCTCACTCTGGAAGAAGCCGCTTCGTGATCCGACTTAACTTCCCAGTCAGGTAAGTATAAAATTTTAAGTATAAAGTTTTAAAATTCAAATTTTCTAAGCTATTGTTAGTTTATATATATATATATATATATATATATATATATATATATATATATATATATATATATATATATATATATATATATATATATATATATATATATATATATATATATATATATATATATATATATATATACATATATATATATATATATATATATATATATATATATATATATATATATATATATATATATATATATATATATATATATATATACATTTGTTTCGCTGTTTAATAAATACATTTTGTCACCAGGCACCGTTTTGTATAAAAATATAAAATAGATTGGATTTTGTAATGATCTTTATTAAATAAAGAATTAAACAGAAGACGCCTCAAAGAAGATAAGGATTACGATACGTCGTCGTTATCTTTTCATAGAGCCCCTTAAAAAGTTTTAATAAAATATAGTCATTTTTATTTTAAACTAAAAACCGAAAAACTATAAAACTATTAAAGTAAAATGGTATTCTTTACTGCGTTAAAGTTTAAACAAACAAAGACAAAAATAAAAAACAAAAAAACAAAAACAAAAAAAACTAAACAAAACAAGAAAAAAAAAAACTAAAAAAAGAAAAAAAAAATACTGTAAAAATGATTAAGAGACTTCCGAGTAAATATATGCACAAATATAAAAGTACTATAAAAATATAAAAAATTTTAAAAATTTCTGTATTAGGTTATTGTTTCCATTTTCATTTGTTTCAAACTTATTATTAAAGTTATCTGAAGAGAGATTGCTATTAAATCGATACATAAAGGTTAAATGCTGATAGGTATTTATTTCAAATACATCCATCATTTTCATATCTTTCATTAAGGCTTTAGCGTGTTCACGTTAATCTTTAGAGTAAATGATCCAGCTGGCATCTTATTGTAAACTATAAATTTTTTTAAGTTTAGTTGGTTTTGTACTTGCCCATGAAATGTTTGCATTGCTGATGAAGCCAAAAATATATTAGTTTGAGACTTTGTTTATTGACGAATGAACGAATTCGATACATTATACCAACAGTTTTGGTGAACTTAGATTGGATATATTTTATTTGAGGAAAGCAGGATAAATTTTCATCAATCAAACTTCATAAGAATCTTATACTGGCTTGCCTTTTAACAAATTTATCATATAGGATAAGATCTGGCAACTTAAAAGGAAGGTTTTCCTACTTATTTTTTTTATGAAATATTATATAGTTTTTTATGAAATATTATATAGTTTTTTTTTATGAAATATTATAAAGTTTGTTAGCCCTAAACCAACTATTTACTTTATTTAGCTCAATATTCATATCTGCATATAATTTTTTGACATCATTGTTAGTAATAAACAAATTTATTGACGGTTAAGAAACCTTACTTTTAAAAAAAAAGCAAAAAAAAAAACCCGATTATTAGCTCAATTTATTATTGAAGTTTCCAAACAATTGTTAAAAAAAAACTCTAAATTCAAAAGACACTGTTGTACTTTTGAAAAATGTTTTAATGTTATATATTTAAAAATATGGTTGAAGAAAAAAAGAAGATTTATCCCTGATCAAAAAATAATACATAATGACTATTAAACGAAGTAAAAGTTTCAAAATAATTTATGTAACACCCCCTATTTAAGTTTACAATGACGCCTTTGAATAGCGTGAACATTATAAACATCATTGCTTTGTTTTTGATTTCAAGTTTCATGCAGTAGCATAACTCTTTTAAATCTTTTATATTAGTTATTAAGGGGCTCAAAGTTTCATCCAGTAGCATAACTCTTTTAACTTTTTTATATTAGTTATCAAGGGGCTCAAAGTTTCATGCAGTAGCATAACTCTTTTAAATCTTTTATATTAGTTAGTAAATACATATCGGTCATATCATTAAGCTACCCGGAAGAGTATTTAACTAGAAAGTTTACGCCTCCCACCATTTCAATGTCGCATTACTTGCGACATACCCCTAATACTCCGTAAATAGTATAGCCATTAAAAACTTGACATTAAAAATGTTATCAAAGACCAATAATAAAATATAGCTTTAGAAGAAGTCCTCCATTTCTTGATTAGCTAAATTTGTTTCGTTTAGTTTTAATTTAAAACTGTTTATGTTTGCAATCATTTTGATGTCGTTTCTGATTACTTTGCTTCGTAACTGGGGGCCTCAAGCTGTGATAAAAAACTTAGTGACTACAAAATGAGTTTTACCTTGAATATAATTATTGTTTGCATTTCTATATCTATAGATATTGTGTTGTATTTTTTTAAATAGGGTTTTAAATACAATTGACATTTTTTTTTTTTTTTTTTTTTTTTATAATTTAGCCGTACAAATATTTACAAGTTCCGTAATTTAAAATATTTAAAAATGGCAAGGACGAGAAGAAGACGGGGTTGTCTTATCACCAAGTCCCTTGTTTGTCAAGACATTTATATAAATACATGGTAACTAAAGTGAAAATTAAAAAATTAAGAAAAAAGCAAAATATTACAAAGAAGTTTATATAAAATGCCAAATAGTTTAATAGTTCAAAGTTTTGAAAGATATTTTTTCGATTTTATTTTTTGAAAGAAAAATTTAAAAGTTCATTCAGAAAAACAAAAATATCAAAAAACTGAAAAACATGAAAAAAGTAAATTTAAAATTTAATTTACAATCTGTTCTTATAAAGTGTAATATATATAGACATCGTAATATATATAGACATCGTATCAAATAAAAGATAAGTAGATATATTTTAAGAAAGTTCGATTAAGGTAAGGTTTTACCATTTAAAGTATTGCAATATTTTTAGAAATTTTGTTTTCAAATAATTTTATGTGATTTATCTATGTGACATTATTGTCATTTGCCTATTGTATGTGCATAGAACTATTAACCTCATAACGGCATAGCTATGAACCTCATCTTTCAACGGCATCAACGAATCAACGGCATAGAACTATGAACCTCATCTTTCTGAACCATTTTCATTCTAACCACTGTGCCACTGCTTAACTTATGCTCAACTTGAAATAATACCCTCCCCTGTAAAATTTTTAAAACATTGAAACTTTATAGACAATCAATTTTAAATCATAAAATAAATTATTAGAATTAATTTGTAAAGTTTTAATTGTTACAGGATATTATATTTATTTTTAAACAATCTAAACATTAAACAGAAAATTTCCATTTGTCTAAAACAAATAAATTGTTTTTTGCATTATTGCCAGAAATTAGACCCCTTTTTGAATTAGATCCTTCTGCGTCAGCTGGTCCTGCTATGCCATAGTTTCAACATAGGTCTTAAAATTGTTTAAAGTTAAAATTTAATCTCAAAGGATTGTTTCATTTAGTTAAAAATTTTTTTAAAAAAACAAATAATCTATTTCGTCAAACCTTATCGCGTAATGTTTTAATAGTCACTTCCTAAACTTTTTAAAAAAAGTCAGACAAAATGTTGTTTAATAAAATCAAGCAATAATCAAAATGAAACTTTGGTAAATAAAATTGTACAAAAAATTCTTTACAACAATAAATTTAGCACAAATGTTTAGTATTATTATTTATTCTCCTCCTGCTAATTGCCATATAGAGGCCACATAACAAGGCCCGTAAAGATAAGTTCAGGATCATCATAAACCGCTTTGACGGATCAAGAGAAAGTGAGTTTAAAAAAGAATAAAAGTAAACAAGAGTCCAAGTGAAAAGAAGTTGAGTTAGAGCAGCGTAATATATTATTGAATTGATTTTCAAACAAAGATTGATTTTGTTGAAAGTCAAGTCATTGTATAGTTGATATTACAACTAACAATACAATGTAACGTCATCAAAACTCCACCCTATATTTTTTGTTGTCTTTTAACGAAAAATAAGGTAATGGGGTTTGCCAAGTATAAAAGTTTTATTTATTTTTAAATATAGCAGTTCATCGTCATAATTTATAGGATAAATATAGCAGTTCATCGTCAAAATTTCTATACCTTTATCATATATTTTGCAATCCTTTAAAAGCTCCTTTACCGGAAATCAAAGATATATTTGGTATTTAGTTCGTTTGTTGTTTTGCTACACATCTTTCAACATATTAAAAAAACTACGCTCCACAAAATACCTCAGATGTCAAACAAAATAATGTCCATAACGCAAGACTAAAAAGATAAAAAATTAGTCTAATATAAATACAGCCTAAAGTCAAGTCCCTACATTGGTGCAAAAAAAATAAGACTTACTTCAAAATATCACCGATACCGGGACTTGCGAATTTCACTATTTTGAATCCGTCATATGATAAGCAAATATACATAAATACTAACTACCTTAGCATTACCTTACAAAAATGTAAACATAAAAAAAAAAACTCGAGTTTAGGAATGTCCCGCTTGCCGGACGCCAAATGAGGTCTCACTAAAGGTGCGGATGTTTGTATGGGTGTATGTATGTATGTATGTATGTATGTATGTATGTATGTATGTATGTATGTATGTATGTATGTATGTATGTATGTATGTATGTATGTATGTATGTATGTATGTATGTATGTATGTATGTATGTATGTATGTATGTATGTATGTATGTATGTATGTATGTATGTATGTATGTATGTATGTATGTATGTATACTACAAGCTGGTTTAAAGAATTCCTTAACTCTATTTTTCTCTCAGAGACACTGGTTTCATCAACAACTATAAAATATCATAGTATGTGCAGTATCATGTTGCGGATGGTGTTCCGGTTGGTGCTTTTGGTGTGCATTATCAGGACCACATAATGAGCCCTAAGTTACTACTTTGGGCTGAATTAGCAAGGCTGAGGCAACAGCATAGCTCGATTATTAGGATGTCATCCTTTCTTGGTCATGCACTACCTATATAAGCCATATCATGATCAAAGTACCAAAAAAATTTAAACATAAAAAACCAACACCAGCTACTAACAACCGCCACCTAACTGTTTTAAAATATTTTTTACAGATATTCGTGGTCTTCAAAATAAGTTTTTACCTGTTAAACTTTACCTTTTACCAAATTCACCAGACCTATTTGTACTTTGTGAGACTAATTTAAATTTGGCTGTTTCTACTTCCGATCTCAGTATTTATGGCTACTATCCCTTGATTTGCGAAAACTCCATCAGTCACATGTTTGACTTTGGCGTATACTTACGCATCAATTCATTTACCCGTCAAAAACCAAGTTTGAATTTTTTACCATTCTTTTATGTGCTTCAGCTTAGCACTTTATACTAAATCACCTTTCACTTTTATCTTGTATATCTTTTTTGGACTAGTATCTTAAAGCTGAACAAGATTCTAGTAGCAATAGTGACGGTACTAGGCTGGTGTATTATGTCTCTCTTTACCGAAACAGGTATGAAAGCTTTTTTTCCTCAATGTCGGTTTCAAGTTTTGTTCTACTCCATGGTTTTCACCTTCTTATGCAGCTGCTATATATAATCTTAATCACTTTTTTCATTTATATTTTACAAATAAAAATTCATTGAGAATAAACGCCTTTTTAATAATGCAAGACATCAGTGTAAAAGGTTATCTGGTTCTAAGCTCTATTATTCTCAGTTCGCGTACTTATATCAAAATATTATATTAAACCTCGTTCTTATATCAAAATATTATATTAAATCTCGTACTTATATCAAAATATTATATTAAATCTCGTACTTATATCAAAATATTATATTAAATCTCGTACTTATATCAAAATATTATATTAAATCTCGTATTTATATCAAAATATTATATTAAATCTCGTACTTATATCAACAATTATACTCTAGAGGCTTTTAGAAAATCTGCAACAGTGTCATTAACAGATCTTAATGACAAAAATTAAATATTCATTTCATGGGTCTGATCTTATAACCACTTTCAAAAAAAGAGGTAGAACTATTAAAAAAAAACCTTTCCTCTATTTTCACTCTTGAATTAAATAGTCATACTCTTCATTCCATTAAATTTAAACAGGTTAACCAATCGTTAGACATCCAAATTACTCCTTCTAAAGTCATTTCACAACTAATCTTTTCTACGGTTTGTTTCCCGGACAGCGTTCTAGTCAAAGTCTTACAAAAGTGTTCTCCAGAACTCGTTTTAGTTATCTCTAAACTACCTAATAAGTGGTTGACTAAACTTTGTTTTTCTGTTTTTCATAAAATGACATCTGTGAGCGCAATTTTTTAAATCTCTGAAGAACACTCTGTACCTCCAACCATCATCTGATTAATCTTCTCTCGCTTATCAGCAAGATCTTTGAGTGTTTAATCAACAAATTTATTACACTTCATCTTGAGTCAAATAACTTTTTTTAAAAACAACACGGATTTTTAATCTTCTCATTCTACGGCTGACTTGCTAGATACTGTAACTAAAAGATTCTATTTTGTATAGAATGGATACAGCGAGGTAAGGAATTTTGGTATTTATATATTAAAAGCTTTTGATAAAGTTTAACACGCTGGTTTTCTTCATAAGCTTGCTTTGTATATGTTGTATTTAAAAAATTTTTAAGATTATTAAACAACATTTTTGTAAACACGACATTATTTTCAATCGTAGTATTAATGTCAACCTCTGTATTAATGTTTAAGACCTACACTTTTTTCATATCAAATAACAACTACAATAGATAAAATTATGTAGATGAGAAACATCTTTATTTTGCATTGTGTTTTATTAACAGAAGAACAAGGATGAAATCTCAAGGTTCTATCCTTGGCGCTTTAAATCTCTTGTGAGTTTTAACTCCAACAGCTTGTTATTTACTGAAAACAATTATCACAGTTTGTTGACATTCCTGTATTAATGAATGGTAACCCTCTCCCTGACTCCTCTTTTTTATATTTTCTCAAACTATCATACACTATTAATCTTTCTTGACAAACATATACTTAACCCATCGCAAAAGTGGCAATTACTAAGACTACTTCTCTTTGTCATGATACTAAGACTACTTCTCTTTGTCATGGTACTAAGACTACTTCTCTTTGTCATGGTACTAAGACTACTTCTCTTTGTCATGCTTGCTATTAATTTACTCCTGATTTTTTCTTTTTCTCTATCAATCTCTTATTTATCCCTGTATAAAATACTGCTGCCATATTTGGGCTAGTTTTTGTAAAGATGATCTTCTTTTCTAAGCAATATCCAAAAATACATTGCAAACTTAGTTGATTTTTCTTTATCTGCCGAAATGAGCCGCAATTGTTGTAAGATTGCATTTCTATTTCTTTTCTACAAATGCTATCATGCTTGTTGCTTATATGAGCTCTCATCTCTAGTTCCATTAACTCACTCTCGCTTGACTCGTCATTCAGCAAAATTGCAATTTTTTACTGTTTCTGTTCTTTTATGCTCTAAAAATTTGTATTCTTTTTCACTGCACTTCAATGCTTTGGCTCTCATTCCCCCTTTTATTTTTTTCTGATTACTATTTTCTCCAATTTTATTTTTTGATAACTACTATATCAGTTTAATATAAAAAGGTTTTGCTTTAACTAAAATATGTTCCAGTAAAATATTTTTAAGTTACTATTCTATGAAAGATAAATAATGTGTTAACAGATCAGCATACCATAAAAACTATAGAAAGTGAAAAAAAAAATTAATATTTTAATCATGTTTTGATGTGTTTGGAATAATTTTCTTGTTGAAACGTCTACCGTAGACGCATATTTTATCTAATAAAGGTATACCTTCTGTGCGATAAAATGGTACCAAACCAGAAATTCCAGAGAAGCACCCGCAAATTATAAAGTTTTTACCTTTTTTTTTTTTTTTTTTTTTAACATCTTCACTTCCAACAAGGCTGCAACCACTATAAGAGTTGGAAGTTACTGGAAGAGGAAAGACTAAATCTGTAGAGCAAGATAACGATTGACTGATGACTTAAAAGATTGCAAATTATATGAATCAGGAAAGCAAGATGAAGGAAGCGAATTCCAAAGAACTGATGTTCGAGGAAAAAAAACTAGAAGAATAAGAGTTTTTGAAGCACTTAGGAACAGTCACAGAAAAAGGATGAGACTTAATTGAATGGCGAGTAACACGAGAATGAATTTTAGTAGATGGCACAAGGGACGCTAGCTCTTTAGAGCAGTGCCCATTATAGTATTTGTAGAAAAGAGAAAGAGAAGCAACATTACGACGATGTGACAAAGGTTGGAGATTGGCTGCCAGAGCAGGTCCAACTATGTTTACAATTCGTTTTTGCACCTTGTCTAAAAGAGAAAGAGCATCATTAGAAGATCCGCCCCAGATGTGGCAACAGTATTCCATACAGGGACGGATTTGAGATTTATAGAGATAGAGAATAGAATCTGGAGTAAGAAAGTGTCAAGCTCGATAAAGATATGCAACCTTAGCAGATGCTAATTTTGCAATGGATTTGATATACGGTTTAAAAGAAAGATCAGAGGTAAAAGTTAATCCTAGAAGATGAATGATGACTCATCTAGTACATTACCATTCATAAATATAGGAAGATCTAAATTATTACGATAACGATTGGCCGAATAAAATTGAGTTTTATCTGAATTAAAGTTCACCAGCCACTGTGAGCCCCATGCTGTAGCAGAAGTGAGATCCTTTTCAAGCTCAGATACCCCCTCCAAGCAATCAGAGAGTGTAGGCTTCTTATCATGACAAGAGTAAATGGTAGTGTCGTCAGCGAATAATGCCACCTTAGATGTGAGAATATGGAAGATCGTTAATGTAAATTAAAAAGAGTATAGGGCCAAGGATTGAACCTTGAGGAACCCCTGAAGTTACAGGATGTGAAGAAGAGTGTTGTCCATTGAGGACAACTTTTATACTACGATTGGAAAGAAAGGACTAAATAATCTTAAAGACGTTACCAGCTACACCATAAGAAGAAAGCTTATGGAGAAGACCAGCATGCCAAACTTTATCAAAAGCTTTAGAAATGTCAAGTGCGATAGCCTTAACCTCTCCACCTCTATCTAATGCACGGTAAAATCTATCGGTTATTACTGTTAGCACATCAGCTGTAGAACGAGAAGACCGAAATCCATATTGATGATCAGAAAGTAAGTTGTTTGATTCAAGATGAGAGATTAAGTGTTTGTTGATTAAAGATTCAAAAACCTTGCTTATGACAGGAAGAAGACTAATGGGACGGTAGTTAGATGAATCAGATCGCTCTCCGGAATTTTTGAAAATAGGGATAACAGATGCTGCTTTCCAGCATGATGGAAAACAAGACTCTGATAAGCACTTGTTAAATAGTTTAGAAAGTATGGATGAAAGCTCCGGAGAACACCTCTGCAAGACTACAACAGGAATGTTGTCAGGACCACAAGCTGTTGAAGAGTCTAAGCAGGAAATTACTTTAGATACAGAAGCTGAAGTGATGCGAATGTCAAGCAAGGGATCAACCTGTTTGACGGCTATGTCAGGTAAAACGCAACTAGTGGAATCAAGAGATGATATTGATGAAAAGTTCTTAGCAAACAATTCAGCTTTGTCTTTAGGTGAGGTGACAAAGTCTGAACCATACAAGAGAGAAGGAATAACAGATTTGCCCTTATTATTGACACTGTTAAAGATTCTCCAGAAGTCTCGAGAGCCTAATTTTTGTGATGAGATACGAGATTTAATGACCTGGGAATAGCGAGCTTTGGCGTCAGACAAAACCTTTTTACAATGGTTTCTGGCGATAGTGAACAGATGTCTGTTTTCTGGAGAATTGTTTTGCTGATAGATATAAAAGTAACGGTTTCGATTAGAAATTGCTGCAGCGCAATGTGAGGAAAACCAAGGAGAAGAGTGAGGCTTGACCTGGAATCGTCGAGAGGGAGTAAAAGATTCCATGCCAGCCTGAATCCACGAAGTTATGTAAGAAGCACATTTGTCAGCAGGAAGACGAAAGATTTCTACCCAAGGGCCATCACGAAGAAAATCACGGAAAGAGTCTCAGTCAGCTTTAAGGTAGTTGTATGTGGTACGATGATAGGGGGATTCTGATGAAGTAGAAGAATTTGATAATAGTTTTAGAGAGATCAAACCGTGATCAGAAGTACCTAAGGGTGAATGTGGAGAAATTGAGCACTGACTAGGATCCAAAACAAGACATAAGTCGAGTAGAGAAGGTAAATGATTAGGGTTGTCTGGAAAACAAGTTGGAAAGTTGACTATTTGAGTTAGAGATTGAGAAAGTCAAAAGTTGAGGGCCTTAACGCCAGCAGAGTCACTGACACTAGAGCCAAGCCAATCGGTGTGATGGGCATTAAAGTCACCAACAACGACGATTTTGGCCGATGGATAAAGAGAGAGGGCTTGGTCAATTTGATCAGAAATAACATCAAGAATAGTGCAATCTTGGGATGAAGGAGAGCGATATCGAACAAAGAGAAAGGCGATAGAGTGAAGTTGTGCTAAACGAAAGCACATAAATGAATAGTCTGTAGATTCAAACCTAGTTTCACGACAAATGGGTGAGTTCTTACGAATGTAGATGCCCAGGCCAAGCATGTGATTATTGGAGTCTTTACGAATTAAAGGAAGATAACCATCAACACTAAGATCACAAGATGGGACAGCCGAACTCAAATTAGTCTCACAAAGAGCAAGTAGGTCTGGTGAACTTTGCAAGAGATAAGACTCAACAGAAGAAAAGTTACTTCGAAGACCACGAATATTAGTAAATGATAGGTTTAGAGAACTTGGTGATGACGATGGTTTTTTGTGTTTTTTAGTTTTAGGTACTTTAGTCATTTTAAATTTATAAAGAACTTGACTCAAGTATAGATAGTACTCAGTACACTATTTAACAACTAAGCAATAGCCTCATTACTATTAATAAACCCTAAGCCGTAACAAAGGGCTCCAAATGTGGCCTCTGCAATGCACACCAAAAGTACAAACAGGGACACCATCCATGCGCAACATGGCACTGTTAGTACTCTGATATTTTTCGGCTGTTGATGGAATCAGCCTCTCTGAGAGCTACCACAGAGTTCGGGAAACCTGACTACCAGCCGGCCTCAGAACCATAAAACTGAGTTTTAGAGCTGTACCCTCATTAGGAGATAATAGAATGAGTTGCCCAGTCATAAAAATAGAGACACAAGCAATACCCACGCATTGAGTCAAGAAGATCCAGCGTTCAACATCCTAAACTGGAAACAATGTATTAAAAATACATCTGCGCCAGCCTAATAGATGAGGAAGGGGTGCGAGGCTGGTCAACAGATAGAATCTTTTTACCCCTTAAGTCTTTGCCTAGGAGGCCTTCTACAAGACAGCAGCTGGATGCATGTAACATCTGCCCAAGATGAGTATTTTTATCGAGACACCATCTCTAGCCTTTACTCAACCAAGAGCCCCAAGGCAGGGGGTGTTTTAATTCGGAGTTAACTTCTCCTAGCCTTTGCCTAAAAAAGCGTATCCTACAAGGCAGCAGGACATGGAGCAGGTTGTACTGGGTTACATGTTACCAGTAGCAGGAAAACCTGACCTGACACTTTAAAATTAAAAATTTCCCATATTTCACGACTCCTATTGTGTACATTGGTTTTAATCGCTTATCCACAGATTTTCTCACATTTTGTTCACCATCTGAGCCACTTCGAATAAACTTCAACTCATCCGACCACAATAACTGTCTCCACTGTATTCCCGTTCTATGTCTGTGCGTGTTTGCAAACTCTGAACGTGTTTTTTGGTTCTTTGCCGATATAAATGGATTTTTTTGCTGCACGGCAATTATATAACCGTGTATCATCTATCGCTAAGTATTTTCTGAAATATTGAGTTACGCGAGTTATATCTGTCGCACTAGCACATAGATTTTTTACAAATTTAATATTTCTGCGATCAAAAAGTATGGAAGATTGGTTTTATATATTTTTTAACTAATCGACTTTTTACACAAATCACTCTGTTTCAGCATTATAACTATCAATAATTTTTTGTATGAATATTTATTTTTTTATTTATTTTATCAAATTTTGTCGTCTTTCAGGTATAATTCTACTTTAAATTTCTACTAAACGAAATTAGTAGTGTTTAATGTAACACAAAAGACTAATTATAAAAGTGTCACGTCTCTTTTAATTAAAATTACAATTCAAAATGAACAACTTATTATTAAGTTTGGTACTATTTAACAGTTCGTTGGTATAAAAGATAATAGCTCCCTTTGTTTTAAAATGTTGCATTCTTTTTACTGTTTTGTATTCATATATATAAAAAAATAAAACAGAGTCATGCAAGTGAAAAGAAAAAAAAGAAATTTTATACTATTTCAAACAGTCAAGCTGTTTATAAAGGCATCGTCTTGTAGCATACCTATTTTTGCATTAACAAAAAAAGTTCATTAGCTCAATTTCATCTTTGTAAACTTGAATGTCTCTCAAAAATAAAACATTGCATAACTTTAGTTGAACCCTCATTATTATGTTTTAATGTATCTAGCAAATTTTCATTTAAATTTGAGTTTGAGTTTATATATTTCAGAAATCAAAAATATGCATACATTACATGTGTATATTTTGATGAGAAAGTGCAATACCAGGCACTTCTATGCTGAAAGAAAAGATACTCGTGATTCCGATCATTCTTTTATATTGAGTTCAATTTGTCAACACTATTTTTAAATGATTTAACTGATGTCGTAGTTATGGTGTCTGTAGGTAGCGCATTCCATCCATTGAGGATGCGATTAGTGAAGAAATTGAATCTTTTAACACAGTTTTTTAAATTTTGAGGTTCAAGTCTAAGGTAATGCCCACGCAAATTGTATTTGAAAATCAATGATGCGTAGACTTGAAAGTTCTCAAAAATGATTTGGTCAATACCTTTTGAAAATTTAAGTTGTTGAATGAGATCACCTCGAACTCTCCTTTTTTTAAGTGTGGTTAAGTTGAGATGACGCAGTCTATCTTTATATTGCAAGTGCTTCATTTCCGTTATTATTTTTGTGGCTTTATGCTGCACTTGCTATAGAATAATAATGTCTTTTTCCTTGTGTGGTGACTAAGTCTGGATAGCAAATTCTAATTAAGGGTCAAATCAGGTTTTGTAGAGTACTTTCCACAAAAAGAGTCCACGACTTCAAAATATTTTCTTTAGTCTACCAAGTTTACTATTGGCTCTTGCTGCTGCTGATTCAACTTGATAGTATATCTTAAGATTGCCTGATAGAATTACTCCCAGATTATGTTTGTGCTTAGTGACGTCCAGTTAAATTCTGTTTCCACTCAAGTCAAGCATCGAATAATTTTGAACAGATTTGGAGTTACCACGCCCGACGTGCATTTATCGAAGTTGAGAGGCATATTCCATTTATGCGACCAATCTACTAAGTTATCTATGCCAATTTGAAAAGTAGTTTTGTCCTCGTCAGATTTTAGAACTGCGATTATTTTGCAATCGTCGGCATAAATCTTTATGTGATGAGTAATATAGTCCGGAAGATCGTTTATTTTTAATATAAAAAGAAGGAAACCGAGCACAGAGCCCTGGGGTACCCCGCTTGTTACGCTTGTTAAATTTGAACCCTAATTTGTATGTTTTAATGTAACTTGAATAGACTAAACTAAGCAGCCGCCTAAGGCCTTTCGATTGGTAAAAGTCACACATTTACAAAACAGTTTTTTAGAGGTTGTAAAGATTTTTTAAAGATGTTTACAAAACAAAAATTATTTTTTATCTTTATTCTCTTATAGTTATATAAATTCTTTGACCATTGATAGAATTCGATGAAGTTTAATAGATGTTGATGAAAACGAAAGTTTTATTACAAAAAGTTATTTTTCATCGAAAATATCATAGGGACTATATAGTTATATAATTTCTTTAAAAGTTGATAAATAAATATTTACAATTTATTAAACAAACTCGTTATTAAACAAATTAATGGGTTAATTATATTTAAAAAAGGAAAAAAATTCCTCGATTTTTACTATAAATAAAACGAAAAGTGATAATAAGAAATTTAATTAACTTAAAAAACTTGAAGTTTTACCTTTATGCTTTCTTTTGGTGAAAATTTTGAAAGTTTTTTTTGCGTCTGCTGCATCAAAACGGAAAGGCGCATCAAAACTGGTACATTAAAAGGAAAATGGAGAAAGAGGTATTTTTTGCAACACAGATCCCTTATTAAATTTTGATATTCGCCATCATGGACTTTTATATTTACGATACACGACAATTATTTTTCCGAGACTTTTTTTCTGAGACGAGAGAAGGAATACAAAATTGATAGTTTAAAAGCTGTTCGTTACCAAATAGCAACATGATGCATTGATGGAATTGACTAAAAACACCAACATTTCACAATCAAGTGCCGAAGCAACCGGACTGGCAAAACAAACTAAAAACTTTTCATTTTTGGTTACTTTAGCCATCTGGTACGAGTTATTGTTCCAAATCAATATAGTCAGCATTTATAGGTTAAGTACTTTAGAAATATTATCCACTTCAAATGTTTCACGTGTGTAACTGCTCATTTTTTGCAATACCATTTATTATTAATTTCATTACAACACGAGTTTTTTCATTGTTTTCTTTAGCTACTTTAAACAGTAAAGCACTTCACTGTTGTGTTATTATTTTCGAAAAGCTTTGACCAATCGTTGTTGGATTTTAAAGGAACATTATTTAATTGAACAATTTTATCTTGCGGTGACAAGTTCTGTCCCTAGCGTGGACACTTATGTTATAAATAAAATGAACTTAATCATTAAATCTTTAGCAAGATTTCTAGATTTAATGTGTTGTAGGTTGTGAAGCCGTGTAACGGTGATTGCACATAACACTCATTAAAATTTTTTAAATACAGTAATAGAAAATCATAATACATTACAACAATATCAATTTTTAATAATAATAAAATAATATCAATTGCAATAAACAAATTACATAAATAAAAGTTGCAACCAAGATTATAATTCATTGATTTAATTTAAATTAATGTCGCTTATAACGCCACGTCAAATTAGTTTAAAGCATTAGGCACAAAACAATTTTTTTTATTTTGTTAAATTTTTATAATAATTTTTTTTTTTTTTTTGCATTATATGAGCTTTCAAAATATTTTATTCAGCTTCTTCCAAAACTAACTTTTCGACATGTCAGGATCCTAAAATTTAAAATAATATCCACTTATTTCTTCTGGGTAATACAAGAGTTGAGCGGCCTATAATAATTTTATTTTTTTGCTTATTGATCTATCTTACATCCTGCAGCAGCAGGCTATAAGATAGTCCGTGTATGTACTAAAACCTGAAGGATAACCATTCTTCTGAAGACTCTGTCTAAAAATCTACATCAATGGGAATGACACATATCTACAAAATACTCCATTGTTCATTGCATGTTTGACTAGCATATTTTGCGAGTCTGATTAAAGCGTTCATCATTCTATTAACTTTAAATTAAATATAATGCATTTTATTATTTCAGTGATATAAAAACACACTAATTCAATATATTAATAGATCATTTCGTTATTAACTTATTTCAAAGTAAAAATTAACTTACTTGTGGGTGATATGGTGTTGGAAATCTTTCTTTATACTAAACAATGTATAAAGCGTATTATTGAGTTTGTTATGGAGGTTTAACCATTATCTCTGTTATTCACAGTTTAGTTTCCATTTCATTCTCTGGCACACATCACAACATGTAAGCTGCTATTTAGACATCAAAATGTCTTTGGTAACATTTTGATGTCTAAGTACACAGCAAAAAACGGTAACTGAAAATTTTGGCGTTAAACTTTTTTATCATAAAAATGTTCAAGGTTAGTTTAAGGAATTATTTGGAAATCGGAAAAAACATAATGCTAAAATAACGGTTACATAACGGTAACTGAAAATTTTGGCGTTATGTTAGCGTTATGTTAAGTTTAAAGCTTTATGCCCAAAACTATTTGTATGATATTTGTAAAGCGTTATGTTTAACCGTTATGTTTAAAAATTTTATCATTATGAAATAGCACAAATCTAAAGGATTTTTGAAACTAGATTTTTTGTTTATAATGTCTCTACTATTTTAGTTTACTTATTTTATTTACGTACGGTATTTACCACTTACTAATAAACTTAGCTATAAGACAGCATTTTGGTTGTTAATTAATATATATTTATTGTATATTTGGTTCTGAAGCCCATAACTGATTGGTATATTGTTAATATATATATATATATATATATATATATATATATATATATATATATATATATATATATATATATATATATATATATATATATATATATATTAATTATAATATATATATATTAATTATAATATATATACATATACATTAATTATAATATACATATATATATATATATATTATATATATATATATATATATAATAATTATATATATATTATATATATATATTATATACATATATATATTATATGTAATACATATATATATTAAATAATACATATATATATTAAATAATACATATATATATTAAATAATACATATATATATATATATATATATATATATATATATATATATATATATATATATATATATATATATATATATATATATATATATATATATATATATATATATATATATATGTATATATATATATATATATATATATATATATATATATATATATATATATATATAATTATAATATATATAACGTCATTTTGATGGCTGTTTATTATTTGTTAGATTTAACGTATCCTTCTTGTTTTGGGCAGCTTCTTGGATGTTTGCAAGATATTTGCGGATTTGGGCAATCAGGTTTACTATCTAAAAAATTCATTTTAATTCTGCAATCTTTTCATAGCAATGCAAAGTACTTTTGACTTTATTAATGTTAATTTTTATTAAAATTAATTTTTTTTATTATTTTTTTGATTATGAAAAATGATTTCATATAAATATATTAAGTTATTAAATTTCATGAATTATTATTTTTTTATTAAACTTTTATTATCATAAAAATGTTCAAGGTTAGTTTGAGGAATTATTTGGAAATCGGAAAAATGGAAATTGATCTCTCTTAGAGATATTGGCTATAAAGCAAATTCAAAATAGTAAATTTTGAGTTTTGTATTACTATTTTGTTCAGATACCACACTCAGCACCACAAAAAACATCAAATTTGTTTATGCTACATTTATACCTAAAATTGTCAAATTTTGAATTCACTGTACATTCTGTCAATTTTCGCTTCGTCAATTGACCAATAAGTCTTTATTATTTGGAATTATTTTGAAAGAAAAAATTATTTGATATCAAGTTGAAATTCTGAAGAAATCTTTTTGGTCCATAAAACCTACAGGAGGTATACATTTCAAGAAAATAAAACATTGTCACCTGAGAAGGCTTGGCTCATCTTATACGGAATGACCCTATTATATGCTTATGATATAAAAACTTTATACTATAATAGTATTATTATTGTAACATATTATATGATATTTTTATAATAAATTTTTTCTGTAATATAATATAAATTAGTGTAGTATTATTAATTGAATTAAATTGTGCCAAATAATGTTGTTTAATAATTTTGTTTAATAATTGTGTAATAATGGTGTTTACCTCTTACCGTCTGACCTGTCTGTTTATTATTACTGTTTTTAACATTAATTTTGTATTGCAAGTAATAAAAAATGTTAAATATATTATTTGTAAAATTAAAGTAGTACAAACTAATAATAACTGCTTTACTTATTTCTACAATAGTTAATAGTTGAAAATAATAAAGGCTGTTGTAGTCAAATTTCTTGGGGAAAGAAAATTGTTCTCGCTTGTAGTATTGCTGACATTTTAACTAATGGTAAGCATATTTTGTGTTGCAAATGTTCACATTCTTATTTCTTTTTTGCATTTAATGTATTAAAATATTTTTTTATTTTATAATTGTGATAATTATTTTTTATTTATAAAATTTTAGTGCGATTCACTACATAAATACTTATGCCAAACCTTATATGGTCCACAAATTATCTTTAATAAGACAGAATATTATGTAAGGAGTTGAAGAGGTGTCGAAATGGATGTTCAGCCCTTGATCAGTACATATAGTGGTTGTTTTGATGGTTGTTTACTATTTGCTAGATTTGACATATTCTTGTTTTGGGCGGCTTATGGAATGTTAGCAAAATATTTGAGACTTTTCGCAATTGGCTTTATTATCTAAAAAATGCATTTTGTTTTTGCAATCTTTTCAAAGCTATGCAAATTAGTTTGGAATTTATATATGTTAATAAGTTATTTTATTCAAATAAATAATTTATTAAATAAATAAAATTAAAATTAAAATAAATAAGCCGCAAAGCAACAATAGCATATCGCATAAGATATTTGTAAGAAAACATTACATATTTGTAAATGAGGTAAATTGTTCACCCTTGATCCTAAAATCCAGTGGAAAAAAACATTAAAAAATATTAAAATAAATTAAATTCAACTTAAAATATACTTTTAATAAGATATTAAAAACATGCACTCTATAATGAAATTCAATTTAAAATATACTTTTAATAAGATATTAAAAACATGCACTCTATAATGAAGTTCAACTATTTGACATAATAATAATAGTTGATGATTCTTTTAATGGTTCTCTTATGATAAACTAATAATTAAAATTATCTTAGAAATTAAATCTTATGATTTAAACAAAAGCCATATTAAGGTTATAAAAACTAAAAAGTTTTATTCTATCGATAAAAATATTTATAGAATTTATACTCACTTTCAGATTATTCATTGTAATCATTGTAATATCTAAATACAAGTTAACTCAAACCTAGATAAGATAAACTAAAACCAAAAGAAAAATGGTTCGATTTATCGAATGTTCTAGTAAAGCGAACTCCTGTTAAGTTAAATTTTGGCTAAAACGAGATATTTATTTGAATTAGGCTTTGCCGACGCCACCAGTGGGGTCAGGGTGCACATGTCCACCTACACACACACCTTTTTTCTGCAGGGTTTTTTTTTAAAAATTTCAAGATATAGAGAGCTTTTTATAAATTTATAGTTGTGCCCCCCTTTCTCTCTCCCATGTCAAGGCAATTTTTCTTTCTTCAATGCTAAAGTATAAACATTAAATATATACCATTATACTAATAAAAGTGTTAAAAATGTTACACTGAAAAAATTGTGTGTTAGAATTACGTATTGTGTACCTACAGTAGACTCAAAAGGTAACCTTCAAAAAGTTTGGAAACACAATGACCTTTTCTTTTTTTTTAACATCTTCACTTCCAACAAGGCTAAAAGCAACCACTATTAGAGTAGGAAGTTACTGGAAGAGAAAAGATAAAGTTTATAAAACAAGATAAAAAATAAAATTTATAACATTATATAAACATTATATAAATTAGTAAAACAAGATGAAGCGAGAGAATTCCAAATAACTGATGTTCGAGGAAAAAAACTAGTCAAATAAGAATTTTTAGAGCACTTAGGAACAGTCGTAGTAAAATGATGAGGCATAATTGAATAAAGAGTAACACGAGAATAAGTTTTACTAGATGGTAGATAGACGCTATCTCTTTAAAAGAACGTCCATTATAGTATTTATAGAAGAGAAAAAGAGAAACAATTTTACGACGATATGAAAGTAGTTGAAATAGTTAGACCTGCTTTTGCACTCTTTGCAAGCCCAACTATGTTTGCAATGAGTTTTTGAACCTTGTCTAAAAGAGAATGAGCATTATTCGAAGATTTGTTTCAGATATGGCAATATTATTCCATTCAAGGATGGATTTAAGAATAATAGAGATGAAGAATAGAATCCAGACTAAGAAAGTGTCAAGCACGATATTGACATGCAACCTAAGCAGATGCTAATTTTGAAATGGATTTAATAAACGGTGTCCAAGAAAGATTGAAAGTAAGAGTTAATCTAAGAAGACGAAGAGTAGATGACTCATCGAGTGCATTAATGTTCATAAATATAAGAAGATCTAGATTTTTATGAGAACAATTAGCTGGAAAAAATTGTATTTTATTTGATGTTAAAGTTCACCAGCAACTGAGACCCCATGCTGTAGCAAAAGTAAGATACTTTTTAAGCTCAAATGCCTCCTCTAAGCAGTCAGAGAGGATTGGCTTCTTATCAAGAATAAATGGTCATATCATCAGCAAACAAAGCTACCTTTGATGTGAGAATTTCTTGGAGATCTTTAATGTAAATAAAAAAAGGTAAGTGGCCAACGACAGAAACGCGATGAACCTCAGAAGTTACCGGAAATAAAGAGTGCTATCATCGAGGACAATTTTATACTACAATTGGTGAGGAAGGATTCAATAGTCTTAAAGATGTTACCTGATACACAGTAAGAAGAGAACTTGTGGAAAAGATCAGCAAACTTTAGACTTTAGAAATGCTGAGAGCAATAGCTCTTAAAATTTCTAAAGTCTAAATTTCTAAAGTATTATTTTTTTTTTTTTTTTTTTTTTTTTTTTTTTACATTTATTTTGCTGTTTAACAAATATAATCAACACATATATATACAAGAAAGAAAGAAATATGTCCGTATAACAAAGAAGACAGTAAAATCTTGTCAACAAGCACCGTTTTTGTATATACAGTATATAAAATAAACTATACTTTTTTACAATGATCTTTATAAAATAAAGAGTTAAACAGACAGGGGCTCAAAGAAGATGAAGATGACAAAACGTCATCGCAATCTTTTCATAGAGCCCCCTATATACATTTTCATTAGGTTATGGATATGAAATTAAATTAAAAACCCTAATGGGCATAAAACTGCTGCGCTGATCAATAAAAACAAATAAATAAGATTATAAAGAAAATTACTTTGTAATCCTTTTAAGCACAAATAATAATCAAATTTTAAAAATTTCTTTTTTTATCAGAAACTTAAATGAACTTAATGCCATATATTTGGATCCTTTTTGATATCTATTCCATATATTTGGTCCCCGATATGAATGCTATATTCATTATATTTATTAAGGTTTTGAGGCAGTTTATATGTGTTACTTATATTTGCTCTTAGATAGTAGTTTTCATTTATGTTTATTTCAAACTTGTTAGTAAAATTTGTAGGAAAGAGATTATTATTAAATTGATACATAAAAATTAAATGCTGATAGATATTTATTTCAAAAACATCCATCATTTTCATATCTTTCATTATAGGTTTTGCATGCTCCCGCTTATTTTTAAAATAAATGATTCTGCATGCGTGTTTTAGTAGACTATAGATTTTTTTAAGTTTTGATGGCTGAGTACTTGCCCATGATATGTTTGCATAGCTGATAAAGCAATGAATTAGTCCAAAGTAAATTAGTTTTAGACTTTGTTTATTGATATATGAGCGAACTCTATACATCATACCAATTATATTACTGATTTTAGATTGAATATATCTTATTTGAGGAAGCCAGGATAGCTTCTCAACAACAAGAACTCCTAAGAATCTAATGCTGGCTTGTTTTTTAATTAAGTTATCATTTAGGATAAGGTCAGGCAACTTAAGAGGAAGGTTTTCTTCTTGCGCCTTTTTGTGGAATAATATATATTTTGTTTTCTCTGAGTTAAGCGAGAGTTTGTTAGCTCTAAACCAATTATTTACTTTAATTAGTTGGATATTCATGTCTGCATATAGATTCTTGATATCACTGTTAGTAAGAAATAGATTTGTATCGTCAGCAAACATGACTGAATTTAGTTTTAAAGATGCATTGCATAAATCATTTATATAAATAAGAAACAGAAGTGGACCAAGGATAGATCCTTGGGGAACTCCACATAAAACATTTAATACTCCTGATTGTATATTGCACACATATTGTTTTCTATTGGTAAGATAACTTTTAATCCAATTGTAAGTTTTATTAATTATACCATAGTATTTTAGTTTATCTAATAGGATGCAGTGGTCAACTGTATCAAAAGCTTTTGATAAGTCAATAAAAACTCCTAAAGTAAATTTGTTTTGATTAAAACCATCGGTTATTTGATTAACTAATTCAATAACTGCATGCTCTGTTGAAAGGTTTTTTTGAAATCCAAACTGGTTTGGGTAAAATAATTTGTTTTTGGTAAAGTGATTATAGATTCTATTATAAATTACACGTTCGAAGAGTTTTGAAAAAACAGAAAGTATTGATATAGGTCTAAAGTTGGTTATGTCCGAATGTTCATAACATTTAAATATAGGGATTACTTTTGCTAATTTAAGTACATCAGGGAAAATCCCAGATGTTATTGAGAACTTTAGTATATGGATCAGAGGTCTACTTAAACTGGTTTTATTAAACATAACTAAATCACTAGTTATTTCATTAAATCCAGGTGCTTTCTTTTTTTTTAAGGAGGAAAAGGCTTCTTCAAATTCTTTATATACAAATTCTTTATCGTACATGATGGCTTTATTTGTGGGTGTTAGATAATTTTTAAATGAATCAGTTGTTGGATTTATTTTATTAGCGAGATTTGGACCAATATTTATAAAGTATTTGTTAAATTCTTCGAATATTTGTTTTTCACAGAATATGTCTGTATTGTTAATATTAATTCTTTTTGGTAAAGAAGTTGTGTTTATTTTTTTCCGTCCCACTATTTTGTTAATGACGGACCACGTTTTCTTACTATCAGGTTTGCATTTAATGATTTCATTACTATAGTATTTATTTTTTGCCTTTTTAATCAGATTTTGGTAAAAATATTTATAATTTTTGTAATTTTTCTCGTTATCAGTGTTTTTATTTTTAAGATATTTATTATAGAGTTTTTGATTCTTTTTTGAGCATTTTATCAGTGATTTATCCATCCACGGATTAGAAACTATTTTTTTCTTAATTATTATGCCCTCTAGAGGACAGGTTTTATTAAAGCAATCTAGGAATATATCTAAAAAATTATTGAAAGCTTCGTTGGTGTCCTGACATCTATACACGTTGGACCACGTTTCTTGTTTTAGCCTGATTAGAGTCTGAAGTCTAAATTTATAAAGACTAAAAATCCTTGCTTAAGATAGGAAGAAGACTAATGAGACGGTAGTTAGACGAGTCAGATTGCTCTCTAGAATGTTTGAAAATAGCGATAACAGATGCCATTTTTAAGTAGGTTGAAAATCAAGACTATGATAAGCACTTGTTAAATAGCTTTGAAAGTATAAACGACATTTTCGGGAACACTTTTGAAAGACTGTAATAGGAATGTTCTCAGGAAAATTACTTTAGAAACAGAAGTTAAAGTGATTCGAATGTCAAGCAATGGATCAATCTGTTTGTCGACTATATCAGCAAGTATGTGATTGGTGGAATCAAGAGATGAGATAGATGAAAAGTTCTTACCAAGTAGTTTATCTTTGTCTTTAGGTGAGTTAACAAAATCTAAACTATGCAAGAGAGGAGGAATGATAGAATTGCTCTCATTATTGACACTGTTATAGATTATAAAAAAGTCTCTAGAGCCTTATGTTTTAGATGAATTATGAGGTTTTTGACCTGAGGATAGCGGGCTTTGGCATTAGACAAAGTCTTTTTACAATGGTTTCTAGCAATAGTAAACAGACGTCAGTAGTAAGAGATTGCCGGTATTTGCTTATTTTCATTTTCAACCATATTTTCAACCATATATTTTAAAAAATATAGGGTTCATTTCTAACCATGATGTGAATAATTATTTATATAAGAAATAATTTTTCAAATTTATATAAATTTGAAAAAATTGAATTTTTTAAAATAAGCGTTAATTTTTTATTTCTTGTCGGAAAATGTCAGTGATTTTTCTTGCTGTGACGTCACATGACTTTTTCTAATAATAAATATTATCTGGTGTTTTTAACTTTTCTTCTTCTAATCTTTCCTTTTCTAACTTTTCCCATTGTAATTTAAATTTATTTTGTAAATAACGAGCTAAACTTAATCTTCTTTTATAACTTCCTAATTTAATATCTTTACTTGTACAATCCATTTCTTATAATTTATGTAAAGAAATTAAATTTTCAATTTTTTTTCTTGCTATCACAGATTGCTCTTGTGCGCTAATTGATCTTTCAGATCTGTGCGCATGCGCTAGGATTTACTTAAGCATAGTAGAAGCATTGCTTAACTTTATCACTACTAGAATTTATATTCACTACGTGTATCAAAAGTTTAAATATATCCATTTTGAACAGCTAAATTATTAAACAATTCTGAACCTTTATACCCTAATTCATGTAAATATTTAATTATTTCAAGGTTACTATCTGATGCTGATTCTGAGCATATCTGTTTATTTACTGCACAATTAAATGCATAATCTGTACCTTTATATCTTAACGAATGTAAATATTTAATAATTTCAATATTTCCACTTTCAACAGCAGCAAAAATTGTCCATTCATCTCCTTTATAACCTAATTCATGTAAATATTTTAATATTTCAAGGTGACCATTTTTAGCAACACAATCAATTGTCCAATCATAACATTCATACCCTATTTCATGTAAATATTTTAATATTTCAAGGTTTCCTTTTTTTGCAGCACAATGAATTGTCCATTCACCTCCTTTATAACCTAATTCATGTAAATATTTTAATATTTCAAGTTGACCTTCTTCAACAGCATCATCTATTGCATCTTCTATACTTTCATAACCTAACGAATGTAAATATTTTAATATTTCAAGTTGGCCTTCTTTTACAGCATTATCTATTGCATCTTCTATACCTTTATAACCTAACGAATGTAAATATTTAAGCACTTCTTCTGTACTTTTTTTACCTAATTGAATTAATAATTTAAATAAATCAATTCTTCCTATACTTTTAGCAAAATCAACTTTATTACCTTTTTTATACCCATAGTTTTTTAATATTGTAGTAATATAATATATTTGAGATGAAGGTTCAATTATGTTTTTTATTAAAAAATTATTATTCTCAATATTATTTTCTTGATTCATTCTTTTTTATATATACAAGAAAATTATTTAACTTATTTTTCTTGTTTTAATGCGCATGCGTTTAATTTCTTAATAAAATCTGGATCTCTTCGAGTTCTAAGCGTAGTAGTAACAATATTCTATAGGTCTCTTATAGCATATAATTCTAGTTCAGTTGCAGTTATTAAAGTGGCTGAATTATTTTCAATGTAATTATTATATACAGGAATAACATTGGTAGATCCAACTGTAAAAATACTATTTGTACATACAGGTGCCCAATAACCATTACTTGTATCTAGTGTAAGTACTGCTCCTAAATTCATAAAGTTTTTTGTAGTTGTTAAATTTAATCCACAAAATCCTTGTCCTGAATTTGTATTACCGAATGGTGTTTCAGTTGATATGAGTTGTGCAATATTTTGATAATGCATAGACATCATTGGGAGGAATGCTTGTTTAAATATAATACTTTTCCATTCACCATTAATTTTATATCTTAAGCGATATTTATAATATCCATCTTTGTTTTTATAAAAATAGTTATTAGATAACTGACTATATTTTGTAGCTGTAGTTGGATTAGGACTATCATGATTATATGCTCCATAATAATACATTTGGAAATAAATCTGTTACCACTTGCCTAACAAGTAGCGTTTCTCCTGGTATATAAATACTGTTAGCATATGAATTATTTTTAGCTGTAATTAATGCATTATAAAATTGTTGAGCTAAAAAAATTTGTTGACGTGAGTCGTAATGTACGGTGTCATCGTTTGTAGTTCTCATAGAAGGTGGAAGATTAGTAATAGATATGCTTGCAGTGTGTGGAATATATTCTCCAATAGTTGATAGCGCATTTTGAACTGGTGTTGCTCTTGCTGAATTAGCTGAAACCCATCCAGGTATCATTTGAAAAGTAACGAATGGAATTGTATTCGATTTTGCTTGGGAACTTGTTAATGTGTAGAACTGATTAGATGAATACCCTATATAATCTCTTATGGTTTGAATAAAATTTACAAGAATATGTCTATAACTAAAATTCCAACCATCTATAGAATCATTTTCTCCTTGACTCCAAGTTATGCCACAAAATTCTGCGTTATAATGTGATAAAATACATCTAATTCTACGAGTTAAATTTCTAAATCCAGTACCATATGGCATAAAATAATCATCGCTAAAGCCTCTTCCACCTAACATACATGGAAGTATCATTAAACATTCATCTGAATTAACAATGTTTAAAGTATTAGCACCTAAAGAATCTTGCATTATTAAACCGGCTAGTATTGAACCGTATCCAGAATAACACATATTATCTGATTCATTTACTTCTAGTCTAAGAGAACAAGGAAATAACACATCATTTTGTCCATTATTCATTGCAAACTGTACTATTCGTCTATGCATATAATTTACAGTAGTTATTGCTTCAGAATGACCCCATTCTCTACCATAATAAGTATTTGATTGTCCAGCTACAATTAGAACTTTATATTTACGAGGATAAGGAATTATTCTTTCTATATAATTTGTAACAAATTCATATGTTGTATCAACATATTTTTTTGTAGCTGCATTTTGAAGATCAGTAGGATCTGCAACATTGATGAGTTTATTTGTATTTAAATCAATGTTACCAGTTGCACGATTCTGTCCATCAGTTCTTAGATACAAATTACTAGAAAGTTGTTTATTATCAACATAGCTCTTTGTAGCAGCATCTTGAGGGCTAGTTGGTTCATCTACATTAACTAATTTATGTGTATTTAAATCAATGTTACCAGTTGCACGATTCTGTCCATCAGTTCTTAGATACAAATTACTAGAAAGTTGTTTATTATCAACATAATCTTTTGTAGCAGCATCTTGAGGATTTGTAGGATCTAATACATTAATTAATTTATGCATATTTAAATCCATGTCAGAAGTTGCTCTATTATCTATATTAATATTAAGATTTAAATTTTCAGATTGACTAGAAGCAGTTAATCCGAAAACTGAATTACCGAATATATCAACACTCATTTTATATACTCATTATTTTTTTTACCAAAGTGTATTGATAATACTTTGAAAATCATTTCCTTCATTTAGTTTTTTTAAAACATAGAGACACAAGTGTCCGCAAAATGAAGTGTCTCCAAACTGAACTCGTTCACTATTATAATAAACAGGACTTTTTAAATATTGAACAAGTTCAACTGGAGGTTGTAGTGCATAAGAGTCAAAACTATATTTCACATCTCTGTCTTTATACCAACAAATCCAATGAAATCCATTTGTACTTGAATCTCCTGTGTTTATTATTCCACATTCTTTGTTTTGTGCATTTTTAGGTAATTCATCTCTTACAAATACACCTCTAAAATTTTTTATTTTTAATTTTTTTGCTGCTTTGATTAACTGAAAGTTTGTTAAGGGTTCATTTGGTAATATGATTCCTTCAACATTGATATGCTTGTCCATTTTTATTAATAGTTTTGGATTTTTTAAATAAAAAAATCACTTACCTGCCTGTTTATTTTAATTTATAATGTCCGTATGCTAATGTATGTTTACCATCTTCTAAAATATATCTTTTATCATCTTCTGCGCTGAGTGCTATTTTGTTTATTTCTTCTGTATAAACATCATGTAAATGTGATCTTATAACATTCATTTTTCTCATTTGATCTCTCCTGCTAAGCAGGCAGTCTTTATAATCCTCATGTGAATATAATTTTTTACTACATTTCTCTTTACTCCCTTACATCTCTTTTTATCTTCTTCATCTATTTAGTAAGAGTACAATTTTGATCTGAGTCCTATAAATTCTGTAATTTGTTTTCCTGCTGACTCATCTTTAAACATTCCTATTACTTTCTTATTTACACCTACTTTAAATCCATTTTGAACAGCTGGATGATCTTTATTAAATTCACTTGTATCAAATTTACTTTCAATATCATTTGCAATATCTGCATAAAAGTCTTTTGTTTTTATTTCATAGATTAATGAATCTGTATCTGTATATAATAGTTTAGCCTTATCTCTATATTTATTTTTTATGTAATCATAATGAAATTCATACATTAGTGTTTTGCTCAAATCTAAAATACACATACCTAAGTAAATGGGTTTGTTATAAACTAGTTTTGTTCTTTTCATATGAATAGCTATCAAATTTTCATCAAATATTGTACTACTTTCATAATTTGGTTTTGTTGCTAATTTAATAGCTTCTTCTCTTTTAGAAACTAATCTCACATCAACTCTGTTTTCAATGTTCTCCATTGTCTTTCCAAATACTGAGTTGTTCATAAGTTTGAAAAAGTCTTTTTCAAAATCATTTGTAGCTTTTGTTCTTAGATCTGTATTGAGTTTAATGTATTTACTTAACCATGCACTTTCTTCAAACTTTATTCCTCTATGAATTTTAGTAATCTTTAATCCTAATCTTTCATACAGTTTTAAGTTTTCATAGTGTATGATATAATTTGTCTTATGATTTAAATTAGTTACTAATTTTTCAACTCTGTCTATTTTTAATCTTTCAGGAGCAAGTGGATAATCATTATGTAATTCATGTAAATGTTTAGAATATTCTAAATCTACTTCTAATATGCATGAAGTAGATTTCCAATTTTTTAATTCTTCTTCATCCATCCATTCAAATCCATGTGTTGGAAGGGGCTTACTCATTGCCCACCCATATAAATTATTTGCATCTAGATACTGTATGTAAGTAGATTCTTTACTTTCATCATAAATTTCCATATATTTATTGTTAGCAGTTCCTAACCTGTTAAGAACCATACTAATTCCACCTCTTATTCCTTCTTTTATCATTAAGATCATATCATAATCACTTAATAATTCTAATTTTACTTCTGTTATTTTCAACGCAGCATCCCAAGCTAATCCTGGTGCTGTATAGTACCAAGCAGGATCTAATCTATAATTTTTTATACATACATCTCTAAAATTTTCAAAGACATCAGCTAGTAATAATACATCAGATTCGTTATATAAATTATGATAATCTCTGAATGTTTCACAATTAAACTCTTTCCATACATTTTGAGCATGTAAATAATCTTCATCACTTATTCCTTCATCATTTAATCTTGAATAAAATGATTCTTTTGGTGGTAATTGTGTTTCATTTAATTTATCAATAGAGTCAACCCATTCATAAGGATAAACACCTTTTCTTAACAATAAATTGAGTTCATTTCCAGAATAGTATCTACTAATATTTTTACATTGATCTTTTGACAAATTTTTAGTTAAACTATCTAAACTAGCAGCCATAAATTTAAAACTATCTAGAAAACGTAGATACAGTTTAACTTCAACTTTTTTACCTTCTCTATTCATAAATTCATTTACTTTAAGTTCTTTAGAAAAGCTGATATATTTTTCTTCATTGTTGGGTATACAATTTATTTTTCCTCCTTCTGACAATTTCTTTATGAACAAGTGAGAGTCATAACCAGATAAATTGTGAAATAGTACTGGAATGAATTTTGGATTTTTAAATTGTAAGTTACACTCATTATGTGCAGCACCTCTATATTTTCCAGTAATATGACAATGATCTTTTACTTTATCTTCATTAAGATCTTTTTCACAAATATGACAACTTTTTGCATTGTTAAATTCTTCTTTGTCTTTACAAGTAAATATTATATTTTTTGGAAACTTTAAGTACTTGTTATAAATCTTTTTTACATCTTCTTCTAGCATATTAATAAATTTTTGTGCTACATCTTCATCTTCATTACTTGCAGTGAATGTAACTAGTTTACTTTGATATATTTTTTCATCAAAGCATTTAATATAGTAACAAAATGAACTAGGTGTATGCTTTTGGTACTGCTTTGTATAAGATTCATTTGGATTAGACGAGCAAGTGTTGATTGGTTTTATAACACTTTCAAAGTCAGCATAGACTACAAAAGGAACTCTCATAGACTTGTTATAATTATTAAACTTAATCATTGTATTTGGTTTAGGGAAGCTCAATTCGTACTGAATCATGAGTATCACAATACAATTTATGCTTTGATAAAGATTTTTCAGTACAAAATCCTAACAAGCAATTTCGACAAAAAAACATTTTATGTTCATTTTTAGATATTTGTGATGAAAGTAATCTACTTAAACTTTTTATAAAACAATAATGATTAGTTTTATCATTTGAAATGAGTAATAAATCTATTTCATGTTGCCTATTTTTGTTTTCAGATATTCTTAAAGGATAAACAGAATTTTCATAACCATAGACATTAACACTGATGTCTTGATTATTTTTCTCAAATTGAGTAATCTGTTGTACTGATACTGGGAATTTTATGTTTTCCCAATTTAATTTCTCAGATTGTTCTTTTAAATCTTTATCTACTCTTTCAGAATTTTTTTCTTTAGGATTAAAAAATCTAGCAACACACCACTTAAAGCATTCGTTGTCTTCATTCTTCATATTAATAATTGCTTTTTTAGCTGCCAACTCTTTAGGAAGAGGAATGTAAGATTTACCTTTAAGTGGTTTATATTCAATGATATTTATATCCATTTTTTTAACTGATACAAATCTCCAACTTGATCCTAATTGTTGAAATGCTGACAAGGATTCTAAAATTTTTTGTTCAGCTCTTTCATAAAAATCATTTAAATCTGTTGATTCTAAAACAACTTCTGCTTTTGATGCAAATTTAGCAGATTTTGTAACAGTTTCTCCTGTGTTAAGATCAGTACGCTCCATTTCACATGAAAGAACAATATAGATTTTGGATTCTTTATTACTATTTAAAATATTTAATACATTATTTTTAACTGATTTCATATAAGATAAAGCATCAGCTCCTTCAACTCCTTCAGCTGAAAATTGTTTAGTTACATTTTTAAGAGCTGATTGTGTTAATTTAAATTCTATTGGTTTTCTATACCTTTTATACAAGTTTGAAACTAAAGATTTTATTGATGTAAGTTTTTCATTAGCAACATTTTTAATAGGTTCAGGAACATAGTCCATAATCCAATTAGAGAATGAATTCACTTTGTTCTTAATGGTATTAATATAATTAATTGGAACATATTGTGTTGGTGTTAAAGTATTTTGTGAAATATTATTTGGAATAGGCATATCTAATATAGGAGTTGCTTGCTCAATTGCTCTAATGAGATCTGCTTTTCTCATTCTATAATAATATTTAATTTTTCGATTTCTTGCGATTTGTTTTAATTCTTTTACATTTCTATTTTCCATTTTTATATACTCAAGAAAATTATTTATATCATTTTCAATTTTTTATTTTTTTATGTAAAGAAATAAAAAAAAAATCTTAAGATAATTTTTATAGATATTTCTATAAAAATAATTTATTTTTCATTATCTATTTTATTTTGTGATAATGAATCATCATTTTTTTTACTTGCTCTAATTATTTCAATTTTTTCTCCATTTTTAACTTGTCCATTATATTTCTCAACATAATCTTTACTATGTTGTTCTTTTAAATTATATTCATAATATGATTTGTATATTTTAACTTCACCAGTTTCTACATTAGTTAGTTTTATAGTTAATGGATGTGTTCTAATTTTTGTAAGCCAGTCATATTTAGGATCTCTTTCTTTTTTTTCTTTTGTTGGAAGAAATTTTGGTCTTCCAGCAGATTTTTTTTCTTTTACTATTTTTTCTTTTTTAACTCTTTTAACTCTTTCAATCTTTGGTTTTTTTTGTTTTTTAGTAATGATATTTGTTTTTACAGAATCTTTATCAATTAAATTATGATCCATAGCAATCATAACTAATGCCATAGGATCTTTAGATGTTTGTTGTATATTATTATCTTTTAGTAAATTTAATAAATACTTTTTTGTATATTTTATTTTATCACTCATTTTATATATGCAAGAAAATTATTTATCTCATTTTCAAAAAAATTATTATTCATTTACTTTAATTTTTTCATCTTCATCATCATCGTCACTATATTCAGTAATTTCTGTAATTTCTATAGTTTCTGTAGTTTCTGTAGTTTCTGTAGTTTCTGTAATTTCAGTACCATCATCTTCATCATCATCTTTAGTATCAATAACATCTAATTTTTCTTCTATTAATCTTAATCTTTCTTCTATTGATTTTAAAAATTTTTCTAGCGAAGCCTGGGTTTCTTCAGAACCTATTGTTTTAAATGTATCGTTTTGCATTTCGTTTTCCATTCTTTTATATACACAAGAAAAATTATTTAACTCATTTTTTAAAAAAATATACATCATTTGCTTGGTTCTTTAAGAACCCTAGCTTTGCTCAATCCATTGCTATAATGTGAAGTCGTTGTCGTAACAGTAGTATTTGTATTAGCATTACCAGAAGTAGCTGATACACATATATTAACATTTACATTTGAGTTGTTCATTTTATATATGTAAGATAATTATTTATAATGCCTTTAATTCTGTGTTATCAACCCATGAGTTAAAAGTATCAGGATATCCATACCACTTTACAAATGATTTATTACCTTGTTTACGAATAACCTTTTCAATTCTAAATATCTCTTGACTTGTTTTTTGAAGTTCTTGTTCATAAAAAGTACCTTGTATTTCTTCATTATTGTAATCAGTTATTTTATAAGTAGGTGGATCAGTATATTGAACTTGTGATATAGTAAAGACTTCTTCTGTCCATCTTGGTGTATATCCTTTTTCAAATGTTGCTTTCTTTTTAGTGATTCTTACTTTATCTCCTGTTGTAAACTTAGGATGAGGAGACTCTGATATCACTTTACCATTTAAATTTAACTTTATTTTCATTCTTTTTATTGCTTGCTTCAGCTGGAGTCATTTTAATTGAAGAATGCTTTGTGTTGTTGTATTGTTTTACCATTTCATCTAAAACATCAATGTATTTTCTAGTAGAATTAGCAGAAAAGTACTTGAACATTTTTTCTTTCATTGTTCTATTCCATCGTTCAACTACACAGCTTTTTTCTTCATTTTCAGTTGAATAGAGATGTATACCTAATGCTTGAACATGCTTGTTATAAAATTCTAAACCTTTATCAACCCATAATTTCGTACACTTTCTATCTTTAAATATTTTATTAAATGCGTTAGCAACTTCAATTCCTGTCTTATTTTTTAATGGAACGATCCATCCATACTTTGAAAATATATCAATGACCATTAATAAGTATTTTATACCATTATTAAATTTAGAATAAGATTGCATGTCAACTAAATCAGCAGCCCATATATCATCAATTCCATTTGCAATTACTTTTCTTTTTCTAAAATGTTTTATAACAGGTTTATGAAGTTCATTTGCAAGTTCATCAGTCCATTTCAGGTTTTTGCTTTTTTTCCTTTGCGCTGGTAGTTTTTTTGACATAATTCTTTAATACTCATTGGCTCTTTATTTCCCATACCAAACCTTACTTTAGCAGATATGATAGGTTTTATAATCTTTCTTTCCAATTTTTCACGAGTTGTAGGATTAGGTATAGCATCCATTTGTTCAAGCATCATTTTATCAGCTAAATTTCTATGCTCTTTATCTGGAAAATGTTTATAAGCAAGATCATGAATATAAGCTGTTTTATCAACTCTATCGACAGGCATGCTCCATTCTTTAGACATCTCAGTAGAAGTTAATCTTTCATCTAAATTAGTACCAGGTCCTGCAAAGTTCATACCTGGTATATGCATTTCACCTGGAAACTTTTGCAAAGGTAATTTTCTATTACTTGTAAATTTATTAATAGATTCTACCAAGTCACCTCCTTTTTGAGCTCTTTCAGTTCCTTTTGTAAATTGACATTTTCTTGTTCCACAGATTGAACAATTTCCACATAGCATATTTCTATTATTTTTACTCACAGCATGTTGTAAGTGGAGTGTATCTGTTTTACTTTTGCATTTAACGCAGTACATTTTTTATATATGTATATTTTATTTTAATTTATTTTAATAATATATCTGTTTAATCTATTCACATCTCTCTATATTTACACTGTTCTAAGACCTTGACCATTTTTAACTCTACTCTCTTTTACTAAATCTTCTATTCTTATTGCTTTTGAAGTTTTCTTTTTCGATTTATTGTTACTAGATTTAATTGATGATCCAAACATAATTCTACTTAAATCTGTTTTTGCTTCACTGTTATTAACTTCGTTAGATTTTTCTGACCAATAGGGACTAGATGGATTATTAGCAACAGATTCAATTAAATTTAAAAGAATTTGTTTACTTTCAGGTGTAAGCTCTTTATTTGATTTATTTGCTTTTTGTATTATTTGTTTTCCCTTATTTATTGCGATGTCTTTAGCAGTAGATATCGCAGAAGTGGCAAGTTCTTTTCCTGCAGACTTTGCAGCATCTATAGCAGTTTTTCCTAAATCACTAGATGCTGCTTTACTAGCTAAAGCTTTAGATGCTGTTAGTGCATTCCTTAATGATTGCCTTTGTAACATATTTCTCATAAAACTAAATAGTCCTCTTCCACCAATAACATGTTTTTTAATATATCTCTTATTATTTATAATTAGCATTTTTTATTTAGTAATTATTTTTTTAATTCATTATAATGATTCATGCTTTGTTAATCTCGATATGAAATAAATTTATACTTTGTTGAACTTATTTTCCTAAATCATTAGTCAACATATTTTTCATAGCAAATAATGTTCTAACTACATCTGAAGATTTTGCTCGATTATATACATTACTAATATCATCAAATATCCCACTTCCACTAACATTAAAAAATATTTGTACTTCTTTATAATATTCAGAATCGATCATACCTTGACGTAACAGTTCATCACAAATTGCAATAGCTTCATTTCTAGCTCCAGTATTACCTGCTTTAAACGCAGATATACGTAATTGAAGCATTTTAACTAGTTCATCTGGATCACTAGGAAGAATGATTACTCCTTTTCCAGATTTTCCAGTTATTTCTTCCCAAATAGGTTTTATTACATTAGTGTACTTATAACTTCTAGATGATCTTGGTTTAGTTGGATTTAAATCAGAACTAATTGCATCTGTTTGATCTAAAATTTCTTTATACTTATTACGATCATCGTTAGTATATCTATCAGGATGAGATTTTACAATGATCTCCCAAAGACCAGGTGTTCCAATGTATTTTTTATCTTCAATAGTTATCTCATTACCTTCAATAGTTATTGGTTTTTTACCAATGTAAAATTTTTTATCATCTTCATTGTAATGTATACCAAATATGTCATCTGATACTTTTTTACTATTTTTAGCAGTATACAACTTTAAATATTCTGTTGCGATAGCTCCTAATGTCATGTTATTTACAACTTCAGGCGGTATAATTTTTCCTTGCTCTGTAATTGCTTTAGTTTCAGAATCTAGTAAAGCAGGATAGCTTGAAAAAGTATTAGCTAATTGATCAGCTTTATTTTCTAATTTAGATAAACCTTCTTTTATTCCAGATTGACTATCTATTAGTGGTTTATACAATTTTTTAAAGTTAATTTCTAAATCATCAACACCTAATCTTTCATTCAATGTATTATGATATATATTTTTTCTTAATTCTATTAATTCTTTAATCATTTGATCTCTTTTTTCAGGATCTGTAGCTTTTAAAAATGGCATTTTATATATGCAATAATTTTTTAAATTATTTTTATAATAAAGAACATAATTTATGTTTTACTTGAACATAAATTATGATTTAATTAATATTTTTATTAATTAATATTTATTTTGCTAATATTTTGATTTTTATTAAACCTATTCTCTAACAATTCCATCGCCTCTTTCATAGCTTTTTCTTTTCCTTCATTAAATATTGATTGTTTAGTTTGTTCATCAATTTCATTTTTAGATTTTTTTATAATTTCTTCAATCATTTTTTGGAACTTTTCATATTCTGAAAGTATCATTGTAAATTCTACATCATCGATTTTACCATCTTTTAAAGCTTTAGAAATATGATCACTTATAGTATTTAACTTTGCATCGGCTAATACTTTAATCTTTTCATGCTTTTCTGCTTTTAAGTTTAATTTTTTATTAACTTGTGATCCTATTAATGATAATAAACCAATACCTAATGCCGTACCTTCACATACAATAGCTACTGGTGTTCCAACTATTGTTGTTAAAAAACCGATACCAACAGCTCCAAGTGTCATAGTAGTTGCTAGTAATGAATTATCAACAACTGAAATTATTCTTGAAGCTCTATGATACTTTTTACTTAACATAGCTCTTTTACTTTTTTCACATTCGATTTTACCTTGAATTTCACTTATCTTATCTAGTCGATATCTTTGATCAATAGATTGGTGCAGTTGGATAAACTCTAAACTGACTTATATCTGGATAAATACTTTTACATTCCTCATTATTGTAATCCATTCTTTTTTATAAAGAAACATTTCTTTTAAATTACTTTAATAAATTATGTTTATGATAATTAAATCTCCTATACCTTTATTTACCAAAATTAAATATAGATTTAGCAGAGTTTTGATTACTTTGTGATCTATCACTGTCTTTATCTATACTTGATAATATAGATTTAACAGAGTCTTTATCACTTTGTGGCTTTTCTTTTGGTTTTACATTTTTAGCTTCGTTAGATCCTTTGGATCCATAAGAATTAGATATATAATTAATTCTATTTATAATTCCGTTATAAGGTAAGATGTAGAATAAACAACTTCCTTTTTTAATTTTTTTATCTTCTTTTTCATCATTATTATATAAAGTTACAACAATATTATCAGTAGAGCATGCTATTACAGAATTAAACAAGTATAAATATGGCTTATATTCTTCTGATAGTGCAACTAATGCATACCCTTCATCTATTCTAACTCCACATTTTGAATCAATACACTTGTATGAATTTGATTTTATTATAAAATCTCGTTCAGCAAATACTTTACATTTTCCATTATTAACTACTGCATGATGCTCTGAATCTATATTAATAGTTAAAAAAATACTTATTTTTTGTCCAATATAATTTTGAGTATATCCCATTTTGTTTATCGACATTTTTTATAAAGAAAACATTTTAACTTAAATTAAAAAATGATATAAATAATTTTCTTTATAAATAAAAAAAATGGATGTCATAGATTTATCGTGGAATGTAAATAGAAGTAAACGTAATAATAATAAGTTATTACCTAAAAGTATAAGAGGAATTATTGTAGGAAAGTCAGGTTGTGGAAAAACAACTTTATTATTAAACTTACTTTTAAGACCTGGTTGGTTAGATTATAATAATTTACAAGTTTTTGGGAAATCTCTTTTTCAACCAGAATATAAAATATTAAAAAGTTCATTTGAAAAAAAATTACCAAAAAAGGTTATTATTGAACTTTTTAATTTACAAAATAAAATAGAAAAAATGAATGTTAATCCTGAGCTTATTATTGAAGACATTTCAAAAAATTTAAAAGAGAGAACAGATATTGAATGCAAGTTTTTTGAAACAGCAGATGATGTACCAGAACCTGAAGATCTCAACTCTAATAAAAATAATTTAATGATATTCGATGATTTACAATTAACAAAGCAAAACAAGTGTGAAAAGTACTATATAAGAGGAAGACATAGTAATGTTGATTGTTTCTACTTAGCTCAAAATTATTTTGATATACCTAAGAGAACGATAAGAGAAAATGCAAACTTTATATGCTTGTTTCCGCAAGATGCAAAGAATTTAAATCACATTTATAATGAACATGTTTCAAGTGACATGCCGAAAGCTGAGTTTAAAAAATTTTGTATTGAGGCTTGGTCTGAACCGCATGGATTTGCTGTTATTGATTTGTCTTCTAAAAGAGATTATGGAAAATATAGAAGTGGATTAGATAATATTTATATAACAGATTGTGCATTTTCATAAAAATATATATTTTTTAAAATATATATTTATTTATGTATTGATTCTAAAGATGCCTAAAGAAACAAATTTAATAATGGGATATTCTTAAATGGTGAATTTTCACCTAATAATAAACCTTTACCTACTTGTGAATATGTTTTTCCATTTTTTACATACAATCCATTACCTGAATAACTACCACTATTAACCCATGGATCGATAAATAATCCGTTTCCTGCAACTCTAACTTTAATTCCTTGTCCATTTTTTTTCATGTAGACAATACCATTTCCAGCAATTTTATTAACTATAGTACTTCCAGCTGCAGCAGCTGTTCCAGTCAGTAATCCTGTTGCGATTGCTGGAACAACTTTTGACGCAATTACACTTCCAATTAATCCTAGCAAAGGTAAAAACCCTCCATTTACTTTAGCGTTATGTTTAAGTTGTGCTCTACTTAATGTAAGTGTTATACCCTTATTTTTTAAATAAGCTGCTTTCATTTTATTTCTTTGTGAATCTGTTAAAGCTATTTTATGTTCACCATTTAAATCTTGATGTGTTAGTTTTATAACAGCATTAGTATCAGATTCAATTGCGTTTTTAATTTTTTCTTTCTGACTTTCTGAAAGATTTATAAGAGTATCATAATATATTGTCATTTTTATATATGCAATAATTTTTTAAATTATTTGCATAGTTTCATAAAAATTAATACTATTCTATTTAATATAATATTTTTTAAAAATTGCTAGTATTTCACTTAATAGATATTCATTTCTTTTTAAAAGTCTTACAGTATCACCAGGTTCAACACGTTCTCTAATATGGTACTTAATAGTTAATTGTTCCCCTAGATTTTCAAGGAGATGCCCATCCTGATCTACTAAAGTAGTTGTTATATTTATAAATGATTTTGATGTCATTTCTGAATAAATTGGATAATCTACTTTTTCTGTAATTTTAAATCCAACACCAACTTTCGGAAAAAATGAATGTATAACATTTATAACTTTATTATTTACACGTACAGCTTTAACAAGATTATTTGTGATATGTATAGTATTATAATGCATTAAATTAGTTATTTTTTCTGATATATTACTTCCTCCACGATATATTTTACTTTCAAAACCTAAAACTTCTCTAATTGAATTTGAAATTGTAAAATCAACTTGAAACCTTGGTGAAAGAGTCATATTTGTACTCATTGTAGCAACTTCTGCTGCAAATGTAATTGTACCAGATAAATGACTTTCTTTTAGTAAATGATCATCTAAGTAATTAGTTAAAGATGCAAGTCCATATGCTCCTTTTTTAAAAGTGAAATTTACCCAATTACCACCATCATCTGTACTAAATCTAAATTTATTATTCGTTTCATTTATATTAGGAAAAGTATTATATGTATCTAATCCTAATACAGCTATTTCATAATTTTTATCTTCATCTAGTTCGATATTTTGACCAAGCGTAGTATTTATAACAGTACCTGCTCCATGTATAATTATCTTCATTTTATATATACATATATTTTTTTATATCATTTTTATGATATAAAAAATTACTTTACTTCTCTTAGATGAAATTGTAATATTATTCTTCCATTACTAAAATCTATAGAATTTTTTTCATCATCTATTACTTCAACTTTCATTTCTGAAAGTTTTTTTGTTTTTAATGGGAAATAACTTCTATGATTTGGTTCTTCAAAAAAACTTACACCTGAAGATCTAGTCATTGGTAAAAATGAATAGATTACACTAGTGTTATTACCATATATATTTATTCCATCTACAATATTATTTAAGATATAATAACAAATTATTTTTGATGAAATTGAATAGTTAACATATTCTAATTTAATTAAGGCCATTTCATACTCTTTTGTTTCATCTAATTGAATATCTTTTTCATTAAATTTAATTTTAAGAATATTTGATCCATTAATATTATTTACTTGAATATATTTAGATTTCACATATGACATTTTATATAATCACAAATTTCTTTAATATATGTTACTCTTCATCTTCACTTTCTAAATCATCATCATTAATATAAATTCTTTCTATCTTATACTCTTTATCGTATACAACTGCATCTAATAATTTTACAAAAAAAAAACATTACTTATTATTAAAAATTTATTTTAGACTCTTGAAAATGATTTAAAAAAATTATCTTGATAATAAAAAAATGGCAAATTCTGACACATTAAATATTACAGAAAATCCAATAATTGATGAGAGTATTGAAAAATTTGAATACCATGAATATTCTCCTAAAATTGCAAATTTTGATAACCCTGGTACTGAAATAAGTATAACTATTAATGAGGAAAGCTTGTTTACACTTCCATCTGAAGCTTATATTTTGATTGAAGGAAGACTACTAAAAGCAGATGGAACATCTTATGCTAATGCAGATGCCGTAACACTTATAAACAATGGTCTTATGTACTTATTTACTAGAGCAGAATATCAATTATCTGGTCAAAGTATAGAAAATATTAATTATTTAGGTAGAGCAACTACAATGTTAGGATTACTCAAATATCCTAATTACTTTTAAAATGTCCAAGGTATGAACCAATTATGGTTTAGAGATTCATCAACGACTGCAGCGATTGCAACAAATCTAGGATTTCAAGCAAGACAATCTTATTTAATTCAAGAGCCAAACACAAAAGGAAAATTTTCCTTTTGCATACCTCTAAAACATATTTTTGGATTCTGTGATACTTATGATAAAGTTGTTTTTGGATTAAAACATACACTTACTCTAATTAGAGAAAGTGATAATAATGCAATTTTTAGAGGCACAGGTGCAGCTGTTGGGCAAGTCAATCTTACTAAAGTATCACTTTTTATGCCACATCTTATGCCATCTCTTGAATATGAAAAAATACTTAAAGACATAATTAAATCAAAAAAAACACTTCCATTATCTTATATTGGAAGGCAATGTGAATCAAAAAATGTTGATCCAGTTACTGATTTTAATTGGACGCTGAATATAACAACAACTAGTACAAAACCTAGATTTATTATTATCGGATTCCAAACAAATAAAAATAACAATCAAGAGCAAAATCCTGCAATATTTGATCATTGTGACTTGAAAAATATGTACATAAAACTTAATTCACGAAGTTATCCTGAAATTGTTAATTATAATCTATCATTTCCAGATCAACAATTCTCAAGAGCTTATAGAGATGCAACTCTATTTACTGAAAAGTTATATGGATTGAATGAATTTATTTCACAATGCAGCATAAATCCACAAGACTATAAAAATTTATATCCACTTTTTGTTTTTGATGTAAGTAAACAAATGAAAGTTACAAAACCATCAATAATAGATGTGCAATTTAACGCAACATTTAATACAGCTGTTCCAGCAAATACTATGGCATATGCAGTTATATTGTCTGATCGAATATTACAACTTAATGCTGATGGAAGCAAACTTCAATATATATATTAGATCTCTTTATGAACTGATCAATCAAATCACATGACCTGTGACGTCACAGCAAGAAAAATCACGTGACATTTTCCGACAAGAAATAAAAAATTAACGCTTATTTTAAAAAATTCAATTTTTTCAAATTTATATAAATTTGAAAAATTATTTCTTATATAAATAATTATTCACATCATGGTTAGAAATGAACCCTATATTTTTTAAAATATATGGTTGAAAATATGGTTGAAAATGAAAATAAGCAAATACCGGCAATCTCTTACTACTGACGTCTGTTTTCTGGAGAATTGTTTTTGCGATAGATATAGAACAAGTTGTTACGATTTGAAATTACTGCAGCACAATGAAAGAAAAACCATGGAGAAGAGTGAGACCTGACTTGGAATTGTCTAGAACGAATGCAAATTTCCATGCTAGCCTAAATCCAAGAAGTTACATAAAAAGCCTAATAGTCAGCAGGAAGAAGAAAGTATTCTACCTAAGGGCCATCACAAAGAAAATCACAAAAAGAGTCCCAGTCAGCTTTAAGGTAGCTGTAAGAGGTACAATGATAGAGGAACTCTGATGATGAAGAAAAATAAGATAACAATTTTAGAGATATTAAACAGTGATTAGAAGTACCTAAGAGTGAATTTGGAGAAAACTGAGCACTGGCTCAGATCAGAAACTAGACATAAGTCAAGCAAAGAAGGTAAATAATTCGGATTTTCTAGAAAATCCGAATCATTTACCTTCTAGTGTTAGAGATTGAAAAAGGTAAGATTTTGGGCCTTAACAACTGCTGAGTCACTGACACTAGAATCATTCAGTGTGATAATCATTAAAGTCATTGAGACTTCTTTATTTTTTGGTAAAGAAACTGCTTCTAAAAGCTAGTCTCCTTCATAATTTTCATTTTTTATTAAATTCATTAAAACTTATTCATTACAAATGAATTCATTAAAACTAAAAAATAATTGCTTTATTAACGATATTTTATTATGATTTATTTATGATAGCTCTATTATAGCCCTATTTTTGTCTGATAACTATCTATTCTATTAAAATTTAAACATCCAAAAAAAAAATTAGGCTACTGTTATTTATATTTTTAAAAAAAAATAAGTATTTTGATTTCTTTATTATTGATTATTCGGAAAGTTCGAGTTATCCGTAAAAATTTGCTGAAAGGGCAAGAAAAAATGATTTGACATAACAAAATTCGAGTTATCTGAGTTTCGATTTACGCGGATAATTTTTATAATAGTCAATTAAAGTATTTCAAGGGACCAAATAAAACAGTTCAAGATAACAAAAGTTTGAGTTAACCGCTGTGGTAATCAATAAAATTAACAATAATCCCAAACATTCTAATCACGCGTCCTTTATAGACGGGAGAAGGCGTATGTTAACTTTACAAAAAATTTCCAACGTACCCTAAGACTCGCTCACTCTCTCTCCCCTTCCCCCCCCCCCCCCTCCCTCTCCATTAATTTTTATTTTTTATCAACAAAAAAGTTTCTTAAAACTTCAAAAAAGATTAGTGTAAAGCTGATCTTAAACAATAGAATATGTATGAGTTAATTTAATATTTATTTATTTTTTATTTGTAACTAATTAAAGCAAATATTTTTAGTGTAACCAGACTTTAAAACTGTCGGTCTAAAAAAAAGTCTCTTTAATATCGATTTTTGGTATTTTTTCCACACCATAAGGGCTGTGCATTAATAATGTCAAATTATAGGCGGAGGGACTTGTCTGAAAATTTAGAAAATTGTTGACAGGATCAAGAATTGTTGACGTCACCAATATTACTCTTTTTTAATAAACTTAATTTTAAAGCGTCTACACGAAATAAATCTGAAAGAGTAAATACGTCATTTTAATTCAGAGGTTGTATTAAAATACCTCCAATTGTGTTCGTATTTTGTTGGCAACATGTAACGATTTCAAAAAAATGTTTTAGTTTACTCACATAAATTAAAATAAGTTATAAAAATGACAAAACCAGAAGGCGTTAGAAAAAAAATTTTACACAATTATTATCGAAAATCTGAATAAAAGCTACGATTCAGTTACAAAAAAAGTTGCAAAAACATCCCTAATCTGTTAGTCACGTTATTTCACGTTTTCCCAAACAAACTTGATACAACTCAAATCTGGTAATGGAAAAAAGAAGGTTATTCAAGATATAACACTAGTTTGAAAATTGGTTAACAGTTTTATGAATAATCTAAGCCTCTCACTATGGGAACGCGTAAAAAAATTAAGATTTTTTTATAGTTTTGTTGTTAAAAATAAATATGTTACTGAGTCTTCACATTCTGGTAATATATATGTTAGAGAGTGTTTAATCCGTCTTTTGCCTCTTACTAAATCACATTATAGTAGAAATGTGTTCTGGCCTAATTTATCGTCAAGTTATTATAGCAAACTGGATTGGGATGATATAAACAAAATTACGTGAAAGTTGTGTTAAAAATAGCAAAATATCCAAACTGCCTATATTTCAAAATTATTGCAAAGTACTTTAAGTAATTATTAAGCGAAAAAGGAAATAAAAATAAAAATTATAAAGAAATGTTAAAGATTTAAAAATGTTATTTAAAAAGCATTAAATTTCATTTGAGTGTTGTTCTGTGCGTAAATTTATAGGTACCACCAAAGCAAAAGTTCAAAATTCCATTAGATGCCCACCGGAAAAAAATAATTTATTTGAAATATTTTATCTTCTTATATTAATGTATTAAAATTAATACTTAATTCTAAATAAAAGTTGATGAGTTCCTTTTTATAGTTGTTTTTCTACTTTCACACTTATTTCGCGTACACGCTTTACCAAAGGAAAATTAGACATCTTTATGGAAGATGTAGAGGCAAGAATATAAGATTTAATGTTGTTCGTAAAAAATGTTAAAAAATTAAAAGTGTTTTTATACTTTTAATTTCGTTTCTGCTTGAAGTTTTTATATAATTCTTTATATATATTTAAATAGTCTTTAAATTGTTATATCAATTTAAAATATGTTCATAGTTTAAATTTGTAATGTGTATACTTTTTAGTACGCCCTATAATATTTTTTATGTGTAAATCTTGTCTATATTATATCGCTGTCATTTATACAAAAATTTTAAAATTTTAAATTTTTAGGTGATTTATCTGGAGAGATTTATCTAAATTGTTTTACTAAATACTTTGCGTTTAAATAGGGTCGCATTTCTATTGTTCCATTATTGTTTTAAATTTGGTGTGCATGAAAAAATCCTTTGATAAAACAATGCCAAAGAAATGAAGGTAAAGATTTTGAAAAGGTGCTGTAAAGATCGTCAACTTTTTTGCAATTCTTGTAGTATTTTCCTTACCATTACCTTCCGCAACTTTCTGGAAGTCGTCCTATAACAGTACTTCCGAAATTGTCTCACAAATATGGAAAAATTAAATCAAGATAATGTACATAAAACTATTAATAGAAAGCTCTACCTATGCTTTTCTAGAAAATATATAATTTATTATCAAATGCCGCTATCATAAAAACAATTTCAGCAGTTTTTTTCATTCACCCGGCCTTGTATCTAGTAAATCTAAAAAAAACACAAACATGTCATTTATTTAATATATAAAACATAAAATACAACTAAGTAATTTTTAATTAATATATATAATATTTCAGTCTGATTAGCTCAGATCGTTGTCAGACGTAAACTAATCAATGTAAAACAATTAAGGGGCTCTCCATTAATTACGTCAACAATTTTTTTAAAATTTTTACCTCATCCCCTCCCTCTTGTCAACAATTTGTCAAATTTCTAGAGACCCCCTCCCTCCCCTATAAAATTACGTCAATTTTTGATATACAAAAAAGCTACGCTACAAACTCAGCCAAATTTTCCGTTATTTAAGCAATGAAACTCCAAAAAAAAAAAAAATTGTTGACATTAACTTTAATTTCCCTTTCCCCCTCCCCCTTGTCAACAATTGTCAAAAAACCTCAGACCACCTCCCCCCTATTTTGTTGACGTAACTAATGGACAACCCCTAATTAGTTAACCTCTTAATGGTGTCACTACTTTGATCAGACTTCTGTATGAGTGACACCATCCATACTAATCATTAACTTATTATAATAAGAAATAACATCTTTTTACTTATTATTATAGTAATTATTATTATTTATATTTATTTTTTGTTATATTTTTTTTTTTATTTGATTTATTTAATTTAATTTTCCGTTTTTGTTACAATTAAATTCCGTTATATAATACCAGATACTCTTATTCTTTCAAAAATAAACCAGTTATAAATATTAAAAATCAAAGACAAAATAATAAGAGTTAGTTATACAAAAATAAATAAAAACGCGGGAAACTTGCAGAAGACCATTAAGTCTTGTCATCAAGAACCGTTGTAATTATGTTTTTACAATATTAAATTCCTACAGTAGTGTTAAAATCAAAATTTAATTAACCAAGGTAAATAGTGTTAAAACCAAAAACTTTTTAATGTAAAAAGACAAAAAACAAAAAAACAAAGCAGTTTAAAAGAAATCTTTAATAAGATTTGTATACTTTGAAATATTCTTTTTTATTAGTTTTTGAAAGCAATTTATATTGTTTACACCAGGTAAATTACTATATTTTGCTAAGATTTTATTCCAGATATGCGGAGCACGATACGTAATTTTAAATTGTTCTTGTTTAGTTTTGCGCAATGGTTCAAGTGAGCCTGTTGTGCGTAGTGTATATTTAATGTTAGGTTTTATTTCATAAAGATCATTAAAAATTGAGGGGCATTGTTGAAATTTACTTTTGTACATGAGACATGAAATTTTATAAACGTTTATCTCGTATTACGTAAAAATAATCATAGTTTCAAACAGTGATTTTGCATGTTCGTTTTTATTTTTAAAATTATTCTTAAGGCATGTTTTTGTTTTTGATAGAGTGTTTCAAGCTTGCTTTTAGATGTACTACACCACGCAATATTCGCGTAAAGTAACTTTGTATAAAACTGAAATAGATTTGTTTTAGATGATGCTTATTAAGTAAATCCCGTGACAGATATAGAACGCCAATATTTTTTGATATTTTGCTGCCAATATAGGCAAAATATGTTTATTCCACGTAATATTTTCGTCAATGAGAACACCAAGAAATTTTGTGACTCTTTCGCGACTAACTTCTGTGTTTTCAATAACTAGTTTTGGAAAAGAAATAGGAATTTTTTTTTTTTTTAAAGGGTGGTATAATGAGAACTTTGTTTTATTTGAATTAATAGAAAGTTTATTTGCATTGAACCATAGTAAAATTTTATCTTAATTGTTTTTCATTTGTACGAAGAGTTGAGTTATATCTTTTCCTGAAATAAAAAAGTTACTGTCGTCAGCAAACAATATTGTTGATATATTTGACGCTCTCCAGAGATCATTCACCTATATTAGGAAAAGTAGAGGCCGAAGAATAGATCCTTGGGGCGCTTCACAAGAAATTAAAGATGAATTTATAAGTTTTTTATTTCCGTAATATATGGACTGTGTACGTTTACTCAGGTAATCTGCTATCCACCTGCAGGATACGCCTCTTATGCCGTACATCTTAAGCTTTGTTATCATTATTTTATGATCCACTGTGTCAAAGGCCTTGGAGAGGTCAATAAACACGCCTAAAGTAAATTCTCCGTTTGCAAATTGAGTTTTTTATTTCATTAATTAAGTGAAGTATTGCATGTTCAGTTAAAGTGTTTTTCTGGAATCCAAACTGTTTTGAATAGAATAAGTCACTATCTTTAAAAAATGCATATAATCTATTGAACATAATTCGCTTAAAAATTTTAGAAAAAATGGAAAGTATAGAAATTGGTCTATGGTTTCCAATATCCGTTTTATTGCCTGATTTATATATAGGTTTAACTTTTGCTGATTTAAGTATATCAGGAAAGATACCCTCATTCAGAGAACGTTTACAAATTTTAAATAAAGGCACTTTAAGGTTATTATTATAATTATTGCTATAAATTATTACTATTGCTTATTATTTTATAATTATTGTTATTATTTTTTACCTTATTACTATAAAAATGATTTTAAAATGAAAAATAAATAGCTTGTTGTTGTTGTTGTTGTTGTTGTTGTTGTTGTTTGTCACGCCGTGACGTCACGATTTTTTTACGATTATATATATATATATATATATATATATATATATATATATATATATATATATATATATATATATATATATATATATATATATATATACATACATATGTATAAATATATGTATATATTTATATATATATGTAATATATATATATATATATATATATATATATATATATATATATATATATATATATATATATATATATATATATATATATATATATATATATATATATATATAAACAGCACATAAATTTTGTTTCTAAAAAAGTAACCAATATATCACAATCAAGCTCTTATGAATTAATTTAAAACAAACAGTTAAATCAAGAGAAAAAACAGAATTTCGAACTAAAAAAAAAAAATTAGCAGCACTATGTGGTGGTTATGAATTGGTATGATAACCCAGCAAACATTGTTTTCATGGATTTGCAGTGGACCCATATAGGCATTTTTGAGCGGTTCATCGGAGATTTGCTCATCAGTTACTAAGTGGACCATAAGTGTCAGCTGCTATAAATAGCTAGCCGATAAGCCGCTCATAATGCCTAAATAGGTTCACTGAAACTCTGCTATAGAATGTTTGCTGGGAAGTTATACAAACTATGTTAAATACATTTTACGCACTCTCCAGGGGTTGCACCATACACCACAGTTTTTGAAAAAAATTAAAATTTAAAAATTTTTTAAATTAAATCTTCTAACAATTTTATTTAATTTATGTAATACTAATTTCTAATTTTTTAGTTATATATTATTTTGTTTGTATAATTTACATAAAGGATTTTACATCCTAAATTAATCTGAATAATATTACCTTCCTACAATAACTTTTATGTTAATTTCGAACAATTTGTACAAGTTGCTGTAAATTTTGATATTATTTAATTAAATTTTTTTTATTTGATACATTTGTTAGATGTTTTGTAGTATAAATGTTAACATTTTATTTTTTAGTAAATAAAAAGAGTATATATATTTAATATAAAGCAAGCCATTACATATAGAAATATTTCATACTTGCAGTATTACTAATAACTTAACAACTATCTGTTCGTGCAACTGTTATGATACAGGAATCGAAAAATAGAAGTGCAGACTTTATAAGTGCCGATGAAAGAATCCGTTTGTCAGACAAAAAAAACGCAAATGTATTTTATAAGTGCCGATGAAAGAATGCGTTTGTCAGACAAAAAAAACGCAGATGTATTTTATAAGTGCCGATGAAAGAATGCGTTTGTCAGACAAAAAAAACGCAGATGTACTTTATAAGTGCCGATGAAAGAATGCGTTTGTCAGACAAAAAAAACGCAGATGTACTTTATAAGTGCCGATTAAAGAATGCGTTTGTCAGACAAAAAAAAACGCAGATGTACTTTATAAGTGCCGATGAAAGAATGCGTTTGTCAGACAAAAATAACGCAGATGTACTTTATAAGTGCCGATGAAAGAATGCGTTTGTCAGACAAAAAAAACGCAGATGTACTTTATAAGTGACGATGAAAGAATGCGTTTGTCAGACAAAAATAACGCAGATGTACTTTATAAGTGCCGATGAAAGAATGCGTTTGTCAGACAAAAAAAACGCAGATGTACTTTATAAATGCCGATGAAAGAATGCGTTTGTCAGACAAAAATAACGCAGATGTACTTTATAAGTGCCGATGAAAGAATGCGTTTGTCAGACAAAAAAAACGCAGATGTACTTTATAAATGCCGATGAAAGAATGCGTTTGTCAGACAAAACACAAAAATCAACTTGGATTACTTAATCATTTTTACAAGTCTAATTTGAAAAAAAAAACTGAAACACAAAAAAAAAATTTTTCAGGAAGGCAACAGCAGTTAACAACAAAGAAAAATGTTGAGAAAGAAATAAAGAGATTTTTTTTATTGCTGATGATAATTTGTATGTATCTGAGGAAAGTATCGAATTAGATGAATCTAATGATAAAAATGACAAACTTCATGAAACTTAAACAAATTTAATCAAAATAGGATTTTCTACAATAAACTGGCAGTTGTGGCAGATTGTTATTGTGTCAGTTGCAGAGCATCTGCTGCAATTGGTAATGAATACTAAATTAATTAATATATGTTTGATAGAAAAAAAAGTAGAGAAATACTTTGCGTTAAACAAAAATATTTAATTGGGAGAAAATGTGAAAGTTTGAATTTACAATATATTGGTTCCAATGAAAGAAAAGACAATAACTTAAGGAACAGTTAAAGAACGTAATATTGCAATAGTTGAAGAACCAAGCAGCAGCTATCAAAAGATAAATAATATTATCTAACACCTGATAATGGAATTTCTTGATGCATTGCAGATGAAATTCTCCATTTAAAAAACTAGTATCTAGTGGTTTTTTAAATGGTATCTTAATGTGAGGCAAGTAAGCACTGGTAAGTTTGGAGGATAAAACTAATAGAAAAAAAAAATAGACCAATCCTGTGGCTCATTTGTCAACCACTTTTAAATGAACTTCCGTTTGAGCTTTGTTTGAGTTTATTGATGGAAAAACATTTGCCCGAGCATCATTTAAAAAAGATATTGGTAAAAAAATAACAGATGACTTGACTAGTTTAGCATTAGTATTTTTGAAAAAATTAAAAGTAATTTTTATTTGCTTGCTGATAACATCCTCATTAAGGTCAGATCAAAAATACCTTTACAGTGTCTGTTTATCTATTTAATCAGAAATGCAGTTATTTATGTAAAATAAAAAAAGGTAATGGTTAAAAATTTTAAACAAAACTCATATTTTGCCAACACTATTAATATATTATTGAATGATGAAAGAAAAGAAGTTAGAACTGCAGCCACACAAAGGATACTCAAGCCCAGAAATACTAACTAACAAAATAGACATTTTAAACTTCCTACAATGCTAAATCTTGGAGCCAAAGATTACTGTGAATCGGTAAATTGGGACATTGAGGAAGTTAATTCACCATCTTTACTAAATGTCATTTTTTAATGAAGTTATTTTTAGAGCGTTTTTAAAATTATATTCCATTTTTAAATCAGCATCTTATTAGAGAATTTGTGTTGCATAATTTAATTACTATAATTATATGATATAAAGCACAATTTAAAAAAATGTTAAGTCGGAGAATGAACTATTTATATCATTAAACTGTAAAAGGTTAAAAATTAGTAACGTAAAGATAATACTTCACTTTAAAATAATTTTTTTCAAAAACAAAAATGCATAGATTATTGTGAACTTACGGAAAAAAAATCAAACCATTAGGTGAAATATAACAAGTTTGGTGCTGTTTCACACGTCTTGAATTTCATGAATTTCAACAATCTCTAAAATCAGATTTTTATTCTGAGTAATAGAATACTTAAATAGATTAATAGAATGGCTGACTACATTTCTCTCTCCCGGGAATCACAGTTTTTGACCTGCAACTTTTCAGTAATTTTTAAAGTAAAACTTAATTTCATAATTTTGATATTTTAGTCTTATTCTTTTAGTCTTATTATTTAAGAATAATTTATGCCATTAAGTAACAAATTGCTTAAAAACAATGGTTTGCAAATGATTTAAAATCAAAACTAAAATACAAAAAAAGTAACTCTAAACCAATTTTTTTTTTTCCAATGACTTTTCTTAAATCATTAGAAATAAAATAAAAATGAAATAAATAGAAATATCACTTTAAGTTTATCTTGTCAAAATTAAATGTAATAAGTTTTTAGCAGTTTTAAACTTTATTTTATCAACATTGCATTTTTTTTTTTAGTTTACACTTTTAAGATCAACAAGACTATTGGCGGATGTATATTGAGCCTGCTGCAGAGGTGAAGTTCAAATCATGGTAAAACCATAGAGGTGTTTGGTGCTGGCGTTTGCATCTTTGACCGAGATCACAATATTCTAGGTCATATTTTAAAAAAATGCCTACGTATAAGTCTTCATCAGACCTTTTAGATACAATAAATTGCGAAACTTTTAAAATCTTTCAAAGTTGCTAACAACTCATCAGAACTCACAGCAAAATGGTAAATCTATTGAATACAGTTTAAGAAATTTATTCCCCAAAACAAGAAATATATTTCTTATTTTTAAAAATAAACTGCAGGGTAGGATATTTATTTCTTAAAACAAGATTTTGTTTTAAAAATTATGGAATAAGAAATAACAATTTAAAATGGTTTTGCTCTTACCTTAATAATCGGAAACAAGCTTTATCATATAACAACACTGTAACTCGACTTGAAAACATTACTTGTTGGGTCCCACAAGGATCAATTCTCGGTCCATTGTTATTCCTTGTTTATACTAACGTTATCTACTTATCTTCTAATTTTGTCTTTTTTGCTGATGATACGCTAGTATTCTTTAGTATTCTTTAATCAAGAACTTGAAAACTTGAACGAATGGCTTAAGGCTAACAAACTCTCTTTAAATGTCAAAAAAAGTAAATATATTCTTTTTACAAAATTATTAAAATCTGAAACCCTCCCCTTAAAACTACCTGACTTACTAATTGATAAAACTAAACTTAAGCAAGAATACTCAATCAAGTTTTTAGGCGTAATACTTAATGAACATATTAGCTGTAGTAATCATATCGAAGTTATAGAAAATAAAATATCTAAAATTATTGGTATTATGTATAAAACAAAATATCTCCTGAACAAAAATTGTTTAAAAAGTATTTATTTTGCATTTATTCATTGCTACATCAGCTACTGCAACATTATCTGGGCAAGTACTTCAAAGTTTAATATGATCTACAAAATACAAAAACAAGCAAGTTGCTTGATATTAAATGCAAACAAATACACTAGTGCCAGACCACTACTATAAGAAATTGGAGTGCCTAATGTCTATGAAATAAATATTCTTAATATACTTATTTTTATGTTTTTTAATATACTTATTTTTAAGTTTAAAAATGGAATGCTACCAAGCATTTCCCAAAATTACTTTTTTTCTTTAAACCACAAATACGAAACTAAATACTCAACAAATAATTTTATTATACCAAAAACGTTATCAAAACAAGCTGATTTTTCAATATCTTGCCGAGAACCGCGGTTATGGAACTTGCTTTTAGCAAGTAATATAAAAACTTTAAATTCATTTCAACATTTTAAACATGCAACAAAACTACTCTTATTTGATTCTGATTCAAAGCAATTACTATCCTATTATTAAAGTCTTAATTATATTGTATGGTAACTTGTATAAGATTATCTTATTTTACAATAATAACGCAATTCGTAAATGCAATATTTATTATATCTTTCGCAATTTCTAGATGAAATATAAAACAGATTTATTTGATTTTGTATGTATATATTTATGAACAGACATATTTGTGTGTACATGTGCATATTTGTGTATGCGTGTGCGTGCGTGTATACTAAAAATAAAAGTAGAATTAGATAGAGAATTAAAAAAATAGTAATAATGAGAAAAAATAATTAACTTTTTTTTTTACTTTTTTTCTGTAAATAGCAAGTTGATTCTTAAATCAGTTCTTGCTTTAGTTTCTTTTTTCTTTTTTCATTTTTGTCGGCTGAATTTTTTAGTTATATTAACGGGGCTGGATGGTAAGACCATGTCTTCTGCCAGCTCCGGTCGAAACTTTAATGTTACATTTTTTATGTTGTAAAAACATTGTAGAAGATTATTTTTTAATGACGAAAAAAAAAAATATTTCGTAATAAAATAGTCAATTTTGCTGTGCTTACCGTGAAATTTAATCAAAATAATGTAGAGTGTGTGATGAGCTTAGAGAAGCTTCAGAAGCTACTTAAAATAAAAAAAGTCTTAAAAACCATTAAAAAAGAAGAAGAGTGGATTTAACGAGCTAGCTGCGGCAATTGCTTTCTATCTTTCTGCGGCAACTGCTTTCACGTTATTGAATGGTTCTAACCAGTGGGGTAGCGAGGAATTTTGCGCCCGCGGCCAAAAATAAATATTGCGCCCATTTATTGCCATTATGGAGTTTTTCTTGTATGTTTTAGATCCACTGCCAATAAGTCATGTTTTGCAGTAATATACAACATATTTTAAATATATATATTTTTTTACACAGCCAATATATATATATATATATATATATATATATATATATATATATATATATATATATATATATATATATATATATATATATATATATATATATATATATATATATATATATATATATATATATATATATATATATATATATATAAAGAAATTGCAATTTTGTGCTATACTGTAATTATATTTTAAACTAAAATTTGATAAGTATATTCAGGAATTATATATTCTGAAATTTTAAAATTTACTTTCTTCTTAAACTGAATAAAGTTTTTCATATTTAGTTGATGGATCTTACATAATTCCTTTATATCATCTAAAAATGAGTATTTCACTAAACAATAGTTGGGAATTGATGATTTCAAAAGTTTCTTAATTATTTAATAGACCAATAAATAGGTTTATTTTAAATAGGTTGATTTTATTTTTTTGTATGCACGTTATTTTGTTGTATGTTAGCGTTGGAACTGCTGAAAATTCATATAATTGGGTTATTGAAGATGGATGTGCAAATCGGATACCGGATTGAATCAGAGTTTGCACTGTTGTTTAGAGATTCGATACCCTACTGTGAATATTTGATCTATTAAGTGGGGCAAAATTGGATTTTTCTGTATCTGGTATGAAGCGCAGATGATTGAGGTTTTCATTTTGTGTTATTTAAAAGTCGTCAGGGTTATTTTGCAATTAGTTACTTGGCGTTTTCCGGAGAACAAATGTTCCGTTTTGTCAGCATTAAGTTTTATGCCGTTTAAGTTATTGTAATCATTACACGTTGTTATAAGCTTTTCAAGACCTGGTAGAGTAGAGCTAAGCAGAAGTACCAACAAAGTTATCATTTTTCACAGTTTTAAGTAATTTTTGGGTGTATATGTTATACAAGTGTGGCGACAAAATCGATCCTTGCATTATACCTTGCTTAAGAGCAAATGAAACTGAATTAGAGCCAAGGTAAGAGACAGTTGCACTACTGTTGTGATATAAAGAAAATACATTGTTAACTATTTGGAGAGGTAGGTTATCATCAAAGTAAAGTTTATCAAAAAGAAGATTCCAGTTCATACTGTCAAAAGCTTTTTTCAGCATCTCGCGAACATAAGTAAATAGGCGAATTGTTGAAATACGGAAATGCAGAAATATAAATTAAAATAAGTAAGAAAATATGAAATTAAAATAAGAAACTAACTAAATAAATAAAATATGGCTTAAACGCAAATGATATATAAAAACATTTATATTTACATTAAAAAAGGTACTTGGTAAATTGCGAACTACGAACCGCGAACTGCGAACTGGTAAAATGCGAAATTTTTTGCGAACCATCGTCCTATTGGTTGTTAATGATGTAATGTTTTATTTACGTTAAATAGTTAATTTAGCCGTATATTTTAAGGTCTTTTAAGCAAAAAAATTAATTAAAAATAATCAAAAGGAAATTAAGTGAAACTAGAAAAATACAATATAATTTTTTTTTTTAATTTTTGATAGACTGTCTGCCCGAACCAAACTCTTAATCAATGTAGTAGCACTCCGTTGCGAGTCTCGCTATAAGATAGTCGATGTAGCAATACTCCGCCCGTGTTTTACAGTTAAAAAATAAAAAAATTATTTTAAATAAAGCTTTATAATAGATAATTAAGAATTCGACAGTTTTTTTAATTATTTTTTTATCATACAATAATGATCTTTAAAATATAATGTTTTGGTTCGCAAAAAAGTTCGCATTTTACCGGTTCGCAGTTCGCGGTTCGCAGTTCCCATTTTACCGACAACCATTATAAACAACTAAAGTTTCATAACAGTTTTGCAAGAGATATATCAATATAATTATAAAGATATCTTTAAGTGTTTGTTTGGCATAGTTTATAAACCTAATTACAATTTAATATATTTGTGTTGGTATTTTTTAAAAAATTATGCTACGTTTAGAAGCAGTTGGAATGAATTATGTAATATATATTTAATTTTGCACTGTGCTAACAACAAAACTTATCTTATTACATTACAGAGACATAATAGCCAATTGTATCGACTTATTGTTCTAGGATATAATTGTTTTTATAACAATATGTTACTTTTAAATTACTGTTATAAAAATAAAAGAAACCAAATGTCACTTAAAGTTTACTACTGATATAAAAACGAAACGAGTTTGAAAATGAAAGTAATTTTTGTATAAAGTTCACCACGTCTATCACTGATCTCAAAATATAAATTCCTCGCATCTCATCTTGAGTCAAATAAACTACTGTCAGACAATCAATACGGTTTTCGATCCTCTCGCTCTACGGCCGACTTGCTAACTGCTGTAACTGAAAGATTTTATCGTGCATTAGATGGAGGCGGTAAGGCTAGGACTATTGCTCTCGACATATCTAAAGCTTTCGACAAAGTTTAGCATGCTGGTCTTCTTCATAAGCTTGCTTCATATGGTGTTTCTGGAAAGTTTTTGAGATTATCAAATCATTTCTTTCTAACCGGTTTATTAAAGTCATCCTTGAAGGCCAACACTCTTCTTTATTTCCAGTAACTTCTGGGGTTCCCCAAGGTTTCATCCTGGGCCCTGTTTTGTTTTTTATCTACATAAACGATCTTCCTGATAACCTTTCATCTAAAGTAGCTCTTTTTGCTGATGACTCAACTTTATACTCCTGTCTTGACAAAAAGTCTTCTCTTTTCGATCGCCTAGAACAAGCAGCTGATCTTTAATCCGATCTTACTTCAGTAATAGATTGGGGTTCACAGTGGCTTGTGAATTTCAACTCTACAAAAACCCAGTTGCTTACTGCAAACAAAACGCATTGTAAATGTTGTTGGACCTGGACTATCTGCTAAGCTTGAGCCTCTTTCCTATCGTCGTAAAGTTGCATCTCTTTCTCTTTTCTACAAATACTATCATGGTCACTGCTCAAAGGAGTTATCATCTCTAGTTCCATCAACTAAAATTCATTCTCGTTTTACTCGTCATTCAGCTAAGTCTCATTTGTTTACTGTATCTGTCTCTGCATGCTCTAAAAACTTTTATTTATCTAGTTTTTTTCCCCGCACTTCAATCCTTTAGAACTCTCTCCCATCTTCATGTTTTCCTGACTCATACAACCTTCAACTTTTCAAGTCTTCTGTCAACCGTTTCCTTGCTCTATAACTCTGTTCTTTTTTTTCCTAGTAACTCCCAACTTAATAGTGGTTGCTTGGAGCCTTGTTAGGAGTGAATGCAAATAAAAAAAAAAAAAAATATATATATATATATATATATATATATATATATATATATATATATATATATATATATATATATATATATATATATATATATATATATATATTGAGATCAGTGGCTTCTATTTTTTAATTGTTTACGCTTTCTGATTAATTTTTTCAATATGGTCGAATAAGTCCCGAGTATTTGAAAAAATTATACTAAATACCGAAAACAGATTTTTGAATGGGGCTAAAAGTTATGATTATTTATGCAAAAACGGCTTTTGTAGAAAAATTAGAAATACCATAGTTTATCCGAATCTAACGTGACATTATTAATTATTTAGGTGTGGTAATGAAAATAATAGCTTCAATTTTCATAGAAAAACGGTTTTTCGTGGATAATTTTCCGAAATAATGTTTGATTATAAATATCAAGTTACATTCATTGAAAACAAACCCCAATACGTGCTTTTATGAAGAAAAAAAATCCACAGACTCATCTATAGCCAAGCCCCAAGGTACTTTATGTTGAAAATTACATCTTTTCTAAAAAAAACTACACTTGGAGCCTTGTTAGGAGTGAATGCAAATAAAAAAATATATATATAAATATATATATATATATATATATATATATATATATATATATATATATATATATATATATATATATATATATATATAAATATATATATATATATATATATATATATATATATATATATATATATATATATATATATATATATATATATATATATATATATATATATATATATATATATATATATATATATATATATATATTATATACATATATATGTATATATATATATATATATATAATATATATATATATATATATATATATATATATTATATACATATATATATATATATATATATAAATATATATATATATATATATATATATATATATATATATATAATATATATATATATATATATATATATATATATATATATATATATATATATATATATATATATATATATATATATATGTATATATATATTTTGAGATCAGTGGCTTCTATTTTTTAATTGTTTACGCTTTCTGATTAATTTTTTCAATATGGTCGAATAAGTCCCGAGTATTTGAAAAAATTCTTTTCTAAAAAAAACTACACTTGACGATTTAATATAGTCGCATTACTTTTACCAGATTATAATAGTGGTTAAAATAATCTTACCATACATACTAAATATGTCATACTTTTTGATGAAAAAACTTACATATATTGTAATTGAAAAGACTTATATTTTTGTTCGGAAAAACGTGTACCAGGGCTTAGTTGCATTGAGAAGCTACGATATGTAGCTAGCGACAAATTGCTACAATATTGCAATGTTTAAAGTTCAATTATTCTCATAATTATAATAGACTCAACACTAAGAATCGAATTTTTAAAGATGTTAAAGACATTGTTTAAAGACATTAGGAAAAAATAAAATAAGAAAAAAAAATCGCTTGAAAATCGCTATAAAGCTAGCTAGTCGCTCGCTCATTTCCCACCGGGATAACTGAAGACATGGTCAACCATAAGTAAGAAAATGACAATAACAGTTGTGTAGAAATTAATAGGCGCCATTCCCAGTAATGTACGATTATTTTTCAGAAATAAAGAAAAACTTCAAAAATATTTTTATACTCTTTAATTTCTTAACTTTAAAATTTAAACTAAACAAAAATTAAAGAAGCTTATAAGAAACAGTTAAGGTAGATTTGGGTAAAATGAGCACATTGATGAAATGAGCATATTTAATGATTTTTTATATGTAAGCAGTGAAGTTAAAGTTGCTGTGTATTTTTTGAATCGATTTTATGTGGTGATAACAGGAATCGGTACAATTAGCGTATATATATATATATATATATATATATATATATATATATATATATATATATATATATATATATATATATATATATATATATATATATATATGCAGTAGTTAGCGGCTATCATCTAATTAAAACGCTGTTAAATTTTTTATTTTGTTAAAATAATATTATCACGCATTAATAAATCTGTGGCGTGAAATTTTGGCGCTAAAATAATGAAGTTGAATTTTTCATAAAGAAAAATATGTTAGCTGAAAATCCAATCCATTTTTGTTTGAAAAATAGTGTATAACATAAACATTTAGTTTAGACTTTATTTAAAGATGCCATTTTTGTGTAAAATAAGCATGCTCAAATTACCCAGAGTTTTTTATTGAAGTTACCTAGTTTAAAGTCCTAAAATAGCTGTGGTTTTAATTGCTATTTGAATAAAAACAAAACATAGTAAAAAAATTTAATATTTCAACAGTATTAAATATTTTTCTGTAATTTAAATTCAAAAAATTTGAATTCTTATTGTTCAAAGGTTTGATTTAATAAAATTGAAAAAATAACGAAATATTTTGTGTGTGTGTGTGTGTGTGTGTGTGTGTGTGTGTGCGTGCGTGCGGAAAACATAGTTGTATTGTTTTAACAAAAAGTGGCTTAAAATTTGATCTTTTAATGATAAGTTTTGTTAAAAACAAACCATTATTTTCCAAAAATTAGTTCTTAAATTTCAGGTTGGTACTTTTTTACTTAATGTTATTTTTTTGAGTTAATTTAAAGTGCTCAAATTACCAAGTGGTCTAGGTAATGTGAGCACTTTTGCTACTTTTTTAAAACCTCTGTGTTTTTAAGAAAAATTTCGTGTACCCAAATGTTAAAGTGAATTGTGAGAATGGGTTACCTAAAAATTGCTTATTCGCTAAAATTTTGGATCCACCATAATTATGTTTAAAAATATTCCAATTTTCACTAAGGTGCTCAAATTACTCTAATCTAACCTATTTGAAAAATTTTTAGAAAGGTTTTCCTTTCTCATTTTTAGCAATCTCATGTTTTACAAAAAGTACTTGAAAATCAAAAAGTTAAGAAGAAAACGTTCCAAAAAACTTTAGGAATATTTCCAGAAATATAACTAACGACACAAAATTAAAAATGTGCACTACATAAACAATAAGATAAAGAATCAATCACAAAACGACTATAGAAAGAATAAATTTAGAAATGGTCGGTGTGGAATAAACTTACCTTAAGCCATATTATATGGATCATTAGTCCATTATTACACATATTTTTAGTTTATTACCACAGATTTTTTTAAGCGGTTGTAATTAATCAACACATTTCAAGCGAATGTTGCATAATTTTTTTTCTACAACAATGTACGAAAAAATTTACTTGTTCGTTTTACAGTGATCAATATTATGAAAACAAATATTTTATATAATAAATATATCAGATATTTAGTAAATATTAAAATGAAAAAAACACAACTTTTTGTTGTTTATCCTCAAAGATAAAGCGATAAAGAATTGTCAAAAGAAGTTTGGAACTTAAAAGATAATAATAAAAATTCAGTGTTAAATTGAAAAATATTTAGAAGCGTATAACCTGACAACAAAATCGTGCAAGTTATGCCCTATGAAAAATGTGAAATTATTTCAAATAATGACAATAGTTAATCAAATTATAAATTATATCAAAACTGGCATAGAAATAAATTCCTTTTTTGTCAATTCGGCAAGGGTTAAGTTAGACTAAGATTTCACGTTATCGATTTTTTGACGTCAGATTATTCTCCTCATTTGCCATAAACTTGGAAAACTGGATAATCCCGTCAGGGAATTGTATATCTAAGTCTAAAGGATACATGAGGATTTTGCAGCAGCAACAATGACAGGAATGGTCATGGTCTGAAAACTAATTAGAAAACCAAACTTTCTCTCTGCAAACTCAAAAGCCTTTCTTTCAAGCGTCTTCTTTCTTGAACTTTCATTCTTGTTCTGATTCATTTAACTTGTATCTGTTTATTTCACTTTTTCAACTAAGTAAAAAATAAAAATTTGTCCGAACTTTTTTCTAATATAGTTTGAACGTGTTCAAGTTCAAACTTTTTTAAAAAAAGTTTTGAGTTTTTATTGAGAAATTAATGAAATTAATTTGATTAGAAATTATTGAAATTAATTTCATTAAAAATTAATGAAAATAATTTAGAATGTCAAGTCATTTATAATATAGAAAAAAATAAATACATTAAAAATCGTGGGCTCCGCTGGTAATCTATTTTTTGGGGGCCGCGCGCCTAGGCTCTCAGGAACCCGGGTTAATCCAGCATTGCGTATAGCCAGAGGAAATTAACGAATTGTTAGCTTTTGAAAACAATTCATTTAGCTAATAAAAAACATCAGGTTCCGCCAAGTATCCAACTGTTTTCAAAGTAGACTAAAAAGCGATATTTCCAACATCCACAAATCTAATTAACTTCTACGTATGCTGACAAAATTTCTAGTCTGTATAATTTATCAGAAGACAGTTATAACCACTTGTTGACAAACGTAATTACCTTTTCCTACAAACTAGCTAATTTAAAAATAAAAGATAAAATAAACGAAAAAGGTAAAAAATTTTAAAGTATCTATTTTTAACAAAATTGACATTAACGCTTCTTTTAATTGCATCATAACGATAAAAGACCATAAAACTAATTTTAAAAACATTCTGACGGTTAAGACGGTTTGTTTGACGTTACAATAGGTTTGTTTGATGGTGCTGAGATAGGAGAGCGTGGGGTATTGGCGAACACCTAAGGGGGAATGGAAATTAAAGACATCAGTTATACAAAGTTGTTCATATTTATTGCTTATCACTTAGCCTAACTATTTAGTCACAAATCCCCCAAAAACAATTTTTATTATATCTTAATATAAAATCAAAATTTAGGGCAAAAATAAAATTTTTGTGCAACCAGAACTAGCATTTATCAGTGGTGGAAAGTAACGAATTACATTTACTCACGTTACTGTAATTGAGTAGTTGTTTTGAGAATTATCTACTTTTTAAGTATTTTTTTAAATGGGTACTTTTACTTTTACTAAAGTATTTTTTTTCTAAAGTATTTCCGCTATATTTGAAATCATATGTGTTACTGAGAAAAAAAAAATTATTATGTATTGTTTAATTTCAAAAATAATATGATTTAATTTTATTAATTTTTTGAGTTTCGCTCACTTTAATAAAAATGACACTTAAATTAATTAAAAAAAAAAAGCGCGCTGGTAACGACTTTTAGCTGATTTAGCTTGGTTTCTTTTCACTTTTAGCGACCATAAAAAAATTTTTTGCGCAAAAAAAAAGTTTATACAGAAAAGAATAGACGTAGTTTTCGTTTTTTTATTCGACAGCTTTTTTTATCTGACAGACTGTTAAAAAAGAAACACAGTAAATTTTACTCTGAGTACATCTGTAATAAGCTACTTTTACTTTTACTCGCAGGGCCGACAACACTAGGGGTCAGGTAAGCTTTTCGAACCGGTAACTTTTATTTAACTTGAGTAAAATTTCACTCAAGTAACAGTACTTTTATTTGAGTACAATTTTTTTTTACTTTTTCCACCTCTGGCATTTATGACACATGTTCCAGTCTTCTGTGGGTAAATCCTTAAACTTTTCTTTGTAAATTAAACAAAAAAGTTCTGTATCACCTCTGGCTCTCTTTTTTTCTTTACACGATGGTACATGATCAGCCTCTAACAGATTAAAGTTTTTTTTTCTCTTTTTACTTTTACCATTAGTATTTTTTACTTCTTCCCTCTTACCTTTCTTTTGCTCTAAAAAAATTCTCATTGACAAACTAGTAATAATAGTGGAATGTTTATTTCTTAAATATTCTCTGGTTTTCACGCTATTTAATGAAATTCTAACAATTTATCTGTTATAATCGAACATATTTAGTAATATAATCTAACAATTTATTTGTTAAAACTAAATGTGACAAAAGTAAGAAACATTAAAGTTCTGGCCGCCTGTCGTCCGAGTCTAATCAATGACACTTTAGTCGTTCGAAATTACCCGACTAAGGTTGTTTGTTATTTCCCAGCGGACACAAACAAATGAAATAGGGTTAATCTACTGAGGTTGTATTGACATACCCAAAACTTATAGCGTGTTAAAAACTCCTTGATTATATTACTATGCAACAAGAACAACAAAAGGAGTGGTTTTATATTCATAGTAGCTACAACAGGAAGGTTTTTCAAGCAAAAAATTTCATGAGATTATCAGGAGAAGTTATGATTAATTTATTGGGAACAACGAGCGCAGCTTCACTACACTACTGTACTTCTGGAAGTGAGTTTGGGACCCCCTCTCAGCAGGCAATAAGATATTGTCAACCATCTTTTTCTATCATGCCGTTTTGACTATGTTCGAAGTTATCCCCGCGTTCGCCATTACTCTACTCTCTCCTATGTGAATTTGTTGGGATATTCATTCTTTTTCAAATTTCAAATTTTTATAATAAATGATTTTGGCTTATAATGTATGTCTATAAATTTTATACTTTGCATTTGTTCATAGCTACATTAGCTAATAAAATGTTGCCTGGACAAGTACTTACCAATCAAAACTAACCTTAGTCTATAAAAAACAAAAGTAAGCATGTCGCTTATTTACTAATGGATATGTTAGTGCTAAACAAATAATGAAAGTTCTTAATATTTATGAACAAAACATCTAAAACGATAAACTCTTTTCAACATTTTAAATGCGTTGTTAAATAACAGTTACTTGACCTCGACATTACTGAAACAATCTCTTTTTTTAAAAAAACTCTTACACGTACTAAATTTTTTTTAAATATTTCCACAATAGCTGGAAATGCTTATGGTTATATTTATAAAAATGCAATTAATTGTATTTATATTTTAGTGCAGGTCACTATGTTTCAAAAAAACTCTTCGTGTGCACATACGTGTTACAAACTTTTTGTTGATATGAGATCCTTGTATAAAAAGGATTTGAAAAGTGACAGGTATCACTTAATATTTATGGTTTGTGTCACGTGGTATAACATAATAGGCCTTTATAGCAACAAAAAATTTTAATCGTGATTTTAAAAATATTTTATACCATTAGAAAGAGCATTAAATAAGCTTTCAAAGTCATATCAAAAACATATGTTGAAAATTTTTATTTTATAAGATATAGTAAGTTATGTAAGTTACTAAACCGGGGGTCATTTACAAAAACTACCACTAAATAAAAGATATATAAGTAAAACTGAAATAATTAAAATAGTATATATATTAATATTTTTGTTATTTAAACATATACACAATATCATATTAAACAAAAAAAGTATTTACAATACACAATATTTAATGAAAAGAAAAAAATACCCCCGGAAAACATTTAATTGACAGTATTAAGTCAATTAACCTTGTAATACAAATGAAATTAAAGACATATATTAAATGAAAAGCTTCAAATATTCTAAGATTTTATTCTTAAACTCAAAAATATTCAAATTTTGAAAATATATGTTAAAATTATCGTGCTTACATGCTGGTATTTAATAATACGAGAAAATTAAATTTCGTCTTATATATCTCTACATTCATAGTCATAGTTTTCCTTTTGGTCGTCTACATTTTTATTTTTACATCTTTACACTTGCACTTATCAGTACAGACATGTTTATTTTTCAAACTTTTATAACTACAGTCTCCTTTACAACGACCGACACTCAACTCGATAAGTGCTGTTGGTACTGGCAGGTTATCAGTCATTATGGGGTCAAAAGATCCATTGTTTAGTTCCCAACCATACTCCACAGGCAATGGTTGATACTGTACGGACATGTTAGAGCGTTTAAGCACTAAACATACTAAGTGACGACGGAATATATGGTATTTAAGGGCATTTATAAATTCTTTCCACCATGATTTTTTAGTGTTTCCAGAAAAGCGTCCAATTTGATCACAGCCAGTAAAAACGTGAAAAACTTAAGAAATGAAAAGTTTCAAGAAGACCCTTACTTTCATTAGAAATGAGAAACAACAAAATATAAACAAAAATACCTATAATAGTTTGTGCTTGTTTAGAACCAATCGCTTCGTAACATTTTTGAATCGAGATGTTTCGTTCCTTATCCCCTCTACCAGTTCGGAAAATTGTGACACGTGGCAGGACTTGATAAAAATGAACTAGAAAAACTTCAGTATCTTATGAATGCACAATTTTTAATGGATTTTCTTTTGCAACGTACAGTGGTAAAAGACGCGCATAATTATATTGATCGTGAGCGAAAAAGTAAGGAATCATTGCATGAAGCAACGCTTCATGCAATGATTCCCTATGATTCCCAATGTCCTTGTCGAGATGCTCAAACAAATTGAAGCAATATTTCATACATTAACATAAAATTACGCAAATATAAGCCTTGTTGAACAATGTGTCATCAACATTTTTGCATTTTTCTACAACCCGACGGGCATTTGTTTTTAAAAGTTACGTTCTAAATGTATTTTAAATGTCTTTTAAACGTTTTTTGCGTAAGAATGTTTAGAAGACGTTTAAAAGACATTTAAAATACATTTAGAACGTAACTTTTAAAACCAAATGCCCGTCGGGAATAGTGTTTGATTGGAAAGTAGCTGCACAGATAATGTGCTGCTACTTTCTTAGATAAGACTCCTTATCTGGTGGGAGTTCTTGCGCATATTTTTTCATTACATGACGAATCTCTGGGTAAAGAAGCAAGAAACTATCAATTATAATTTGTTTAAAATTAGGTATAAAATCATGAATGCTTCCATACCATGTTTCACATGTTTTCCATCAAGAATCTGTCCAAGGGTAGTGTGACCGTAAACACTTGCTTCTATCAATATCTGATCAAGTCCACTTCCAATAATGTACTTTCTTATAACTTTTAAAAATGTAATCACGATATGTAGTTCCCAAGTCGAAAAATGAAATTTTCTTTGATCTCGTTATTTTGTCTTAGCTGCATGCATTTTGAATAGAGTTGAAGATCAAAGGTAACAATTTTTATTTTACTCCCTATGACGGCAACGTTAATTACCTGAACAAGCTTTAATGCAGTGAAAAGGTTGCTCAAATCAGTCGGTGTACCTGCATGTACTGGTAAACCCGGTGTTACCGTAGATATAGGAGTATCCGAAAGAATAGAGTTAAAAGCACTCCATGTTGGTAATTTAAATTTCTTGTCAATCACATTGAAAAAAGTTCAAATTCGATCAACGGGACAAAATGAAGAAAGATTGATCAACAAAAATTGGAGACTCAAAATCTTGAAAGGTTTCATTGGGTGGATTTGGTTTGGCACAACTATGCGTTATAAAGACAGCGTACAAAGTACCTTACATGTACATATGTAAGGTACGTTGTACGCTGTATCTTGAGCATTTTTGCTTTAGCATTTGAATTATTTTGAAATTCAAAAGATATGGTTCCATGAAATTCAGATTTTCCGTCAGCAGTGTTGTTCTTAAAGTCAATATTATCAATAGCAAAGTGCAACGTCATTCCTATTTGAATATTAGGAGGTACAAATGCGCATTGATTTGTTCATATGTTTTCAATAACAGCGTTTCCTAATCCATTTTCAATCTTTATAACACTATCATAGGAAATAGAAAGTCCAAGATATGCCAAGCAGTTCATCAGCTTCTTATTACGGGTTTTTTTATGCACATGTAGTCCGAGGCCGACTGAGAAAGGTGTTTCAGTAACATTTCTGAAATCATTATCCGTTTTTGAGCAATGGGTTTAGTTTCAGGATTACTTGAAATATATATATACTGTGTTGTTCAAGCAAACGTTGCAAACTTTTTGGTGGGTGAACTTTTTGTAACATTCTGAGTGATAAACACCTCTTTTTCACCTAGTTCCTCGCGTGGTATTTCTCTTAACTTTTAATAAAAATTTATTGGCTCTGGGTCATGATTGGAGTACCTTTGCCTAAAACATACCATTAGTTTTTCCAAAACGTCACGCGAACTGGTTTTTACAATCTGAAAATAAATTTAGTAATTGCTAGATGACACTTTTAAAAATTACTTAAAGAACATATCCAAAATGCACCAAATCGTATTTTTAAAGGATAAGTTATTTAAAAATACGTAGATTTATATTATTACGTAGATTTATTAAATAATATCTAAATCAAATAAAAAGAAATATTTTTTTTTATTATCATCCTCCTGGCAAACAATGCATTTAGTAAAGTCAAAAACGAGTTTTCTTTTTTTTTGTTCTTCGTCCTACATTTGTTAATAATATTTAATATGTGAAACAGCAATAACACAGTAAAGAAACGTTTTTAAAAGCCAAAAGCAAAATCAAATCATTCGAATTATTGCATTCTTATAAGTAGAATTATGTAAAAATTAAAAAACATTATCAAAACATTCAAAATAGTACATTCGTCAAGCATGAAATATTCTATTTCATCAAAACAGGTATAATGTTGTAAAAATTCTGAGGTTAAAAAAAATGATTTTGCCTAAAATTTGTTTTAAATAATATAAATTTATAATAACTAATATTTCTTAAATTATAATTAAAAAATAATTTCAAAAAATCTAAAAACCGCGTTCAAGAAAATATTTTAAATATTTTTAAAAATCACAAAGCAGCGGTTTACCTCCGGTTTAATAAAAAAATATTTACCCCTGTATCTTTTTAAGTAAAAATTTTCAACATATGTTTTTCATATTGTTTTGAATACCTGATTTATGCTGTTTCGATTGGTATAAAAAAAAAATTAAATTTGCTAAAAAAAAATTAGTTGTTATGGGGACCAGTTACGTCATACCACCTGTTACGTAAAATGAAAATTGAGTGACACCTGTCATTTTTCAAATCCTTATTATACAAGAATCTCATATCAACAAAAAGCTTGCTTGTAACACGTATGTGCACACGAAGGTATATACTTGCACTATTTATAAAGATTCATTTATTTGGATATTAAAATCATACGAGTTTTATTTTATATTTATATATATTTAAATATCGTATAACTGCAGATTATCGTAATTTAATCTTACCTCTTGAAGAATATATATATAAGAATAGTTCATTAAAATCAAAATAAGAAATAATATAAAAAAAACTAACTATAAGAATAGTTCATTAAAAATAACTTTATATCAAAAATTGCGTTATTTTTAACACATCCAATCATCTTATCTTAAGAAACAAGTTTCCTAAGATGAGTTTTTTTAAATGGAACTCAAAAAAACACAAAATAACGAAACAATAACTACAAAAAAAAATTAAATAAAATTGTACCTTCAAGGAAAATACTTAAGTAAAAAGTAATTATCTTAACCTTAAAAAAAAAAAAAAAACAATAAATCTTTCTTATCTCTAAAAAAGATAACGATACTATTTTTTGAAAATATTTCGGTCTTGAAATACCAAAATAAAGCTCCGCGGAGAATAACTTATGAAAAACGCGCTTTTCTTAGTGTTAATTTTTCTACCAAAGTCAATTTTACATAAATAATCAGAACTTATAAAACTGTTTTCGGTATTTAGAATCATTTTTTGAATTACTTGGGACTTATTTGGTCATCTTGAAAAAATAATTTTTTTTTTTTTTTTTTTTTTTTTTTTTTTTTTTTTATAATTTAGCCGTACAAATATTTACAAGTTCCGTAATTTAAAATATTTAAAAATGGCAAGGACGAGAAGAAGACGGGGTTGTCTTATCACCAAGTCCCTTGTTTGTCTAGACATTTATATAAATACATGGTAACTAAAATGAAAATTAAAAAATTAATAAAAAAGCAAAATATTACAAAGAAGTTTATATAAAATGCCAAATAGTTTAATAGTTCAAAGTTTTGAAAGATATTTTTTCGATTTTATTTTTTGAAAGAAAAATTTAAAAGTTCATTCAGAAAAACAAAAATATCAAAAAACTCTCTTATTTAAGAAAACTAATAAATTTATTTAAACTAATGAAATCTAAAAATGCTAAAAATCTTTATAAGTACTTTTTTTATAATATAACAGACTGTAATACCTATATAAAATTAAAGAATTTAGACCTTCCAGACAAATAAAGTATGTATTAGTAGATAGTTTTAAAATATAATATTTTTATAGATAGATTTAAAAATAATTATCTGTTTGTTCATTATTTAAAAGTAATAGTTTTAGTTTTTGTTTAAACTGATCAAGAGTTTTAAGTGTTTTAATATCATTACTGATTATCTTATTCCATGCATTAGGTCCTCTAACAGTTATTGAAAACTTGGTGGAGTCATATATAGTTTTGGGTTGAACAAAGTTGTTGTTAGAATATTTAGTTACGTATTTGTGTTGAATTTTATTAAATAATGGTTTGAAGATATTTGGTATTGAATTGTTATTAATTTTATACATAAAAATCAGAAGATGATATATATTTATTTGGTACACATTTAGTATTTTTAGATTGTTAAACAATGGTCTTGAATGTGAGAGGCGGTGTGCATTTGATAATAATCTAATTGCGTGTTTTTGTTTGCTAAATAGCTTTTTTATCTTTGTTTTATTGGTGCTACACCAAGCAATGTTTGCATAATTAAGATAAGAATGTATAAATGAGTAATGTATGTATTTCAAACAGGATTGATCTAAGAATGGTTTTGCTTTATAGATTAATCCAATATTTTTAGAAATTTTATTTTCAATCATGTTTATGTGGTCTTTCCAATTTATGTTTTCATCTAGAATTACACCTAAAAATTTCATCGAACATTCTCTTTTTACGATGTAATCTCCAATAATAAGTTTTGGAAGTTCAAGAGGAATTTTTTCTTTTTTATGGAGGCGATGAAAAATAGTATATTTAGTTTTAGTTAAATTAATTGAAAGTTTGTTCATATTTAACCATTCGGTTAGTTTTAGGAGTTCAATGTTGACCGTTTTAAATAATGCTGTTATATCACTATGAGAATAAAATAAATTTGTGTCATCAGCAAATAAGATAGAATCTAGAATATTAGAGGCTTTTCTTAAATCATTAATATAAATTAAAAATAAGAGTGGTCCTAATATAGATCCTTGAGGAACGCCGCAAGTAATTGTCATATTGTTAGTTTTTTTATTGCCGAATGAAATATACTGTTTTCTATTAGATAAGTAGCTTTTAAACCAAGCTATGTTAATATTTTTGATACCGTAGTTCTCTAATTTTTTAATTAAAATACTATGATCAACTGTGTCGAACGCCTTACTTAGATCTATGAAAACACCTAAAGTGAACTTGTTTTTATCAAAAGCTTGAAAAATAATCTGAACAAGATGAAGAATTGCATGATCAGTAGAGTGTCCTGTTTTGAAGCCAAATTGTTTGTTATATAGAATATTATTTTTTTCTAAATATGAATATAATTTGTTATACATAATGCGTTCTAGTATTTTTGAGAAGCAAGGAAGAATGGAAATAGGTCTATAATTAGAAATATTAGTATTATCTCCAGATTTAAAAACTGGTATTACCCTTGCAATTTTAAGTTTTTTTGGAAAGATTCCTTGTTTAAACGAAAGATTAAATATATGCAAAAGGATTTTTTTAATATAGAAGATACATTTAATTATGACATTACTGCTAATGTTATCAACTCCTTGTGATTTGTTTAATTTTAATGAAAGAACAGCATCTAATAACTCTTTTTCGGTTAACTCCGCATTTTCCATTATTGATTTGCTAGGAGTCAAGTATTTCTCCTAGTTAAAATCACTGTGTTTTAGTTTGGATGCTAAATTTAGACCTGCGTTGACAAATACGTCATTAAACGTTTTAGCAATTAGAGATTCTTTTGTAATATCTTGATGATTGTAATTGAGCTTTTTTGGAAGACCATTTAACATAATTGTTTAACATAATTTATTTCGTAAACAATTAAAAAAGAGAGGCGGTCAACTTTAAAAACAAGTTACTTTCATTTTCGTACTCGTTTCGTTTTTATATCAGTAGTAAACTTTAATTGACATTTGGTTTCTTTTATTTAACAATAATTTAAAAGTAAAATAAGTTACATTTAACTTATTGTTATAAAAACAATTACATCTTTAAACACTACTTACAAACAATACAAAAATTTATATGAAAAAATAAAAAAAAAGTTCGAAGAAATATTACTACTCGAACCAAATTATAAATGCAACTGGTGACAATAAAAAAACATGGAATACTATAAAAGAAATAATTGGGAACAAAAAAGTTAAATGAAATAGTTTACCTACTCAAATCGTCATAGACAATATAGAATACAGTAACAAAAGTAAGATTGCTGAAAAATTCAACAAATGTTTTGATAACATTGGCCTTAATCTTGTCTCAAAAATTAAGTCTCCTAATAACTCATTTAAATCATACCTAAGTGATACCCAGAGCGAACTAAAATACAAAGAACTAAACTACCAAGAACTCAATGTTGCTCTAAATTCGTTAAAATTATATAAAACTCAATGTTGCTCTCAATTCTTCAAAATTAAATAAAGGTATAGATGATATTTGTAGTAGGGTAATGGCAAATGTCTTTACTACGATAAAAAAACCTATATTTGAATTTTTTTTTTTTTTTTTTTTTTTCAATTTTTTCCGTAGAAAGTTACAATTTATAAAATAACATTAATAATAAAACAAATGGCTGGAGCAAGAAGAAGACATCAGTTTGTCTTATCACCGAGCCCCATAGTGACTTCATTACAGGTCGTTTTTTACAACAAAATATATAAAATCGTGATAAATTGTTTGTGATAAAATATGTAAAAATGTGAAAAACTACGTTTTACAAATGATATAACTGTTTATATATAAATTCGTTCAGTAAAATAATTTTAGAACAAGTAAAAGTTAAAACAAATAAAGGAAATAAATTGTGCTAGTTTATTTTATACTAAAAAAGAAAAAGAAAATTTAAGTCATTAGATAATAAAAAACGCTTTGATTCAGATTTGAACTGTTCAAGTGTATTTCTTTTGATAGAAACATTCTGGGGAAAAATTTTTTAAGTCTCGATTAAAACAGGAGTTGTACCGGACAAGTTAAAGTAACTAAAGTAGATACCAAATCATATCTAATTAATAACTAAAGACATATCTCGGTACCCCTACCTTTTCTAACCTTCTCGAAAGAATAATCTATCACAGATTGTATGAGTATTTAATCCAAAATAAAATCCTAAATAAAAAGCAATTTGGTTTCCAAAAATAATATTTAACTGAACACACAATCCTAGATCTAGTTAACAATATAAGTGGTTCTTTTGATTAAAAACAGTATATTCTAGGCATCTTTATAGACCTGTCAAAAGCGTTTGGTTTTTTAAATCATAAAATCTTACTTAAAAAAATGGAAAACTATGGGATAAAAAACATAACTTTTAACTGGTTCAAAAACTATTTAAGCAACAGACAATGTGTTTTTTCAGATAATTATAAACACTCAAAACTACGTTGAAAACGGTATCCCCCAAGGTTCCATTCTTGGACCTCCTCTGTTTCTTCTATATATTAACGACCTTACAAAAGCCTTGGAAAAACTTGATGCAATTATATTTGCCGATGACACAAACTTATTTTATTCCTCGAACTCAATCAAAGACTTTTGTGAATGTATGAACAAAGAGCTTAAAAGATTAAACATATGGTTGAAATTAAATAAATTATCACTACATACACAAAAAACAAAATACATATTCATTCCAAAACACAAAAAAATAACGTACCAACTATTTTTCCCTCACTAAAAATAAATATAGTAAACATTGAAAGAAAAGAAACAACTAAATTTCTTGGGATACTTATTGACAAAAATATTGGAGAGCCCATGTAAGTACAATAAACACCAAAATTTTAAAAAATATTGGGATACTCTATAAAGTTAAACCTATGTTGTCCCAACATAATCTTAAATTGCTTTATTTTTCTTACATCCAAAGTTATCTCACGTACGCTAATATTACATGGGCAAGTACACACAAATCCAAACTGAGGTACTGTTTATATAAGCCAAAAATATGCATCAAGATCAGTTTATAATAAAAATAAACTGACCCATGCACCAAAAACCTTGAATGCACTAAATGCTTCCCAAATCAGCATCTACCAAAATGTACTATTTATGCTTAAATACAAACTTGGACTAGTCCCATTGCTTTTTTTATATAACTACTTTCAAGTAAACTCTAATAGGTTTATAACAAGAGCAACAGGCAACTTCACACTGCCTAAAAAAACAATAAAGATCAAACGGTTTTCTATTTCCTACCGGGGTTAGTCCCTATATAACAAAATAATATTCAAAAATATAGAACTTAAAATATTAAACAATCCTGCCACCTTGAAAAATAAATTAAAACACCTCATACTTAATATCAACAATTATATCAACATGTATTAAACTTAACATTAAAAATTATATTAAAAACTATACTAAAATATTTAAGTATATCATTGATTGTATATTGTTTAATCACTTTTGACAATATGTATAAATGAAATAGACTTTATTCAACCATTTAAAGAGGTACTCGATGATAAGTCTTCATAGACTTCTACTTTTGGAAATCCTCAGGAATCAATATTAGGTCCTCCTCTTTTTCTTATTTATTTTAAGTACCTTCATAAACCTCAAAATTAATGACGATTATGTTTGCAGACGTAACTAACTTATTTTTGTCCCACTATAATACTACAATTTTATTTCATAATATTAAAAAAAAAGCAAGTAAACGTATCTGATTGATTTAATAAATAACAAATAAATTCTTAATATTAATAAAACAAAATGGATTTTTTTCCGTCCTAATCACAAAAAACATTATTTTATTTAAACTTAAAAGAAGCGTATTTTTATAGAGATTATAGAAAACATAAATAACTTTTTTTAAAACTTATTGACAAAGAAATTATGATAAAAAATGCTTCGGACTCTTTAAAAAATTGTTACAATATGTTTTACAGCAATAATACAAAAGTAGTTATTTTTATTACAAACAAATAACATTTTTGAAATCTCTATGAAAATACGCTTCTTTTAAGACTCAGCTTGACATACTTTTGAATAACTTTTTTTTTCGACAATATTAGGGATTTTACCCAAATACTAAAGATTTGAATCCAAATATTATTACAACCTGACTTGATGGTGAAAAATGAGTTGCATATTTTAAATCAAAATGAGAAATGCTATAAAAAAAGCTAATTGTTTGCTAGGCGACAGGAAAATATTTTTTTTTGTTAACCTGTTAAATAACAACCTGTTATTTAACACATTTTGTAATTATAAAACTGTATTACATAACTTTATATTTACAACGGAATTTTTTTTAATCCTAAATCATTATTTTTATCTACTAGTATAATAGATTGAAATTTTAAGTTCTTTTATTTCTTCTTCTTTGTAAATTTATTTATTTGTGAATATTTTATTATAAAAATTTTTAACACGTAATCTTTTTAACGGTTCTCGAATACAAGATCTTCCGGTTTTCTACAAGTCCCCGCGTTCTAATTTTTAATATTGTTTTTGTAAATTTTTATTGTATTTCTGTACTTTATTCTTTTTAGCGTATTGCTTTTTTAAAATCTAATTAAAAAACAATATATATATATATATATATATATATATATATATATATATATATATATATATATATATATATATATATATATATATATATATATATATATATATATCAACCTTGTTCGTCAAGGTTTGTGTTGCGGAGTTATAGAGTTGAGATAAGGTTGTAACCACAATTAAGTAGCCTTCTTGTCTGTAGTTACCTTCTCGGCGTTGGGAAGGTGAATTAACATTAAAAAAAAACTTATAAAAATAGATAGTCAGTGCAATATTGACTTTGTGTTCTTCTTCTGTATTGTCTTTTATCGGCTGTATCAGATGAATTCTCAAAAAATCTTTTAATCTTTATTTAGAATAAAATTGGTTATTCTTAAGACTGTTTTTTATCTCCAAACCTCGTGTTATATTTTTTATATTTAATTAATTTTGTAGGCAGTTTAAATAAAAACCTTAGATCTTTTTTAAATTTGTTTTTAAAGATACGATTACGAAAAATAACTTTTCACTAAACCTTTTGCCGTAGTTATCAGATCTAATTTAATCAAATAAATAAATAAACAACCAAGGCATGAAAAACACACAAAATTCAAGATATAAAATGTTAAATATATATAAATTAATTAACCAAGTTTAACGTAACTAATCAATTCTATAAATTTTTTAAATTATATTATGGTTAAATAAAAAATACTTATATAAAATAAATTTTATGTAAAAGTATACTAATAGTTCATTTTAATTTATAAAGTTAACGAAATAAAAACGATTTTTAATGTAAAAGTCAATTTAATAACTTTAAATTGACATGAAAAATAAAAAAAATAAAAAAAATATTCAAAAGGCCATCATGGACCGTTGATATGATATATACTCTTTCAAAGGCTTTTCAAAAGAATAAAGCAAATTGCAAAATCAAAAATTTCATTAATGTTTCATACAAACAAAGTGGCCATCAGACCTCCTAAAACGTCCATTGGACCACTGGACGTCCACTCAACGTCTTAGGACGTCCAAAGCCCACTGGGTAAATGTTTTATTTATTTAACCATATTAACATTTTATTTAAAAAATTAACATAAGTTTTAATAAATTATTAAAATGATTTCTCAAGACAAATTATCGTTTATTAAAAGTACAAACAATTTTCACATAATATTCAGATAAATATTGAATAACACAGTGCAATTGGAGCTTTTATCAAACTAAAGTATGTAAAAGTATATAACATTAATTCAAAGGTATATACTAAGGATTAAAACTTATATAATTAAAAGTTATTACAATAATTATTATTACAATAATTATACTACAATAACTATTTTTTTATTTATCAATAATTATATATCAATAACTATTTATTGTTAAATATTGTTAAGCATGAACCGCTGAAAAACATTTAAATATTTTTTTTAATTGTACAATATTATAATGCTTTAAATTTTTAAATTGAATTGTTCATTTTTGTTTTGCATTTTAATGTTTTATAATAAGAAGTTGGTACATTGTTTGTAAAAATACTTAACTAGTATTTCAAATTATTTAAAAATTAAATATATAGACAGAAACTAAAATGAGTGGTAATATGCTTAGTTTGATAAACACTTGTTTCTACTTAATAAAATAAGATAACAAAAAAAATAAGTAGAGAAGTTAACAGAATAACTGAAAAGTATAATTAAAGCAGCCAATAAAACGATTTTATTTATTAGCCTAAAGAGTAGAGTGATTAAAAGAATGGCAGTAATAAAATATATATATATATATATATATATATATATATATATATATATATATATATATATATATATATATATATATATATATATATATATATAATATATATATATATATATATATATATATATATATATATATATATATATATATATATATGAAGACCACACGGGTAAAACCACAGATGTCACATTTTTCTCATTTCGAGAAAAATGAAATTTAGTGTTTAGTGACTTTAGATATCTGTTTATTAATAATTTATTTAATTAAAAGTACATTTTTCTGACATTTTAGTCCTTATACAATATAAAAACGCAGTTTTTGTGCTAAATACAAGTATTATTTATTCACAATGTTCTTTTGAAAACAAGACACTCATTTTGGACATCTGTTGTTTTTCCGTTGTAAACTCATCAACTCGTAAATTACGTTAGATTGTAACCTTTTAGAGCACTTATTTTTTTTTAAGGTAGATGGTAACACATTGTAATTTACAACTACAACGTACTAAGTGTGTGATGGGATAATAAAGCCACCGCCCCCTCCCCCTCTTTTAATAAAAAAAATTCGATTCACGTTCACAGAAAAACATTTTAAAAAATCAAAATGTTTTTTAAAATGTTTTTCTGTGAACGTAATGTTGTTTACTTCATCCGAAAAGTTAGTCATGTGACTTACGCTTTTATTATCATTGGTTTAGTTAAAAATAACTTGTTTTTTACGCGGTAAACATTGGACAACAGTGGTTGTTTCAAAGTTGCCCTTTTTTTTAAATGACCATAGAACCTTAAAACATAGTTTTTTTGTTATGAATTTTTAAATTAAAATAGGTTAATACTAAAATATCATAAAAATATATAAAACTTGAAATTTTCAAAAAGTGGACATCTGTGGTTTTACCCGTGTGGTCTTCATATATATACAGTGGCAATTTTACGGGGTGTGTGTGTGGGGTGCTTAACCCCCTCTCCCCCCACCCACCCAAAAAAAGTGATTTTCAAGTTATAGTCGGTTTTTCTACGAACAAAAACGTTTTGAAGCCATGTTTTTTTTTTACTTTAAAAGCCATTCGGTACTTTTTAATGATTCATTCCTTCCCCCAATTAATATATATATATATATATATATATATATATATATATATATATATATATATATATATATATATATATATATATATATATATATATATATATATATATATATATATATATATATATATATATATATAGAGCCTATTCTTAACCTACAAGTAATTGGTATATCAAATAGTAACTAATACAATCATATAGATAAGCAAACGCAGTTTTAAAAAACTAATAAAATTAAATTTGAAAAAAAACTAGGCTAATTGTTTTTATTAAAAGTTGGATTTTAATTATAAATTTTAAAGTTTGTAACTGCATATCAACAAATAATAATGTTAAAATAAATTAAAAAAAAATTAACAAAAAACACCACATGCTTATATATGTAGAAATATAAATAATAAATTGGACTGAATATAAATAATATATTGCAATGAAATATAAATAATAAATTGCAATGAATAGTCTTCTATTTTATAATTAACTCATGGTTTTTTTTTTGTTCGGAATTTAAAGATTTGTATTTAAAAATTATTTTTTTTTTGCTATTTTAAAATCATCTTGAAAAATAATGTAAATTTCCATATCTTTTTAACTTTTTTTAAAACATTTTTAAAATATTTCTTAAAAGTTCTTAAAAGTAACCAGTAGATGTTTCTTTAGATGTAGTTTTTATTTAATTTTTTAAAAAATTTCTTTTATTTGAGTAGTTTGCTCACACCTTAGAGGAAGCAAGTTCAAGCCAAAAATAGTCTTAACACATGTCATACATTTCTGGATTTGCACTGATGTCTTCTTTTAGAAATAAAAACCTTGAAAATTTTTTTAGGAATCCGAAAAAAAAATGTTTTTTTGTAAAAACACTTCAGTACTTTTACTTATATGGGCAATAAATATTTTTTTCAATCATGAGTTATTCCAATACATTTAAATAATTCAAAAACTTCATAATGGTCACAATTGAGAGAGATTTTATTTGATGGGTAATATGTTCTCATATTAATAATCGTCACTGACCAAAATGTCTAAATTAGTTTTTTGATAAAAAAAATTTGAAATAATTTTACTCTGCAATGTTAATAAACCATTGTAATGCTTGTGTACGATTAAAGTTTTTGTTTTAGTTGTTTTCAAGTTATTGATTGCTTTTATTTTAAACAGCTGTTTAACACTAAGACACATGAAACCATATTGAGATTTGATATTAAAAAAATATAATATTTTCATACATATGAATTACGAAGATTAATTTTAGTATAAGAATAAAATGATTTATAAAAGATTTATAAAAAATATGTGTGTCAAAAAACACAAATGTCTCTAACAAAATTTTGAAATATGTTTGTCTATTGTTATAAACAATAATTGACCACAGCAGTTTCGATTGATACATTTTTAGACAACTTGGAACTTTTTGACTTTGCTCATAAAACCGTTGGACATCGTAATAAACAGTCTTAGAGGTCTGCTCTTACCAAAACCAAGATTTTTTTATGGGTAAATGACAGCCATTGATTCCGAAAAATCAGACACATGGGTAACTAGAGCATGCACTATAGGAGATTTTTTCATTTCACGCAAAATATGCTTAGTGTAGACATTGGTGTCACCCTTGTAAGTTATTTCTAAACTTAAATCAAAACAAGTTTTATTTACTTATTTAGTACTTTCATTGAAAACATCAAACTCAATTTTAAGAATATTGTATAATGTTTCTATGTGGTGTCATAGCATTGCCATAGCAGTTGCCTCCTTTGAACTGGCAAACGTGCAATCTTGGCTTATCATGCCCTATTGGCTTATTCTACACATTTAAGGGAGCTGATTTTTTTGTTCTGAAGAGCATTTTATCACCCATGTTATACACTGTTTTGTATTTTAAGATAATAGGTGAAGCCTTATTTGAGAGTGGATTTCTGAACGAGGTACATTATTAAGTGGATATAGCGAGGATTAAGGACACAATTACCTACCTATATATGTACCTACCTATATAACTACCTACCTATATAAGTACCTACATTAAATTAATGCTTGTGTAGTGAATCTAAAAGTAAATAAAAAATTTTCTTTAATTCCGAAGCAGTTAAGTATAACTTTTTAAATACACTCTTTCTATCTCTTTATATGAACAATACAATCTAGTAAAATGATATACATGTTCTTTTTCAAGTTTTTTTGCTGTTGAATTCTGTGACACAACGGATTACAAAAATTACTTTTAGTAAACTACAATCTTCATTAACTCTTAGTTTTACAATCAAGTTATCTTGAAGGTTTCTGATTACTTGTAAACTTTGCAAGTCTTTCCTGTATACAAAAAGTTTACCTATATAGCTTTATTTCTATTCAGATGCAACTTTGATCTAAGGTTTTGTAAAAAGGTTTTTAAATTATTTGCATTATTGAGAAAAACATTAACACCAAACTTGGAGTAGAGTTTTATCTCAACAATGCAATTTGATAAAACGTATTTAAGAGTTTAGATTTTTTTCAAGATTTTTTCCACACCAGAATTTGACACCCTCAGTATTGTTTTGCCCATGAACAAGATTTTTATTTGTTAGTTGTGGTCCTTTATTAAAAAGGCTCTAAACTCTTAAAGTAGAACCTTAAAAATATATCAAAGAAATAATATACTTTTATGGAAAATATTTTGAATATTTAATTAAAATTTACTTTGAATGTCTAATTTAAAAAAATACTTTGAATGTCTAATTAAAATTTTGCCAGAAAGACCTAAAATAGGATATTCTACTAATCCCCAAAGGTTTATTAGAAAAACTGTTCCTTGAGTTGTTCAATGAGGTTCTTTGATTGCAATTAAATTATTGCAACAATCTCCGCTGCAACACAGTCTTTCGACATGATTTGATTAGTAGCTTAATTCTTTTGAAAGGTACATTTTGCATAGTTGTGTAAAAGGCCCTCTTTAGATTTGCACTGAAAATATTTTCTTTCAAAAGTGTTTTATTAACCTAAAATTTTCGGATTAGTAAGACTGGTGTGGAGAATTACACTTTTCTATGCCAACTAAACAAGTTAAACAGTCACATGACATAAAAACCTCGTTTTCCAAAAGCAAATTTTGGAAAACGAGGACCTTTTTTTTTTTTTTTTTAGTCGGCAAAAGTTGTTAAGGCACACACGTGACATCTACTCGCGCCGGCCCTATATATATATATATATATATATATATATATATATATATATATATATATATATATATGTATATATATATACATATATATATATATATATATATATATATATATATATATATATATATATATATATATATATATATATATATATATATATATATATATATATATATATACAAATTCAATTTTTTTTTAATGTTCAAATTTTTTTAATACTTCGTCGATAAAGACAGTTTAGAAATCAGTCTTTATTGACATTGTGTAAAAAAATTGAAATTAATAAGTAATTTCTAATCATTTATATTTATATATCAGGGCTTAATTTAATTTTTTATAAGGTCCCGGACAAAATGTCTGACCAAAAGTTATTTTGTCCGATCAAATTTTTGAAATAAAATTTAAACAAATAATTTTTACCAATATTTACATATATTCATTTTGTTAAAAGGAACACAGGAAAAAGATTCTTTAAATGCTGAGAGTAAAAAAGTACTGCAGAAGGGTTTTTCTAGACTAGCTTATCTGAGTTTTACGGAACCCAATTATCCAATCGAAATATCTGTTATGTTTTCCCAGTTTATTTTATTTTAGGCTAGTGAAGTTCTAGTTTTTTTTTAATATTCAGAATTTTTATCATCGTAGATCTTTGTATTTTAAATGAAATAACTTAAATTCAATACTGCGCATTTTTTTAGGTAGACTTGAAGTTTTATTTGACTTGAGTTTTTTTCTCTCGAAAACCACGTTAGTTTACATTGAATTGCATTACCGGTTTATAAAAGCTATGTAAATTTTTTTACTTAAAAAAATATAATATGCTAAGTGTCAATTTTGCGCATAAGCTCCACTTTTAGCGCCCAAAAGGTATTTATATGGCGTTCATGTAACTATTTTTATCAATAATAAAATAGGCAAGAAAACAAATTTGTTATAGTAATATTTTATAATAATGTCTTCAATATATTAAATATTAAGATAAAAAATATTATTTTTAAACTTGATATAAAAAGTTTAAGCTTCATTTAAAGGCGGTTGAATCAAACGCAATATAATATTTACGGGCTATTATTTAATTTAAAAATTCCACGCGCTGCATGTCATAAAAATTCGATGAATTCAACGAAGAAAATTTTATGAGTTCTACAGGTTATTATTTATCTACTTTTCAAAAAAGCACTCCTTCTTTGGCTGACAAGTTTTGTAAAAGCTAGAACTTTTTAATCTTTTATATATATATATATATATATATTTATATATATATATATATATATATATATATATATATATATATATATATATATATATATATATATATATATATATATATATATATATATATATATATATATAATAAATAATAAGAAAAAAAATACAAATAAAGATATAGTTCAAAAAACGAATAATAAATAAAGAATCGGAAAACTCGAGTAGGACCAGGATGCCACCGAGACACCGCTCAAGCTAAAATAGAATGACTTGGATGATTATAACGTTAATATTTAAATGTATATTTTCTTAATGTTTTTTTAAAAATATTCCATCGATGAGATCTCAGCCTCTAAAAAAACACATTTGTAAAATCAAATTTTTATCAAATTTTTCAAACTGCTAGCTTTTCTTTGCTTTTCGGTGTCCACGGCGTTTGCAGTAATAAATCGAACATACTTTGACTTTTGCGATCGTTTTAAATAAGCAATAACTTTAAATTTAATAATATAACAATAAAACTGATAAAGAACAGTCATTAAAACTACAATTAATAACAGCGCTTTTTTTTGGGAATGAATGCCTCCATTATCAACATATTTATAAGTTTGTCTAATAGTTACATTAAGTTTAAATTTGTCAATTTCAAATCAACAAATAAAATTTGTAATTTCCACTAAAATTAATAATGTTTTGAGTAATAGTTGTTAGCATTTACCCTTAAACTGCATGGTTTAATATAGTGACTTATACGTTCACCTTTACAAGTTTCTATTTACTAAGTCTAGTTTCCAGTTCTCCTTCTGGTGAATTAAAGTATTCTTTAAAGTCGTCTCTAACTTGCTTCGCATCTTTTGAGTTGTTGTTAGAACCTGAATGTGACAGTGGTGGTTGTGCAGCAGAACATGAATTATCTTGTCTCCAATCACTTGGTCTAAATCCAGCAGGACCGTCGAAATCGGTGTAATTTGTGGGACAGTAGAAATAATTGTTTGCTGATCTTTTTTTTATAAGAAAGTTATGTAGAGCTATAATAGTTTGTGTAATTAAAATAACTTTTTCAAGATTAGCTACGATTGGTCTGCAAAATATTCGAAAGCGTGTTGTAGCAATACCAAATGTATTTTCTATAACCCTTCTGGCTCTTGAAAGTCTGTAATTGATTATTTTTTGATCTAAAGGAATGTTTTGATTAGGGTATGGTTTCATCATGTGTCTTTTTAAGTCAAAAGCATCGTCGGCAACTAAAACGTACGGTAATATTTTTTCTGAATTACCAATATATTCAGGATCAGGAATATTCGGTTTGTTATTTTCAATTGCATAAGCAAGACTGCAATTGTTAAAAATGCTACAATCGCTTTGTCTTCCCGAGTCACCAATGTCTACCATAGTAAAATCGTATTTAGCATTACAAACAACTAGAAGAACTATGCTATGCGTTTTCTTTTAGTTAAAATACTCTAATCCGCCATTATAAGGAGCTTGCATAACGATGTGCTTGCCATCTATTGCACCTATAGCATGCGGGAAATTCCTCATGTTTTCAAATTCTTTTTCAATTGTTTTCCATTTTTATTTTTCTGATGGGACGCGTAGAAAATTTCTCTCTTTCAATGATGTCCAGATAGCAGCACATGTTTCACTAATAATTCTACTGATAGTAGATGCGCTAATTCTGTAACTTGCAGCAATAGTACACTGAGCATCTCCTGTTACAAAATACACACAGGGCCTTTCGTGGTAGTTCTTTCTTTCACAATGATAGGTGCTACAAACGAAAGCAACTCTTCGCAAGCCGTAGGAGACATACGAAAATACTTAAAAAAAGTGTTCCTGGTCGTGTAAACGTAAATCCTGGACTAATAAATGAAACTCTCCTTTCTGAAGGCGTTCGGTATAAACTTTCCTTACTTAAAATCGTTTTTTCTTTTTTCTTTTTGTCGTTTTATTTGCAACATTTTTAAAATAATTAATTTTCTTCGAACTAACCACAATCTTTTTTTAATCGACATGTTTTCCAAAAAGCGTTACGCTAAAGTTACGTAAAATTAAAATTCTGATTCTGCGAAAAATTAGTGGCGTAAAAGTTCGCTTCGCGTGAAATAATTTGCAACGTGGAAAGACACCTTAACAACAAGCTGTAAGTTTCATTAGTATTGAGTTTTAAAATTTCTTATCCAATATATATTTAGAAAAATATTTATTCACTTGTATGTAACTTGTTTTGATTAAAGTTTTTAATTACGTTAATCAAAAATAAATTTTTCTTTAACTTTTGTGTGGTTGTTGTGTCATTTTGAAACTAGTAATTAAAATTAATTAAGTTATGGCCATGTTTTATGCTATCCAGAGAAGAGTAATGAGTAAGATCAAAAATTCTATTGATGTTTTAATTTATTTTTTGTTCTAAACACTGTTACCGTTTTTTATTTTAAAAGTTGGTTTTAGAATGTTTTGATACAGAAAACAATCGTTTAAACATTCCAGGGGCGGATCTAGAATCAAATTCAAGATTAAAAAATTATAATTTTTTAATTTTGAATTTCATACAATAATCTTATAGCGCTCGAAAACTGACAATGTAAAGTTGGAACCCCCTCAATTTGAGGGGTTTAAACATTTTTTGTAGTCATAATTTTTGAATACTCGATGTAATTAAGGCGATTTACAAAATATTTGAATACTTTTATTTGGAATTAGCATGATTTTGTCAGCATATTATGTCCAAACAAGATCTTCAAATGCTATAATTTTTTTTGCTTAAGGTTTTTATAATAATTTAAGGAACTTTTCTTTTTTATATAAAATTTTCAAAATCATTTTACTACCCGTAATAGTGTATCTAAAGAACACTATTTTGGATCCTTTAGATCAATTCCGCTCATCTTCGGTCTGGATTTTTTCGCTACAAACATTTATATTTTATGATACCGCCAAATTTATCATTTTAAGTTTTTTCGTCTTTTCATAATTCACAGACCAGACCATTTAACGGAAAAATGTCGCAGTCAACAAAATATCATACAGACGCTCTATTATTTTAAAAGTGCCTTAACTACACCGAGTACTAAGAGATTATTTTATGAAATTTAAAATTTATTAATGAATATTAATTTAATTAAAATAGTTTTAAAAAAATACTATATCACTTGATTTCACGCGTTAGAGGCAGGATCGTCGAAAAGTTTGGGCTTTTTTTATTCCCAGACTCATATCATCGCAACTTTTTGCAAAACGTCCTTATTTGACGAAAGTTTACACATATAAATATTTGGAGTTTGCTCTATGTCTGAAAGTTAGCAATCTCAAACACCAAAAAATTATGGATCCTCCCCTGCACTCGATGAATAAACTCGTTTGTATATTGTTTACATTTTTAGCTTTCTTATAACTTTCATAGTGATAAGTAATGGTTTTAACGAAACATAAATAAATTAAGCTGTCTAAAGTATAGTGATGTAAGTTAAAGCCACTACATAAAACGGTGGCAGTACATGTGCTTTTCAAATAAATTCAATTTCCAAATTTCAGCTATCGCAATTTTAAATGTACACCATATGTCATTAAACGATGGTTCATTTAGACATTTTTTTTATTTCCTAAGATTTATTTTTTCATTCACTTAAATTCATACTCCTCCTTTAGCGTGTTTACGATTACTAGAGTACAAACTAAAAGATGGTAATATAGCAACTGATTTATTACCAACATGTTTTACTTTAAAATTACTATCAATACTTTGGCCATTTTGTTGTTTTCAAAAGTTGCATAAGAGTATAAAATTATGTTTTGAACAATTTCGTTTTAATTGCGTTTAAATAAAATTGTTTTAGTAATTTTGGTTTGATACGCCAAAGTTTTTTTATCTAATAACATATTGAAACAGCAAATTCATTTCTTCTTTAGCTTTATTTTAACAATTTTTCTATCTTTTAATGACAAATTTAGACCTTATCTTTCTGATATTGTAAGGTTCTGGTTTTCATATACTTTGATTTTTATGTTTTTTGTATTTCCTAGCAACCATTTTTGTAGTGTAATTGCAGTAGACTTATACATTTTGAGCGGTTTATTGGAATTTGTCCATTGGTTAAATAGTAGACCACTATAAGTGACCAGCCGATAACAGTGGCTATTCATTGACTAGCTACTTCTAGCGGCTTCCACTAATGTTCCCTTAAGTAACCAATGAGAAAAATTTCAGTGGATCGCTCAAAATGCCAATAAAGGTCTACTGAAACTTTGCTAAAGAATGTTTGCTGTTTAAATTTTTTACTTTCTTGTAGTACAACTTATTGATCCAATTTGACTTTTAAGTTACTATGACAACACCAGGCTGGCTACTTTTACTTTCTAATAAATGGTTTTTTATTTTGTTTATAAAAGTTGAGATCTGAAATAACTTTTTTTTTCTTGTCTTTTTCTTCTTTTTGAATTTTTAATGATTCGTTTTACAATAACAACAAAACAAAAGGACTATTGTTTTTTTAACTGGGTTTTTAAATTATTTCTGCTTAGAAAGCTTTAAAAATTTTGTTTTACATCAACTACTAAAGAGTAATGGAATGATGAGCAAGATCAGAAAATTGCTGTTTTAGTGTGTATTTGTTATTGTTTTATTTAATTTATGTATTTGAAAAATATTTGCAATATCTTTAAAAATAGTTTAATTTTTATATATATTATAATTTAAGAAAATGCGTTTGCTTTGGTACGTGACTTTCTTTTAAATATTAAAAATAAGGTTTTAAAAGCGCTGTTATAATTATTCTGAAAGCAATTTATCAATCACGACTTTAAATGGCCGAAAAAACGGCGTTGATTAACTTAAGTAGTTAAAATTTAACGGCTCCTTTAGGAGTGTTACCTTGACAAAAAATAAATATCCGATCATAGTTTGTAAACCTAGATTTAAAGGGATTATCAAAAAAAAAATTTTAATCAATAAAAGAATATTTAAAAAAATATTTATTTAATAACGAGTAATTGTTATTAATTGACTGATAATTTCAAATTTATTTGATTTACCATTGTTATTATTAAGTATGGGAGTTTTTCAGGGTACCAAAATTCAGCGCAATTTGGCTACTAACTAGTTAAAACAAAATAAAACGTTTACATTGATTAAAAACAACAACAACTGGAATAGTATTAGAAACCATCAGTGATGTTATAAAAAAGTACAAAACGTTTGGATATGTGAAAAAATGATTGACAAAATGTGAAGATGGTGCAAAAAAACCGATTTTCGAAAAAAAATTTGGAATATAAGAGATTGCATGTACTATTCGAAATGGATTGTAAGAGAGTGCATTTAAAGCAAGATTTCCACGCAAGAAACCATTCCTTTCAAAACCTATTGAAACTGAAGACTTACATTTTCCAAAAATACATGTAAATATGCCAGTATGACTCTGGAAAAATATTTGTGAACTAAAAAGTTGAAGTTTAGTTATGTGAAGTCAGATGGAGCTCAAAAGGTTTGGAGAAAAAAAAAAGTGAAGCATTTAATCAGCAGCATTTAAGAACCATTAAAATTTGGTGGAGGCAATTTTATGGTCTGGGGATTAATAGCTTGAAACGGAACAAAAAAGCTGCAGTTTATTTATGGAATTTTAACTCTAAGGTTTATGTTAACATTCTAAATAAAAATCTTCTGACCTAACTAAAAAATTGCGATCGGGAAAACATTTTATGATCCAAAAACACAACGAATCAAGCATTCTTCAGAGAAAGCAGAGATTTTTATTCAGAAGAAGATTGAATTACTTGAATGGCTGGCTCAAATTCTAGATCTTAATCTAATAGAAACCCATGGACCATTTGGAACAAAAAAATTACACAAAATTTCTAAAACAAAAAGAACTAAAAATCATGCTCCAAGAAGCTTAGACACAAATGAACCCTGATACTTCAAAGTAACTGGTTAAATCAGCGCAAAATTGACTTGCAGAAGTCATAAAAGCGAAAGGTGGCCAAACGCAATATTACATAGTACAAAAGTTTAATTACTTCAATAAAACTTGAAATTTTAAAATCTTTTTGAAATAATTTTTTAGGTTTTTCAAAAAACTTTTGATAAACATTTTTTTCCCCACAACTTTATAACTCTCGTTGTTTTTTTTTAATGAAAGATATTTTTTTTAATGAAATTAGTACTTTTAGAAAAAGTAACGATTTCATTAAAACATTTCGTTAGATTGTTGCTTTGGAATATATTATATATCACAAATATTGTTATAATATATGTTATATCTTGAGCTTTATAAACATAAAAAAATATTAATGTAAAAGCTTGATATAGTTGAAACAAAAGCCTCTTTTTATTTCTAAAATGTTTCGTTTACGGTTTTTGGTATGTGGTAAATTTAAATTAGGGTGATACGAAAGTTTGTGATTAAAACCGGATCTTAATAGTGCGTCATTGTACATAGGAGTAGATCTTTGGAAGATTTCTGCGCTTGACGAATTTGCAGACTATCTTAAATTTTCACTTTATATATATATATATGTTTGCTATGTATAAATTATCAACGAAGATGTGCTTACACGAAGACAAACAACGCTTGGATAGCGTACTCAAGGTGAGAACGAACATACGTGTGTATTCTTTCCACAGTAAAAACTATGGCTGCGAAAATTTTTTTAGCCTCCTTAAGGAGTGGTTAGCGTTCACCGTAGCTGCTGAAACTTGAGCATTAAGTTTAAGATCATCCGAGATAAGAACTCCAAGATCTCTCCCTCTAAATAAGTAACTTTGATAGCAAGTGGCTGGCCGTCTGGTCCTGGCATAAAATAGTCTCGTTTTGATCCTTTTTTTCCTTTTCTTGTTTTGATCTTTTTTTTCCCCCGGCAAGTATGCATGACTTTTACTTTTCAGTGTTGAAGGTCAAATTTTCAGGTCCAACTACATTTACAATGCATTTTTGGGATTTTTCTAAAAGAGAAAGAGCAATAATAATAAAACCTGTTGAAATATGACCACAGTTGAAATATGACCACAGTTGAAGTATGACCACAGTTATCAATAGAGGGATGAATAAGAGATTTGTAGAGGTAGATAATGGAATCGAAATTAAAAAATGGCGAGCACAATAAAAAGAGGCAACTTTAGCAGATGCTATTTTAGCATTGTATATATGCATATAGATTATAAATGTATATATGTGTATATATGGTTTTCTATAAAAAATACAGCAGGAAATAATAATCCAAAATGGTAGAGGACTCATTGAGAGCGTTGTCATTCATTAAAATAGGAGTATCAACAATAATTTGACTTTTTGCTGTAAACAACTGAGTTTTGTTGAAGTTAAAGTACACAAGTCACTAAAAACACGGAGCTGTTATTAAAAAGAGATTCAGGTTCTAAATCGGCTGTCTGTTAGTAACAATCGAAAAGTGATTTTAACTAAGACATCTTGTTTAAAAGTTTTATTAATTTAATAAATGAACATTAATAAGTACGAGTTCTCTTAATACTATTTATTAATTTTTTATTTAAAAATTTCAAAATTTTTGAAAGTAGCATCTTCAGATTTAATTACAAACAGTTTATTATACTTTAAATTCTTAATTAATAAGGTACTCCTAGATGTCCTTACGGTCACAGAAGAGCATTTAACTAGGTAGTTTACGCTAAACAAGCCGTAAAGTTAGTTTTTAATGACTTCCACAAAATTATATTTAAAGGGGCTTTATTTTGGGTACGCAAATATAAAAAAGATAGCGTACAGAATTGCATTTTTAGATACTGCATATATATATATATATATATATATATATATATATATATATATATACAAATATATAAATATATATATATATATATATACATATATATATATATATATATATATATATATATATATATATATATATATATATATATATATATATATATATATATATATATATATATATATATATATATATATATATATATATATATATATATATATATATATATATATATATATATACAAATATATAAATTTATATATACATATATATACATATATATATATATAAATATGTATATATATATATATATATATATATATATATATATATATATATATATATATATATATATATATATATATATATATATATATATATTACTTTTGCAAACTGATTGCTTACTGAATAAGGTTGGCTAAATTCCTGGTCCAATAACAATATTTAGAGTTACGAATACCTTTTGCTATTCAGGATTACATAAAAAGTATCAAAAAGCTCAAGTAAATAATAAAAAAGTCTATAATCAGGTATTTTTACCAAGTGAAATATCTTAAGCGCTAAGATTTGATTTGCGAATATAAAGTAAAATTTTGAAGATGCTGAAATATATATATAAACTAATAGTTTTTTAAATTTAGTTATTATTAAACTCTTTAGTTTAAAAAATAGCTTAAAATAATAACATTTTGAGACGTAATAAGTTTGGCATCGGAATAACTATCAGTCTAGTCAGACTTCATTTTAAAAATTTTTAGTAAGGCAAACTTTTAATAACCTTATTTGAATTTGAACAGCGGTTGTGAGAGTAGCAAGATGCTATATGATTAGCAAACGCTCAAATTTTGTTGTCATAAATTGGTCATATATTAGTTTTATAAAATAATAAAGTAATTTAAAAATTACGTTAAAAATAATAAAATTAAAAGGTTTGTTAAAGTTATGAAAACTAAATTTATTTATTTAGAAATGCATCATTTATTTATGGTGACGTTTGGAGCAGTATTTTTGGCAGGTATGTTTATAAAACCACTTTAAAATTTTAAATTAGATATATGTAGAAGGGATTGAGTTTTTTCAAAAAAAAAGAGTAAGAATTTGTAAAAGTTTTAAAACTTTTATAGACACTTTATGACAAAACACCTTTTTTATTTTACTTTCATCTAACCTCATTTCTAATATCTTATTTTATATTAGCCTAGTTCACTTTTAATAGTCTATAAGTCTGCTTTAAAAAAAAAGATACAAAAACAAATTGAAAAATTTAAATAAAAGTACAAATGTATAAAACTGATAATAATAGTTTATAATTTTAGATGTCTTAAAATGTCTCTTAAAATGTAACAAAACAAAAATCTCATTTATGCCTGTTAACTATTAATTTTATAGTTGATTAAACTAAGTTAAAGTTAAATAAAAAATGTTAAGTGTTTCCTTAACTTTGTAAGTCACATGATGTACTCATATCTTAAAATAATATAAATATTTTTTAACAACCTAATATGCAAGTTTTTTATATTTTTATCTTTATACACATTTATAATTATAAGAAAGAGCTGTACACAGTTGTTAAATTACAAAACATTTTTTTATAAACATCAAAAATGAGCCTTAAGCTAGTGACGTAATGGTAAGAGTGTTAACTCAGAGTCAGAGCCACTATATAAATATAAAAAGATTACAAAGCTAGAAATTGTTTTACCACAAGTTATCTTTTGAAAGTTTAAAGAACTGAAGCCTAACAAAGCTTGATAATATTGGATTATTTAAAAAATGACCATACCAATTTTTGTATTCTAGTTGAATCATCATTAAGTAAACTATGCAAGTCTTTGAATTTTGCATGACTATTTGGTAGTATACTGGACTAGCCTTTCGAAACCTCTTCTTTGACCAAAGGTCATAAAGTTAGTTGTTTTTGGTGAACAGGTGAAATCATTATGAGGAGTTTAAATAAATGAAGAGAGTGATTTATTTTAATAGAATAAAATAAAGTACATATTAAAACTTTTACGTTTAAAATAATAGTTGCTTCTGATTTTTTTTTTCTTTCTTCAAATCTTAGCTCGTGGCCTCCATATGTCAATTATCTGGAGAAGGATAAACTTCGACATTTTCCCGGTTAGCAGAAAATTGTTTGCTCACGCGGTGCCAAAATCAGAGCAATTATTAGGTTTTGTTAGGCAAACTACAACAAATGCGTTTAGACAAAGCTAGGCCAACTGAATTCTTATAAATAGATAAAAAGTCATTGTAATATGTTCAAATTTAAATTTATAATTTACTTTTTTTTTTACTTTAAATGCAAATAACTTATAAACTAAAAAAAATCGTAAAATTATTATTATTATTTTTTTTATATATATATATATATATTATTTTTATGAAGTTTTTTCATAGAAATAGTATATAAAAATATCTTTTTTTAAATAAGATTACTTTTATTTATACGAAAACTGTTCAAATTAATCCGTTTTACTCTCAGTATTTTTCAAAAAATAATATGGATTATTATTAAATGGCATTATATTGTTTTTGATCCAATCCAAAAAAAAACGCAATGGTTAATCCTAATTTGCTTCCTGAGCAAAGATCAATATTATCAAAAAAATGTCTAATTTAAATCTGTTTAATTAGTTATGAAAAATATAAGGTCATTTGGAAGGAGACCATAATAATTCTTGTATTCTAGTAGAATCAGCATTAAAAGCAATTAGCTAAAAAATATGCGCAAAATAGGTAAGTTCCGAAAGTGATATCTTCAAATTTAAACTTACAAAATACCCTAGCAACGGTATAGATTGCTTAGCAACAGCTACGTTACGTTGTTAATAACTCGTACTCTAATTAAAATTAAAAACATTTTTATAACGGAATTCTTAAAGAGTGCCTAATATAGTTAATTCTAAATGAATTTTTTTAATGAGGGAAAGATTTTCCTATAAGAGAGAGAGCTACTTTTAACACAGAACAGATCCTCTTTGATTAGTTGGTGTTCGTACATCAATCATACAAACAACGTCAAGAAATGAATTTTTGAGGAAATGATGCACCCTAGGTTTTAAATTATTGCAGGATACCTTTGTATACTATGTTTAACAACAACCCAATCACCCATTTGAAAATCAGCAGCTAACTCCATTGCTTTCAGCTGAATATCGTCGTTTAAATCATCATTGTTATTTGTGTTACACGTCTTGCATGATCAGTTGCATAATCAACCTTATTATTAATTATATTAACCTCTTCACAAAAGAATGGCTGCCTGATTTCCTGTTCTTTTTTGTTTACTCCATCCAAATAAGCTTTTACAACTAAATTAAAACTTTGAAATGCTTCAGTTATATGAGGAATGTTGGGAACCGAGTTTATAACAGCAAGTTGCTGGATCACATCCACATTTATAAGAAGCTTGCCGCATTCATTACCCTCATATGGACCACCATGATATAAATGAGGAGGGCTGCTGGCCATTTAACAGCTTCTATCCAAGTAGTTTTAAATATCTTCAAAAGATGGTTGACAACTCCTAGGAACTGCTATTCCATCGGTGGAATTATTTTTATAATAAGGACACAGTCAAGACTACTGATGATTTGCTTTTGAAAAACATTGCCAAACAACTTTACGCGACCAACAAACCCGCCAGATTGTTGAAAAGGCTAGATTTGATTGAGCCCAATTTTTTCAAGTTTCCATATTTGGCAAGACACTTGGATTTGACGTCACAACATGTATAAGGGTGCATACTTAAATGGGCTTGAAGACTACAAATTATATTCGCAACTTTCATATCACAAGCCAGAGTTAGTTAAACTCCATTTGCTTTAATTAGCGACGAGATTCAATTAATAGTGGAGTGAGTTTCTGGCAAATCTTATGATTCCGCAACAATAATTTGTTTCTTAACTCCAGAGTCTTTGCCAGTCTTTTGAGTAAGAGCTTGTTTTTGAGGCGTTGAGCTGTATTCAACCCCTGAGTATAAACAATGCTCAGACAAATCCGCCAGAAATTTTGCGAAATTAAATAACATGATTCACAAGATTTAGTAAATCATTGCAGCGAGCAACTCCAATTATAAATATATATATATATATATATATATATATATATATATATATATATATATATATATATATATATATATAATATATATATATATATATATATATATATATATATACATATATATATATATATATATATATATATATATATATATATATATATATATATATATATATATATATATATATATATATATATATATATATATATATATATATATATATATATATATATATATATATATATAAGGTTAAGGTAGTAACCAAAGATATAATTTTTTACTATTTAATAATATACTCGTATGATGTGAAAAAAAATAGGTAGGTGTATTATTGTGTGTTATTCGAATCAATCGAATCTATTAAAGATTTAGATAAAAGGCGATTGTTTATATTGTTGATTACTGTTTGTTTTTTTTACATTAAATACTAATACTATGATAGCAAGAGTTTTCAAGTAATAATTTATTGAAATATTTTATTTAAGAAAAAAACGATTAAATTTTTTAAGAAGTTTATGATTTGTCTGATTCTTTCAAACAATCTTGCAAAAAATAATCTGTAATTTTACTTACACAGCAAAATCCAAGATTCTTGTTTTAAGCAAAAGAAAGTCTTAAAACAAGAAAAAAATGACTTGTCACGTAGCAATATTTTTTTTTGTTTATTCTTAAAATAAGAACTTTTTTTCTTGTTTTAAGAACTTTTTTTCTTAAATATTTTAAGAAAAATTTACTTTTCTTAAAATATTTAAAAAAAATCTTTTTCTGAATATTTATCTTTTCTTAATAAATATTTAAAAAAAAAAATTTTCTTAAATATATTTTAAAAATTTTTTTTCTTAAATATTTTAAAAATTTTTATTCTTAATATAAGAATTTTTCTTCTTGTTTTAAGAATTATTATTCTTAATATAAGAATTTTTTTTCTTGTTTTAAGAATTTTTATTCTTAATATAAGAATTTTTTTCTTGTTTTAAGAAATTTTATTCTTAATATAAGAATTTTTTTTCTTGTTTTAAGAATTTTAATTCTTAATATAAGAACTTTTTTTCTTGTTTTAAGAATTTTTATTCTTAATATAAGAACTTTTTTTCTTGTTTTCAAGAATTTATATTCTTGAAACAAGAAAAAAATACATAATTTTAAGAATATAAGTTCTTGAAATAAGAAAAAAAGTTCTTGCTTTAAGAATAAAAATTCTTATATTTATTGTTAAATATAAAAAATATTTATATTTATTGTTATTTTTATTTAAAAAAAGATTTTTTTTTTTTTTTCAATAATATTTCCCCTGAACTATAAAACAATATTACAAAAATACTTTTTTTATGGAAAAAATGAAACATTATTTTGAAATTAGGATGATATATAATAAGAATATTCAAAAAGTATTTATACATTTAAACAACAAAGCTAATCGTTGAAATAACAAATTATTCTTTGGAATGTTTTATTATTGTTTATGCTTGTAGCGGCAATACTCCTCCTATGTCCAAGAAAAGTGTACTCCAATAAGTTCCATCACGAAATCAGAAATTGAAAAATTTATAAAATAATCGTTTGCCACACATAATAATCACTTCGTCTCCATCGTTTGTTACGTACAGATAATTTTTTATACCTAAAAATAAGTTTTACTAACTCAAAATTTAACAATAATATCTTTTCATATCTTAAGATATATATATATATATATATATATATATATATATATATATATATATATATATATATATATATATATATATATATATATATATATATATATATATATATATATATATATATATATATATATATAAAGAGAGAGAGAGAGAGAGAGAGAGTTGCAAAAAAAACGCGTTTTTTTCCTTTGGCGTTTTTTGGGTCAAAAAAACGTGTTTTTTTGTTTTTTTTGACGTTTTTTTGGTGTTGTATTTCTTTTTTTAAAAAACTTTTCAGTTTTTTTTTACATAAATTTTGGACTAGTTTTCCTTTAATCTAGTATAAATTTTAGTATTTGGCCATTAAAGGCACAATTAGATGTATAAACACCAGTTTAACAAAAAAATTTTGTAAAAAATTTAAATTAGCTTTAAGTTAGTTATATATTTAGGTATACTGTATGAAAATGTTTATTTTCTGTTTTATTGTACTAGCAACTGTGATACTCTCATTATATATAAAAACTATTCTTATTCTATAAAAAAGTTACCATTTTAATTTTGATAATGTAAATACATTAATGTATAACACCATGCAAATTTGATATCAGACTTCGAATGCTCAAAAAAATAAGCTATCTATCAAGATTATTAACTTAATTAAGCATTTGTATATTATGTAGTAATTAAGTCTTACATTGTTTGTTTGTTATATCAAAAAAATAATTATTGCTAGTATGCCCATTAAAAAAAAGCCCTATACTGAACTTAGTTTCAAGGAAAATTTTAAAACTTTTTAATTATTATTATTTACGGAGTTTCCCAAACCCCATTCACCTGATGATTCGTAATTTACTTATTTGTAATTAATTTTTTAACAGCATTTTTTTTTTCTAATTACATTTATTCATCTAAATATTTTCATATAGCACTATATCAGAACACTTGCAAAATTCTTTAATATGCTCTGTTTTTTAAGTTCAATTTTTAGACATAATCTTAAGGCAAAAGAATTGTTTATCATTTTCCATTTTACTAATTTGATTCAGAGGTTTAATGGGTGACTAAGGCTTTATTTCTGCCCCCTGTATGGAGAGCCTAATCATAATTCTTTTTGTTCTTTCCTGTTGATTACCAACAAGAAAAAAAAATTTACTTAATAATTTAAAGATATTCATTTTTCTTTATATATATATATATATGTATGTATATATAGACATTATGGTGCTTTAAAAATCACTACTCAGTGTTAAAGTATTTTATGTCTTAATCAATTTTTTGTCAGTATTTTTTGTGTTAATCTATTTTTAGATTCTAATTTAGAAAAGATTTATATAAAATTTCTCTTTATTTGAGTAATAAGTTGACTTTTTTAATGTAAACATTTTAGAGACCATTTAAACAATATTAGGGACCTGTTGAATAGAAAATGAGCTTAAGTATGAACTAAATATTGAACAATTAAACTTAAATTAGACTTGAAACTTCAAATTGTGTATCTGGGATTATTAAATCATTTCTTTCTAACTGCTTTATTATAATCATCGTCAAATGCCTACTTATTTATTTCCAGTAACTTCTGGGGTTAATCTCAAGGTTCTATTCTTGGTCCTGTTTTGTTTCTTATCTACATTATTGATCTTCCTGACAACCCTACATCTATAGTAGCTCTTTTTGCTGATGACTAAAGTTTTTACTCCTGTCTTGACAAAAAGTCTTCTCTTTTTGATCACTTAGAATAGGCAGCCAATTTTGTATCTGATCTTACTTCTGTAACAGATTGGGGCTCACATATTTTAGCTTATAAATTTTATTTCTAACTAAACTCAGTTATTTACTGCAAACAACTACCACAATACTGTTGACATTCCTATATTAATTAATGGTAACCTTCTAACTGAGTCTTCTTTTTTACATCTTCTTGGAATATTATTTGCTACTAACCTTTCATGTACACAAAATATACAATTGATTGCTAAATTAGCATCCCTTTATCATTATCGTCGTTTTCTTACCCTTGATTCCATTCTCTACCTCTGCAAATATCTTTTTGTCCCTGTATGGATTGTTGTTGTCATATTTGGGCTGGTTCTTCTTATGATGCTCTTTTTCTTCTAAACAAGCTCTATCTGCTAAGCTTGAGCCTCTTTCCCATTGTCGTAAAGTTGCATCTCTTTCTCTTTTCTACAAATTCTATCATGGCGGCTGTTCAAAATAGTTATTACCTCTAGTTCCATTAACAAAAACTCATTCTCGACTCTTTATTATGCTAAGTCTCATTCATTAGTTGTTAAATTTTATTAAATATAATAAATGTAAATAAATGTTTATTGTGTCAATATACACTAAAAACAGTAAAGATAAAGTTGAGGAAGATAAAATTATCAAAGAAGTTTTTATACAAGATTGCTTCAACCGTGATAACCTTTAACCGTGTTAATATACCATAACAAAAATTAATTCAGTAAATTTCAGTATTTATTGTCCTATTTAAATCAGAAATTAAAATATGAATTAAGATATTGCCATTAAAGTTAAATTTAGTAACTTAAACAATTTTTGATTATTTCCCAAAAAAAAATAAAAAAACGGACCCCTTTGTTTTTTTTCCAAAAAAACAACCAAAAAAACCAAAAAAACAAGAACCAAAAAAACGCGTCACATCTCTCTCTCTCTCTCTCTCTCTCTCTCTCTATATATATATATATATATATATATATATTTATATATATATATATATATATATATATATATATATATATATATATATATATATATATATATATATATATATATATATATATATATATATTTATATATATAAGTGTTTTCAAAAAAACCTACAAACTTACAGCTTTTTTTAAAACAATATGTCCAGTTTTAGTCTTTTGAAAGTAATTGCAGCAAGTCCTTTATTAAGTGTTTAACTTTACTATCTAAAAACACATTCCTTATTTAATTATTAATTAATTTCAATACATTATTGTACCTAACTCTAACCGTAACCAAGCAAAAACAAAAAATGCCTAAGGTTGGCAATTTTTTGCTGACCTCGTTTTTATCTTTTATAGTAAAAACTTTGTAAAAATGGCTTAATGTTTGCCGATTGTAATCTGATGCCAACATAAAACAGTTTAAGGTCAACAATTTATTACTCATTTTAGTTTTACCAATTTTGGCAGTGGGCGAGGAACTGCCAACTTGTGTATTCCATAATGCATAATGCAATTTAATAGATGAACAAAAGCACACAAATTGATTATAAATAGAAAGAAAAGAAGATTAGAATTAGAGTGATATTCTTGAAAGTAAATTAATTTAAATATCTTGTCTTTAGATTAGATATTCATAAAAAATTATTGGTTCATAAATTATAAGTATATATATTATATCCTATTAGAGTGTTTGTAGTATGTTTGAGAAATAAAATTTTTATTAATAGGTACATAGACTGACTTTTTAAAATTGATCCAATACTAGAATGCTATATATCATTGGAAAGCCCTCAAATACAGTATTTTAAAGGTGAAAAAATTATGAAAATCAGACAATTCTTTAAAAAAAATCTAACGTTTTTAGTAGCAATTTTTCAATATATGGATTTCTTGATAAAACTGTGGTCAAAAAAAAAAAACTTTCTACATAAATTATTATAACTTTGCTACTTCTTATTCTAATATCTATAACTTAGTATCAAAAGATAGATGTAAAAATGGGCTATAATTTCAAACTAGTTTCTAGGTAAAGGTAAAATTATCAAACTAGTTTCTAGGTAAAGGCGCATGGAGGGATCCAGAGGGGGTGCTAATCCGCCACCTACACCTCACAAAAATACACTTTTTTTTCAAAATAGAGTGTTTTTTTTTATAAAATTAGTAATATTTATATACAACAAGTTATTATTTATTTATTCCACATCACTAGCAAATATTACAGGTCTATCTTAAAGTTGGGTGTTGGGTTTTGGGAAAGGTTTAACACACCCTATTAAAATTTCATTCTTTTAATTATTACAATCTTTACTAAAATGATTAAATCTATTATAAAAAACAAAAAATATATTTCAACACTATAACAAAGAGTAACTAGTGGTGTATAGACTGCTTTGATGGAAGAGGGCGTATACTGCCCCCCCCCCCCTCTGCTATGAACCTGAAAAAAAAAATTTTATGAAAATTTCACAAAAAAATGTTAAAATGCTTTTTTAAAAAACAGAGAGAAATTTGTACAAAAAAATATTTTAACACATTACAAAATGCATCAGTAACTATTTTGTCATGTAAAAAGACGGATTACCCATCCCAACCTAAAAAAAATACACGAAAACAACAAGCCTTTTGAAATAAAAAAGTGTAGTATAGTATGTATAAATTGCCTTTATGCACCCCCTTTCATAAAGGCAATTTATACACCTAGAGGTGTATAATTTGTCTTTATAAAAAGAAGTGCAAGCTATCCCCCTCCTCTGTCGGAACCAAATAAAAAAATTTTAATTACAATTTAACAAAGAAGTCTTAAAATGCTTTTTTAAAGAAAAAAAATTAGAATAAAAAACCATTTTACCACATTACAAGATGCATCTGAGTATACATTATCATGTAAATGAACAGCTTAACCACTCCAACCTGAGAAAAAAACAAAAAATACCAGTTTTTTGAAATAAAAAATGTAATTATTTTTTGTCTGGGCTTCTAGTAAATAATTCAATTTTTAAATTACATTAATGAAACAAAATGAAAAATTTTTAACAATAGACACCATGTAAAGGTTAGCCAGAGCCAACTATCAATTTGCAAGCCACAAAACTTGTGGTACCTACTTGCAAACCACAAAACTTACTGTACCTTATTTGCAAGCAACAAAACTTCCAATACCTATTTGTAAGCCACAAAACTTGCTGTACTATATTTGCAAGCCACAAAATTTGCAGTACCTATTTGCAAGCCACAAAACTTCCAATACCTATTTGTAAGCCACAAAACTTGCTGTACTATATTTGCAAGCCACAAAACTTGTGGTACCTCTTTGCAAGCCACAAAACTTGCTGTACCTTATTTGCATGCAACAAAACTTGTGGTACTTATTTGCTAGTCAAAAAACTTGTTGTACTTATTTTCAAGCCACAAAACTTGCAAAACCTATTTGCAAGCCATAAAACTTGTGGCAGTTATTTTGCTGGTTACAAAACTTGCTATACTGTGAGCATTTTTACATTAATTTTATATTCAAATTAAGAAAATTTAAACTTCCCTGATATAACAACAGCAACTAGCTGGAGTTTTTAATCTTTTGACAGTTCAATATCAGTTCCATCTTGTTTCCAATAAGAAATAGTGTAAATTCTGCCTTGTTATTTCTTGTTTAATTTTTTTAACTCTGCCATCATAAATGGCAAAATAAAAACTTAAACAGAAAATTAACAACGAAAATATAAAAAAAAATCTAATTACAAACAACAAACTAACACTTGGAATATTGCTACAAAGTTAAAGTAGTAAACAATAAATTAATAATTATTATTAATTTTTTATTAATTTGAAATTTATAATTCAAAATTAATAATATAAAATAATATTGATAGTATAAAAGATAAAATTGTTATTGAATATTATTAGTTAATAACAATTTTATCTTTTATACTATTAATATTGCTTTAACATTATTAAAACACTTGAAAAACATTAACTTAATGATTAAGTTTATGTTTTTAAAGTATTTTAATAAAAAAAGTTAAAACTGTTATTGACTATTAACATTAATGTATACTACTTTATTTTTGTATTTATTATATATAATAATTAACATGTTTAGTTAATGGAATATATAAATTGTATACTACTTTATCTTTTAATTATTGTTTACAATAGCCTATTAAACAAGTGTAAAGATAAATAAGTGTAACATCACATAAAGTATGTGATCTTTACACTTATTTATGTATGGTGTTTTTATAAAGTTGTCCACTGATCCTTTGATTAAAGTATTCTCAATTGTTACTCGATTGAGTTAACAAATAATTCAAAAGCAACAGCTTTACTGAAGTTTTAGTCTTAAACGTTAAGAATTTTTTATATGTAACATTTAAAAAAGATTTTTAAATTCATCAACATAATTTAGTTTTAAAAATAATTATTACTTATACTTTTATTAAAAAAAAATAACTTACTAGTTGTTACAGAGTCCAACAAAACTTCATTAACTTTTTCCATTTTATTATTTAAAAAACCATAATAAACAACATTCGCAATAATAATTGTTTTGCGAATGACCCCCCTAGCTGCCCCCGTAATTTGCTATAACCGGAAAAAAAATCAGAAAAACAGAAATTAGGTACCAAAAGTGTTACACTTAGTAAACTGCCTGCTTTTTTCGTTTAAATTTGGAATTTACATAGAAAATGCATGTAGAAAATTGTTTAAATAATAAATAGGGCGGGATCAACATTCCTTCTACTAAAAGTGAGAACATTGTCTAAATTTTCATGCAAAATTTAAAGCAAAATAACCCATAAAGAAGTTCAGTAACCATACATAAAAGTTATATAGAAATCACGCTTAACCTTTCTTCTTTCAAAAATAAATCTTTATTTGCATATTTTTCTAAAAAGAAATACCACAAAAGTACGTTTTACTAAGACTACCGAATAAATGCAGTATGCGTAGTAGAACCCTTTGAAACCTATCTGCTCCCTTTTTTTTTTCGTTGAAATTTGATATGTGGAAAGAAATTGCATGCAGAAATTTGTTTGAATAATAAATAGAAAAAGATCAATATTCCTTCAAGAAAGAAGAGATAGTACAAATTATAAAGAAACTAAAGGACGAGGAAAGAAAGTTCAGCTAATCTATTGACGAATTGACAAACGTTAAAAATCGAAGATTCATTGATGTTCATTTATACAGAAATAATGAAAATAATTCATTTAACCTTGGTTTGATTTTTATTGAAGGAGGTTGTAAATCAAAAGTAACTTTGGAAATACTGTCACAAAAATGGTGTTCTACAAAATGGTGTTCTACAAAATGGTGTTCTATAAAATGGTGTTCTACAAAAATATGTAAAAGAGCAAGAACAAAAAGAATTGGCTTTGCTACAACTTTGTTACTAGACTGTAAAACACGCTGAAATACTATTGAAATAATGGTGAAACGGTTCTTAAAAATCAAAAACTATGTGCAAATGGCATTAAGTGAATTAAATTTTAATCATTTGTGGAAAGATAATTACATACAAATGGCTGAAATTATATTAGCTGTATTAGAACCGATACAAATAACTGTAAAAGCTTTAAGTCGAGCAGGTGCAACAATATTAACGGCCAAAGGAGCCTTAAAATTTTTATTTAATAAATTAGAGGAAGATTGTAGAAAGAACCAAATAAGTAGAGAATTCTTAAACAATATCAAAGAAGAAATAAGTAAAAGGAGAAATGATAATGTTGTATCTTTATACAAATTTTTACATAACTCAACAAATGCTGAAAAATATGCTTCTTCTTTTAATAAATCTTGCTCAAAAAATTATATTTATAAAACTGCTAGAAAAATATTCGATAAATTGTATGGGTCATCCTATTTGGAAGAAGATCTAACTGAAGAAACGTCCACTGGCAGCAATTTCAACACTGAGCTATCGCTTAAAGAACAACTAAATTTAGCTATAACTAATACAACAAAAGAAATTATGCCACGCCAACGTTACAATAATGATAACCAGAATCTTTATCAGACACTTAAAAAAGAATGCACCATATTCCAAACAACTGGAATAAGGTCGCAAAATTTGAAAATCTAAAAGATACATTATCTACAATAAAACCAACTTCAACGCATAACGAACGTAATTTCTCGCCTGCTAATGATTTTGTTACAAAAAAAAAAAAATAGATTTTCAAACACGTCACTGAATGCGTTATGTTTTTTTAAATATTTCTTCTAAAACAATAAATTATTACTTATGTGTTTATAATTTTTCTAATTGTTTTTTTAGTTTCACATTTTTTTTTTTTTTTTAAATCGCATTTTTGTATTAAAATTAAAAAAAAAAATTACAATTTTGACATTTCTCAACATTTTTCGAGAATTCTCGAGAAGCTCATTCTCAATTTATCATTTCTGGAGAATTAAAAACATCGAGAAATCTTAAACACTACTTCGAAGGTGTAAGTTTAGGAGGGTGAGTATGAAGACCCCGACTGAGGCATTTAAAAAAATCCATCAAATTTTTATTAGATTATTCAAGTAAATATTTAAGTTAAGGAGGGCATTATTAGCAGAGCGAATAACTTTTTTTATTTTTTTATTTTTTTGTTTTTTGTTTTTGATAAACTCTTTTGGTAGGAGTTTTGAGATAAACTATTGTGGTAGCCTTTTGTGGTAGTTGCTTGTCGTAAACTAAATTTATTTAGTATTAACTTTAGAAAACTCAGTTCTTCTAACAATGAATTACAAAAATATGGCAGCAGATGATTTTAACGAATCTCATACAAAGTATGGTAAAGTTCAAAACGAAAAAGTTGTCCAAAGAATTTTCAGCACTAGTTTAAAACAGAAAACAGCTTGGGAATATCCTGAACTCTTGGAAAGCTTAAATCCAACAACAAAGATGTTACAATATTTCAGCAAGGTTATTTTTTATAACATGAACTTGGTCATAATCATAAATACACCAATACACCGATATATTACTAGATTGTTTATAATATATACAATTTTATTTTACAATTACATATTATTTTTACATATATATATATATATATATATATATATATATATATATATATATATATATATATATATATATATATATATATATATATATATATATATATATATATATATATATATATATATATATATATATATATATATATATATATATATATATATAAACATATCACATGTTTTTTGAGTTGTAATACATTTTCCGAGTTCACTTGACAGTTTTTGCACCTCACAATGTTGTTATGTTTGTCATGTAATTTTTTAAACGTTGTATTAATTTAAACTTATGTTGCTGCTAAATTTTTAAACTGAAGAATTGTTTCAGTTTAATTCTGTCTGATGTTAGATGATCATGTAGGCTGGGTTGAAGATGACAAAGCTGTTTAAACAAATTGTTTCCATTCCATCCAAACTGACTTGGTTGTTGTAAACATGGTGTATGGTGGTCCCACTACAGACTAATGTTTGCATAGACGTGATACTAATTGCAAGCTAAAATTGTAGTTCAAGATTTTCAGATTAATAGCAAAGATTATATTTATATTAAATTTAATTGTTTATTAACAATTATTGTAAAATTTGTGGTAATTTTAAAGCATAAAAATGTATAGTTAGCATGTACACATTTCTCCCAAGAAAAATTTATACAGGTTTTCATTCAATTTTTCTTTCGGAACTAGTTAAATCAATTGAAGACCTTGGTGCAAAAACGATGTAACTCCATTTTTGCAAATTGTTCAGGAAAAAAGAAAAAAAGGAATAATTTTATATGTAGAGAATACGTATTTTTTTACCAAATTGTGTGTTTAATTATACCAGAAGTGCTTTAATCTATGCCATTTTCATTCTAACTGATATAAATTATTTTATATACTCATAATTCATGAAAACCTTAAAATTGATAAAAAGTGGAGTTACACCGTTTTTGCACCGAGGTCTTCAATTTTGAAAAGAAAATTTTGTTTGGCATATATTTTTTGCAGAAATGTCTTTTTAGTTAAGTAAAAAATATTTTTATTTAGTTAAAAAACGACGATTTGCTTGTTTTTTGTTAATAAATTAGTGAATGTCTGTTTCACGAAAAGTAACATTCAATAATGTATAAAAAACGTGTAAATTTTTAAGTTTTCTGAGTTATTATAATTTACCAATAAATTTCCTTTTTATATAATTTTTATTTTGTTAATTTTTAACTATTTTCAAGCTTTTACCAACATTATAAACATTATAATGTTGGTAAAAGCTTGAAAAAATAAACTGAAAATAGTTAGCTTTATAACAAAACTAATCATTTTCAGTTAATAATAAGTTGTAATGTCTCAGAAGAGTTTCAAACTTGTAAAAGCTGCAACAGGTTATGAGTTACCAAAAACTACAAATAATGCGAGCGTGATATGTTTCACATCTCAAGGGCAATCATCAATTGATAGCTACATTATTAATTCTCCTATAATAAAAAAACAACAAAGAGATACTGGATATAAGAAGTTGCTTGGTAACCAAGAGAAGTTCAAAGAAATAGGCTTGATAATATAACGGTATATTTGTTTTTAATACACCTTTTTTGTCATTTGTTTTTGTCAGAGGATTAATGTTTTAAAAAACAAATCAGAAGGGAAAGGCACATTGCAAATTTCTTCAATCAAAGACAATTATAGACAAACAGAAAACAAAAAATACTTCTGTTTTGGTTGCCAGTTATCAATAAATTGATAAACTTAACATCTATGGTAAGACAAACTTTTAATATAACTAAAAAAGTGTTAGCAAAAATTAACCCAAATCAAGTCTCTATAATAACTGCTGACCAACTATAATAACTGCTGACCAATTGCTTACCAACTAGTATATGCTTTTTGTAAACAAGTTCAGTGGCACTACCCGGAGTTATATAGCTATAATAAAATTTTAATGATGATGCGTAGGTTACACATATAAATAGCCGTTTATATTTGGTTGGAAATTGGTTAGAATGCAGTGGTTACTGTGATGCGTAACTAATGCTGGTATAACAAATTCTGAATGAGCTGAACCTATGCTGATTGGTTATTAAGTATAATGTTCCAAGTATGCAACACAAATTTTATTAGCTGGTTTATATTCACTATTGATTGAAGCATTCTAAAATTGATCTACGATTACCTTTGACTTGCGAATTACCTTTGACTTGTAATTCCATCATCTACGATTACTTTTGACTTGTAGATCCATTATAAAAGAACAGCATACACCCCATTTAACTATTATTTTACTAATATGAAATTACAAGCAATAGTCCTGTTGCTTGTTAAGAGTTTTAGAATGGGAAACTTAATGTTTGTCAGTGCCTAAGAAAATACTATTCCTTGAATGTTTGTTTTAATTCACACACACATACACTATTCTAGATGGCTTCAAATTTTTCTTGTTGACATGAATATGCTCCCTGATAAAAACCATGAGATTTATAACAATTTCTGCAAAGGTTTTTTTACATTTCAAAAGATCTATGGCTTTATATATCAGACCCATGAACAAAACATCAAACTCATAAAATAAAATGGCGGCTCAAATGACGTTTCTTTATTTTTACTCATATTCCCCTCACTACTAAAGACGAACTTTTTATATTTTTAACACCTTCAGGTAGGTAAGAAATTTATTTTCAATACAATGCCATACTTTTTTTAAAATCTTTTTTTTTAGTTTTATTAAATATGAAAAAAAGACAAATTCATTTGCTTAACTACAGTTTATTAAAATAATAATATATTAACAATAAATTCCCAAATTTATTATAAATGTGGATGAGCTGAAAGAAAACCAAAAAATAATAGTTTAAATATGTTTGAAATATTTATAAAATAAAAACTTCAAAAATATATTTTAAATATTTGTAAAATTGATTTTTATTAATAAGTCTTCAAATTTAATTGAAATTTTGATACAAATTTTTATTCAAATAAACTATTTAATATATTTACTTAACCTCTTAAATCTTTTTAATATTTATGTTGGTCCTAAATCTTTGCACATTAAAATCGGTATAAATACATTTATAAAAATATATATAACATAAAGATAAATGTATGTATATATATATATATATATATATATATATATATATATATATATATATATATATATATATATATATATATATATATATATATATATATATAAAAACTTTTGCTTCTATTACAAGTTTTATATTAGCACTCTAACCAAATAAGTTATTTCCTTTAACGCACGACGAAACAATGCATAAAGGTTAATATCTACGTCAGTAGATGTTAAACTATATAACAGTAGATGTATAGTATATATAGATATAATGGTATTTAATTAGGTGTAAACCTATATCGGATGGTCACCAGAAAGTTGGCATACTGTTTTTGCTTAAAATATGTAGGTTAGAAAATCAATTGTTTAACTTAAATACATAACAGATTAAACTTTTTTTTAGCAAACAGTCTGTGCAGACACATCATCAATAAATTGCATACTAATAGGTGTTGTATCAAAAAACTTGAGTGAAACTATTGCAAACGGATCCGTAATAACTAATTATCATGACGTAAATTTTATTACAATAATTTTAGAGAAAATTGTTAGTGTGTATCTTAATGCTATAGCAACTGAACAGGTATTTATAATTATTTTTCCAATAATTTTTTTTTATTTATTTTTAGTTTCAATTTTATTTGTTTGATAAAAGCATTACTACCTTGATTGACGACGAATACCATCCTGGTTTGTATAGAATTGAGTTCAGAATTAATCATACAATGCTATTTGAAACTTCACAACAAACCCTCCCGGTGGGAAAAAAGACGTCTTTAAAAGTCTTATTTACGACGTCTTTTTTTAATCGGTTATGCAAATCTAAAAGACATCTTTTTTCGGCATCGAAAAGACGTCTTTTTTTATCCTTATCTTGTCATGAAAGACATAAACAATGCGTCTTTAAGACGCTTTTTTTTAGTCGAATATGCAAATCTAAAAGACATCTTTTTTCGACATTCAAAAGACGTCTTTTTTTATCCTTAATCTTGTCATGAAATGACATAAAAAATGCGCCTTTAAGACGCTTTTTTTTAGTCTAATATGCAAATCTAAAAAAGTATTTTTTCTCGGGGTCAGAACGACTTTTTTGCCATACTTATTAGTATACTATAGTATCCTATACACTATAGTATTCCTACTTTTCTTATATGAAAAGCTGTTTCTATCAAATGAAAATGATAATAGTTCTTCATACAAAGTATGACAAAAAGCTCATTCTTATGTCGAGAAAAAAAACCTCTTTTAGATGTCAATATAAAAGAAGAAGCATTTTCTACATCTTTCATATGTTTAAACATAGGAGAATAATTTATAAATAAAACAACAGTATTGTTCAACAGAATATTTTTTTATCTTCCTCTTTCTTTCCTGTTTCTTGAGCGAGCTCTGTTTCTTGGCGTTGCTGAATAAAATTAACAATTTCACCTTTCATACAAGCAGGTTACCACTTCTAGCTGGTTACCACTTCTAAAAAACAAGTGAACATATTGAAGCAAACATCATAATTTACAATTATCGAAATGATTGTACAACGATGTATTTTATTATGTAGTACTTAAATCAAGCTAAACATTTGCACCTCTCAGATTTGCTATGAAAACCAAGTTATGGGTTTTCATAGCAAATCAAGTTATTAGAAAACAGATATTGATATTTTTCTGTTTTCTATAACATGATTTTTTAATTGAACTTCGCTTTAAATTAAGTGTTGTAGACTCATAACAATTTAAACAACGTTCTTCAAGCACAGACATTAAAAAATTAGTCTAAAAATAAATGGTAAAACTTTTTTAAAACACTTACCTGCGACTAACTTAATTGAGACCAGATCATATTGATACCATCTTACTGGCACCACGCCATCCACTAACATTTTTTAGCTAAGCAGCTGCAATTGTATATTTATTTCAGTATATTTATATATATATATATATATATATATATATATATATATATATATATATATATATATATATATATATATATATATATATATATATATATATATATATATATATATATATATATATATATATATATATATATATATATACTATAATATATATATATGCATTTATATTATGTATATTTAACATAATATATTACTTTATTATATAAATTATTAAATAAACCCGCTTACCGAAAAAAGTTAATTTTTAATTAAATTTCCTATGCAAAAACGTTTCACATAAAAGTTATAGAAAAGTAAAGAAAAAACGGGCCAATCAGAACGTAACAAAGATATCGTAATTATTTTTAATTTTCTTAAGCAAATAATGATTTCCTTAATAACAACCGATTGAAGTCTTTTCGACCTCTTTTTTGAAGACGTCTTTTCAACAGACGTCTTTCCATGTCTTTATTTTGGCTGATCATAAAAAGACGTAACAAGTCATAAAAAAGACGTCTTTTATTGATCTAAAGATGTCTTTTTTTCCACTGGGTTATCTCTATTAAAGGCAACAATTGTTAGTTTTAAAGAGAATGGTGATGCTGAAAAGTTTTATCCTCAATTTTACAAAGATATTAGTAGTGATAGAGGAATTTTCATTAACAGTCTGACTAAAAAAAACAACTAGACTTCTTGGCTATGAACTATGCAATCATGTTTTAGCATTTCTTACAAACTCATTCTACAATAATTCTTTTGTAAATTTAAATGATTTATTGTCAGTTGAACTTTCAGATAGAGATAAAGAAGTTATCCTATATCTCTATGGTTATGTATTCAGTACATTTTATTGCAGAATTCGCAGTTCGTAAGTATGGCAGTAAAAGTCAACCACAGACTGCCTTTCACTTCTTTTTTTTTTTTTTTTATTTGTCATTAAAAAAAAGAATACAATGCCGTGTTATATAAATAAAATCTACATGACCAGGGCTAAAATAAAACAATATTTGCCTTATCATTACACCCCGACGTGCTTTCATCAGCAAACGTGTATAACCATTAAAATGTAAACATAAAACGTACCATTTAAAAATTATATACAAATATATACAAATATGTTAATATCAGTTACTAATCTATAATCAAAAGAAAATCGTAAAAAAAAAAAAAAAAAAAAAGCAATTACACCTAAAAACTGAAGATAAGTTAATAGGATAATTTAAAGAAAATTTAAGTTGGTTAGACTAGTTAATAAAATAGTTGTTAAAAAAGAAGATAAAAGAATCTTAAAAAGAATTTAATTCATTAACATCGTTAAGAATTTTTTCTTTGAGTTTTTGTTTAAATAGAGAAAGTGAAGAACAATTTTTCAGCTGGTTTTTTGATAAAGTGTTCCATAATTTAGGACCTCTGATGGCAATAGAAAATTTAGTAGCCAAATAGTGTATTTTAGGTTGCTCGTAATTGTAATTTGAAAATCTTGTAGGGTACACGTGATTAATTTTATTGAAAAATGTATTAAAAATTATAGGAGTTAATTTATTATGTAGTTTGTACATAAATATAAGAATTTGATAAAGGGGTATCTGAAGAACATTGAGTATGTGATGATTTTTGAATAGTTCTTTAGAATGTGCGAATCGACCTGTATTTGAAATAATCCTGAGAGCGTGTTTTTGTCTACTAAGCAATTTTTTAACTTTACTTACATTAGATCTCTATTTTAGAGTGGTCAATGTAAAGATCAGGAAGTTTTAATGGAAAATTTTCTTTATCGTGAAGTCTATGAAAAAAAGTATACTTCGTTTTATTTAAATTTAAGGAAAATTTGCCTTAAACCATTCCGCTAGATTTAAAAATTCCTTGTTTACTATTTTAAATAAAAGGTTGATATCTCCATTAGAATAAAATAAATTCGTATCATCTGCAAATAAAACTGAGTTTAAAATGTTTGAAAACTTATGGAAATCGTTTACATAAATAAGAAATAAAAGTGGACCCAGAATTGAGCCTTGGGGAACACCGCAAGTAACATTCAAGTATTCAGTTTTTCCTTCTTCATGTGCTATGTATTGTTTTCTATTGTTTAGATAACTTTTGAGCCATTCTAAATATGTACTTTTAATACCATAACTTTCGAGTTTTTGTATAAGAATGGTATGGTTACTGTATCAAAGGTTTTGCTAAGATCTTTGAAAACTCCTAGGGTAAACTTACTTTCATCAAATGCTTTAAATATATCGTGAAAAATATTAATAATGGCATGGTCAGTTGAATACCCTGGTTGAAATCCAAATTGTTTGTTATATAGAATATTATTTATATTTAGAAAAGTCATACATACGGTTATACATAATTCGCTCTAAGATTTTGGAGAAGCAAGGAAGAATTTAATTTGGTTTGTAATTTTCAGGATTAAATATGTCTCCGGACTTAAAAATAGGTATGACTCTCGCAATTTTTAGTTTCTCCGGATAAATGCCTAGTTTTAAAGAGAGATTAAAAATATGTATAAGAGGGATTGTTAGGTACTTTATTGATTTTTTAATTACATTACTACTAATATTATCAAACCCCACACTTTTGTTTAGTTTTAAAAAATATATCGAATCTAAGAGTTCCTTTTCAGTAATTTCATAATTATCCATCTTATTAGGAGTAAGATATGACTCAAAGTTTACTTCAGTAGTTTCTATTTTTGACGCTAAAGTGGAACCAACACTGACAAAGTATTGATTAAGTGTTTCAGCAATTAAAGATTTATTTGTTATAGTTTTATTTTTAATGTTTAGTTTTATAGGAAGACTATTTCCGTCATTTTGTTTCGTGCCAATCACTTCCTTAATTGTGTCCCAAGTTTTTTTTTGATCATTTTTATGTTTTATTAAATGCTCAGTATAGTAATATTTCTTTGACTTTTTGATAACAACCTCAAAAATACGTTTATAATTTTTGTAATTAGTTTCATTATTGAAAGTTTTTTTTTGAGAAACTTATTATAAAGTCGTTGCTTTTTTTTCGACGACTTTATAATTCCAGGCGTTATCCATGGATTTAATGTTTTTTTTTTCACACATTTTGTAACTACAGGAAAAGCCGAATTGTAAAGTTGTTGTAATTTATTAATAAACTTATCGTATGCCTTATCTGCGTGTTCAATATGAAGGAGGTCACGTGTTCAATATGAAGAAGGTCACGTGTTCAATATGAAGAAGGTCACGTGTTCAATATGAAGGAGGTCATCCCAATTTAAATCTGATGAAAAAGTATTAAAACTTTCCAAGAATGAAAGATGATGAAAGAGTATTAAAATTTTTCCATGGATTTTTCATTTATATTTCGCGTATTTTTTTTAACTTTTTGTGCATAAATGTTATCACATTCTTAATGCTGATAAAATAAAACATTTTTTTAAGAAACCTAAAACTTCCACTGAGTCTTACCAAAAGTTTGTAAATGCTAAAAATTGAGGTGGTTTGTGGAAAGTATCTCCTGCAGTTTTAGAAATCTTTACAAAAGTTGAGGTTCTCTTTCGCCAACAAAGGAATGGTTTCGTAAAAAAAATTGACTCAGAACTGATTGTAACCAAAATTTTAAAAAACAGTGTTGTTATAGCAAGCATATCTGAACTTCGTAGTGTTTTCACAAATCAAGTATTCAAAGAACTGTCTTTACACTTATTTTATTATCTGGTTACATTTTATGTTAGAGGAAGATCTTTTTCATATGCAAAAAAAAAACATATTTTTATATGCAAAAAAAACTAAGTATCCACAGACTTAAAAAGAATCAAACAAAGTCAAAATCACTCCGTTCAAAAATAAAAATAAATATCAATTGGATTCCAATAAATAGTTTAATTTAATATCACATTCAACGGCCATTTTCATAGTCACAAATTTCACAAAAACATACTTGACATATAGTGCAGCAGATTAGCATAACATTTGTGCAAAGGCGGATAAAACCATAAAACCTTTTTTACACGTAAGAAATTAAGTATTTTTTAAATATTATTATTTTTTACACGTAAGTAAGAAAATAAGTATAAAATCGATTTAAGATATGTTAGCACGTTGAGTTAGTTGGATCTCCGTAGTAAAAATCAAAATTGGATTTCGTGTTTATAACAAAACGCAGACCAGATATATATTCTATATATATATATATATATATATATATATATATATATATATATATATATATATATATATATATATATATATATATATATATATATATATATATATATATATATGCAACCACGCTTTCTAAATATATATGGGATACACAAAATAAAACAAAAACAACACCCAATTTAAAATGGTCCATCATAAAATATGCACCCGCGTACAACAACATAACCAAAAAATGCTTGTTACGCTTATGAAGACCACAATGGAAAAAACGGCAGAGTCACATTTTTATAATTTTTCAGTTATGGCCCTTGGGTAATAAAGCATTGAAAAATGCTTCTTTTAAGCGAAGTTTCAAATGAAAAAACCGACATAGTCTATGGTAAAATGGAATAAGAAAATATGGTATACAATGGAAAAAACAGCCGAGTCCACCAGTGACAAGGAAAGAAAAGGCAGGGTCCATATAATAACGTTATATGTGACTCTGCCGTTTTGATTTCCATTGTGATTTTTATATATTTAATTATTTGGGTTTAAAAAAGGGTCCATATAGGTCATATGACCTTTAGGGTTGCGTGACCCTTTGGACCAATCAGTAAGCTGTAACCTTTTTTTTTTTTAAGTGAATATATTTTGCTGTTTAATAAAATCAATTACATAAGATTTTCAGGTAATAAAATATATAAATAAATAAGACAATTTAAAAAAACAGACCGGGACTCAAAGAAGATATGGGTGATACAATACCACCACAATCTTTTCATAGAGCCCCTAGAAAAATAAAAAGTCGTCAAAAAGTTATAATAAACTGCAGATAAAAGTATGATGTAAAACTTCAAATTTAAATACTCAAGGGTTTAACATATAAAAACCGATGCATAAAATAACTATAAAAAATAAATGTACAATTAATATTTCAAAGAATAAAAAAGTAAAACTATTTTGATAAAACTTAAAAGAATTTTTGTAATTCCTCAGAATTAAAAATGTGTTTTATTGCTTGCAACTTAAATAAGTTTAATGATTTTACCATATTATCTTTTTTAGCTTCTTTTTTTTGAAAATAGTTCCATATCTTTGGTCCCCGAAATGCTATTGAAAACTCTGTATACTTATTTAGTTTCTTAGGCAATTTAAAGAATTTTGATTGGTTTGTTCTAAGGAAATACTTTTCATTTATATTTTTTTTAAACTTACAATTAAAATTTACTGGAGTTAGGTTATTTGTAAACTTATACATGAAAATTAAGTGTTGATAAATATTTATTTCATAAATATTCATCATTTTCATGTCACGCATTAATGGTTTAGTGTGCTCCCTTCTTTTTTTTCCGTATATAATTCTACACGCATGTTTTTGAACACTAAGTATTTTTTTAAGTTTTGTAGTTTGCGTATTGCCCCATGTAATATTGGCATAACTAATAAAACAATGAATTAAGGAGAAATAAATTAATTTAAGACATATACTATTAACGTAAGGACGAACTCGGTACATCATGCCGATCGTTTTACGAACTTTTGATTGTAAATATTTAATATGGGGAAGCCAAGATAAGTGCTTGTCAACAAGTATCCCTAAGAACCTTATAGAGTCTTCATGTTTTATTTCTTTATTATTTAAAAAAATATCTGGTAATTTGAGGGGAAGGTTTACTTCTTGCAACTTTTTATAAAATAATGTATACTTTGTTAATTAATAAACCCTGACGGTTTATTAATTACTGACAAAACATTGTACTTATATAACATGTCAAAAAAAGATTTTGTTTTTGGAAATTTCTGGTATGTTAGTGCGTTCAAATTTATATCACTAAAGATAAATAAATTTTTTTTCTCGTTGTTTGTTTTTAAAATATTTTTTTCGATAAAATCTTGAAATGATCTAATTTTACCACTAGGTGGTCGGTACACGCATCCAGTTATACTATTTTTGTTTTTAGCATTAATTACTTCAATAAAAAGACTTTCATAATTATTATTTGCTACACTTAATAGCTTTTTTATTTTAAATTAATACTTTTTGAGCACGTAAACACCTATGCCTCCGCCTTTTTTATTGCTTCCTCGTGGTTGGCTAATTAGTTTGTAATTTGTCAAACTATAGTTAGAATTCAACTCTAGAGGACATTCTGAATCATGCCAAGTCTCTGACAGAGATATGACGTCGAACGTGTAGTTTATAATAGATAGAAATTCTTTAAACTTTTCAAAATTTTGCCGCATGCTTCTTATGTTTAAGTGTATTATAGAAAGTAAATTTGAATCTTTTTTGATTTTAAATTCATAAGGATCAAAATAGGGTGTTTTTATTAAGCTCATTTGAGTTCCAGTACACAAGCTCATTTGAGTAACCAGTACACAATGAATCTATACTAAAACAAAATGGCTGACTACGATGCTACACCTATTGTTACAGACAAGCCAAAAAAGAGAATGAAAAATGGCAGTAAGAAAGACATAGCAAAGAAACAGAGGTTGTCGTCTCATGTAACTGGCCCTGACTGTAAATGTATAAGACTTAAATGCTTTCAAACAGTCAAAGAAGAGAATAGAGCCTTGCTCCTCGAGTCATTCAATGCGTTACCAACAAAGGATGCTCAGGTGAGTTCTTCTTTTAAGTTTTAAATTAAACTCTTTAATTATAGTTCTAGACTATTTTTTTATTTATAATAAAAGCTCTAGATTTAGGTCTAGATTCATAATTTTAATGCACCTGTTATTCCACCATGAACATGTTGATTAAATAAGACAAAGAGTTTCGCATTCTCATTTTCATTCAAATTTAGTTAGGTCTAGAATAGCTAGACCTGTACATCTGAATCATAACCATGGTAGACATCTGGTTGTATTACTGTGTTATGATACCCAAGGCTGGTATTGTATGTTTAATAGGCATTTTTAACTTAGTTTTTTAGTGGGGTGGACCCAATATCACAGTTCATTGTTCTATTTGAACGCAGCATACCAACAAGCCTAGACGTCTATCTAATAAAAAAAAACTTCTTTATAAAATCGATAATTCCATTATGTTCAACTATCTATAGACAATTCTTGATAAAATCGATCATTCTATTATGTTCAACTTTCTGAGTAGGTCCTAGCACAAAGCAGTGAAATTTATTAATTCTAACAAAGTAGGTAGGCTTATATATTTTTAAATTTTATAAAAATGCTTGTGTTTCCAAAGATGTGTGACCAGTTGCGTTTATAATCTTATATTGCTTTCTTTTACAGGATTCCTATCTTGCTTCACTGATCACAGTCGCCGAGATTAGCCGAAAAAGACCTCGAAAGGAAGAGCCTAAAAGTGCAAACAGTCACAGCTATCACTATAAAGTATTCCTGAAGAGTACAGATAATGTTGACCGAGATTCATTTGCCTATGTTTGCTTTCAAGCCTTCATCTCCATCTTTGGAATTAAGAAAGGGAGACTTGAGACTATCAAGAGAAGTCTTGCTACTACAGGTAATTTATACTGTTAGCAATAGTTTTTTGTTTCAGTTTGTGGAATAAAAAAGCTATTTTTTCTTATCATAGTTAATGTGAAAACAATGCACATTTTTCTACAATCCTTTCTTGTCTATATATTATTATTTTTCAATATTTAAAAAGAAATGTTGATATTCATAAAGAGTGCTGTTATTCTCTGAAAATGTATTTTTATAACTTTTTTTTAATTTTTTTTTATTTTTTTTACTCACCCCAGGCCTGCCTCCTGTTGATGGACGAGGAAAGCATGGCAGTCATCACAAAATATCTTGATGAACTGCGGCAGAAAATAAGAGACCACATCTCTTCGTTTAGGGGTCGGCAGTCTCATTACTCATAAGAGAAGACGAGACGGCTGTACCTGCCAGAAGAACTCAGCATCTCCAAGATGTGTGATTTATATCAAGAGAAGTGGCCAGGAGACAGTTTAGTGTATGAGTCATACAGGCTTATATTCAACAACGATTTTAACATTGGCTTTGGGTACCCAAGAACCAACACTTGCTCAGCCTGCGACCAGTTCTTGGCAAAAATAGAAATTGCTACAAAGACTCTTGAATCAGACCCAACAAATGAAGTTCTCATAAGGGACCTGAAGCAGTTAAAATTTCAAAAAGATCTCCACCAGCGAAAGGCTGACACATTCTACTGGAGAAAAAGAGACGCTAAGCGAAGGGCCAAGATTACACCTCATCTTGAGCCCTTTACGTTTGACTACCAAAAAAATCTCAACCTACCCAACAAGTCTACCAATGACTTTTACTACAACAGAAAGCTCACATACCAATCATTTAACATTCACCAACTATCAACTGATGATGTTTTTCTTTACTGCTATGATGAGACTGTCGCTAGGAAAGGTTCAGATGAGGTGGCTTCTTTCCTGTATGACCACATCACAACCAAGGTCAGCGAAGAGGTTACTCACCTTGAACTATTCTGCGATTCCTGCTCAAGACAGAATAAGAACTTTACCCTGTTTCGGTTTTTAGATTATATGGTGCACCATAGAAAAAGGTTTACCTCAGTGTGACAGTGTGACAGGGACATGGGTCCAGTAAATACAAAGTCTAGTGCTAGTGTTCCAGAAGACTGGATAAAAATATTTAGTGAAGCACGAAAATATCCTACACCATTTAACGTGACTGATGTTAAACAGGATCTGGTCAAAAACTTCTCCGGCTTTCTAAGGCCATTGTATAAGAAAGGCTGCCCGTTCCCCACGCGCCCCATTCGGGAAATGGTTTTTAACAAGGATGAAGGTCCAGGGACCGTTTGTCACAGAGACTCATGGAACGGTATTTTCTTGAAAACAAACATCATTGTTCCAACGAGAAAAAACAATTTTTCAGTATGCACAGCAGTGCCAGTAGCTTTGTATGAAGACAGACTGGCTATATCAGCTGCAAAGTACAAAGACCTCCAAGTCCTCAAAAAATTTACCACCAATGAGGCATTCTATGATGCTCTGCCGTATGACGATAAAGTTGAAGATGAGGGTCAAGACCAGTGAATGTTCATGCATTTTTTATTTGTTTAAAATAAAAAAAATTTAAAATTCAATGGTTTTATATAGTTATTTCTTATGTGTTACAATAGAAAAACAGGCAAAGTCCTAATCAACGGAAAAAACAGCAGAGTCCAATCTGAACACATTTTGAAAAAACAAAACATGCTTTTCAGAATATTTATTTGTTAAAATTAGATGCTTAAATGGATGACCTTCCCTTAAAAATTAAAAGAATTGACAGTTTCTCACATAATTTGTAATAAAAAGGTTTCAAACCTTTAATTTAGGTTTTCTCAAAATGTAAAAAATGTGACTCTGCTGTTTTTTCCATTGTGCTCTTCTTATACGAAAACCTAATTATTTTATTGTATAAAAATCCTCAAGAATTATTAAACAAAAAAAACGAACTAATATCTAAATGTCGCCATGAGAACAAGTTTTTGCTGGACAACCACAAACCAAAAGATTAGATTTTTTAACTCATTTTCTTTTGTACAGATTTATTATTTTTACGAGAAAAAAAACATATTACACCTGATGATTGCATTTAGCATGAAACTAATTGTAGTGAAAAATATGCAGTTTTATTTATAAATAATATATGTAAATACAGCTCTGTTTTAATTTAAATCATTTTAATTTACTTTAATTCATCGAGCACTCTCGCGAAGATATATGCAAGCACTAATACGTATACATGTGAATGTAATAAAAAAGTAAATGTAATTAAAAAAATAAAAAAATTCCCTGACATTTTGTGCGCTTAAAGCATTTGCTCTAACTGCTCCAATGTAGCTACGCTTACAGATATTCGTACATACCGGGATTTTTTGATCACTTTAGATCCTTTTTCAACGCTACTTTTTTTTTTAATTTAAACATTTTTTTCAAAAGTTGCTGATTTTTGTGATGTTGAGGGAGTGTCTAATATAAACCCATTCTGCTGGATTTAGTTAAGACTACATATATTTTGTATTTAAAATCATACGTTTTTTATTTTGGCTATATTGCTGCGTACGTTGCACTTAAAATCTCAATAGATTCGCAATATGTGTATTTTGTTGTTATATTGAGAACTCTATTTATATATATATATTTTGTGTATTATAAAAATGCCTAAAATTTTCTCTGATAAGTCGAAAAACTGGTACCTTGTTATTTATTTTAATTTTTTCTTGGGTGCGGTTGGCTTTGTTATCAATTTTCTCTAGCCTGCCCCCACATTAGACCCGCACTTTAAAAAATGTTAGGAAAGGAGGTGCTTTTTAAAAATAAGACATTTTATATGACTTTTATGATCAAATTACTGCAACACCTTGAGCACTTACAAGTAAAAACCTTTATATTATAAAGGTTGAGTAAAAGTACTCTCTCACAGACATCCATTTTTTTATAAAAATGTAAGTATATACTAAAAAAAGTATATATCAATATTTTAAGTAGAACTTTTGAAAAAATGTTATTCTTAGGATGGGGGGAGGGGACGCCTTTTTTGGAGAAGAAGGCCGTGCCCTAATACTCTCCCTCCTCATTGGCCCATCTGCGATCAATGTATACTTGCTATGTTTTACCTTCCCTTAGATTTTGGTAAAAATTAGTTAAAATGGTTTAAAATTTACTAATGCTTTTACAAATCCAAGATTGCTTTACTGCCATCTTGGATTCAAGGAAGTTCTGGCCATGCTACACTTTGCTACCATATCTTAAAATGATAAGCAAAATATCCTGAGTTATTAGTGAAAATTTCATGGTTTTATCCGCTTGCGCACAATTCAAGTCATTCTTAATGCGAATCTGCTGCACTAATAGTAACTCTGTTATTTATTTGTCATAAAAAATTTTAATTTGAAAAATGTTTTGATTTGTTTGTGTCAATAAGTCATAGGTAAGGCCCTTAAGACTTTAATTCTAAAGGATCCTTATCAAAATGTAGTACAAAATTATAAATACACATAATAGTTTTAAATTTGTAATAAACAATTATTTTCAGGTTAACTTTCTGCTCTGACTGACTTGTAGAGAGAGAGAGAGAGAGAGAGAGAGAGAGAGAGAGAGAGAGAGAGAGAGAGACTGTCCTACATTTAAGTTTTTTTTGATTCATGAAGATTAAGACAATTACCTGCATTCGGGTGAAATATATGTTGATTTCGAAAAGCATTAGGATTGAATCCAAAATTAAACAAGGAAGGATTATCTTTTCTTCTACTAATTGATTGTTGTTATCGAAAGTAATTTTCTATAGGATTCTTACAAAACCTTTTAGTTAACTTACATTGTTATTAATTGAAAATTTGACAAGTCCAACAACTGAATTAATTGTGATCTGTAAACTTTCATTGGTTTGCCAAGTAATAAACATATTACTTCAATTACTATTTGAAAAAATTCTGGGTGTTGATTCAATAGAAAAAAGCCAATCAATAAGGTTATGTATTTTTCATTTAGCCATGTAAACCAAAATCATTAGTATCAAAAAATGGTTTCAAAAATGAGTTGCGTTTTAATATATAATAATTTGAATTACGAACATTTAAGCAATCAAAAAAATCATTAAAATATTTGCAAAACTGTGCAGTTCTAGCAGTATCAGATGGTGCATAGATTTCTAATGCAGTACTACATGAATTACTTAAAACTTGTACAACTAAACGAACAATTATAGCTGAAAATGGCGTTGTGCTCCACGGTTAGCTTTGGACATGCATGCATTTGACATTTTAAATCTTCATAAAATAAATCAGTTATATGAGATCATAAAATATGTTGACCCTGATTCCACATATAACAATTGCTTTTACCAGCTCCAGAATAAGAAAGGCTGTTCCTTGCTGTTTTAAATAAATGAAGGACATCAGAAATAAAATATATAAATCTTTAACCGTCATCATCAGTAAATAAATTGTCAGTGCGGTAAGTCACATCAACATGACCATTATTATCTTTTTTCTCAATCAAATTAAAATGCATTTTTAAAAATTTTCTATTCGATGATGATCCATTACAAGTAACTGCTACTACTTTTAAACCAACTGAGATTTCTGAAATCTCTACAGCTTTCTAAAATAGAGAAAATAATTGCACTGATGTAATATCTATAGTAGCGAAATTTGCAAAACTGTATTTGAAAGAATTTTCAATACTTCTTATTAACAAAACAAACACACGAGAAGCATGTTTGTCTGCCTGTTGTAATGTTACTAAATTAACAATAGGATTGCCCAAAACAACATAACCAATTAATTCTCAAGAATGTTTGTCATAAAGTAGATTTTCTTGAATTTTTATTTAATCGATAACTTGGACAATAAACTTTTCTTGAGCTGAAAAATGTTCGACTATATCTTTTAACTCTTTGATTATATTTTTATTAATTTTGGCTTCACATAATTTTTATAGTCACGCAATTGCCTACAACCTGGTAAAACTAAGAAACCAGAATTATTTTTCTCATTTAATCTTATCGCTTTATAAGCAGCTGGTAATTTTGCAGCTAATCCCAAACAGTAATGTATCATTGCTGGATGATAGCGAATCTTTTACTAAGAGCTTTTTAAATATTATTGCTGCTTTTCCCAAAACAGGCTCATATATGGAGAAATCATGCTTTTATACTAATCACTATCAATACCTACTTACAGCTAGTGATGAATTTTCAATCTCCTGCTTTTTCAAAGCTAATTCCTTTTTAAATTCTTTATTTTCCAGACAAACACTCTGTAATATAAGCTTTTTAAATTCTTTATTTTCCAGACGAACACTCTGTAAAACAAGCTTCAGACAATCGGGAGATGTAAATTGGTTTATTTAGTTTAGCAGGGATACAAGGATTCGCAACATTTTTTTTCAAACTTATAATTATTTTTTTTTCAATGCTTTTGCATTTAGAATAGCATAACACTAACTCAATCAGCATAATATATGACTTAGATTGAAAATACTCTGTCTGATTTAAGGGAAACTCATTCCTAGATGAATATAAATTGAACTTTTTTGAAATACAATGTTTAATAAACAAATTTGATTTTAATTTGAATACATCAGTTATTCCAGAACACAGGCTAAACGAAGTTACAACAGAAATAAGATTTGAAGCTAAAATATTTATCATTGAACTTTTATTTTTTGTATATATTAAATGATCATCTGGAATGAGCAAAGAATAAATACGAATGATAAAAGCAAAACTATTATCAACATATAATTCATTTGAAGGAAATATCGTGGATTGTATCATAAAGTTTAAATTCTGCCACAACCGGACTTACAATTACTGTCCAGTCACAAATTTTAACTTGCTAATACGATTCTTCGTATGATTTATATATAGGTTTAAAAGTAATAAAACTATTTGAAATCATTTAAGCATCTCTTTTAGCAACGATTGATTGATGCAGATTCCATTTGTATATGTATTGATGACATAAAACTTTTTTTTTGGTAGACACATAGTCGGTAATGATCCAGGTTTTAGTAACTTTCTGTTATCGCTATGAAGTACCGTTTCTGGGAGATAATGCTTTTCACAAATAAACAGACTCTTACTTTCTATATCTTTAATACGATCTTTAAGAATAATGCCAAATAATTTATAATTAATAATTTTTTTCTCCGAGAAGTATTAAAACTATCGTTAGATGGAATTTTAAATATTGAAACTCCCTTATGCCTCCTAGAAGTAATGCATCCAAAAATAAAACAGTTAACACCAAGCATTTAAAAAATTAGATAAAGAAGATGCAATTTTAACAAGCAGTTCATAGACAAACAATGTCTACAAACAATGTCTATGACGAAAATAAATTTTGTGTACTCTGCGGTGGACTAGACACTAGAAAATCGCTAACAAAGAGTTGATCAAAGGAATACCGCAAGTGGCCAGCTACCTATTTCTTATGACTATGGTTAAATCATAAGTTAATATGACTATTAAGTTCTGTTTCTTATTTTCAAAGTTCTGGGCAAAAGTCAACTATATCTTTTTGATTGCGATTACCTTAAAATAGCTACATTTTCCATTTAGTTAAAATATAATTACTTACTAAAATCAGCTCGGTAAGGAAAAAGTTATTTCAATGACAAAAATATTGTTTGCAAAATATCAACACCAAATAGACCTTATGGACCTAACTTCACTTATTGTTATAGAATAAATTCTTTTTAAATAGTTTTTGATCTTTTTATTTGATCATTATTGTTGAAGTATAAAAGAGGTTCTTTCCAAAAAAAAAGTTTTAAAAAAACTTGTTAATGAAAGATTTTAAATCTTAACGCAGTAGATGACGCAGTAGATGACGCAGTAGATGACGCTATACAAAATGTTAGTTGTAGAAGTTTAGTTGTGTTTAGTGTCTCCATTAAAAATTATTATTCGAACTCAACATGTGTTGCTTAAAAAACAAGCTAAACTAAAGAATGGAAAAGATATATATATATATATATATATATATATATATATATATATATATATATATATATATATATATATATATATATATATATATATATATATATATATATATATGTATATATATATATATATGTATATATATATATATATATATATATATATATATATATATATATATATATATATATATATATATATATATACATATATTCTATATATATATATATATATATATATATATATATATATATATATATATATATATATATATATATATATATATATATATATATGTATATATATATTATATATATATATATATATATATATATATATATATATATATATATATATATATATATATATATATATATATATATATATATATATATATATATATATATATATATATATATATATATATATATATATATATATATATATATATATATATATATATATATATATATATATATATATGAATTAGAAAGAACCTGTCTATTAGTCATTCTTCATTTATTCTTTTGAGATACCAAAATAAATTTACATTTGAAAGTTCTTTTACACTTGAAAGTTTCTTCTCCATATGTATTAAAAAAGCGCTTTTAATAAACAAAAATAAATAAGTTTTAAAGATTGCGTGATTTAACTAATTTAATTTTGATTTAATAAAGCATTTTAGATCTTTTTTGGACGAAAAAGAAATAGAACGTAAAAAAGACATTCAAAAGACGTTTAGAATTTAAATGGGACGGACGGACGCTAATTGAACGTCGAAAGGACGTCTTTTTTACGTCCCGTGTCCACTGGTTATGTAGTAATTAATTCCTTGAAAGAATAAAATATAATAATAGCTAGTTTAAAAGCTTCGACTTAAAATCCTTAACTGTGACTTATCCTTCCTGTGATTGCACGAGCTATCCTACTAGTACAAATTATAAAAAGGTTGTAATATTACAAGCATTTGTAGCTCTCATCCAATTCATCAATCTTGAAATATACAGCGCTATAATATTGTATTATATTTTCATCGATCTGGAAAAACCTTATAAAATTGTTGACTACAAAACTTTTTTTAAAAAACTTGTGATAGGAAACTGAAGATATAATTATTTTGGTAAAAAAAAATAATTATATAATCGAAACCAATTTTTTAATGTAAGTAAAGTTCATTATGTATTTAGACGTTCATCAAGCATCTACCTAGCCGGCATTTTGTCCTAAAAAGACGTCTTTTGAACGTTTAAAAGGCGTTCAGAACGTCTTTTGAAAATTCAGAAGACGACTTTTTAGGACCAAATGCCGGCTAAGTGTTTTATGATCACTTCAACTTTGTTTAACTTTTTTATTAATGATATATTCAAACTTTAAACATCAAGCTTTAAATATCTTTGAATTTTTTTTGACTTCAATTTTACTTATTTTTTTGACTTTTTTGACTTCAATATTACTTATTTTTTTCTCATTACAAAACAAACATTCAACTGTTCAAAACTTCAAAATGATTTAAATTAAACTTTTATGGTAAAAAAATATCGACTGCTTACAAAACCACTAACAGTTCACCAAAATAAACTTTTATTGTAAAAAATATCGACTGCTTACAAAACAACTAACAGTTCACCAAAATAAACTTTTATTGTAAAAAATATCGACTGCTTACAAAACAACTAACAGTTCACCAAAATAAACTTTTATTGTAAAAAATATCGACTGCTTACAAAACAACTAACAGTTCACCAAAATAAACTTTTATTGTAAAAAATATCGACTGCTTACAAAACAACTAACAGTTCACCAAAATAAACTTTTATTGTAAAAAATATCGACTGCTTACAAAACAACTAACAGTTCACCAAAATAAACTTTTATTGTAAAAAATATCGACTGCTTACAAAACAACTAACAGTTCACCAAAATAAACTTTTATTGTAAAAAATATCGACTGCTTACAAAACCACTAACAGTTCACCAAAATAAACTTTTGTAAAAAATATCGACTGCTTACAAAACAACAGTTCACCAAAAAAATATTACGGCTTAAAATGCAAGAATAAAACTAATCAGAGTATATAGTGTAAAATTATTTTTGATAAAAAAATTCAAAAGCAGTTTTTTTTTTTCATTTAAACTGTTGTTATTTCTTTTTTTCAAAGATAAAATGAACTATTCGTTTTTGTTTTTTTTTAAATCTACCTCTTCCGCTTTTTCTTCTAGTTTTTTGAATATTAAACAACAAAATAAATAAAGTTTATATAAAAGTTTAAAATATAGATATGAGTATTTCTTATTAAAAATATAAAATGGTAATAGTAGATTATTTCTTTAATATTTGTTTTTTATCTTTAATTTATGTACTTGGTTTATTTTATTTTTTAATTAATTATTTACCTTATTTTTGTTGTTGGATTAATTAGAATACAATTTTTTTTGTTGTTTTTTCCATAGGTTTTCAAAGATGTTTTACAGACTATTGACAATCTATTGGATTCAAAAGTGACATGTATTGCAGAATCACAAATTAAAACGTCCTCCTCAACAAGAATTATAAAAGTTCTAACTGAGTTTGCTTTAATTTTCTCGAAACAATTAAGCAACTCCATTTCTATTTGTAAAGTCAATATTGGATTCCATATTGAAAAAGTTAAAAAAGGAAATATAAAAATATCAGCACAACAGTTACCAGACAATAGTGTTAAAATTGGTTTTAACAACGACGCTGATTTTATAAAAAAAACATACGTATTCATGACACTACCAAGTGATGTTTTTCACGATGAAAATGAAGTTATTTATTCATACTTTTTTCGCTACGATTTTTTTTTATTGGATGAAAACAACTTAATACAACTTGCTAAGAAGAGTAGATTAAATCACAGAATTCTTCAAAGTACAATCTTATCAGCATCTGTTGTTAATAGGAATGTTTCTAACCTAAATAATCCAATTATTATAAAGTTTAAAAAAACGAACATAGGTTTGGGTACCAGCAGCTGTAAATACTGGGTTGAAAACGTTGGTAAGTTTATATTGTTATATAATTTTTTTAACTCGTTTAAAACGTGTTTTTTTTTATGTTTAGTTACTTTTCTTTAAGAAACTGGCATTAAAAATGTTTACGGAAAATGGTTGACAAATGGTTGCTATAGAAATAAAACTGAAACAAATATTGAAGATTTTTTTACATGCTACTGCGATCACCTAACTAACTTTGCTGTGTTACTTGATATTAATCAGAGTTTAGATAACCCATTGGCTTTAAAAATAATTGCATATATTGGTTGTGGAGTTTCGTTATTAGGATTAGGACTTTCTTTGCTGACGCTCGCAATGTTTCGGTAAAAAATAATTTCATAAGTATTTTTTTTTTTTTATTTTTTTTTTTTCTCTAAATAAACTTTAATAAAGTTAAGGTAACGGTTTTGCTAAAGATCATTACCAAAAATAGCAATTTTGGAAAAAATACTTTCCTCTGCTGCCCAGCAATATCTAAACTCTCCATATAGTGGTGTCTGTTAGCAGACGGAGCTTGCAATTCTATAACCCAAATCAATCAATTAATATTAAAATAGAAGTGAAGCATGTATATATATATATATATATATATATATATATATATATATATATATATATATATATATATATATATATATATATATATATATATATATATATATATATATATATATATATATATATATATATATATATATATATATATATATATATATATATATATATATATATATATATATATATATATATATATATATATATATATATATATATATATATATATATATATATATATATATATATATATATATATATATATATATATATATATATATATATAATATTTTAACGATATTTCGCTGAATAGGTCAGCGATAATTTTTATTCTAATAAAAAATCAATTTACATATATAATATGTAAATTGATTTTTACATCAAAATATATTTAAAAATAGTTATATGCTATCTTTTTATTAAAATCAATTTACATGAATTTATAATTTTAATCCATTTTTGAAAATTATGCATGGACCGCGGCAGAATCTTTTGATATTTCAAGTATGACATTTTCAAGTTTTGTAAAAACTTAATTATTTCGTGCTCAGGAAAAATATAAATGTTTTGCAAAAAACTGTAGTGAGTAAAACCTGGCACAAATATATCTAAAAATGTTTGTTTAAACTTTATTTTTTTTATTAATCATTTCACATAAGCATGAACCTAATAAGTTTAAAGATTGCACAATGCTTGAAAGTGTCATAACAAAACATAAAAAAATCCGACCGTATTCTGTCTAAATATATTCAGTTCAAATCAAAAAACATTCAAAAATCCGACCGGGTTTTTTCGGTGAATGAATATAACCGGGTTCTGAGAAAATACCTTTATTAGACATAAAAATAAGCTTATAAAAATTTGGAGTTTGCGTACACTCAAAAAAAAATTCCCTTATTTTTAAGAGAAAAAATAAGGAATTAATCCCTCAAAATCAGCACTAGTAAAGATTTACTTAAAATAAGGAAATATAACTTTAAGTAAATAGTTTTCCTTAAAAATGAAAAATTCCTAAATGTAATTAAGTAATCAAAGGGAACTTTTCCTTTCATTGAGAATTGTAATTAAGGCAATTTTTACTGACATTAAGGATTGTAATTAAAGGATAATTTCCTGATAACATTGAATATAAATAAGGCAATTATTCCTGACATTAAGAAATTTAATTAAGGGCATTGGGCCTGGTTTCAAAAAACAATTTTAAAGAATTGTTTTAATCGCTCACATTAAAAAAAACTGTGTCGCTAAATTACAAAATAGTTAATCGATGGGTAGTACCCAAGATCTAAAAAATTACCAAATCAAACGCATTAAATAATTTCACAAATCACAAAAAGTGACAAGTGTACAGCAAAATGGCTACTACAATAGTAACTTATCGGAAAATAAGTCGCAAGATTACAAGTATTAAAGTAGACTAAATTGTTTACACAACTAAATATTACACACAAATAAAACAAATTAATACAATATAATAACTGTGCAAGAGCAAAATAACACAGCCACTTGTACGACCAAGTATTCAAGTGAATACGATGTAATAAATGCAGCACAGGCATACAAATTTAAAAAGTAATTTACACAGCCAAATATTCGTGTAAATACAATGTAACAACTGCAGCATGAGTATACAATGATTGAAATTTTGGCCACTTATGCAGCCAAAAATTCAAGCTAACACAATATAATAACTGTTGTATGATGAGCACACAAAATAATTATTCATTTAACTATGCCAAGATTTCAGACATCATCAGTGGTGATTACTAGTTAGTATATATATATATAATTTTATTTATTTAACTATGCCAAGCTTTCAGACCATCATCACTGGTTAGCTTGCAGTGGTCAAGTGGTCAGTCATCAGTGGTCAGCAGTGGTCAGTGAGTCAGCAGTGGTCAGTCAGCAGTGGTCAGCAGTGGTCAGGTCATGCCAAGATTTCAGACCATCATGTTTCAGATCATCAGTGGTGATCACTAGTTAGTATATGTTACAGTTGAAAATGTCGAGCACATTGTTGATGGTGCCAACCATTCGTTTCTTGCGAAAGGTTAAATTATATTTGTAGTTGCAAAAATTTCTCTAAACCGTAAGGATACTCAAAATTAAAAATCCAAAACACCTTAAACATGTAATCCCAGTGTTCCACAATCAAAAAATCAGTCAAGAAAACTTTTCCAATGCACAAAATTCTCCCAGTAATTTTGTTGAGATCATTCGACAAATATTCAAGGTACAGTTTGGGATGAGCCTAGTTTTTGCGGAACATCTATAAAATTGCAAGTAGTAGGCTAAATATAAAACAAAAAGTACATATAATACGAACTAGGACATTTCCAATTCAATATAAATTTAAAATATTCACAGTTTATGCTATAAAAACTATAAAGTTAAATTAGTTTTAAGTTAGTGTTAACTTGAGAAAATAAAGACATTTTAAGATAAGTGTAGATTTATGTACTGTAAAAGAAAACTAGACATTGTATTTTAATAAATATGAACAACAATGCATTCAAAATGCTCACCGCTCTACATATCAGCAAATCAAACGTTTTGTCTAGCTTTATATTTAATTTTTGGAAATTGAGCTAAACTTAAATTCCAAAATCAACTTTCAAATTTTTGTTGATTCACTAATTAATCTGAGTAAATCTATTTAAGTTTATCTAAGTTAACCTATTAAATCTATTAAGTTTACCTTTAAGCTACTGGATTTATATGTATATATATATATATATATATATATATATATATATATATATATATATATATATATATATATATATATATATATATATATATATATATATATATTGCTAGTAATTCATAAACAATTTATGACGAAAAGAAGCTCTCTGGAGGGGCTAAGTCAAGTGAGTAAGTAGGATCATTCTATACTTCGTTATGACTTAAAAACATGCTGTTTCTGTGAATTCCGCATATCTTACCAGATACTGGAAAACAATTAGGAAAACTTTTATTTATACTGTTGCTTAAGTCTCTTGTTGCTTTTCGGACATCTTTTTATTCCTATTTCTCATCTGTTTTTTTTTTGTGTGTGAAAGGTCATTTCAAATGAAAGGTATCTGCATTTAGGAACAACCATACATTAGAGTCTTTTAATTCATTGAGAGTATGTGGGTTTTCATTTTCAAAAAACTATACTATTATAGCTTATATAATGTGCTCGTTGGAACATTGATCTTTAGCTTTTTAAAGTTAGCATTTTGTTTTTCGTTTTTAAAGCAAGTGAGGTTTTGAGACATGATTTTTAGACTAATTTTGAGTTTTAATAAATTTGACGCTTTTTGCAGTGAAGAAAACCAAGTGTTCTTTCTTTAAAATTCGTAACATTTTAATATAAGCCTAGATTTACCAGAGACTTGGTGCTCAAAAATAGAGAATTTGTGTTATTGAATGCCCTGGGGTAATTTTAGGTAACGAGAAAGCGTGTGTTGCAGGTACTTTGAGAAATCAATTTTTTTCCTTAACGTATGAAAATTAATATAACATTCGTTATAAAAACTCAACACTTCCTTTTATTTCAAACAACTTTTTTAACTGCATGAAATTGCTCGGAAAAAGTCAATGTTTTATGAAACTTTAAACCGCAACAATCTATGAACTACTTTGCATTATGGTCTCAAATTTTTAAATTTTTCTTATCAAATAATTTGAAAACATCCCTGGATTTTCTTAGAAAATTTAATTACTCAACCATTTCTATTATATTTAGTAATTTTAAGGTAGGGTAAAATACTTTAAGTGCAAAAAATAAAATGAAAAAAATGCTTAAAAAACATCACATTTTTGGTATTTTTATTACGGGAAAAAATTCTGGAAGATTGTTGTATCTTAGTAGATTCTTTTTGATATTTTTATAGTTTCGTAAATGACAGAAATTCTTTTGGGACTAAATAGTATATCCGTAAAGTATTTTCATATATCCAATGATTTTGAAAAATAATTTGGCACAAGACTCCAGACATTGTAATCGTCTTACTTAATTGTTACATTTTTACTTTCTGAGGCTTTTAGCATAGTCTATTGTTTTTTTGTTTTTTTTTTCTTTTTTTTTTTTTTTTTTTTTATCCTTTTTTATAATATAAGTACTGTCTTTTTGTAAAATTTCATTTACCAGCATTTAACACGGTTTCACTAGCACTAAGAGTTACGTTCAAACATTGCTTGAATATTGGCTTAGTAAATCACTTGTAACAAAGCTATTCCTTTTATTAAAAGATCATACTTGGAAATCATACTTGGAACAACATTGCTTTAATAAAGTAAATAAAATAAAAGCTAAAAAAAAAATAAATAAATAAATAAAGTAGATAAATATTTTGACTAAAACTGATTTCAACTTTTCCTGATAAGCTTTTATAATATTACTTTTTTTGATACAGAGTCCTAATAATGTTAACAAGTACCATGCTACAAAATACACAGACTGTTAACAAGTACCATGCTACAAAATACACAACTAATTAGATAAAAATATCTTGATACTATATTTAAATAAAAATATCTTGATACTATATTGAATGCCCAAAGGTATATAAAAATATGAAAACTACGTTAAAATTCTTTTCGCAGAATAAGTTAGAGCATAATGGCTTAATAAAAGTTATAAAATTTTTTTATAGAAGCACAAAACAAAATATTATTGACTAAAATATTTGTTTTTAGCTTTTATTATATTTTTTTTATGTTGCTTTTATTATATTTACTTTATTATAATCTTTTTATTTATTTATTTATTTATTTTTATATTATATATATAATTTTTATATTATATATTATAATTTTTTAGTGAGCATTTAATTATACATATTTAGAAGGTTTATTAGTGACTAAATATTTAAATATACATATTTAGAAGGTTTATTGGTGACTAAATATTTAAATATATATATTTAGAAGGTTTATTGGTGACTAAATATTTAAGCATATTAGTGCATTCATCGACTAAATATTTAAGCATTGGCGCACCAAAATGTGCATTATAATTAATAATTATTATTAGTAAATATATATTGACTAATTTGAGTAGCCATTGATTCACCATTAACCATTACATAAACACATGGATTTTTAGCCAATTTACAGGCATTGCTTAAAAAAACAGAGTGGAAATAAATAGCGTTTTTAGCGCAATAAATTTTTTTCTGATACAAAGCTAATACTTCAAAACCATGAAGGTAATAGAATAAAAGAATATTTAACATGCAAAACCTTTTATTGCATAATTTATTCTACATGATTAACAGTCATAAACACATAAACTATCTTTTGGCTATGTTTAGGTTTTTCTCCTAATGATGATCTGTTTAAACCTCATCGGGAAGCTTCTATTACCTTCATGGTTTTAAAGTGATGGTTAAAAGCCTCGTGAGTTTTAAACACATAAAATGGTTATTGAAATTAAAAGTTAGCAACAATTTTTTTATTATTATTAAATCGTCACTTGAAGAACTGCTTTGTTCTTAAAAAAGATTGAGCACTCTTTTTGTGAATTCGCAAACTCAGTTGGCTCTCACAAAATTATACACATTTACTATTTAATATTTATATTTAGAAATCTAAGGAAGAAACTTCCTCAGAAAATTCTGATTTGTCTTTGCATTTCTTTAATGGGTCTACTGCTTGTGTTTTTGATTGGTGCAGAGAAAACATCGCCTAGACAACACTGTCAAATTATTGCAGCTGCGTTGCATTATTTCATACTGACAACATTTTGTTGGATGTTGGTTGAAGCTTTTAATTTCCACCGTTCTTTGGTTGCAGTTTTTAATAAAAGTAGTGATGAAAATATCTTTAGAAATGCCAATGTGATTGCTTGGGGTAAGGCCTTTTTCTAAATACTTCTTTATTTAGTGATTCATATTTTTTAGAATCTGTTTTAAAATTGTGTCTTAAATTTTGTTGTTATGTTTTATTAAATAAAAGTTAACATGAAAAAAAATTTATCTTTAAATCTTGATTGTGGAATTTTTTTGTTGAGCAATTTTCTAAAAATAGAATTTAAAAAAAAAAATGCTTATAATTACAGCAATGCCAAAAATGTTAACGAAGATAACTATAAATTTTATTAATTTTTTAATTGAACCTTGAAATAGGTTGATACAATATACATTAATTTTTTATTATATTTTAAAGTCGAACATCCAAGGAGCTAATTAGGGTAGAGCAGGGCATATAGGGACACAAATGTAGGGCATATAGCAAGAATTGCTAGTTGCGGATAAACTAATCATATTTAACACAGCTTTTTATAAGTTTTCTAAAATTCATTGATATAAGAAAATCGAAAAACAAAAAATAAAATTTAAAAATTAAGCTATGACAACCAAAAGAACCTTAATCAAACGAAACCTTAGACTAGCAAAATTTCAACATTTTGCCAGTGGGTGGGGCAAAACGGAACAGTTAAAAAGCAGCAGTTATTTGTTAATTAAAAATACTCTTAAACAAACAAACCTAAAAAATTGTTTTAAAATTTAAGTAGAGCAAAACTAGTATATATTATATAATAGGTAATTTCTACTAAATTAAAATTAAACTTAAAAAAAAACACAAAAAATATCCAAAAATGTTACCAAATAATAAATGTATTATCTGGTAACATTTTTCATGAGCTGGCTTATTAGCATGATATGCCAATGTAGAGCAAATTTAAATACGCCATATGTATCAGCAGCTTTTCAAATTCTAAGTTCGTTTGTTTTTACAGCTAAAACTGCATTTCATCCCATTTTGGATAATTGATCTTTCTTATATAATTTCTTACCATCGTTATTTACATTCAACACTATTAATAATCGAAGTTAAGTTATAAATAGCAATTTCTTTAAATTTATTACTAATATTACTTTTCTAACTAATAAAAATAATATTCTAGATTAAAAATAAAATCACAAAGCTGTAAACAGAATGGTAGTAATATAATCAGTTATATAAACAACTTGTTGTCCCAATACGCCCCGCAAATGTCATTTTACTGAAGTTAAAACTATTCAAAAAGTTCAATTCCAAATATTTTTTTAAAACCAGATTCTAGAAGTAGATAAAAAATACTGTCTGAAAAATATAAACTTTTTATAAATAAAGCAAATTAGCAATAGTTTAAGATAAATTTTTGTCGTTGTATCGCGTAGAAAAAATAAGCAAATTTTGTTTTTTGCAATCTTACTAATGTATTTTGATACTTTTAATGCATTTTGGTATTTCTAAAATTATTTTTTATTTACAATAAAGATGCACAAAAATTTTTTAAATATTTAATTTAGAGTATTTTATCGAAAAAAATTTTGAAAAAAAAAATAATTTTAGCTGAAATATAAGGCTTCAGGCATAACCTTCCTGTTATGCCCTACTGTCTCGATATGCCCCGCTCTACCCTATTTTGCACGATGCAAATTTTTTGCCGGCATATTTGGAAACCCTGCGCATAAGCATAAATATGCAAAAATTTGCGCATTTTGATTCGTTGATTTTGAAATAATGCACAGTGTGATCAAAGTGTGGCAAACCCTACAAAAAAAATTTTTTAATTTTGAAACTTTAAGAATCGCTTAATATTATATTTGTTAATTAAATATTACCTGACTTTTCATTAAAAAGTATATATATATATTTTTTTCAAAACTTTGATTTCTTATTTTAAAGTACTCTAAGTTTGTTTTTTGTCATATAAAAACTTTTATATTGTTATGTCAATATTTAAAAAAATAGAAAAATTGTTTTCTATGCATTTAATATAAATATTTTATTTTTAAATTGATTTTACTACAACATTTAAAAGGAGTATAGATACCCTCGTTATCATGTATAATGTAAATGTAAGAAAATGTAATAAAATTTAAATAATGAAGTTGCAAGTTTTAGACATTAGCAGTACTATTTATTTGTTTTCTATTTTGTAATTTCCAAAAACAATAAAGTTATATGTAACTGATAAAAACGCGATAACAACGTATAACAAAGTAAAGAAAGGCAACGCTGTTTTGTTTTCGAAAGATTTTAAGTTTTGTTTACGAAAGCAATTTTGAAAATCTGTTGATAGTTTGTCAATTATTTTGAACTTCATTTAAAACGCAATATTTGAAAAGATAAATAAAATTTGATTAGATTTTGATTTTTTGACAAAACCATTCATGACTGGAAAAACTTTTAACTAAAACCTGTTGTATGTTTACTATGTATAAAATTTATTAAAATATATACAACTTATTTCTATTGTGTATTTGATGATGAAATCATTGTTAAAGAATTATTATTAGTATAAAGTATTATTATAATTTAAAGTGGACGCCCTTCAGTTTTATTTTGAAGACGTGTCTGTGCGAAAAAAAGATCGTTTAGCATTAAACTTTTGGATAAGTTCAAGTCGAACCAACTTTTATATACAGCGATTGAAATATTGAAAAGATTTATAAAACTAAAAGTTTTATAAATCAGGGTCGCTGACGTTAGAACAGTCATAAGCGCAAGTTTTAAATTCTAATTAATCCAAAGTGTTCTTTTAAAAAAAATTTTAAAAGTTAAATTAAAATTACGCCTGTACCGAATTTCGGCTCCAACTCCTGCTCCGGCCGAAATCCGGCCATTTTTACAAATCCAGCCGAAATCCGGCTCCGGCAAAATTTTAGCAGATCCGACATAATTTTGGCTGGATTTCTGAGTTATGGTCAGATATTTATTACATCTTTCTTGCCCGTAATAACATGTATACTTAATATTTTATTTTTACAAATCAATGTTTTTAGTAATTCTATAGTCTATGAACTTCGTGTTTGTTTTGGTATCTGTATTTACATTTCTTTACAATTTAAATAGCTAAGCCTAATTTCAAACAACAACGCAACAAAAAATTCTCAAGGGAAGACACACGATATTCTGCAATAATGCAAAAGCAAAGACTATGAGGTCAATCCTAATCAAGTCATTGGATGAGCGTTTTAGAGGCATTGAGGAGAAAACTTTTTTTTATAGTGGTGACACTGGTTAATCCATAACTTCAAACTAAACTCTTCTCATTACAGGCAACACTGACAGGTGAAAAAGCAAGATTGACGTCAATCTGAGCATGCTGAGCAGCAGATTGACAAAACTAAAGAAAATCCAGCAAAACACGTCCGGCTGGATAATTCTTATACATTATCATCATTACAATGGCAATATATATAGATGAAATTATCCAGTCTTCGCCCGCTTGTGGCACAGCACATGAACAACAATTACCAACAGGCATTGATACTCAGCTAAGCCAATATCTGGAAAAATCAGAAATATATAGACACGCTGATTCACTACAGTGGCGGAGTGACAACATCCCGGAAAAAAAAGTTCTATAGAATTTCTTTAAATTTTTGAAACATATGACCTATAGAAACTTTATAGAATTTATATAAAATGTCTATTAATTTCTATAGAAATTCCTATAAAACTTTTTAACAACAAAAATGAAGTTTAACAGAAAACAACTGTCACTTGGTATTCTGAATAGTCAACGTTGTGGACCATTTTTAGCACCAAATAGGGATGTACAGGATTTTGGCTCCTGTAGTTTTGCTTCGAATTCCGGCTCCGGCACCGATTTCAGCCGGATCCGTTAGTAAAAATCCGGCAAATCCGACTCTGGCCAGATTTGGAAAAATTAAATCCGATACAGCCCTAGTTAAAATGCAAACAACAGTCAAATGATTCGAGTGAACTTAATACTAATGAATTGCTTTTTATAACTTGCTTACTTTCCCTAGAACTGTATTGATTCCTTTAAATAACTTGTTTTTTTGTTTTTTTATCTTTGAAACAATATAGTTTTTCTAGAGCTATCGTCAACTAGTTACTGTAGGCTTCTCAGAAATAAGTATAGAAAAATAATCAAAAGTAGTAGTTCTTGCAAAATATGAGTCAATTGATGCTTCTATTAAAAATAAAGCATTATTCATTGTATCTGTTCTATTTGAGAACGGTGAAAGAAATTAAAATCCCGATGTAAAATTGGCTAGCAAATAACTAGCAATATTCGTAACGATAAAGACAATCGCTGTGTTTATCTTAGCGACAAGTCGTTGAGATAAAGACATTAATTTTTCCATGATGTTCGCTTGCTAGAAAAGCTAATACAAAGGTGTATCACATTATCGTATTACTTACTTGTTCATATTATGCTATATTACTATTTCTGTTAATATTATATTACGTTTGCATGTCAAAAACTTATTTACTTACTAGATTTATAAATGGCTTTGTAAACCAACTTTACACAACACACGTTACTGGTATTGTGGTTTATCCTCCTCCGGCTAATTGCCATCTAGAGGCCACATTACCAAGGCCGCAAAGTCTGGTTTACCTTTATAAGGAGCGTCATAACCCGCTCTACGGACCGAGAGTAAGGTGAGTTTGGGAAAAACGAAGATATGTTAGAGTGAAAGATAGAAGAAGTTGTGTTAGAAAGATAGGATAGAGAAAGCGGACAGGATTGCACACAATGTTGCAAACGAAGGTGTAAAAGCGCTGTTAGTCGAACCGAGAGACTTTAAGAGTTCATTTGATATCAACTTTTTCTTTGTCTCAACATTTTTTTTATTTTTTTTTTGTTTCAACATACGTTACTCAGAGTAACAGATTTCTATTCCCGGTGGGAAATGAGCTAGCGACTAGCGAGCGACTAGCGAGCGACTAGCTAGCTCTTTAGCAATTTTGAAGCAATTTTTTTTTTTCTTATTTTATTTTTTTCTAATATCTTTAACATCTTAAAAAATTCGATTTTTACTGTTGAATCTATTATAATTATGAGGTAATTGAACTTTAAAAATTGCGATTTTGTAGCAATGCGTCGCTAGCTAAATATCGTAGCTTTGTAGTTCGCTACAAAATATCTACATCTATACATAATCTATAGCTGGTTGATAGCTACATATCAAAATTTTTTAGACAACGATTTTATTACGGTATGACACTAGCTATAATAGCCAGTGGGCCTTTATCTTATTAAGCTAGCTGTCCTCATAGCCAAACAGCTGTCTTTATCTGTACAAATATCGATAGCTTTTCGCTTACTTAAAATAGATAGCGATCCTCGTGAGGATGATGCGTAATTTGCCAGCAGTATAGATTGCCTATATATTTAAAGTTATGTTTTTATCAGCTACAAAGCTACAATATGTAACTATCTACATATTGTTTTAAAACCTAAACTAAAAATCCGATGTGAAAATACATTTTATTATAGCAATATATAACTAGAGCAACAATGTAGATGTAGGATTGTCGATTGTTTATAGTTGCTATTTTTTATAGTTCATAGCAAAATTTGCTATGAACTATAAAAAATAGCAATTTTTTTGCATTTATCATTTTTAAATTTACAGTGTATATTGTAAATTTAACATTAATAGAAAACATAAAAAATTCAAACTATTATTTCCACAGTAAGCAATACTTGTCAATGCTTTTCTGTGCGTCGTTCATTTCCAATCGAAATGAACTATTTTTAATAGTTAAAAAAAAAAAAAAAAACAAAGTCAGTCATAGCGCTATAACATATAACATTACATACTTGGATAGGCTTTTAGGATATATGCTCCATATCTCTTACACAGTGGCGTTCCTAGTTATGGTGTCACCCGGGGCGGCAAATAGGGTGTCACCCATATATTATATGTAATTATTTTTATATACGAAATTATTAAAGCAGTATTTAGAAACGTTGACACATGTAATTTTAAACCTTATTTTCGACAATAATAATTTAGTGTCTATAACTCTCTATAAATAATTCTCTTCTATAACAGAGAAAATAATTATTTGAAAATAAATTGTTGCCAAATAATTATTATCTCTGTTTTAGACGATAATAAATTATTATCATCTAAAATCGTCTAAAATCAGCTTTATTTTTTTATATGCTTAAAAAAACAGTAGTACCTGGATTTGATTTGATTTTAAAGTATAATAATAAAATAGCAAACCTACTGATTTTTTAACTTCTTATCTGTGAAAAATAAGTTAGACGTTCACTTACCCTTCGTTAAATACGCAGATCTGTCCTACAAATGAATCTATGCCACTGATGTGTTCATGTATAACAACATATTAATGTACTTAATTATTTACTATCTATATGAACTAAATATATTTTTTAAAATAATATGCACAAAAGTTTGAACTTTGTATAGTTTTTATTCACTATGCAATCACAACACTAATTTTTTATCACAAAACTAAATTTTTCAATCATTAAACTAAATTTTTCCATCACTAAATTATTTCTTTAATCACTAAACTAAATGTTTTTATCACTAAACTAAATGTTTTTATCACTAAACTAAATGTTTTTATCACTAAACTAAATGTTTTTATCACTAAACTAAATGTTTTTATCACTAAACTAAATGTTTTTATCACTAAACTAAATGTTTTTATCACTAAACTAAATGTTTTTATCACTAAACTAAATGTTTTTATCACTAAACTAAATGTTTTTATCACTAAACTAAATTTTTTTATCACTAAACTAAATGTTTTTATCACTAAACTAAATGTTTTTATCACTAAACTAAATTTTTCAAACACTAAACTAAATTTTTTAATCATTATATAATTATTATCCTAAATTTTCATAACACTTAACCTTTAAAATGCTCCTTTTCTAACTTTTAATCTTGCAAATTTATCAATTACGTTATCAAAGTCAATGCTTTTTCTCAAACTCACTCTCTATATATAATATTGCAAGATCAGAAATTCTCGATTGGCCCATAGTTGATCGTAAATAATTTTTTATCAGTTTTAATTTTGAAAAGCTCCTTTCTCATGATGCAACGGACACGCAAATAGTTAAGAATAATCTTAGGGTGAGAGAAAGCATTGGAAGCGTTTCTGTGAAGTCCCATTCTGTGATGAAAGTCAAAATATCTAAAGCTGTCCAATTTTTAACTACTTCCAAATTAATTCCTGCTGCTTTAAGATGTCGCTTGAGTTATGGAATTTCCAAAAATAGTTCATCATGGGATATTTCATCATAAAATGAAGGTAATTTTTTAATAGATAACGTCAAGTCTTCTTCATTATTATGTTCAGAAACTAAAAGTTTAGCTTGGACAATTCATGCTCCTTTAATATAGGGTCATACGTTGAAAGCAAATTCACTAATTCTAAAAAATTATCTTTATTCAAAGACAATTTATCCTCCTGATGCCCACGAAATGGCAAATTTTGCTTAGCAAGAAACAAAGTTACATCTAAGAGCCTATATAATATGTTTCGCCATTTTTTCTTTTCATTTTCTGTAAAAGAAATAATTTCGGTATCGATTGTATTATTAGATTTTAAATTTGATTCCAGAATCTTCCATTTTTCCAAATATCGCAAATGATTGTCAGATGATTCATGCTCATATACTTTTGGATTTAATTTCCACCATTTTTGAAATCCAGTGACGAATTTTGATGTCAAATTGGTAATATTACTGGCAAATAATCGACAACAAAAACAGTATAAGTTTCCACTGTTGGGTGAATATACCATCCTTAAACGTAAAATTTTTTCACCATTTTTCATTTGTTTATAAAATCATTCAGAGGAAAGGTGACGATCATGGCCTTTCATTTGAGTGACATTTCGTTGTATTACATTAAATGGTCCATCTTTGTTTTGAAATGTAGAACTTCCCTTTTTAATAATCTCAATTCGAAGATGGTCTTGAAGCGGTAATTTCCAAAAATAGACGTCAGAAAAGATTTTAAAGTTAGTTTTTCCATCACGTTTCTCTAAATCGGTGATTTCTAATACTTGTGGAGATTCAGCTTCATTTTCTTAGTCGTTTTTTTCCATGTCAACAGTGAAGGTGCTATTATTAGAACCTTCATTTTCACTTTCTTCTACTACTAATGGAGTTTGTTTCAAAGTACTATCTTTTGAAGAACATTGGCCGTCATTTGGGTTATCTATTTATTGAAGTATTGACCTTGCATATTTTTTAAGGGATTTAAGTTTAGCTTCCTTTAATTTTCTTTGTTGATGTCCATTTAATCTCTTCATTTTATGCACCCCACGCGGCATTGTTATACAAAATATTTAAAACTTTAAACTAAATATTAAAACAAAATTTTAAAACTTACAATTTAAGCATTATAAACTTTTTAAATTAAATGGTATTTATTAAGCAATAAAAATGAAAAATTAAAACAGTAATATGTAATATGGCAAATTTTTAAAACTGTTATCATAAACAAAGAATATGTTTTCGAATGTTTTAGTTCGAATTAGGTGGTTTTGATATTCTGCAATGTGATGCAGTACTAACATTGAAAAAATATACGAATAAGACTAAAAAAGCTGATAAAGTGAAAAACGGATAAAATCGCACTCACACAAAGTTATCCAAACCCAAACAAAATTTGAGTATGTTTTGATTATGAAGAATTTTTTTAGACGACATTAAGTCTTTATTTCATTTTGTTTATATTATAAGAAGAAAGCTAAGCGATTATATTTTCTGAATAATGATAACTATATCTTTCAGCATTCTGCATTTCGTAGGTCGTGTAAATAAATACCCACTTATTTTTTTATGTAAGACTGTTTAATTATAAACCAAAATAAAATATAAGATATTAATAAATTGGGTGTCACCCAAAAGTGGATGACACCCCGCCCCCCGTAGGTACGCCACTGCTCTTACAAGATATCAATTATAAAAAATAAAAAATATTACTTAAATATAAATAAATAAAACACAATCTAAAATTAATTTTATTTTTTTATATTTTTAGGTATTCCTGCGTTAATTGTTATAACTACAGGCATTTTAAAACCAGATCAGTTGGGAAACCATAAAATGTGAGTTCATAAAGTTATGCTTGATTTTTTTTCTTTTGCTTTACACACACACACACACACTTACACACACAAAATCACAGCATAGTAGGGTTATGGCTTTTTTTTGACGCATATTCTTCAGTCATAGATTGATGAATATTTGTACAAAACTAATGAAAAAAACATTAATTCAATTTTCTTGTTATAAATGGTCACCCACAAACCTAAAACTCAAATTTACCTTATATGCGTACGGAAAAAATTTCAAACAATGCATTTCAAACTGCATTGTAAAATTGCTCAGTAAACAAATGATCAGCCCATCTATAAGAGATGATTCTAAAAATATCAAGTAGTGAGTTTCTTCTTTCTGGTAAAAGAATAAAGGCAAATTCCTATACTAGAGAGATAGAAGAAGAATTAAAATTGTATATTTATGGTTCTTTCAGTTTTTTTTAGTAAAATGTCTTTGTGAGTGGCTGACAATCCTATCCATTTTCCAGTGTTTATATTTTCTTGAAACCCACAGTGTACTCTACTAAAAGTAAACAAATTTAAATATTCAAAACTAGTTTTAAAATGATTAATATAACCTTAATATTACTACTCTCTGAACA
>NC_061157.1:65079411-65115357 GCF_022113875.1 Hydra vulgaris
CTTCTCTTTTGTTGCAATTTTAATCAAATTTAATTTTTTGTTGAAAAATTTTAATACTTTTAAATTATTGTTAATCTTTGATATAATGCGTTATATTTCAACACTAATATTTATATTATGTTATTAGTTATATTGTAACTAACGTATTTAAAATTCTTGTTATGTACTTAGCTACTCTTCATTTTTTATATTAGCTGACAATTTTTTAGTGTAAATTTTATGATGGGGCTTGTTGATAAGACAATTTATGTCTTCTGCTTGCTCCAGTTCTCTTATTAACACGATTTATTTCATTGTAAATTTTAATATATGACAAAACTCTTTGCTTAAAAAATTAAAAAAAATAAAAAAATATCAGTGTTCAACCCTGAACCTTATAATTCAATTTTTTTTAATTATGGTGGGAGGGGGGCGGAGGGAAGGGGAATGTATATCACCATCCCCTCTTCCTCGGAGGCGGAATTTTTAGGTAAACTAGGTTGGCATTCTTGGCGAGTGTTGTTCTTGGGTCAGCTAGGTTGGCATAATCAGAATCAATGATAACCGTGATTAAGATAGAAAACGCATAATGCCATTTTGTCTCGGTCACGCAAGCAAATGAAAAATTTATGAGTATGCTCTTAGGTGCTTAATAAGGGAGGAGACGTTTATTCATTATTATTTGTTATCAACAAAAAACAACAACTCAAAATTTAAAAAATTAGAAAAAATATATATCCGTCACTGATATAATATAAGTTTTCAGTGAAATCTTTAAAAATTGTCGACCATCAAAAAATCTCATAAATCTCAATTTTTCAAAATTGGTTAATAAAAAACTTATACAAATAATGAATCACTATAAAAAACAAATATACTGACAAAGTATTATTGCTCCATGACTGGCAATTCGATAAATGTTTAACCAGTTCCAATATAGCGTGGCCTATAAAATTTTTCTTTTTACAACCAAATTGGTTACAATATAACACTGTTTCAAGTTAAATGTTTATAAAGTCTGTTATAGATAATGCATTCAATTAATTTTGAAAAGGTCTGTAGTTTAAAAACTTTAATTTTATTACCAGATTTGAAAATAGTTGTAAATTACACTATAATTTGTTCTTCACCTGAACGTTTTTTTTCCGACAATAAAAGCATTTCGTAGTTCACTTTAGTTTAAGTTAAGTTCGTCTATAATTATATCAGTCGCGGTAAGATTTGCATCGAAGCATTTTTTACAAAAGGAATACTTACTGCTATGTTTAGACTTATTAAGATAAAAATTGTTTGGTTTCTGAATATAAAGTCTAATGTTTTAAATGATATTTCCATCTATAAAAAGTTTTTGTGGAAAGTTGTTTTTGAAACTTTTTTTTTTCCCAATTACTTTCATAATGAATCATTATTATCGTTAAAGAAAAAATACGGACTCTAAAAACACGGACACTCAAAAATACAGACATACTCAAAAAGCAAAAAATTTCTTTATTCTGAAAAAAATTTAGAAATTTTAGGAACTTTCTGAAAATTATACATTTCAAGTTTAAAAAACTAACATTTATTAAAAAATATTTTTGTCTTCCATGAGCGTAAGGTGTACCAAAAAAATGATAACAATACCTCTTAAGTTGTTCTCTAAAGAGGTCTAAAGAGTACTAAAAGTACGTTTTTTAATTGTGCAAAAATGATACCTGTAAAATTTCATTTAAAAAAATGTATTTTTTAGGAAAAAAATCACAGTTAGCAGAAACTATTTTTGAAATATTTATTTTAGATAATTACAAATTTTTAATGCTGTTTTTTTGTCAAGTTTTTTTTGACACTTTTTATGGTGACCAGCATGAGGTTCGGTTTCATGTAGTACTGTAGCCATCAACAATGACTTTGATCATTTAGATATTCCTTTCCGCACATATATTGACACATTCCATCAGCTTCAAATTTTTTTTAAATTTGAAGCTGATTGAATGTTTTGTACCAAATGTCTGATTAGCATACCTTTACAGGCGTTACCATAAACAGGGTCCAGCTCTGGAAACCTAAAAATTCAGTAACCTTCGACGACCTGCTAATAAACATTAGCTTCAATTTCCTCATATAAAACTGCTCAAGGATATAACACTCTACTAACATCTCGAATATTTTCATTACCTTCTCTTTAACATCATCATCAACAAGAATTAGCATAACTAACTGCTCTATTAAATACCAAAAATGGTGCTGCATGTTGACAAGGAGAGCCTGTATTAGTTTTGGGTAGAGGTTTCTTATTTCAAACAAAAATTTAAAAGCAGCCAATTCCTTTAAAGTTAACTTGCTCACCATATAGGATTCTAAGAATCAGAGTCTCCAAATACATTAAATCAAGCATAATAAGATTTGACAAGTTTACTGTTTGAGAAATTTCTTCCTAAGACATTTTAAACTAAAATGTATGGGTGAAAAGCTACAACTAAAAATCTTGCATTTTTCAAGAGACAAAGTAAAATAGATAGGAAAAACAGCAAGATCTTTTTTTAAATTAGTACGTTATTTAGATTTTATTATTAAAAACAAACAAAAAGTATAGATGTTAAAAGATATTCTACCATAAATAGTCTGCTTCTTCTTTCCACTTTTTTCGTGTCAAAGACATATGCTGTTCTTTCATCTACAGCTTCAGCCTATTTTACAGGAAAAGTAACAATAGAAAATACGAAAATAATAGATTTTTAAAAGATGATGAACAACATACCTTTTCAACTTTAAGAGTAATACAACACTATCAGGAGTAGACCAACAACTGAAGCTGAAATTTCTGATAGCGACAATGATTTAGAATTGAGTGATGATTATTATAATAACTATTTTTTTTATGTAATTTTTTGTTTTAAAATACTTTGAAATATTTACTAAATATGGTCACTATGAGTAACACTCATGAATAAAACAAACATAATGCTTAAAATTACCAAAAAGCTTTAAAACTTTGAGAAAACGTTTAGCAGATTTGAACCTGAATGATTTTACAAACTATATATCTGATCACGTTTTCAATGCTTGGGAACTGGTTATTTGGATACTAGAGAAATTATTAGTCTGTATCATCCTCTTTTTTCCTTTATGTGTGTGTTTCTTGTGAGGAAAACCAATATAAGAAAATACTATAAATTACTAAACTATAAATTAGATTCTTTAGTTATTCAATCATTCATTAAATAATTGTATTATTTACTAAATCTTTTATAATATTTTAACTATATGTAAAAAGCATGAGTATGAAAAGAAATATGTGTGTAGTAAATATCACAAATTTGTATGTAGAACATATTACAGTAACACATAGAGCATGACAACAAAATTGTATGTAGTAAAAAGGTATAGTGTAATTTTTATTTGACAAAGACAATTTTACAGATGTTACAGATGTGTAAGCTCAGATGTATAGGTTCAGATGTATAGACTCAGATGTAAAGACTCAGATGTATAGACTCAGATGTAAAGACTCAGATGTATAGACTCAGATGTATAGGCTCAGATGTATAGGCTTAGATGTATAGACTTTTTGCTTAGAAAAAAAGCATAAGATAAGCATACTATTAATTCTTATTCTAAACAAGGTTCTTGAGCACAGTTCTATTAATACTAGAATTCTTTAGGCATATTTGATGCATAAAAATTATTAAGTTAAGATATTGTATTGCAAAACAAACATAACAGAAAAGTGTTTTTTATTTCTTGCTATATATATGTAAATGTGCTAAGGTATATAAATGTATGTATGAATTTAAATATAAATGCAAATATACGTATAAATATAAATGCGCATAGATATACAAAAGTTTGTAAATTTTATACAGTGACGGATTGAGGTTTAGTGTGGCGGTAGGGAGGGAACAAGTCAATGAACAGGGGCGACCGGGGTTGGGTGTGGTCTTTTAAACCCCAGAAATTATTTTCATGACTAAAAAACTTTATAAGTGTTTTTATGTGACTTTTATTATACATATTACATACATATAAGACACTAAATAACCTAATTTTTTTTTTGAGTTTCTTTTGTTTTATTTTAGTTAACAATTATCTTTTATAAAATAAGAAACATTTAACATTACTGAAATAGCTCGGTCATTTATAAATGTATTTAACTAGACATATTGCAAAAGTAAGCGTTTAAAAAAAAAATCACGTTTCTTTTTGGCATGATGTTAGATTAACTGAATTTAAAGAAAGACGTTTTCTTTAAATTCAGTTTATACATCTAGTTTGGCACATTTTTCACTAATAAATGGTTCAACTGCTTAATGCAGAACTTCAAAAGCTTTATCGTTACTCATATCTAAAAACTTTTTTTTTGTAACATCAATCAACTGTTTTGCAAATAAAACATCTATATTTTCTCGTTGCTTAATAAATAACACAAAAAGATTAATTAACAACTTTGGCAAAAATAACATTAGAAAAACAAATTAACGTTTTTTTTTTATTAAAACTGATAATCCAATAGCTTCTGCTCTAACATTACCTGTATGTTCTTTAGATTCTCCTAGATTTATATCTTCTAGAGTGGCTAGATTAGCAGAAAAGATTCAACATTAGCATCAACTGCATGCTTCCGTCTTGCTCATCTTATATCAGAAAGTCGTTTCAGAGTGTCTACTGTTGATTCATTTAGACGTTTCTGGTGCTCTTGGAGAATATGAAGTTGTGGTAAACTAGACGTAGGATACGTATACAATTTTTTTGCTGTGCCTAAAAACATCTAGACATAGCTGTTTACAGACATTGCTTCGATAATTACCAAATTTAAAAAATGAGCACAACAATGAACATAGATGGCATTTGGTGAAAGCGCTTTTATTCGAGTTTAAAGACCACTTTTAATTCCAAACATTCTTTAAACACCATCATATGCTTGTACTCTGCAGAGTTTAATATCAATGTTTCTCTTTTCAGAACTTAATATCAATGTTTCGAAAGAAAATATTTTAAAACGTCTGTTTTAAAATAATTTCTCTCTCTTTCCATTTGTATTTATTTTTATTCTTTTCATTTTGTTTTTCATTGGTAATTTTAATTTATAATTTTTTTGTGAATGTTTTAGGGAGCGTCGTTTGATCGTTCTTGGGGGATCGTTTTACAATAATTTTTTTCTCGTTCCCACGGCCTATACTAAATCCGCCACTGGTTTTTAAGACTTGCAGATTTTTGTATTACTGAACATTCATTCTATGCATTCATTAGTCTCAAACTTATGCAAAAAATTTTGCATAAGCATACAGGAGTCTATCTTATAGAATCCATATGCTTCTCAAAAAATATGTCATGCTTATACATAATGCATGTCACTAATATAATGCACTAATATAATGCACTAATATAATGCACTAATATAATGCACTAATATAATGCACTAATATAATGCACTAATATAATGCACTAATATAATGCACTAATATAATGCACTAATATAATGCACTAATATAATGCACTAATATAATATTATTCAACTAGGGATCATAAATAGTTTTATTAAAAACAAAATATAACATTGAAAAACAAAATATAACATTGAAAAACAAAATATAACATTGAAAAACAAAATATAACATTGAAAAACAAAATATAACATTTATTTTCAATAAGTTTTTTTTTCAAATTTTACAATAGCTATTTTGACAATAACTTTTTTTTCTAATAATTTTGGAAAAACTTGAGATGTTATCACTATGGAAAACAAAATTTTTTTGAAAAAGATTATTTTGAAAAACTTTACCAAAAATCCATAATGGTGCAAAAGTGGTGTAAAAAAACACCTAATTTTTGTGTTCTTAAAACACTTTACCTTGATGTTGATTTAAGAACCATGAATTTATATCTTTTTTTTTAATCATTTAAAAAAAAAGATATAAGCGTTTTTTTTTAAATAAGTTGAAATTTACGAGGAAATTTAAAAAGTCTAAACTAAAAATAACAAGTTTAAAATAAATTTTTAAAAATATAATGATAAAAAGGTCAAAAAAGTTTTAAGTAGTTAGAAACATGTCCTTAAAATTTCAAATCAAAAGCCTTGTTCAATTAGAAGAAATCTACTCCCGGACGTGATCCCAACCAGATAAAGCTCTATACATCAAAGCAACTATGGCATCACAATGTGAGAGTAGTGCAGGCGGTTAGAGTCAAGATGAAAGTGAAACAATGTAATACAGTGTAAAAAGTTACTGTCTCTACTGCTCTCCATTTTAACAGGTATCAGACTAAAACTACTATATAGTACACTATAACAAGTATTGTCATATTATTTTCATTTTTTATAATTGTGTTATAATAATATCAGACGGATCCAAAAGGTTTTGGTGGGAGGAGGGAATTATGCTGAAATATTTTTGTATTTTGTACCACATTTCACTTTCAGATTCTGGTAGGGGGGGAGGGAGACCCCATTCTCTCCTAGATCTGTCACTGAATAATATAGTTGGTAGTTTGGTGCTAAACCCACACCTAATCCTAGGATCTTTACTTAGATTCAATCTGATTCATTTAAAACAAATTGTTATTATAGTTTATAATTATTTCAATTTTGTTATGAATAACTTGTGCAAGTTACGCTCTCAGCTCAGTCGACTTTTGACATTTTTCTAAGCAGTTTCTGTATTTATTTTTATTGTTCTAGGTTTTACCTTTAGCATTAAGACTGTATACCAAATATTTTTTAAACAGGAATCTTCATTAAATCATGCACATACAGTTCAAGCGTTATTCCGTTGTTCCTTTGGTTGAGACGTAGAAACATTACTTGATGATTAGCAAAAACAAAAAATAATTTAAGAAATCAATAAATTTCAGAAAGAATTATTAATATTGTTTATTTGATTGTCAAACAAAATTTGGCATTTCGGGGAGATTTAAAAGAGGCTGTATTTGACTTAAATGAGATTGGTTTGTTCTAGGGTAACTATTTGGAATAGTTAAGCTTGTTGCTAAATATGATCCAGTTCTTTTCAATCATTTACAGCATTGTAAAAGAGAGTTTTTGACGGAGCAGTAAATATGTCCGGAAAATATAAAAGGCTTTCAGCAATTTTCACCCATTGATATGCACACTTACTTAGTTGTTAATGATTAAATTTTGAGGTTGAATGCAAACTCTTGGATTCAACCTTATATTTTGTTAGTATGTTACAATTAACAGCAAATTTTTTTTTATTTCTGATTCATAAAAAATTTCTGATTCATACAAAAGAGTGGAAGCTTGGAGAATTACTTTAATTTATAATCAATCAGGCGATGATAAACCCCGTCGTGTACGAAAACTAGGTCCAACAAGATGGAAGAGTAAAAGTCAAGCACTGAATGAAATCTTTCTTAAAGTTAAAAATTCTCATTTTAGTAATCATTGTTTGAAAAATTTAGTTGAAGCTCTTCATTTCTTTGGTTATAGCAAAGACATTGATCCGACAACTGCAACAACTGAACGAGACTTTTTATAACAATCGCAAAAATGGAAAACAATTTTAAAAGCCTTTATATTCATGAACATTTTTAAAATTACAACACTTGTTTCAAAATATTTTCAAAATTAAAACCTTAATTATGTTTCGGTAGGGAATAAAATCGCAAAATTAATTGTTGACACATGCTGATAATTGATCAGGTAAATTTGCTAAAATTTTAAAAGAAACTGGACAATTTACAAAAATAATTGATAACGAAACAGATGATTTTGAACATTTTTTCGTTGAATTAAAGTTTCCTGAAAAACAAAAAAAGACTAAAAAAGGGAATGACTGGAGAACTAGCATCGGATAAAGTTCCACATGATCAAATATCAGCATTTAGAGGTTATGTATTTAGTTTTATATTTGACAATTTAAAATTCACATTCATTTTCAAAAATTGGCATATTTTGATCCTAAAAGTTTTAAAGATATAAACAGCAGAACTTCTACTATTAATAACACAAATCTAAAATTTATGACTGATATGATTAAAGTTTATGTTTCTACATTAGGAGAAGAACTTGATCATTTTGCAACTTCATGTGATAATTTGTTGTCTGCAAAATGTGAATTTTTGAAAAGGGTGAACGGTTCCAGGACAACGAAAATGAGTTCAATTTGGATTTTAGTAATGAAAATAAAAATAAAAAAAGTTGAGAAAGATGATAATAGTAATACTTAACTAGAATAACAAAATAATTAATTAACTAATTAAAATAATAGTAATACTTAACTAGAATAACAAAATAATTAATTAACTAATTAAAATAATAGTAATACTTAACTAGAATAACAAAATTTAGGAACAGAGTTAGAAGATAATAATACAAATGTTTGTAAAAATGGCATTGTGCTTTTGCTGCACAATTTAAGCTATCACACTAGCTCATATAGCAATCTATACTTAGCATACATCAATTTACTGGCATGCACTCAAGTTAATTGTAAAAGAGCATTTTCAAAATTAATAATTATTAAAAATTGGTCAAGATCAGCCATGAACCAACACCTACTCGAGTCATTACTTCTGATAAGTACTAAAACAACCATGCTTCTTGACCACAAAACTGACACCTTGGCAGTTTCATCTCAAGTATTTTGGAAAATGTTAATATAACTAAGGATTGTGCAAATGTGTTTAAAATTAGACACTGTTTGTGTTTAATATTTAAACTCTACTTTATACATACATTAAAATAAAGGCTATAAAATTTTAAATAAGATACTTTAAAAAACAATACTTTGACATTATGTTAAAATAACTAAAACAACTACTTTAAATATGGTATACCACATAAAATTTGAGTAGTTCAAGGATCGACAGAGTTTTAAACTGAAACTTATACTAACCTAAAAGAAAATCAATCCTGACTCATTTTGGAACGTAAATAGGTTTCTATAAGCTTCAATTTGGAAAATGATCTTTCTGTACTTGCTTTGGAAACTAGTAAAGTAAAATTCGATATCAAATTAAAAGATTTAGAAAAATTTTTTATTAAAGAATTTGCAGTATGGTATTGCAAAATTTCAAATGCAACCATTGATTTTTCAGCTCTCACTTTTAGAAAAGTATTTATTTTTAAATACAACTCTTCATGATTCACATCCAGTTCTTTCATATTTGGTTTTGTTAAGGCGATTTTTAGGTTTTAACAAGCATTTTACAGTTTGTATAGAAGCATCAACATGCAGCTTCTCTGTGCAGATCAAAAAACCATATATTTCATAAAGAAAAGCTCTGGCAGCACCTATAATTACATTGAAAAATTCAATATGGAATTTTGTTTTCCACTCAAAGGTGAATCAACAACTTCATAATTAAACAAGCGTTTTTTGACATACCCGTACTAGTGAAAAAATTGGATCAGAACAGAGTTTTAGCAAAATTTCTTCTGCTGAAGTTATGAGTGCTTCAAATGACTCATCGCTTCGGAATTTAAAAAAAAATTGTTTTGTAGCATCTGCCAACTTTATTATTACTGCTATTTCTACTGAAGGATTTTTCATATACTTACTTACTGTGTTAATTTGGAACAATATATTAACCAAATTATTAGTGACAGTATAAACTCAAAATTAGATTTTTTTGGTAGCAAGGCTGTTTGCTTCAGAAAAAGCAAGATTTGTTGGACATAAATCTGCAACAATTTTCAATGCTTCACAAATTTCATGCAGATTGTTATTTAATGCTTTTATGCTACTAATACAAATTTCCCAGCGTGCATCTCATCAACATGCATTTAATCAGCGTGTAACTCATCAGCCTGTATCTGAAAATAATATTAAAGTTGCTTTACACGTGCTTTAAAATATTTTGTCAATGAATAGTTGATGCAGCAAAAAATGTGAAAGTTTTTTGAGCAGTGTTAAAAAAACTTTATTGCGCAAGCTCCTAATATTTCAGAATCACAAAACATGAGGTTAAACGCATAATTAGCGTATGGGACATAACTCATATTTCTTTCTGGGACATAAAACGCATTTTTTTTAATTAAGACTTGGACACCTTTGTTTTGTCCTTGATAGTTAACACCGTTGTCATGGCTGACCACGACAATTTTTTTCGTCTAAATTATTTGTATTTAAAAATTCTAAAAAACTGTAACTAAACCTAAACCACTGCTATTAGAGATATGCAAAGATCTACAAAAATATTCCTTTATTTTTACTTTTTTTGATTTCAATACAACACCATAAACCAGACAGCTGCTCTATATGACTTGTATCAGGAGTGCAATCTATGATAATAAAAAAATATTTTGCTGCTTTCAAATTAGAGACAATACTTGGAGTATTTTATTTGAAATAAGAGTCATTTCATCCTAAATACTTTTTCCAAATAATTCCCATAGCATTTTTTACCTTTTATGCGTCTCAGATGCTCAGAAATGACTGGATCAAATTTTGAAAGGAGCTTTACTTGGGACAACAAATTCCTATTATTAGACTCATAAGGATTCTTACGATGCTCAAAAAAAAATTAATGACCTTTTAACCAACATTTGAACTATTTCAAGTAAACAATGAAGCAGTGAACGCCATTGGTTCTTTTTATTTTTAATCAATCTCTAACGAGAGCTGTTGATACTAGCAGTGGTTCTTTTTATTTTTAATCAATCTCTAACAAGAGCTGTCGATACTAGCATTCAAGCGGGCTTCAAGACTCAGTAGACTCCTACTCTATTGCTCTATTGGCCTACGTTTTTACAATTTGAAAAATCTTTAGAAGGTGATGGCGAAAATATTACTTTATTCTGAATACAATAAGCAAGCAAATTTCTGGAAACATTATCACAATTAGCAATACGTCTAACTTGCAACCTGTTTTGTCAGCATAAAGTTATATAATCTTAGTAGTACCTTTTTTAATCATGGCAATCCTTTCTTGCTGATTTATTACTCTGGTCATAGCGCTGGATTGCCTGAAAGGTACACCATACTGTTGCTAGGTGCTTCCTACTGCTCAATGTTAAGTTTAGGATTTGAATCAGATAAAGAAGAAACTAAAAACTGTTCAGAAAATATGTTGGATAAGTTATTGGTTTGAATATCCAACAATTGGGCAGAAATATCTAGCGTAGCACTACTGCTAGCTTGGATTCATTTATCAGATTGTATTGAAGCAGCAAAGACGCTGTCAATGGTTTGATTTCTTAAGCTCTGCTGAAAATTGTTTATTTTTTTATCTGTTTTCAGCCCCCTTTATTTATTTTCTCCCATCATTTAGCTCCCAACAATTGTTTTTTTCGATCGCGATAAAAAATATTTAGCAGGCTCAAAAAAGCTTAAAGAACTTAGAAAACACAGGGAAAAGTTAATGTCAAAATTAGTTTAGGTTAATATTTATATGCACGAAGTCAAACATCAACTACGGTTACGACTATACATAATCTATAATAATCCTCTCGCATGTAATATTTAGAAGAAATGTGGCTTTTTAGACTGAAATTAAACCAAAAATTTTACTCAAAATTTTTTTTTGTTATATTGAAAATGTAACGTTATTTGGTTGAACCGACGGTCTTTCTTGATAATTACCCTAAGTACAGCCTCGTTTTAAAATTTAAGGCTTTAGATCAATAAAGATAGCTAGCGCATATTTTAATTTACAAATGCACGAATGCACGGACATTGATTGGTCAGTTAAACTATTTTTTTTTTTTAAGTTTTAAAAGATTAATTTAGTTGCAATGGTTTGTTCATGTTATGTTGTTTGATGTATATTTATATAATTTATATAAAAATCACAACAATGTTTATGGTCAAAATTTATTAAAAGATGTTGCTCAGCATTTTAATGAAGGATAAAAATCATAAATGTCATAAAACAAATATGTGTAAAAACACAAATATGTGTAAAGACATATGTTTGTAAAACAAAAATGTGTAAATTTTCATAAACCATTAAGTAACATGTGAAATGCCTTTGATTAATAAATAGTTTATTTTTGAGTTCGTTGGTAATTTTTGATGAAATAATATTTATTTCTACCTTGCTATATGCTGAGTTTAAAATTCGAACCTTAGGGTTACTAGCAGAGTTTTTTTTTGTTCTTTTTAATTAAAAAAAACATCAAGAAGATTCGTATATCTAGGTTTAATTGAAAACATCATGACTATGAACACAAACTTATCTTCTTTATTTGTTTTATCTTTTAATTTTAGTTTTAATTTAAGTAACTTAATTATATTTGATGTTTTGTCAGGATTTATAAGTATTTTCTTTGATATTTGTTTTAAATTTGCATCATTTGTATATTATTTTAGAACGTGTTTTTAATTTTCTAAACTTTATTGTTTTAAATAGATATATTTTATCTTTTCGATACTTGAATTTTATTCATGTATCGAAAAGTTCCAATATATCTATTTAAACTTGAAATATCAGTAATGACTGGGTTGAAATAGTAAAAAAAGGTAGTATAAATAAAAAAAAGCCTTCTGATTAGTTAATTGTCGCAAATGCAACAATCAACGAAATGAATAAAAGATCATTGTTAACGGTATTCCAGAATCGGCGAATCCTTTATTAACAAAAAAGAAAGTTGAAAACCAGTGGAAGATAAACGATATTTTGTCGATAATAGAAAAAGACAATGTTAAGTCTGTTTAATATTAGAACATTAAAATTAAAAGTTGTGAGTATACCTGACCCTATTCTTGTTGAACTGATTTAAGTATCAGAAATCCAGTTCTGTTAGCAGCAAAAAATTTAAGAAATAGCAGCACTTATATATTTGTATATATTAGCCCTGATTTAACGGTAGCTGAGAGACAAATAAAATTATGTTAAGAAGGGAGAGGAACAAATTAAATTCTGAATTGGCACCAGCTTTGCTCCTTTGATATGGCATCTGTTGGAATCAAGTACAAAGATTTAAAAAGTCTTTTTAATCAAGCGAATCTTATTGGTGTTAGCGAAACTTGGTTAAAAATTGATTAATTGTGAACATAAATGGATATAATCTTTACAGAAAAGACCAATGTGATGGTAGCAGAGGATACGTTTTTATGTATGTCTTTATGTTGGTAATTCAATTGATTCAAATGAAATTAATGAAGGTTGCTTTGGTTCAAGCAAAATTCTACAATATAAAATGTAGAATTTTGCTAATACAATACACGACTATAGAATGTATAGTCGTGTATTTCGGTAAAGAAAAATACATAGTTGGTTGTCCGTATAGTCCGAGTGATTCAACTGATATGGATGATTTTGATTTAGTTTTTCAAGAAGCAAGAAAATTTGTTGATAAGAGAGGATTTAAATATGTTTTAATAATGGGAGATTTAAATTTTCCGTCAATCTGTTGGTCTAATGGTAGTGCATCTTCAATCAAAAACGATAATGACATTAACCAAAAAATTCGTAAATCTGTTAAACAAAACCTTTCTATGTCAACATGTAAATGTCCCACATTTCAAATGCCAAATGAAGTTGCATCAAATACGTTAGGTGTAATTTTTACAACTAAATCTGGCAACGTGTGTGCAGTACAAATAAAATTCTTGCTAGGAAATATTGACAAGGGGCATTTGCTTATCTTTTTTGATTGCTGTTTAAAAAATAAAGTAAATACTTCCAAAAGACATGTATATTCTTTTATAAAAAAATAAAAATTCGACAAAATATCACAATTCATTTCAAATGTTGACTGGGTCAATTTATTTGAGAAAAAACAGGTCCAGGAGATGAGTTGATGGTCCAGGAGATGAGTTGATGGTCGAGGAGATGAGTTGATGGTCCAGGAGATGAGTTGATGGTCCAGGAGATGAGTTGATGGTCCAGGAGATGAGTATGATGAGTTAATTTATTATATCAGAGTAGCAAATAATTCATTCCAATTGTTGATGTGGATAAATTTGAACTCCGTGGATAAATAAAGAATTAAAAAATCTTATCAGAAAAAAAAAGAATCTACGTTTTACAAACTGTGCTGGTAAATGGAAAGATGTGAATTTGGGTAATGAGTACAAAAAATTATATCGTCTTGTAAAATTAGAAGTGAAAAATTCCCGTCTCGCTTACGAAAGAGATTTAATATTGAAATCTAAGAAAAATCTTAAATTGCTCTATAAATACATTACCAATCAGTTAAATGTAAAAGAGTCATTAAAGGTTTGATGGAAAATTATCTCAAGATCAGTTGGAACTTTCAAATATTTTAAATAAATGCTTTCAGGATGTTTTCACAATTGAAGACCAAGGTAAACTTCCTTTCTTTGAATCAAGAGTACAAAACGATTTTTTACTGATTTTTTTCCTGAAGAAATAACATGCAATAATGCTTAATTGACTTCAAAAACTTGATCAAAGCAAAGCATTTGGTCCGGACAATCTTCATCCAGCACTGCTCAAAAATTCATCAAATGGTTTTGCTCTACCAATTACATTGCCTTTTAGGGAATCTTTAGTTACTAGTCAACTGCCGATTCAATTTAGATCTGCAAACGTAACTCCATTTTACAAAAAAGGCGATAAAATAGAAGCAACAAGTTATCGTCCAGTTTACCTCACTTCAGTTCCGTGTAAGATACTAGAAGGAATAGTCCGAAGTAAAATTGAAATTTTTTTTTATAATTCAACGGTACACCAGTTGATGTTGTTTTGCTAGATTTCGCAAAAGCTTTTGATACTGTTGCGCATAAAAGTCTGATATTAAAGTTAAAAGCATATGGATTCACTGGTCCTTTTTTGAAATGTTGGATTAAATTATTCCTAAAAAATGAAAGACAAAGAATAGTTAAAGGTGAAATAGTATCAAGCTGGGTCGACATTTTAAGTGGTGTGGTACAAGGTTCAGTTATTGGTCCTTTCTTTTTTGTTATTTATATTAACGACTTACCTATGATAATGAAAAATATCACAAAGTTATATGCAGATGATACTAGGATTTTAACAAGTGTAGATTCTGATCTGTGTGTGAGAGAAATTAAAAATGACTTAAATAGAGCCTTTAAATGGACCGAAGGTTGGTATTAAGATTTAACGTAAATAAATGTGTTGTCATGCATTATGGTTTAAGTAACAAAAAGAGTCCCCTTTTTTATTAATGGTGTTCAATTGCTGGAGTTGAAATCTGTAAGAGATCTAGGATATTATTTTCAATACAAATCTTAAATGGAAAGATCAAGCCACCATGCCATACGTTAAAGCAAATCCGATGCTAGGTTGTGTAAAAAAAAAATCATTTGGGAGATTTTACTGTAAGCTTTTACGTTTCTTTTATTTTAATTTGCCCTCTTTTAGAGTTTTCTATTTCAGTTTGGTCTCCGATCTGAAAGAAGATTGTAATGCTATTGAAAGAGTGGAACATAGAGCAACAAAACTTTTACCTTCAATAAGTAACCTTACATATGAAGATTGACTTGTTTCTTTAGACTTAACCACTTTAAATGTAAGAAGAAAAAATGACTTGATTCAATTATATAAATTTGTTTATGGTATTGAAAATATAAAAATTAACAAAGGTTTTTCATTTGTAAATAACAACTTGAAGGGTAACTGTTTTAAATTTTACAAAGAATTTACCAGACTTCCATAAAGAAAACTTTTTTTAATAGAATTGCAAATCTTTGGAACTCGTTCCAAATGAAGTCGTAACAGGAAAATCGGTTTATAATTTTAAAGTCGTTCTTAATGGCTGGTTAAGGAGCAATCAAGCATAACATCTGTCAAAGTGTGCATGAAAACAGACTCAGTGGCCACACGCACAGCAAAAATTTACTATTACTATTACTATTATATAAATTTGGTAATTTGGCTAAACACACAGCGATAACCATCGTATTTAGGTCCTTTTGCACAACCTTTTGAACGATCTGGAAATGTACTTTATTCAATCTGGAAATGTGATTACATTGATTATATACAGTGATATATAGTGAATAATATGTAGCAATGAATAAGTTTTAGTGATTATTTTTGAAAAATTGAATTCAGTGCGCGCAAGAGATTTATTTAGAAAATTATGTGCATAATTATTCGCATGAGTCAGCTGTTCGGAAGACACAGTAATTTGATTGGTGCAAACACCACAACAAAAGGAAAAACCATAAAAAAAAACGTTCTAATTTCTTCTAGTGGTTTCTCTGTGACAAGACCTTTTTATTTTTATTTTTATACTTTATTTCTTAACGATATCTTGACTTGTTAACTTTTCTTTTTTTATATTATCTGTCACATATGTGTCATAAATATTGTAATAAAGAACAAATATATATATATAATTTTGCATTTTACTATTGTGAAGGGTTATTAGTAAATATTTGTAAATTATTGGATTTATGTTGGCATTTTCTTATAAAGTTGTAAATTTTTAAGAAATGGAATCAAAACTAAAAGTAAGAAAAAAACCTTATGCAGAATAACAAACTAGTTATGTTTCTCAGAATGTTGATAAAAAGAAAGAAATGTCCAGAGTAAGATCTAAGAGATATCGAGAAAAATTAAAAGTCGATCCTAATAAAAAAGCAGCTTATGCTGCTAAAGCAAAATTAATAGCTACGCTCAAAAAACAGAAACTTTAAAATCAATCTTAAAGACTAAGTTCATCTTTTAAAAAGTTCAACAAATTGGAAAAGCATTTTAAAATGTTTTAAAACCACTACCAACTTCAAAGAAGAAACAATCTGAAATTCTTTTTATTCATTCAAATAACTCTGCTTGTAAAGATAATTCGCGTCTACCTCCACCATGTTCAGAGCTTTATGGTCTTTCTGAAAGTAATTTTTTAGCAATTGTAAGCTTTTATAATGAAGTTGAAGTTTTCTAAATATCACGAAACGAAAAAGATGACACTTGAATTCAATTATCTGACGGAAAGACATACAATATTCCGATACGTCATTTATATTATACGCTATAGAAAGCTTTCGAGTAATTCAAGGAAAAGCATCAGCACATAAAAATTAAACTCAGCAAATTTTTTGACCTTCGTCCACGCAATGTGAAATCTGTTACAAAATTTCTGCATAATATTTGCGTTTGTAGTTTGCATGAAAATATGCAATTTGCTTTAGATGTATTAAAAAAATCAATTCAAGTGTCTTTAATCAAAGTTGGATCTGAAATGATAAATAACTTTGTTTGTGAACTGTACACATACGATTGCGCATATGAAAAACGCGTTGCATGTAAAAGGTATGAAACAGTTCTATAAACACTAATAGTTAATACATTTGGTTTTGAAGAATCCTGTGACGAGTGGAGAAAGCCTGAAACTATAACTACTGTAACAGAACTCATCCAACACATATCAGCAATACATGATAAGTTTGTTAAACACGCATTTGTTAAAAAAAACCAATCAACAATTTTTTAAGAAACAGAAGGAAGTTTCGATAGTATTAATTCTGAAATTGCGGTAATCCAAGTTGACTGGGCTGAAAACGCTAAATGTTTCTATAAAAATGAACCACCAGCTGCTCGTTTTGGTCAAAATCAAGTTTCAATCATGACCTTGCAGATCTGGAACATTGAATTAAAAACATTTGCCAGAGTTTCTGATTCAACTGATTCAAAGTCTTCAGTTATACCGCAGATTGTCAAAATCCTTCACTATATTTTTGATTGAATCAAAGAAGTACACATGTTCAGCGATAATGCCACTTCTCAGTTCATAAACAAAATAATTATAGCTGCAATTGTTGTGTTTAAAAAACGTTTTCAGAAAAAATTCTTCTGGCATTTCTTTGCAGCAATGCACGGAAAAGGAATGGTTCACAAAATTGGAGCTACTGTTAAGCGAACTGCAGCCCTGAGAATTAAATCTAGTTAAAGCGAGATCAGGGCAGCAGCAGATTTTGCGTTGGCATTACAAGATTTGCAAATATCTGTAATTTATGTCAAAAAACGACACAAGACAACAAAAAATGAACTTGAATTCAGTTCAATTTTAAATAATTCAAGAAAAAACAGCTGTGGCACAATGGTAAGAGTTCTGGATCAGAACCCAGAGATCCGAGGTTCGACGCCAGCTCTAGCCCAATAAGCGACATTGGTACGGAAGGAAGCGTGAACTTTCTGTTAAATGCTCTCCCGCGATGCTCCGTGATAAGACCGCAAGGACTTCTAGGAGCACCTTAAATATCTGCAAAAAAAAAAATCAAAGATATATTAAAATCACATTATTTTTATGTTCAGAATGATAACGCTGTTCCAATGCTATTTTCACCTGAATATAATTAAAATTTATTACAAAATAACAAAACTTTTTAAAATGATTTTAATTCAATTTTTTGTTTCGTCACTGAATGTTGCTTCACTGAATTGGTATTTTTTTCTGTAAAATAAAATGATATTTCTGTAAAATAAAATGATATAAAAACTTAGTTGTCTGTGGCTTTTATGACTGCCTTATTGTCAAATGAATTAATTACAACAAAATAAAATCTAATTAACTTATCAAGAATTAAAATTTCAGCGAAAACTCCATTTAAAAGTATGCTGATAAAAAAACACTTTTTTCCGCGTTGCGTCACTGAACTCATGCTTTATTTTTTCCTATCTGCCACTGTTATGTTAATACAATTGTGTTTAATTCATACTATAAAATTTTATTTCAAGATTGATTTAGAGTAATAAATAATTATTTTTGAGTTATAGAAAAATGTTTATTAAAGAAAATCTCTCCGAATGATGCGTCACTGACCTATGGAATTAGTCATATATATTAGGGTGTCCCAATAAAAAAAAATTTTTGGGTTCTAAATAAATCCTGTTTATACGCATAAAAATGAGCATTTTTATCAAACTTAAGGGTTTAAGGACCATTAGAAGTGTTTGGTGTAAAAACTGAAAAAAAGGCGTTTTTGGATTTTTTGCACGTAAATGATACATTTCCACCTCTTTCTCATTTATTTATATTGAGTTTATAAATAAGGAAGTACCGTATTTTAATACAATTACAGAGATTATATATAATATATTATTTAAATCGATTTAACAATATATTGTATGTTCTTTTGATATATAAATAATCAGTAATATAGAAATAAACAATAAATAATGAAGAAGAACAAGCAGTAAAAAAGGAAAATTTGAAGATATGAAAAAAAAAGTTTAACAATGTGGTAGAAAACCCAAGGAGACCATTGTATCTTTAAAACAGACACAATTTAGATCTTCTGAATACCAGTTGCTCTCAAATGGTGACATTTAAGAAGATATTACCTTATTATTTCCTCAAACCAATTAAGGTATAAGTCAACAAAATCAAATGTTGCTCCATTGAGAAAGGGTGTCAGCTTAAATTTCAACTTCCTAGAGCAAACAAGTATTAAAAATTGCCTTGTCAAAAAAGAAGTAAATATCTGGGGCAGAGCGTGTTTTCTAAAAGACTTGATAAAAAGTTGGACCATTAGAGATAAGATTTTAAAGCTAAACAAAAAATGAAAAAAGCAAACAAATCTTAAAAAGATTTAATGTTAAATTAAAACTTAAAAAGATAATGTTAAAAAGATAAGGAATAAAACAGATTAAAACAGAAATTAGGGAAGATTAAGGAAGATTAGAAGAAGTTTTGATTTCGCATTTAACACTTAATGTCAGTTTATTTATTTTTTGGTAAATAAATAATAATGATAATAATAATAAGATAAACTTAAATATATATAAATAAAAGTTTTTACTTTTAATTGTGTTTTTATATATATATATATATATACATTATTTAGTAGTTTCATTAGACAACCATGTGGGGTAGTTCGTGGGCTATGTCACAAATTAACCAACAGAAAAATTCGGCTTATGTTGCAAAGAAATTCAGTGCAGGCAAATTAATAAAACTTTTAAAAGAAAAGGTAAAATTTTAAATAGTTTATCTGAAGAGTTACACCTGTTAATATTAGGGGACAGATTATTAAAAGCAACAAGTGAAGTCGCTATAAAATTTCATCTTGGTGTAGGAGTTCATACAGTTCATACAGTAATTCTTTCTTTAATTCTAAACAATGCAGGGCATAATTTGGAAGATATTGTTTTGTCAAAAACCCACAGAGAAAGATTTTATACTATCAAAAACAAAGGTAAAGAAATTAGAAATAGTTATTAAAACTCTTTAATCGGTTAGAAACTCTTGCTTCACTTTGATGTTAAATTGTATAACAAATGGCATCTTAAAATAATATTACCGTTAAAATGTGTTAAAGCCACATTATGTGGCTTTAAGTCGTCGACATATATATAAGAGACACATCAGTCATTTAGTGCAAGCGCTAACAGGAAAAACTAAGGCACCAAAAAACAAATGTTCTTAAATTTAAAAAAAAATTGGTATGAAAATTTTCAGGTATGCAATGAAGACATTGGCTCATTCGACAGATTTAATTTGAACATTTTAAAAAACAATTCTTATATTCATCAGATTGCACGAGAAGAAAACTTAGGAAACGTCATTACCCTGAAAACTATTCCAAGATGAGTACAGACTGTATAATATTATGTGAACTAGGTTCTTTCTATTTGGGTAACGAAGTACCAATTTTCTACCTTCATCAACCCCCTTCATGTCATGAAGCTAGATTTATGGCAAATGGAATATATTTATAATTACTTCAACTAACTCATAAGAAACTGAAATTTATGTCAGTCGGGCCAACGTGTTTTATATCGGCTAAAAAATTGCGTCCGCATAACGTAGGAAATGCAATGTTTTAAATGTGCGTAGTGGTTTTCTGCGCTTAGCTTACTCGTTAATTGAGTAAACAAAGCGCAGAAAACCAAAATGCGCATTTGAAACGTAGTTATGCTGAAGTAAATTTTTTAGCCAAATATAACACGTCGGCTCGACGTCGGGCCAACATGTGCTAGTTTTCTCATTTTCATTGTGTTAATTTTTAAACTACTGAACAGTTACTGTTCCGTTGTTTAAAAATTAGCTTAATAATATCCAATTATTTTTAGTTTTGTTTTTTTTTTACTTCTATACTTAATAAATAATGTACACTATTAAAATATTTAAAAATAGTATTTATGGCTAGAGTAAATACTTAGTAAAAAAATTCTACTTATGGTCTGCATTTTTAGACAAAACTGTAAAAGAAAAATTCTTGGCAAACTTTTGAACAAAATACTGTTTACGTGTTTTTATATTACGTTTTTTTACGTTTATATATACTTTTTTGTAGTTATTTTTTTTTTTTTTTTTACGTTTAAGCATTATAAGTATAAAAAATGGAAATGAACTTTTTTTTTTTTTATTACGTTTTTGTTTTTAGGTTTTTTTATTTATTTTTTGCGTTGTTTTTATTAAATTTTTTAATTATGGTTAAGCATTGTAAGTATTAGATATGGAAGTGAACCACGCTCAATAATTTTGCTTGCATTTGCAAAAAACTTTTACTTGATTTGCAAAACAGTTGTTTGTAATTTTATAGGTCTTTTTCTTTTTTAACCACGCTATGGTAATTTGTATAAATATCGCGTACTTTTGAAAACAAACTGCTTGTTATGAAAGTTAGTGATAAAAGTAATAATATATTGAAACAGTTAGTATCACGATAAAAAATGGTTTTAATAGCATTAAAACAGTTTGTATCACGCGAAGAAGTGGTTTTACGAGAAACATGCCAGTTTGTATCGCGCGTAGAAGTGGACGAAAGATTTATTTAAGTTAAAATAGTCAACACAAACAAATCGTAAGTTTCATTATTTTAATTAATATATAAAAATCCCTAACCAATACGCTTTTGTAATTATGTTTTTGATTTATTCATTTATAGTTACTATAAATCAATAAATCTAAAACAAAATTACAAAAGTGCATTGCTAAGAAGTTTTTACTATAAGTATTATTTTTTATTATTTTTTGTTTATATATTTATTTTTGTTATATATAATAAAAATAAAAATAAAAAAATAATAAATCGTCGTCTTTTTTTGATTCATGATTTTATTTTTTAACTTACAAGTCTTGTTATTAGTTTTGGTTTTTAAAAACAAATATAAATATTGAAAAAAGTTTGCCAGATGGAGTTATTTTGACAATAGAATCATGGCAGAAAATGGAAATTTTAGAGGCTAGACTAAGAAAAGTATCTTCTGGATCTGCAATGGAGCAAATGTTATATGAATATTATTTACTTTTATTTAGGTACGCGGAAATTGCGATTTACGGAATCGATTTTTAGCCTAAAATTTTGGTTCTTGTTTTTTTAACTCTTTTTTAGGCAGCGTGAGGCAGACGTAATTTTGTGGAGTTTCTTTCTAAAAAGATGCTTTTTCTAAAAAGATACTTTTTGGAAAGAAGAAAAGCTGGTCTGCTTTTTTTATTATTAAAATAGTTTGACTGGAAATTTTGATGCAGGTGGTTTTTAAAAAATTCAAATTTTTTTCCTCTATCGAAAGATTTTGAAATTAATTGTTTTTATTATTACCAATTTTTATCAATAGTTTTATTACCAATTTTTATCAATAGTTTTATTACCAATTTTTATCAATAATTTTTCCTTGTTTTACGATTTGTACTGCTATTTTCTATTCCATCCATAGGGTAAAAATTTGGTATTAATAATAATTGTAAATAATTTAATCTAAATCTAGATAAATGAATAATTAGATAAATAATAACTTAATCAATCAAGAAATTTAATAATAAAAAAATTAAACAAAGAACTAATATTAAATTAAATAAACCATCATTGAATGTAAAAGGTCTTCGTCTTAAGTATTTTTAACCGCGTTTTCCATGAAATAAGAACAAATTGTTTTGAAAAAAAAAACTGTTTTTTTTAAAACAAATTGCCTAAATGATTTTTTTTTTTTTTTTGTTCAACATGCTTTTTTACAATTGCTTTTGTAAAACGCACATAAGAATAAATAAATGCGCATGTAAGAATAAATAAATGCGCATATAAGAATGAATAAAGGTGCAAATAAGAATGAACAAACACGCATATAAAAATGAATATACGCGAATATAAGAATAAATAACCCTGTAAGAACAATTCTTCATTAAACAATGAAGATACATAAAGATGAAAAATATCCTGCGATGCAGAAACACCCTAGTTATAACTAATAACATTAAATCAACTGTATAATTAGCGAACTGTATATCGACATGCTTCGAAAGTCGGTGAAATATTTGCTGTTAACAATTTTTTATATTTTATTATTTAATAACTATTTAAATTGTACAGAAAATAGTTACGATAATAATTGAAAAACAAATAATTATTTCGTCATTTTATTATGTATTTTTCGATTATTTCCCATTCTAATATACAATTGCTATGAATAATAGTCGCTTTTGTAATCTCATTTTTGATCAAAATTAAAGCGGGCTAAAGTCCTTTTACTGATCTCGGCCGACGTCATTTTACTGATCTCGCACCGACGTTGTTTTACTGATCTCGCCCCGATACCATTTAATTCACATCGGCCCGATATCATTTTACTGATATCGGCCCAACGTCGTTTTACTGATATCGACCCAACGACATCGGGCCTACATCATTCTGATGAGCTAAAACTACGTCGGCCCAACGTAGTTAATCTACCATCATTTGTTTTTGTTTTTGTTTTTTAATTAATATATCCAAGTATTTACTTTTTTTCTTTCATATATATATATATATATATATATATATATATATATATATATATATATATATATATATATATATATATATATATATATATATATATATATATATATATATATATATATATATATATATATATATATATATATATATATATATGTATATATATATATATATATATATATATATATATATATATATATATATATATATATATATATATATATAAATATATATATATATATATATATATATATATATATATATATATATATATATATATATATATATATATATATATATATATATATATATATATATATATATATATATATATATATGAAAGAAAAAAAGTAAATACTTGGATATATTAATTAAAAAACAAAAACAAAAACAAATATAAAAAATAATAATAGCATTTTTATAAATATTTAAGCACAAAATATTTTTGTAGTATCACGGTTTTCGCTTTCTTTATATTTAGAGATTCGTTTTAACTTAGCTAGATTTTATCTTTAAGACTTTAAATTCTTTGAAACGATTGGCTTCATAGATTTCATTTCGGAAGATTTTGGATTATTTGACGAAGATGCAACACTGTATTGCCGATAACCTCCAAAACATTTCCGCCATTCATTCATGACATCTTTTTGTCTCAATATGTTAAATATAAAAATAAAGAAGCCTTGAAGCGATGTTGTAATGCAAAATATCCACTGAAAAATCACCGAGAGGTCTTTAATTGCTAGAACTGCAAACAACCATGACAAACCAAGTAAAGTAGCACAAATAAACGCTATTCTTATTTGTGATAAATAATTTTTTGTCGCCGTCACTTCTTTACCGGCCTTAACTCTTTTCGACAAGCTTAGCATGGTGATTATTAACACAACAAGGTTTACAATCAATATCAGACAGACAGGAAGAAGAACAGCAAAATAAAACGAATATCCTCGAACTAAACATCTGAAATAAAGATAAAAGAATAAACAAATTTTGAATAGACACAATTTTTAATTTTTCAAATATTAGTAACTCACACTTTTTCGTTTCCCAATTGATCTGGTCTGGAAACTCCAGTAATGACAACAATTATAGCAGGAAAACCTAATGATAAATACAACTAGTTTACAATTCACATATGTTTTTAAATGTCTATAGGGTTAAAAAAAAGTTCAAGAGAAAAATGTTTGTTCCAGAGTTTAGGTATATATGTGGAGGTGTTTTTTACAAATTTTCAAAATTATTTAAGGACGTCAAAAAAAGTTATGACCGTTTTCTATTTTTAATTAAATTTCGAAAAAAATTGTAATCCTAAAAATCTATATTTTTCATAAAATAAAGATAAGTCCATTTCAAATTATCTCATACTTCACAAATATGTTGTGTAATAATGTATCCTAGCGGTTTTTCCTAAAAGAAAAAAAAAACAAAAGAAAAAAATGTCTATAAAATTAACAGATTTTTTGAACTACGAAAACAATGAAATGCATTCTTAAAAAAATGTTGCATTTTTCAGTAAAAATTATTTCAGTTGCTATTTATTCTTCTTATTCTTTATATATATATCTTGAACAATATGCAATAACACATTCTTTGAGTTTTTTGCTGTATTCTAAATAAATATCTCTTTTGTAGGCACCAGATTCCCATTGCTAAATAGAATCGTAACAAACGGATTCTAATGCTTGTTCATTATAAAAGCCAAGTCCTTTTAAAAAATTGTTTTGAGTATTTGAGGGTTTATTTTTATTTATTTTTTTATTTAGGTGCCCCAAGAAGTCCTTACGGTCTTATCACAGAGCACCGCGGATGAGCATTTAATCGAAAGTTCACGCCTCCTTCCTAACCGATATCGCAAAACTTGCCCAGAGGTGGGGTTTGAACCACGGATCCTTTGTTTCTGAGGCAAGTGCGCTATCACTGCGCCACGGCTGCTCAAATTTTGCAAGTCAGTGTCATGCTTTTTGGGCTGATTTTCAAAAAAATTGATTTATCTGCTGGATAACAGCATGCACTTTTAGAGTGATTGAAATTTCAAGATCTCTGTTTGCAATTTCAAATGAAGAGATGGAGTCTTGGGATCAAGACCATGATGCACCAGAGATTTTACAACTTTATTGAAAGCTCTACAATTATCATTGTTTCGAATTTTAACACTTGCTAGTAATGATTCAACCAAGTCAATTTTATTCAAGAGTTCTTGACACTGACCATGAATTTCCCGGAACCATTGAATTTCCCTTCATGCATTGCAAAGCTTTTGATGCCTAATTTATTTGACCAGTTTATAGGATTAAAGAAAAAAGAAGCTGCTTGATTCAAGATAGCGTTCAAGTGATCAAAAAGGCGGTTCCAAAAACCATGTGCAATTCCATGATTTCAAGAAACCAAGAACAAATGTGTTACCTGGAAGTTCAATCAAAGGGAGGTTCAAGCAACTTTTGAATTGAGCTGCAGAGAGCTTTGTTTTTTTATGTGAATGAACACCAAAAGCAACGAGTTTTGGGCATTTGATCTAATCTTCCCAAGTGTTTGTAATTTTTCATTATGTGAAAAAGCTTTGTTTGACATTTTGAAAATCAAATTAGCCTTAAATAATAATCTTTTTTTGAAAAAAAATCAGTGTAAATTAATGAACCGTGTATCGTGTAAATGAATTCAAATGAAAGTTGCATGATCCCCAAATTATTATTTCATTAGAGGGGGTTGACACACAAAAATAACATAAAATAATAATTAAAGTAATGCTAAAAACCTTCTTTATAAAAAAAAAAAAAGAAAAAAAAAAAAAAAAAGGAAAAAAAAGGTTCTTTTGAAAAAAACTGTAAAAGGCCATGGCCCTTCAGCCACTCATCCCTGTGGTCTAAGAGCTGCGATAGTATTTTGGCAGGAAAAGTGAGTTTCTCAATACAATAATATTTGTTTAAAAGTTATCATCAAAAATATCTACAAAATCTAGTTTTAATAACCAGAAACAAAACGATTTTATTTTTTCAATTTTTAGTTTGGAAACATTCAATAATATTGATAAATATGGTCATATCATTTTGGACGTCCTATAATAATTTTGAAAATTTGTAAAAAACACCTCCACATATATACCAAAACTTTGGTGCAAACATTTTCTCTTAAACTTTTTTTAAACCATAAAGATATTTTAAAAGCCTATGTGAAGTGGAAGCCATTTAAATTACCAGATTCAGCTGCTAACCTAGAATGTTATCAAAGATGGTCAATGTTAATGTAAAAAAAACTTATAAATTTATAGTTATTTAATATTAATATATACTAATAATATATAGTAATTTTGGTATAATATCTTAAACACTTTAAAAAATACTAAAAATACTTTAAAAATACTTAAAAACAACGAATTATTACTACATTATTTTTGCTTTTCTTAAGCAAAAAATAAAATTGACCAATCATGATCATACGTGAAGAAATGAATCTTGGCTAAATAAATTATTTTATTATATTTTCCTATAACAATTATAAATGCGTATAAACATATATATATATATATATATATATATATATATATATATATATATATATATATATATATATATATATATATATATATATATATATATATATATATATATATATATATATATATATATATATATATATATATATATATATATAGTAAAGTAAATATATATGGTAAAGTAGTCTAATAACGCAACCCTTATATATTTAGTTGATTATTATTATGTAAATTCTGCATTTTTGAAAAAATCTTATTTTGATTAGGTAATATGATTATTTAGCTCTAGAAATATCATTAATTTATTTCTCATACCTAAAATAATTTCAAGGAAATATTATTTTTCTTATAACGGTACTAATGGCAATATCCAATATCGCCACCCACACTTTTTTTATATTTCGTTATTCATAACGCAGATTACGTTAAAAAAACGAATAAAAATTGAATCATTATTCATAAAATCATATTGCTTAACTTACAAATCTAATTGTTAAGTCACTTTCGCTACTTGATGTACACCCTACTTTGCACAACTTGCTAATGCCACTTTTTATGATGCTTCCTGTGTAACACTGCTCATGGAACCAAGTTTTGCATCTGACGTATTGAATCCAATCACCTTTTTTTCATTTGTCGTTTTTGCGATTAGAAATTTCTCTGGGTACAAAAGCTACTTAGGGGATAATATTAGGGTTGAAAGGATAGATTCCTATTGATCTGAAATCTGATACAACATTTGCTGTTGTAGCAGTACGCAACCAAGCTTCAGTAAATAATAGTGGAAATTGCAGTTTTGACAGTGATTGTCCAGGAAAATTTCTTCAGAAATGGAGACATTCCAGTAAGTTTTTAATGGTTTGAAAACGTTTTTGTCCAGAGGTTGAAGTTCGTGGCTGCGATGCGCTGGAAGATAAAGCATATGGATGTTTAACTTTTCGGCTTCCTTTATTACAGATATATCCAAATGACTACAATGTCTGTCAAAAAATAACAAAGCTTTTCCTGGTAATTGGTGCTGGTTAAAATGACGCAAAAAAGTACAAATTCTTCCTTGGCAATATATCCTTTTGGAGTCATGGGGAAAATAATTCCAGGTGGCAAATTATTGTACTCATGTATTATCCCCAGACTCATGTTTTGAATTTTTTCCTTTGTACAAAATGATAGGTGGAATCCAATTGGTTCCAGTAGCATTTGTACATGCAACTATAGTAACAGTATTTGCATGAGTAGCTGTGCAAATAGAGCACAGCTAGTCATGCAAATAGAAGAGAAACCCCCCTCCTCCTTGGTGTCGTCGGCCTTGATTGTTAGTTGCAATCCAGATTCATTGATGTTGTAAATCAATTCAGGATGGTATGCCAAATTTAGTTTTTCGTAGACTTTATCAACAAGATTGTAAAGTTTTGAACAGTTTCAGCGTTGAATCACATTAGCATGTCATAACTCAAACTTTCACATTTCCTAGGAGCAACATCAGGATTAAGAAATCTGAAAAATCCTGCAAGCCAATCTTTGCCTGAAATTATTTATTTCATTAGTATAGTTATTTTAATTTTAATATTTCACTTAAATATATGGACAAAACTGATTTTGATTAATTTTTTTTTAATTCGAATATAAAATAAAAATTAAAAACTATTAGAATAAGTACCAGCAAATTCATTCTTGAAACGATGTGGCAGATTTTTTTGAGTACATATTTCATATGCATATTTTCTAAGTTTTATTCTTGTTATACTAAATCCTATTTCTTGAAGATGAAATATTCTTTGTTTCAACTCAAATTCTACTGTTTCAGGAATAATGCACTCTCGACCTAGTTTACGTTTTGGTGATCTATCCTTTCTCGTTAACCAGTCTCTGAGAGATCTATGAGAAATGTTATAATCTTGCGATGCTGCCGCTACTAAATTTCCAGTTCTAACAGAATATAGTGCCTTTTTCAAATCCTCTGTTTTCCATTTTGCCCTAATAGTTATTTTTTTAGGTTTAGTCATTCTAAAAAGAACAAAAATAATATTTGACAAATTTTCTAACAAAATTTTTTAAATTAATTGGATAATCTATATTTTATTTGTCAAGTGCAACGAAAGTATTTATAAACATCTATAAGTTTAAAACAATAAAATAATGAGGTTATGAAGAGATAACAATAACAAAATGCGCAATTAGCGCAGCAACTTAAAAAATAATTTTTAAGAATTTTAAAATTTACATTTTTTGTTTCATTCTTTTAAACTTTAACATTAGTTTAAAGTAAAATTGAGAGCAAAAACATTAAATTACAAGCTTCGAGTGCAATTACAACACTATACACAAAATCTTAATATCAAAAATCAAAATAAACATGTGGCGTTATTTGCCCATTCTAGTCGGGCGATATTGGCCAGATATCAATGTTTATGTAAAAAAGATTTTTTTTGTTTACATTGTGAACATTGCTTACTTTCAAAAATCAAATAATGTTTTGGGCACATGAATAAACAAAAATAACAATAAAATATTGATAGTTTTGAGCAAGTATAAATAGAAACAATACTTTTTTTATCAACGATAAAAAAGAATGGTCTAAAATCATGCTCTCTACAGAATATAGAATCATTGCAAATGACTCAAAACCACAATTAAATGGACTAAAGTTCACAAAATATGATGTTTTATAACTAAAAATGATTTATCAAAGAAGTTCTGACAATGTTTCCTAAATTGCGCCACAAAATATTCTTTAAGCCAACTTTAAAAAATGAAATGGCAATATAAGCCGCTGGCGGTATTAGACTACTTAACCTTATATATATATATATATATATATATATATATATATATATATATATATATATATATATATATATATATATATATATATATATATATATATATATATATATATATATATATATATATATATATATATATATATATATAATATAATATATATATATATATATATATATATATATATATATATATATATATATATATATATATATATATATATATATATAATATATATATATATATATATATATATATAATATATATATATATATATATATGTATATATGTATATATGTATATATGTATATATGTATATATGTATATATGTATATATGTATATATATATGTATATATATATATATATATATATATATATATATTATATATATATATATATATATATATATATATATATATATATATTTATATATTTATATATATATAAACACATATCGCTTGTTTAATACTAATAAAAATTAATACTTAACTTACCGCTGCTTTTTTTTTTTTTTTTAAATATCTGCTTAATTCAGTAATAAGATCGAAAACTTTGCTTAATTAGTAATAAGATCAACAATTTTTTATTTGATAACTTCTGTAGTAAAGGATGAACCTTATGTTATTTTTGAATTAGTAAAGTAACTTAAAATCAGGTAATTTATTTTATTCATGCATTATAATAATAACACAATTCAAGTTCTTTGTCAATTGTATTTAAAGTATATTAATCTGTAATTTTTAAATTAGAAGACAATGATGACTAGAAAACGATGCTCTTTTTAAAGGACAAACTCATGAAAAAGTTAGTGCTTATCTCCAAAACCCTTGCATCTCACAAGGTCAACTCTAGGTTAAATGTTAAAGAACAAGATCATTTAATACCTTATTTTAAAGAAGTTTTAAAAAATCCATTTGCTATTATATAAAAAACCAGATCGTTTGATCATTTGTTTTTGCAAGTTGTTAAACATTTATTACAAGGTATGTCATTAAACAAATATTACAAAAATAAGGTTGTATTTGTAAAATTTCTAATTTATATATTTTTCTTAATTTATATATTTATTTATATTTGCGTGTTATTTATTAAGTGTTTATATATGTTGAGGTAATATAGGTTTTTATGTGTGTAAATATCTTTTATATATGAGTGTTTCTATGTTTGTGATATAATGTTATTTGTTTAAAGTTTGTAAGTGGTTATTATGCTGCTTGCATGGATTCAAATTGTTGTGACTTGACTTAGTTTACAGCGAGTGTTAACCTTGCTAGCCAAGTGGTGTACTTTACTATAATGTGACATGGCTTTGTTGGGAGCAAGATTGTTGTCCATGCCAGTTAAGTGGTGTACTGTCATGATGTAACACATAAATTAAATCTGTTTGTAGTTAGTGTAGTCATAAAAAGTGTTGAAAAAATATTGTTGAAAGAATGTGTTTAAATATTGTTAGGCTCTGTTCTTTTTTGTTAACAATCTACGGTTTTGGCGATTAACAAATATTGTTAAAAAACAGGCTTTACTAATAGCTCCTCCCTATTAAAACATTTAAGAGTTTCGATTTCCATCATTAAATATGTTTAACTTAAATTTTTTTTATATATAAAGTATATATATAAATATAAAATATAAAAATAAATATAACAAAATAAATAAAATATAAATAAAATGTAAATAAAATATAAATAAAATATATAAAAAAATATATATATATAAATTTTATATATATATATAACTATACAACATGTTAAAACTTAAGTTTTAGTAACTTTCATTAAACTTTTAGGATTTTTTCTATAGAGAATGTTTTCTTTATATTATTATTTTAATGTTTTATACTATAATTTTAATTATATATATATATATATATATATATATATATATATATATATATATATATATATATTATATATATATATATATATATATATATATATATATATATATATATATATATATATATATATATATATACATACATATATATATATATATATATATATATATATATATATATATATATATATATATATATATATATATATATATATATATGTATATATTACTATCGGAGTCGGAGTCAAGATATTTTTTAGCAATTCCGCTAAAATTGTTGCAACTCCGCAACAATTTGATTACCACAAAATAACTTTTTAATTACCCTAATGAAACCAAGGTAGATTAACCATTGTATATAAATAAAATAAGAAATAATTCAAAATAAATAGTGGCAGATTGACACTATGACATTACAGTTAGTTTAGTTGTTTGTGTGCGATGTTGTGAATGTTTTAAGCAGTATTTGAATTACAGTTATTTTCAATTAGTACAAAATACAAAATATTTATCAAAAGTATTTTAAGTACAAATACTAAATACTTTCAACAAAAGTATTTAAAATACAAATACAAAGAAAGTATTTAAAATAGTATTTTAAATACTCCCAGCACTGATATATATATATATATATATATATATATATATATATATATATATATATATAAATATATATATATAATATAAATATATAAAACTTTATATATATATATACATATATATATATATATATATATATATATATATATATATATATATATATATATATATATATATATATATATAATATATATATATATATATATATATATATATATATATATAAATATAAACTCCACACCCCTGATGATGATGATGATGATGATGATGATGATGATGATGATGATGATGATGATGATGATGAGTATTTCTTTGCCAACTCATAATATTTAGCAGCCATTCACTGAATCTATTGGCTACTAATGATGCTAAGAAGGCATGTGATACAGACAGTACATTTAAGCGTACCTACAGTGACTGGCAAAATTCACTTCAATATGGAATGCAACTGAACAAATTAGTAAAGCATCAGATGCTGTGTCAAATATTACAAACAAAGCAATACTCTGCCACGTGGCAAAACTTTGGAATTCTCAGTACAATGCTATCAAGGGATTATAAGAATTATATGACAAACTTAATGATATATGTAATGCTTTGAATGCGCCAAAGTTTGAAAAGCAAGAATTAAAATGCCTGCAAGAATATGCCTTGGTCATGTAACCTGTTGCTACAACATTGAATACTTTGCAAGGCTATAATGTGTATTATGGCCTTGTGTTTTCACATTTGCATAGCTTTCAGGTGAAATTGGAAGCGTCTCAAAGTTGCTAAAGTTAAAATATGGTAAATTACTTGCTGCAGCATTGTTAGCAAGCATGAAAACTCGTTTTGAAAAGGAGCTGAGATTTGATGTTAGTAATTCATACAGGACTGTTGCAGTAGTTTCCCACCCACTGTTCAAGTTTACAGTGAATTCCAATAAATAAACAAGCTACCAGCAGAGAAATATTTGAAAATGCCATACTAGACAGCGACCAATCTCAATGTGAACACTGACAGCACAACTGAAAATTTTGTTGTACATATTGATGACACTCAGCAAGAATGCATGTTGTATCTGAATAATAAAGATACAAGTTTGAATGAACTGAATAAGTATAAGACTATTCGGTCACTATTTGTCAAATTGAATACCACTGTACCACTGTCGGCTCCAGTTGAATGACTAGTTAGCACTGTGAGACAAATACAAACACCTAGGCATAATTGTCTAAATGGTATAACGTTTGAATGACTGCTGCTGCTAAAAAAAATGTGAATGACTGAATGAATGATATTTAAATATAAATGTAGTATAAATGACTAGTAACTACTTTTGAGCAATGAGAGTGCATAAAAATAAATTTGGCTTATTTTTTAGTTGCAAGTTTTAAAAGTAGTAAAATATTTTAGTATTTAAAATACTTTTTTAAAAGTATTTTTAGTTTAAATACTTTTGAAGTATTTGTATTTATATTTTTATTTAAAATACTTTTTTGTTCTAGTATTTGTATTTGTCTTTGTATTTGTACTTATAAAAAAAATTTAATAGCCAGCACTGATATATATACATTTGATACATATACACATTGATATATATACTTTTTCTGAAGTATATTAAATATATAAAAAAATTTAAATAGTTAAAGAAGTTTCAATATTCCCAAGTTCAATTGAAGTAAATATATGATTGTTTATAGAGGGTTTTTTTATTAGTTTTTTATTTACTTATTCATTGCAAACCTAGCATTAAATGCGTTTTAAAGTAATGAAAGGGTTTTTATGATGGATAATTACATTTTATTGTTCCATGCTAACAGAACTCGCTGAGTTGACAGGCCTTATAATTTTTTCATTTATTTTATGAGTTCTTATATGTAAAAAATTTGTTTTTTAAATTACTTTTTATTGATTTTTTGGTTAAATACTAATAATATTTTGTCAATAATTAATAACAACCACCTTAAATGTATAACAATACTCAGTTAAAAAGATTATATCAATTTATTATAACTTTAGTTTAAGTTCTTGATAGAAATATCTTATATTTACAGCTAGCTTAATTATTTTAAAACATCTAATTTAAATATGACTAATATTAGAGTAGAATATAATTAGAATATTATATTATACTGTTTTATTTGCTTAAACTGTATGTTTGATGAGTTAAAGAAAGAAAACTCAAAGTTCAATCTAAAAATAAAAATTTAACTTTTCTTATTTTAAGCATCATTTTTACACACTGCTTTGATGCTTAATAATGTCTGATAATTTAACAAGTGAAATTATTAGACTTACTCAAAATAAAAGAAACCAGGTTAGACAAGCTGAAATGAATTGCCATCAAAATTAAAGAAATGAGCCTAGGCAAGTTGAGATAAACTGTAATCAAAATGAAAGAAATCAGGCTAGGCAAGAACTCAATAGGTATAATATGCATCACAAAGCAAATTTAGCTATTTTATTTCTTTAGTTCGACTCAGGTGCTCTACCAACTATCTTGGTTACTTTGCCTACTGTTAAAATATGCTTTTAACTTAGTAAACTTTAATTATTTAAAACTTGCTAAGCTGATCATTAACTAATAGTTTTAAAGCAAATTAGTTGTCACAATCAAGGTAAGAATAATTTTATTTTCTGATCAAATTGCAAATTTTGTTTGCACCAATAGCTAACATGTTTTTTTATTTTGTGTAATAGCTGATTGTTTTTACAATAAATGTCTTTTCTTACAGATTTTGACTATTTTTACTAATGCTCTAGAAAGAGCATCTGCAACAGATATATTGGTTTGTAATGTTAATCTTTAATGTTATTACTTCTTTTTTCATGTCTTAATTTTTTTTATTTTAGACATCTTACAATGCCTTTTCAGCTTATTGCAGATCAAATAGAGGACCCACATCTCATAAGGCACATAAGATGTGGGCATAAACTTAGGGCAAAATCTCCGCCCTGCCCACCCTCCTTCTTTAATTTTTTTTAATATAGTTTTTATCCTGTAGAAAGTAAAGTATGAGGAGAGAGAGTGGTGGGAAAAAAATACGCTGCATCTATAATTAGTGTTTTTGTAGTTGGTTAATCTACCAATTGGTAATTAATAATGCAAACTTAATTGAATTTTTTTTGTAAATACATACTTTTCTTTATATATTTTGTTTTGTGATTATGTATAAATAAATTGATTTCCAGTTAATACATGTTGCGTATTTTTTTCCTTTTTTAATTCGATTACTTTTAAGATTAATCAGATGTTAATTCAATATAGACATACTTGAAAATTTTATTATGGCGATATTTCTTAATTTTGATTTATATGAATTTTTATAAAGCCGTTTTATAAATTTTATAAACATTTTAATGCCGTTTTATACAGTTCAATAAGTCTTTAGTTTATTAAACAGTGTTAAAAGATAATATTGTAGCATGCCAAGTGTTTGAAGGTAATTCGCCTGGGTCTAAACCTTTTTGTTTTTACACTTAAATTTTCTCAACTTTTAGTTTTTCCGGATAGCCAAAACGTTTTCTATACATATACAAGCTTAGGAATACATTTTTGTAATACATTTGTTTTTTAAACTTTTACACTCATCACTCATACTAAAATTTAAAAAAATTTGAAACTCAGCTAAAAACAAAATTAAGAGGAAAATATAATCCGGATATTTTAACCAAACAATTTCCCGTATTTTTAAAAAAAAAAACAAAAAAAAAAAAACAAAAAAACAAAAAAAAACAAATAA
>NC_061157.1:65121357-65138857 GCF_022113875.1 Hydra vulgaris
TTATTAGTTTAGAACATTTTCACAATTGCAAAGTAATATTTATTTTTAAGTAATTTGACACTTTTTGATGTTATTATTGTTTACTTCTTTAGTTGTGTAATGTTTGAGTTTTTTAGACACATGAGTATTAAATCATGGAGATTTTTTTTTGAGCGATTGATAATTTTTTAAGTATGTTCTAAAAACAGAACATACTTAAAAAAAGAGGGGGCTTATTATACTCAGTATACTTATATAATTTTAAGGGATCAAATTTGTAGATTAGGAGCAGCGATTTTTTTTAAGATTGAGTCTATTTGTTTACTTAATATAGAATGATAACCTAAAATTGTTCTTCACTCTGGAAATTTTACGACTAAAATGTTCACTATTTTTTTTTAAAGTTTGTTTGTTGCTTCTTGAGCTTCTTCTGATAACATGCCTATTGGAGGAGAAATTCTTCTTAACTGAATGATCATGAAAAGGAATTTTATGAATACTTGCTGGCATGTAATACAATGAAAATAAATTGACATACATGCGAGCAACTTGTAAACAGTACTCTTGGAATTTATTAGCATCAACATCTAGATCATAGGATAATGTACATAGGATTACAAAGAAGTTGTAAAGAATAGTTTTTAGTAAATTAATTATGTTAGATAATTTTTCAGATTCCCTAAAGAAACGAAGTGTTGCCATCATTACTAGCGCCAGAGCCATTAGCTTTAGGCATGTCAACAACCAAATCAAGTTCTTCAATTAATTTGCATTGAAATTCATACTTTTTTTTTTACAGACTGTTTTTCAACAGCTCCATATACTCGCCATTTCTTTATTTCAAATTTGTTGGCAGCATGTAAAAAGCATTCCCTGCACTTTATCCAGGCATGTAATGTTGACAAGTCATACTTAAGTTCAGTTTGTAAATAGTAACTTTTTTTTTGGCATGGATCAATATTATTGATCTTGGATGGAGTTATTCCACATACTGGGCAACATTGAGCTGAATTTGTCTTTTTTAGACAATGCATTAGCAATCTTTTCATTTATCATGGTTAATTCTAATATATGTTGCACTATTGAACCATTTGATAAGACTGTTGACTCAAGTTTTTGACTTTTAATGAACTGTTCCTCTGCTTTGATGATTTCATTTGTTTTTTTTTACATATCTAAATTTTATTGGTCTACAAAACTTTGTCGAAGAAAGACGAGGATTAAGCCAGATTACATTTTTTCTGTACAAATAAATCCACTTAACTTTAATGGAACAAAGCAGGTAATAAACAGGCTTCCTTCAATACTAAGATTGCATACATCTTAATCTGGCACAAATTGTTTGTATATTGCCTTACCTGTTGCACCATCAAAATCAACTTTTGATCTTAATGTTAAACTTGATACACAACTTTGTGAAAGAGCATTACTTTGTAAAAAGACTAATCTTAATGTAGTATTATTTAAGAGGCTCAGCATATTAACTTATGTTGAATAACTAACAATATCCCAAGTTTCCATATCTGGATAGCATTATTTTTTAGATTCTTTAACATTATTACATGATGGATACAAGTTATTGTGGCCTTTAATTGCTGCTGCAGATCTTATAAGTTGATATGCATTTTTAGTCAGTCCACTATCTAAAATTAAAGCAAGAGCTTCATCAGCTGAAAATGTTTTTGCGCCTGGTAAATTTCCTCCTTTTTATATTTTTTACTAGCAGCAGCAACTAATAATTCTTCTGGTGTATTTTCTTTCACTAAACTGCTTATTCTTCTTTGTTTTGTTTTAATTGATGCTTTATTGAAATTAATTTTTGGTCTTACACCTTTTTTTAACTTTTTAGTTTTTGCATATAAATCTTCATCTAACCAGGAGCTAAATTTCTTTTCAAAAAATAAATGATTTATTTTGCATCTATTCCATTTTCTTTTATACAACACAATAAATTGATCCAACTTTAAACTATTACCACCAATATATGTACTTAAAATATTATTAATATCTTTATATAAAATACTCAAATTGTTTTCTCTTATATAATGGTGTAATTCACACTTTTTCATTTTCTAAAATAAAAACTATACTGTACATTTCATAAATATTTTGTACATGAATTTATATAAGAGTTACTATACTAAAAAACAACATAATTACCTTAAAATCATTGTCTAGTTTTTATAAACTTATCAGCAATGATGAATATTTTTCTTGATAAACTTTCGATTAAATAATTTGGTCAAATACTTTTATCACTTGTAAAACCACAAAAAAATATGTTTTCAATTGCAGATGTTTAATTGCGACAGTGTAAGTAACTTTAAAATTTATAACTTATTTTTTAAAAAACAAAATGCAATAGGAATTAGTTAATGTTATTGCAAAATAACAAGATAAAAAAAAGTTTTCATATTTTGATCTTTAGCTAGGTTTTTTGAAAATTTGGGTAATGTAAGAGAGGGACATGCACAATGACCAAGGCAGTGGACAAAACTATTTTTTTTCAACTGTGGCAATCGATAAAAAATAAGAAATATAGAAACAATAAGAAATATACCAAAGATACTGTACACAGTACAAGAAAACATTCAACTAGCATAAAAAGGAAGTTGCTATGCAAAATTAGGTATCCATAGCAATCAAATAAAAAAAATACTACTTTCATAAGTATCATTAACTTCATATAAATATGCTTAACATAGTGGCCTTGGTTAAACCGTAAATCGGCTATTGGGTATAAAACGTTTTTATTTTCAACCCTGAAGTCTAAAAACTAATAATATAATGTAACTATAACATATAACAATAGTATATAAGCTGTAATAGTTATATTTTATAATATTAGCAATATAATGTAACTAATAATTTAAACTATTCAACATATCACTTGTAAACCCTCGGACGAATTTCGAATTCGACAAGAAAAAATTCGACAAAATTTGGAATTCGAGGTCAAATTTGAATTCAAAACTTTAATTTAGTTTTCTATTTCAGATTTATTCAGATTAAACAAATGTAAAAAAAAAAAAATGAATATCAAAAGTGAGTTGCGCAAGTTACCAAAGTTCGAATGAGAGAATATTATAAATATTTCCCCTTCTGTTTATTTTTAGGTTTATTAAAATTACTAAAAACGTCTTTTTTTTTTCAAGCATAATCTGTTGCCGCAGAGCGAGTGTTCATATCAGATAGTGCTTCAAAAGAACTAAGCTAGATGTGGAAATTAGTTCTGGTCTGCAGCAAGGACATCTTGCAGAAAGTGGAGATCTCCGAAAAGATCTATGAAGATAAGGCAGAGCCGTAGACAAGGGCGTAGACAACTTTTTTTGATCTTTGAGCTAAGCAACTTTAAAACATAAAAAAAACTCCATACTTAAGTATGTTCATATATATGAGGAATAAGGATGCTATGCAATTTTTTGCATAGCATCCTTATTCCATATATATATTATTCCTCATACTCTAAAAATTAAAACTTAAATAAGCGTGCCGTATGTAGATCAGCTGTTTGGAAATATTTTCTACTAGAAGAGAAAGGGTAAACAGCGATGAGTAAATTCAACAAAAAATAGTTTAACAAAAGGACTTATATACATAAATATATACATATATACATGTTGTCGGTGCATAATGTGAAGGTCGAACGTACAACCAAACCTAATATTACCGGAGTAAGCATCAGATAAACCACCAAAAAAGAAATCTAAACCACAAACAGAATACTTTTAGATTTTTGAGAAGAAAGATAAAACACTTCACGCTACACTTGATCGTCTAACGGCGTCTGACTGACTTAATGTTATTTGTTATTCAATAGATTTACGTGACGCTCTAACTGCTATGGGATTTAGAAATCTACCAACGTCAATAAACACAATTCGTAATTATGTAGTAGAGTAAAGCAAAAAAGTAAGATTACGTTTAGTTCAGCAAATTAAAGCGCTCAAGAGTGTACTCCCGACTGAATACCCCCGAACTCGCGGTATGAGAGAAATTTTCTTTATTTTTTGACGAATGGACGTCATTTCGAAATCGTCGCTATATGAATATTAACGTTCATGAAAAAAAATCTCAGTTTTGGAGTTTGGGCTTAGTGTGAATAGCAGGGTCAATGCCAACAAAAAATTGCGTTAAACTATTAAAAAAAAAACCTAAAAGACCATTGTCTTGATCTATACGATGACATCGTGACTTTAATGCTTGACGGAGCTAGTGTTATGAAAAAAGTTGGAAGGTTGCTGGCTGCAAATCAACAATTATGTTTTGCCCACAGCAAACAACTTGCTTTAAATGATGTTCTTTATAAAAAAAGAGAATTCGATGCAAATCAGCCAGAATTTGAAAATGAATTTTTAGACAGTGATTCATCCGAGAATTAAAAAAGTACGCAAGTTGATAATAATATTTAGACAATCACATACCAAGAACGATATCTTACAAAAAATATATCAAGGCTGAATTTGAAAAACTGTTTTTAATTATGGATTGCAAAACAAGGTGGAGCAGCCTTTTGTTAATGCTTAAACGATTTTATAAAGTAAAAAATTGTATACAAAAATCATTAATTGATATTTACACAGTCCAAGATAGTTCTATAGCTCTTTCGAATGATGATTTGACAATATTATCAGACATTATTACAACTTTAGTTTCTATTAAAGCAACGGTTAAAGCACTTTGTCGTCAAGATTCTAACTTATTTACAGCTGACATTGCTATTAATTTTATGCTTACAAAATTAAAAGAGTAACACAAGCAAAGAAATGCGTACAGCTTTAATGGCTTATATACATGAACGCGGAACTGATATGAGTGGACTTCTGCAATACCTACATAACAGTCGAAGCTCCGTTAAAGTTGATGAAGAAATAATTACAGTGCCTTCTTCATATAAATTTCAAAACCTGTTGGTAGAATCGCTGGAAAGATTAAACTCTCCAATCCTACTGTGGTAAGAGCATCAGTTGAGTCTGATATACTGGATTTTATTGAAGAACCTGAAACAGAAAATAATACTTTAAGTATTGAAGAGGAGCTTGATGAAATTAAAGAAGCACAATCACCGATGCAACCAGTTAGGCATGAAACACTGTTTTCAAAAATTCAAAAAGAAATGACATTGTTTTAAAATGGTGGTACTTGTGGTGATTTTTTAGAAAGAGTTTATTCATTTCTAATGATAGTGAAACTGACAAGTGTCGAGGCTGAGCAGGCATTTTTTTCCGCTGGACTGTTTAATAATAAAAATTTTTAACAGGTTGGGCGATGAAACATTGGACGCATTGTGTTTCCTGAAGTCACATTTTAAAGCACATGAAACATGATATATTTCCTTATTTTTATTGAAATTTCTTAACAATAATTAATATGTTTTTCTTCTGTGCATGCAAAGATATAATGCAAACAGCATCATTTATAAAATATATTTTCGTTTAAGAGTGTACTGTTTTTATTCTACATAATACTATATAGATGCTATATCTATTTTTTAATCCCGGAATTGAGAAAAACCTCCGGGATTGCAAACCCTATATTTTTGCTGTTCGGCTTTTATGACCTTATAAAGTTTACACCCCCCCCCCCTTAAATTGAGGGGTTGCATATTTAATATGGTCATAATTTTTGGATACTGAGAAATTATACTATAAAACTTAAAATTACTTAATGAATATAAGTCTAGTTGAAAGTAATACAAAAAATATTTAATTAACCTATTGCTTTCACATTTAAGGTAGGAAGGCTAAAATTTAGAGGCTTTCTTGTTCCATGCTCCAATCATCGCAATTTTTTGCAAAGCATCCTTATATGACATGAGTATAAACATATAGATGTTAGGAGTTTGCTCCATGTCTAAAAGTTAGATATCTCGAAGACCAAAAATGCTGGCGCCACCCCTGGATTTCAGCATATTAAAATTATATATATTGTTAAAAAAACTAATAAAGTAATTAAATTGCAATGTTAAGAATTTAATTATTTTCTTTGATTATTGAAAACCAACGCTAAAAATAAACTTTTTTTTATGAGGAAAAGTTAGAATCAATCTATACTGCAGCTGATTTTCAAAATGCCTTAAGATGCCTATTATTTATTTCAAGAAAAACGCAATTAAAAAAGTTATTTTTTGAAACTAATATTTTTATAAAAAGTTTCATAATTCTTCGAAAATATTTTTTCAATAACATTTGTAAAAAATCTAAACAGCTTATTTTGTAAAAAAACAAAAAATAGCTTTTTTTTTTTTTTCTTTTTTTTTACCTTCAGGCGTTTTGAAAAACGGCTGCAATATAATGTGAAAAAAAGTCGCTAACTAGTAGTAACTAGTCGCTAATTAATCGCTCGCTTATGAATTGCTTAATTATATATTATTTTATTTATCGCTAGTTAATTGTTTACTTCCCACCATGTGTAGACACGTTTAAAGTATATCTTAAATAAAGAAAAGCAAAAAGCCTTACGTTGTTGAACCGAGAATTGCAAGTATAAAAGTTTTACAAATAAAAAAGTAAAAAACTTCATTTCTTAGTCAAATATCTGTTCATCAAATGCAAACAAATCCAACTTAAGCAACTTCTTTAATTTTTATATTTTAAATAGTTATAAAAAAATACTTGATCAAAACAAAAACAAAGGAAACTGTCATAACACAAGAACAATAGATCAAGGAAGCAATTTTGCGTGAATCAAATTTTTTTATTTATAAAATAACAAATACTGAGAAAAAATACGGGTATGGTGCAAAATTATGATCCGCAATTATCAAAAAGGAAAGAAAACAGATGTCTTTAAAACAAAAGTATATTAACTTTAGATCATATTGGTCTTTATGATCTGTTTAAATAAGTTTATAAAAGTTATATATATTTTTTGAGCTAATAAATACAGGGAGAAAAAAGGCATAAAAAAACCAGGTTGAAAAAAAGTTAAAATTTATTGAATACAAATTTTTTTCAGTTAAAAATTTAAAGGTTTGTTTTATTATTAAGTTCTAATAAAATTATTAAAAGAGGAATATTCTCAATGTTTTATGAAATAAACAATAGGGTAACAAATAGAGAATCTACGGCAAATATTTATTTTAATTCATTTTTAACTATTAATAATATTATATATTATTACAGTGCCGTCAACAGGGTTTTTGAAGTGGGGGAAGAGGGTGCGGAAGATTGGGCCACAATATCTAAATAAAGCTCTTCTATATCTTAAAAAATTAAAAAAAAAAAAAAACCTTTACAAAAATAGATGAAGAATGAATTAATAATTTAAGAAGAAGTTGTGAATTATCTAATAAAAAAAGGCTTGTTCAATGAGAATTAATATATATATATATATATATATATATATATATATATATATATATATATATATATATATATATATATATATATATATATATATATATATATATATATATATATATATATATATATATACATATACAGGCGCGGATCTAAGGGGTGGCCATTGTGGCCATGGCCACATAGTTTAAAATTAGATAGATTTATTAGAAAGTATATATATTTATTATCAAAGATCTTTTGAAACTTTTAGAAATAATTATTGAAATATTTTTGAAGATATGTTATTGAAAAAGAATATAAGCAATTTTAAGACTTTTTACGTCTAGTGGTTATTGATAAACTACGTCACGCTAAATTTAAATTTCAAAAACTTCGCGGTAAACATTGCTAAAATCTCTGCAAAAGAGAGTCAAACTCTCCGTGACGTACTTTATGGAAACCCTTAACAGCTTATGGCCATAGAGATTAAATTTAACGGCAGCCAACTTAGCTTCGGATTTTTTTGCTAGTGGAAAATCCCTGAAAATTTCATTGTGTCTGCCGTAATTTAAGGAATTTGGCCATAGAGATTCCTGCCATGCAAAATATAATAAAAAACAAGCAAAATATAATAAAAAGTAAAGCCAACTTATTAAATGGTATTCTCCTTGTGGCGGTGCGCTGTAACAAGACCATTAGGATTTTTTAGAGCATCTTGATAAAAAAAAAAAAAAAATTAAAAATAAACTCCGTAGCAACTCCATCGCGAAATCTTTAAAGCGTTATAACTCGCCATTTCGCGGACTTTAAGGACAGCGTCGGAATAAGGGTTTGACCACTGATCTCAAAATAATAACTGGATAGCGCATTCGGAAAAATTTTTGAAGCCAGTTTTGGCCTACCAAGATGGCGGCGTAGTTTGCCAACGGTTATAGAAGTACCGTTTAAAAAATCAAAAAACCTTAAGCGTAATCGATAAAGATAAAATTTTAAACACAAATAAGGTTTTTTTTTTTTAAAAAAAAATTTTTTTTAAATAAAAGTAGGTATATATATAATATATATATATATATATATATATATATATATATATATATATATATATATATATATATATATATATATATATATATATATATAAAATATATTTATACATATTCATCAAAAGTATATATACATTGCTTAATATAAATATTATTTATCCTAATATATATATAATATATATATATTAGGAAAAATAATATTTATATTATGCAATATAAATATGTATAAATTTATTTTATAAATATGTATAAATTTATTTTATTATAAGATAAATAAAATCCTTCAAAAAAATTTAATAACAAATTTATGTACCTTTTAGTTCTTAATTATCTTATGCTGTGTGCTAGAAGGTTAATAACACAACTGCATGATAGGCAGCTTAGTATCTGTTTAATATGAATCAGTCTTAAAAAAATTTGTTTTAAACAGATACTTGTAATGTATATATGCTGCATGAACTATTAGCTGAGCTCTGTGAGTACACACAACTCAGAGGTTCCTTCTAGAGTTTGTTATCATTAATTATTTTAGTTTAATTTTAATAGATTTTTCTTTTAATACAAAAAAATATACTAACTATATACACACACATAAATATACTCACCTAGTACATTTAAGTGAGTATATATATATATATATATATATATATATATATATATATATATATATATATATATATATATATATATATATATATATATAAAACATATATATATATATAAAACATATATATATATATATATATATATATATATATATATATATATATATATATATATATATATATATATATATATATATATATATATATATATATATATGTTTTTTGGATATACCATCAAGGTGTTTAATGAACAGAGCTATAATATAGAAAATAATAAAACTATGTGTTGCAATCATCAGGTGAAATACTTTTCATTTTTATTTCACCTGATGATTGCATCAGCATGAAACTTAATGTTATAATGTTGTAAAATTTGCATGAAATTCGTTTTATTTTCTAATATATATATATATATATATATATATATATATATATATATATATATATATATATATATATATATATATATATATATATATATATATATATATATATATAAATGTTTGTATGTATATTATATATATGCATATATAACTCCTGATAAGTCGTAACCTTTAAGTGTCCGAGGAAATACTGGAAGTTCAATTTTTTAAAGGTTTGAGTTATCAGGAGTTTACTGTGTATATATCGATGACATAGTGCACAGATGTGGTAAGTGCTAGATTAAAACTGTAGAAACTGTCATTTGTGTGCGTAATTATAATAAGAAGAGCTTTTGTATTTACCACATATTGTCAATTATTAGACTCTTTATCGTTTATCCTACACATACCATATTTATTCACAATAAACTATAAATAAAAACAGGTTTTTCTGCGTACTTATCTCAATTTGACCAAAATTTGTACTTACCATATCTGTGCACTAAAATGGTATACTAAAAACAAATGTTTTCATTGATTTTTGAATAAGACAAATTTAATCAACTGCTTCCTAAACTTTTTTCCAGTCAATTTGTTAGTTACTTCTTTGCATTGGTGATGAAAGTGTATTTTTCAGTAATTTTTTGAAATAACTTTAATCAGTGAGAATAAATGCTTATCAGTTAAAGACGAATCTAGCATATGATGAGTTAGCTCTGTAAATACTTTTGATATATCAACTGATCTCAAAACAACACTTGCATTTGCATTTTAAATTCCTATATCATTAGGGAGGGTAATCTTTGTTGATGTAAGAAACCTTTGGAAACATCTTTCTGTTCCTTCGCATACCAAAACAACACTTTTGCTTGGTTTAACTAAACCTCCTCTAGAGAATTTATTCTCAATAAAATGTAACATACACATGTTACATCTTTACATACTATGTATGTGTTAAACTGTCAATAATTATCCTTCAAACTTCGAGGAATAATTATTCACAGTTGAGTTTGACAAGAGTTAGACTTTAAATCTAAGTCATTGAGAGATAATTTTTTACTTTAGAATATAAATATTGTTTTATATTTTCACTGAATATTGAGTCCAGAAAGTTAATGCATTAAATAATAAAATGACTTTTATAATCCTAGAAGGAACCTCTGAGTTGTGTGTACTCACAGTTCTCAGCTAATAGTTCATACAGCATTTGTACAATAATGTTTCTACCTACAAAACTCATGATTTTAAAAGATAATTTTTTACTTTGGAATATAAATATTGTTTTATATTTTCACTGAATATTGAGTCCAGAAAGTTAATGCATTAAATAATAAAATGACTTTTATAATCCTAGAAGGAACCTCTGAGTTGTGTGTACTCACAGTTCTCAGCTAATAGTTCATACAGCATTGGTACAATAATGTTTCTACCTACAAAACTCATGATTTTAAAATTCTTTAAAGATTGTAGGTAGACATCGTTGCTGCTTACCATACAGTTGTGTTATTAACCTTCTAGCACACAGCATTGGGTAATTAAGAACTAAAAGGTACATAAATTATAAACCTCATTTAAAAAGTGTATACTAGCTGAATATTTTAATAATCAAATAAATTTATTTCGCCATCTTATTTTCCTTAAAAATAGTTTACTTTTCTTATTCGGTCAGAATTTTTATACGATTCAAACCGCTAACAGTTCTAACCGACGCCATCTTGGTAGGCCAAAATTGGCTTCAACTTTTTTTACGAAAAACAATAGAATACGCTATCCAGTTATTATTTTGAGATCAGTGGGTTTGACAAGTGAGCCTACCCATGGCCACAACGGTTCCTATTACACGTTACCGACGTTTTATTCTATCAATAAATGCTTTGAAATAAATTATAAAATATAGATCTCTCAACCGTTAAAATAAAACTTGGCCACAAAGTTGTTTTTAACGTGTCCGATTTAGAAAAATATTCTGTTAAATAGAAGCTAATAACTTAGGGTGTTTTATTCGCTACCGTGAAATCATCATTAGAAATTATGAAAATATCATTATCGAAATTAAGATAACGTGATTATTTAATTACTTGATTATTTAAATATTATAAAACATGAATCCTTATTTAAATATAGAATTAGTTGCTTATGCAATAGAAACAAAACATGCTTTTTGCCTATGATAAGTCTAAAATTACAAAACTAGACTCATTAAAGAGCTTTCGGAATTAAATTTAATGTTTCCAAGAATACAGGATTCTTACCAATTTAACACAGATATGATGGATTTTGTACCCTTAACTAAAAGAACTCTTGGTTATACAGCATTAAGGTATTTTTTGTTTGTTTTAAAAAATAATATTACAAAATGGACCTACATCTATGTTGGATTTTAACTTTATTTATTGGTGTTTAACTAATTATTAACACATTTTACTACAGATTTATATTCCTGATAATGTGTATGAAATTGAATTATTAAACACACAAATAAACTATAAAAGTAATTTAGTTTTTTAATGAGAAATTATGGTATTTACTAAAATGTTATATTAATAAAAAAAAATATAATAGTTAATCTATTTTTGTTTTGTTATTAATACTACACTTTAGTATATTATACTTGTTATTCAATTTGAATATATTTTACTATTTCTCGCACGTCTACTAAACATGTAAATTGTCTTTATAGCTCAGTATCTTTGATTTTAAATGACAGTAAACATACTTCAAAAATTCTAAGATTACTGACTTTAATTGAATTATTTGAAAGCATAAATTTTTACACATAGTATGATTATTTTTTTCAACATAGATTTAGAATTCTCAGCTTTCTAAACTTGCTTTTTATTGCTGTTTCGTTTAAATACACTGACAGTTTTTCAACAATTAATGATAAAAATATTTCTGAATGTCATCTTTCCTTTGCCTAATAGCATTATATAATGTTATAAAGCAACCTATTAAACCTATCTATGCTGATATTGGTTTCAAAAAGTAATCGTAAATCATAATTTTTTAATACCCTTATAAAGCCTTGCATCCAAAAATTAAATTGCCCAATTAATATTTTGTTGTGCAATTTAGATAAAACAAAAAATAAAAGTGTTTTATGCTTTAAGCCAAATTATTTTGTGGCACTGGTTAAATATCTTCCCAAAAAATGACCAGCTGTTGTTATAAGTGATTCAAATTTACTCAGGATCAAAAAATATAAATTCTTAAGTCATCATATCATCTGTGTGGTGAAAAATTAAAATCAGGAACAAATGAACATTTCATTATCATTTGTTCCTGATTTTAATTTTTCACCACACAGATGATATGATGATATGATATGATATGATAATCTCTAATAAATAGTCTAAGTTCCAGATAAATGCTTCTAATTCCCTTTAACAGGTAAAAGCAGAAAAAGACATTTTCTGCTAAAATGATTAGTTGACTTTTCTTTGCTTACTTTAAAATTTTACTCTAAAATTGAAGATGGTGCATATTTTCTTCTATATACACTTTTTGGTACAAACATACCAAACAAATATGCATTATGTAAATTGTTTAAAAAACCATTCAATACCTGACGTAATGCTATAAAAGGTTTAAATGATCATGAGAAAAATGTTGACAGATTACATATCAATCCATACATTGTTATAATATGCTTTTATCTAGAACTAAAATTAACACTTTTCCTATTGAAGTTTTTCAAGATATTTCTAGGAAGTAGCATATAGAAGAAAACAAAAAAAAAAGCTTGAATCAATTGTTAAGACTATATTATTTTTAGGTCGAAATGATATACCTCTACAAGGTCATAGAGACGATAGAAAATATCAAGGAGAAATTGGAGAAACTTCAAATATTACAGGGATGGGTAATTTTATTGAGCTTTTAAACTTTAGAGTTGATGCAAGTGATTTAATTCTAAAGGAATCTTCTCTCTGCTCCCAAAAATTCTACATACATTTCAAAGATCATTCAAAACGAGTTAATTAAGTGTTGTGGAAATGCAATTGAAGAAATTCTATTAAATGATATTAAAAAAAGTAAGTACTTCTCCATTATTGCACACTAGGCTTCTGTGTCACCCTTGAAAATAAATCTTTTGATATTTCCCAGCAACTGAATGAAATTCAAAATTAGACTAATCGTTTAAAAGAAATACGAAGAAATGCTAATGCTTACCATAACAAATGGTATAAAATTGGTCTTGCATTGGCTGAAACATTTGATATTGATGGAAAAAAACCTAGAACATGTGGTGTTCAAAAGCATATAGATAATTAAATATGTGATACTGTATCTGATAGTTTAAAGTTTCTATTACATTGCCTCTTCTTAATCATCTTCTTAATGAACTATATATATAAATAAAATTGGTTTGATATTGAGAGCTTAATTGTTTATAATGGTCTTTGTGCTATTCCTGCTAGTTTAATAAAGTAAATTTTTAGATATTGTCCATGGAAAGAAAAGTTCCTGATATTTTTGAATTTTTGTAAATCTGATCTTCCTCATTTCTCATCAATTAATGCTGAATTAGAGTTATGGGCGGAAATTTTGGAATGAAAAGACAGAATTACCATCTACTATTTCAGATACATTTAAGTTTAGGGATATGAGAGGCTTTCCAAACATTTTAGAGGCATTTCATATACTTGCTACAATACCAATCACAACTTGTTAGTGTGAAAGGTCAATGTCTACTCTTAGGAGAATAAAAACTTACACGAGAGTACTATGTCAGAAAATAGATTGAATGGACTTACTTTAATGTCTATTTAATTTTATTGAAATATTTGCATCCAAAGGAGACAAAAAATTAAAGTTTTTATTCAAATAAAAATTTTGAATTTCTGAGTAAAAAATTTAAGTACTGTTTTAAAAGTATCACGTAAATGTAAATAATTTCTCAATAGCAAAATATTTCTTGTCATTGTTTTAAACATGTAAACTGTGAAAATCATTTTTTATTAGCTAATTATTACTATTCATTGTTTTATATAAACTGTGAAACTCATACTTCATTTGCTATTTCTTTTAATTCCTAATGTTGAAAGTGTTTTCATGTGATTTAGGTTGTTACTTTTTTGATTGTTACTTTATTTGTTGTATTATATTTTGTCTTGTTTATTTATTTATTAAAATTTATTTAAAAAAAGTAAAAAAAATTTTTTTAATGTTTTAAAAATATTTGTACATAACTGCCTATCACAAAAAAAAATAATCCAGAAATAGTGGGCTAACCTTAGGCAACATGACAGTTTACTGATGGAGTGCAAAGTCCTATGGCTTACCTTCTCGTTGGTGCACTTCGTTAAGTGATTTAGACAAGTACTATGTCTAATTTATGAACTAAATAGCCAAGGCAATATTTTGAATAACTTTATTATTAAATGGATAACTAAAAACAATACAAAATAAACTTTACCACGATTGACTCGATTGTTTAGAATAACTTTGCATTAGCAGAATATTGTCAAACAAACACGAAGTAAATAGATTTCAATTACAAGTAAAAAGTCAAATATCTGATATACAAGTCGACTCCTCATAAATAACATTTTTTTACCTATAATGCATTTTAATATTTTATGTAATAATAATTTTAAAAATGTATGCGTTTTTGAATTACACAATTGTTTAGAGAGTTTATTTCTAACGAGAAATATCAAAATTAAGTGTTTTTTTTATTGATACAGAAAGCTATTTCTACTGAATAAGAATAAAATATGATAAAATTTTTGTAAGTCTATGTATATAATATGAATGATCTCTTATTAATTTTATTAGATTCTTTATATAAAAATTCGTCGAAGACGAATTCGTCGCTCATTTCGTCTACAACAGAACAGCAAAGTTTTTAGTCTCAAGCGTGAAAACTATTATACTTATTGTAATAATGGCGCTCTCAGATTATTAAATCTAGAGTAGTTAAGTAAAGTAGGTTAGTCTCCCAACGTATTAAAGTTTTAAAAAATGATACATAATAAATCCGTGGGATTACTTCATCGGTCCATCCCACAGAAAAAACAAAAGTAAAGAAATTTATCTTAAAATGGGAGAAGGGAATAGGGTGATGTCATCCCATCTTCCTCCACTGGCCAATATCGAATTGTATTTCGCAATTTTAAATATAGTTGGCAAATTTTGACATTTTAATGTCGGCAAATGGAAAAAATTTAAATTTTAACTTTTTTTTTTTTGTTGTCGTTTATGGCACTTTCCCCCCCCCCCCCCCCCTAATCACTCAATAAAATAAAAAAATTAGCTGTTCGCGCCATCCGCGAACCCGGACTTGGCCACACAGTTACAAATTCCTGGATCCGCGCCTGATATATATATATATATATATATATATATATATATATATATGAAAAATATATATATATATATATATATATATATATATATATATATATATATATATATATATATATATATATATATATATATATATATATATATATATATATATATATATGAAAAATATATGATGCATAACAAAAGTAACAGTAACAAAAAACTCAAAAAAGACTTGTTTTTATATTGACAACATGATAAATATAGACAATAAATCTTAAAATGTTTTATGAAGTAAAATAAACTTTGTCAAGTTATTTAAGAAAGAAATAAGATTTTCGTAAATATTTTTATGATTATTCTGAGACAAAATTCAAGTACGATTTTGAATGGCAAAAAAAAAAAAAAGTTAACTTTATTTACTAAAGTTTAACGACTCCCTAATGAGTGTTAAAATTGCAATAAAAAGCAATTATCCAAACATTTGTTTTTTTCAACAAAGCACAGTGGGCTAGGTGGTTGACAAAAGTAAAAAAAAATACATTTTTAAAAATTACATTATTATATTCCATTTTATAGCTTAAACATTTAGCTTTTATAAAATGTATATATTTTTGTATAATTATCATGGCGTATGCTATTTTTTTTTTTTTTTTTTATAATGTTTTTCCAAATTTTTTTTTAATTTGAAAATATTTTTTGTGTTACAAATAAGAATGGAATAGATGTTAATTATAAAACTTCTCTTTTCATTGCATAATTTAATAAAATTAAGTATTATCTTTTAAATGAGCTATTACAACACTATTTTTGCACTATTTTGTTATGTCGAATAAAATGATTTTAAATGACAACGCATATGAAGTACTTTTTTTTAATTAAAATTTCACTTATATAGTCGAATACTTGTACGGTCCAATGCAGTCCAGTAATTTGAGACTTCAAATAAATTGTTCAATATGTATATTATCAATATAACTTTGGTTTATAGTCCGCGGATGACCGCCTGGTCTTTAATAAAGATTTTTACAAGTTAAATAATGTATCCGGTTTTATGTGGCGAAAACATTAAATGTATTTTATTCTAAATGGTTATGCAATAATTGGGTCTCAGTGTTACAAACTTGTTTTGTTATTAAAACATCTTCAAATACCTATTTATAAGATTTTCCAAATGAAATTCATATTTTTATATAGTTAAAACATGAAAAATACTAACTTTTATTATGTTTGTATGTCTGTGTGTTACAGCTTAAAGTTACAAACTCTACGTAGTTTGGACTCATCACTCTTTAAGTGTACAGCACTATTATATCATATTATATTTATTTTTTCATATGTAATACAAGAAAATTTGAACTTAACTAATTCTAATATTTTGGATACAGTAGTAAATGGCATAAACTTAACTGCAAATAATAACCTGTCTAATTTCATATAGCATCTTTCAGGGCCGTCGAGAGCTGTCACGCCGCGTGGGACAGCAATTCTGATTGGCGCCCTTATTTATCAAATTTTCCCTATATTATATATGAAGGACCTTTTATTTTTTTTTTAATTTTTTTAGGTACCTACATTTCATTTGGCGCCTCTTGGATATCTGCCGCCCGGCAAAAACTGTCCCGGTGCCCTCCCCCCTCTCGGCGGCCCTGGCATCTATGATAAAGATATATTTGCAAAAACTCTTAAATTCGCTTTGAAGAGAATAACAAACAATGGCTGAAAAATGAACCAATATAAGTTCAATTTGTAACTGGTAATAAGAAAATTCTACTGACTGCTTCCATTGATAAATAAAATTCTGGTCTTACCCAACTGTAGTATCCGGCAGGCGCCAGGTAAATTTTGATACGATAAGTAGTAAAGCAAAGAAGACAAGGTTGACGCTATTAGTTGCATCGTATTCATCTTAAAAACTATTGTTTGCGTCAGGTTGC
>NC_061157.1:65143857-65168857 GCF_022113875.1 Hydra vulgaris
ACAGTAGCCAGGAATCTGGCTTAATCAGCGACACAAAATCAGGAATTTTATTTAGTTCATTTTGTGGAAATATTGGTTTTCCAAACTTGATTTGTTCGTTTCTTTTGATGCTAAAAAATTTCAAAGCTACGGCAGAACGTTCGATTGCAGGAACAGACTCCTCAAACAAGATGAATACAACAAACTTTTGAGTTAAATACCAAAGTTGCCTGTAACACGACTGAAAAGCGGCATCCGCTGCTGTACTGTCAAATTCGTGATACCACTGCATGTCAGTGATGTACTGGCGATCAACAAAATTTGACTTTACAAAAATGCTTTTGCTTGAAACAATGCAATGAAATTCGCCATTCTCTTAAACTTATAGCGTTGATCCTGGTTGAGCCAGTTAATTTGTTTGTCCAACATTACATACATAAAGATTACATACTTAAAGGCCCATTACATACTTAAAGGCCCATTTTAAGGCAAGTTTTACTTGACAATTAATTGGGTTATCTCCGTCTGCAGGAAATTCAAACTGAATAATATCTTTTTTTTTGTGGGAAATTGAGTACCAGTTATCCTGAAGCATTTTAAGTAGCGGCTCGATTGGCCCACTATGGTTTCCAATATCTGTTCGCCAAATGTGTTTAATGAGTAACTCATATATGTGGTGCCGACAAGCAGCCCATAAAATTGCACGACCAATATGCTTCTCAATTAAAACTGCACATCCTGCTTAACAGCCGGTATTACTAGATGTAGTATCGAAGCAAAGAGCAATCTTATCATCAAGTAGCTTCCATTATTTAAAATGGTCGATAAACCATTAAAAGTGGTTGATTTTAAATTAACGCATGTTTTTACGGACCATTAGTAACGTTTTTCATAATGCTAAACTTTTTATACATTACGTTTTTATAAAATTGTTTGTCACGTTTTTATAAGTTACTTAAGTTTTAAGTATTATTTGAATATCCACTCTATTCTTCTAGATGCTTTTCTACTTCAATTAAAACTTGTGATTACTTATGTTGTTTTAACAAAGAATGAATTATAAAATCATAAGTGCGTTATAAAAGTAATAACACTATTATAGTGTTATTACTTTTATAATGCAGTTAGTGACTAGAGTGTTATTACTTTTATAGTTGTAAGTTTATTGTTTTATTTTTTATAACTTTTTCGCTTACAAATTTAAGTTGATTCGCCCCTTGAAAATAAATATTACATAAAAATTATTACATTAAAATTATAAAAACATATTTTACAAACAAATTGCAATTAGTATTTTTGCTTTTTTCTTTAAAAACAATGATTATAAAACTTTACAAACGGCCGTGATTAAGCTGTCTAAAATAAAATACTCGCGCGTAGTCATACAAGACCACGCGCGAGGATTTTTTTTTTTTTTTGATTTTTTTTCGCGAGTATTTTATTTTATTTTTTTTTATTTCTGGTGATGTTGGGTGAAAATTCGTTATCTAAGCTTTTTGTGTTTTCATCATCCTTGTTAAAATTTTTTAATTTTCTTCACTCGTAATAACATCTTGTCTTCTTTTAAATAAATCATCATGCGCTGCTCTCAGCTGTTCCAAATGTTTAGTATGTTCATGTACTTTTTGGTTTAAAATAGTATCACCACTAAGTATGTAGCCAATCTTAAAAAAACATATCGAAAATTGTATATATTGTACACCTCAAACAAAATAGAATAGCTAAATAAGTAATTTTGTTTGTGGATATTTCCGCTGATACTTGTAAGAACTGTGGATATTTCCGCTAGTTTTGTACGAACAGCCGCTCTTGTTTCCGAGTTGAAATTTGAGATCTGGCTTGATTGGAATTCTTGTTCTCCCCCAAATCTCTTTTTAAGATCATTTAAAATTGTGTTAAAACATCATAGGTTGAAGACGATCCTTTTCCACTAATATTGTCAACTTCTCGGAAATGCAAATATCTTTTTAAAAGACCAACTTTTAGTGGAAGTTTTGAACCAACAGCTAAACTTTTTTGAGATCAAATCCAATAAATTCATCTTAATGATCTTTTCTTGTGTATAAAGTTTTTCCCACTCTAGACATTTTAATTTTTTAACTAGTACACATGAAAATTTAAAAATCAAATATTACAGTACTACTGTTAGCCGTTTTAAATCGCACGCTTGCTTACTAACAGAAGCATGCAGTTCCGATTCAGACCAAACCTTTATAAATTGTTTCAAGAAATTAGATATATCATATGAAGTCATATAAATGACATATAAACACCCCCTCCTCTCACTCGTAAAGATTGAATTAGAGAGATTATTCTGTAACATACAAATTTTTCAAAATAGTTTTTCCCCATAAATGGTGTATGATATAACTCAAGTGGTTAAAACGGTTCTGTTTGAAAAAGTCGATATAGTTTAGTAGCAGCGGGTCTCAAATAAGAAAATAAACATGATAAATAATTCGATGTAGAAAATTATTTTTTCTGTTTTGCTTTTTTCTGTTGTTAACTAAGAAAATAATCAAACTTAAAAGAAGGTTTTCAAATTAAACCAAAATTTTATATGAAAAAACTTTTTCTTAAAATATTTATTTTAAATTTTAAACTTTTTTTTGTTTGAAAACATTTTTTTATATACACTTCTTACCATTTTATTATAACATTTTAAAAAACATATTTAATAGATGTTTGGTTTGATTTTTTTTGCCATGTAATATTTTTAATTTTTTAAAAAAAGATTAGGTTTCACTAAATTAATTTTTTTAAATTGAATCATTAACTTGTAACAAACTATTGCGCTTTAAGCTGTATATTGAAAATACAGAAAAAGTATTAAATTAGGTTATTTAAATTTCAGATTTTGAAAACACGTTTTGAGGTAAAACACATTTTATTTCACTGTTCTTCTTACTGTTTGTCTGATTTTGCTGGTTAACTTTACTGTGTTGGTAATCATCATGCTCAGTTTATCAATTAGAAGATACCACAAATAGAGTTACTGGACACAAAAATAAAATATCACGAGCAAAGATTTCATTTTTGTGCTCGACTCTTCTTGGTTCATCACGGGTATTTGGTGTTCTGGCTGTGAAAGATTTTTCAACTGGATTTCAGTGGTTGTCCTGTGTAAAATTTCAGTGGTTGTCCTGTGTGGTTATAACTTCGTTACAAGGTTTTTGAGAAGAAAAAAAAGTTTATTGTTGAGTTACAGTTTTGGCTGCTACGTTATTGACAATACCAGGTTTCATTAAATGTGGTAGAGTCGAACATGAACAAAAAATGAATATTGACAGTTATTGTCTTTGTGTTTTCTTAAACAATCATATATATATATATATATATATATATATATATATATATATATATATATTATATATATATATATATATATATATATATATATATATATATATATATATATATATATATATATATATATATATTTATATATATATATATATATATTTATATATATATATATATATATATATATATATATATGATTATTTATTGTTGTTGTTGTTATTGTCGTTGATAATACTAACACTGTTTATTAGTACTGGCTTTGAATTTACCTTTTACTTAAAATTGTAAGTATATAGTAGAGCCTAATTATAACTTTAATTTTAAGTAAAGGTTTGTTTAAGTAAAATTGACACTTTTTATTTCTTATAATTAAGACACTAAAAAAATCATACAAAATGTTATCATACAGAAAAAAATAATCTATGTATTAGTATTTCAGTTAAATATTTAAAAAAAAAAAAAAAATTATTATTATTCAAAATGGCAACAAAACAGCAGTACGTGCGTGATGCAATTTTGCACGCTCTCAAGTGATTGTAAAAATTGTTGGATGTTCTAAAAGCACTGTGATTAGAACTTTAAATAAGTATTTGACACCAGGCCCGACGAGAGGGGGGCCAGAGGGGGTATTTTCCCCGGGCCCGTAGGGGCCCGGGCCCATCACCATCGGTCTCTTAGTCTATCAGGTCCCAGTCTCCTGGTAATCAGCCAATCTCCATCAAGCAACATTGTGTCTGCATCACTTCATCAGTTAGATAAATAAATAAATTTACTATGTAATATTGATAGGATAAATCTATTCTTTATTAATAATTTAATTTATTTAATGAAAACACGCTTTTGAGAGTAAAAACGGAGACTAATAGCCTCTAAAAGTTAAAAAATAAATAAAAGGCCACCAGCCCGCAGGTTTTTCGTAAGTTCCTTGCTCATGCCATGCTTTATAATATATATAATAGGCATATATATATATATATATATATATATATATATATATATATATATATATATATATATATATATATATATAAATATATAACTTTATATATTAAATTATATATATATATATATATATATATATATATATACATATATATATATATATATATATATATATATATATATATATATATATATATATATATATATATATATATATATATATATGTGTATATATATATATATATATATATATATATATATATATATATATATATATATAATTTAATATATAAAGTTATATATATATATATATATATATATATATATATATATATATATATATATTATATACATATATCTATTTTATTTATACAGTATATACTGTACTGTACATTAAACTGAACTTCTATTTTAACTTTTAACAATTATTAATTGTCATTTATTTTAATTTGTCAATTTACTTATTAACTTAACTAATAAATTTTTGTTCTATTGTTACAGGACCTCGCATAGGCAGCCTACTACATGCAGCAATGGATCATTACCAGCATAAATCTGGTGCTCAAAAAAGAAAAGAAAAGATTGCTCGAGAAAAATCAGCCAAGAAGGGTCAAAGTACGATTGAGTCTTTCGGATTTATAAATTGTAATCGTATTGATGGTGTTTCTGAGGATCAGATGTGCAAGATGAATTCACAACTCTTAAATGTTGAAGTAGAGCCAGTGCCAATTGAGGAAGATGAATTGTTAAATAGAAAGGTATGAGTGCTGATGTGAAAGAGAATGTAATAGACGAAAATGAAAATATTCTTCCAAAGACATCAACTGCAAGGCTAGAAGAATTACAAGACAAGGCAGATGATGTCCAACTAGTTCCATCAAATAACTATGATATTGGTTTAATTAAGGAATTATTTTGCACTGCTGAACAAATAGAAAAATTTGTTCATCATGGACCCATTGCTCACCCAACAAAATTTCCAAAAGATGCATTGCCTAAATCATTTCCACGCACGTTATTTCACATTGCCATGCCAAATGGCGAAAAAATTCCACGAGATTGGCTAACGTGGAGTGAGGCGAAGAATGCACTTTACTGTTTTCCCTGCCGACTTTTCTCTAAAATGCCAGAAACCCATCGATCGGCATTATCTCTGCCAACAGGATATTTCAAGCCCAAGGACAATAAATGGAAGAAACTTTATGAAAAAATTCCTCATCATCAATCCAGCAGTGGGCATAACATGTGTTATGTAGAATGGAGACGATTAGAAGAAAATCTCAGAGATAATACAACTATCAATTTTCTACTAAATGATAATATAAAGACAGAAGTGGAAAGATGGAGGCAAATACTTCGTAGAGTATTAGATGTTATCTTGTTTTTGGGTGAAAGAGGTCTTGCATTTAGAGACGATAGTCATCTAATTGGTGATCCCAAAAATGGGAATTTTTTGGGAATTATGGAACTCATTGGTCATTACGATTCCATTCTACATGATCATCTCGAAAAAGTAAAAGCTTCTCAACAGAGCCATAAGCGAATGCAAGCACATTATTTGTCAAATGATATCCAGAATGAGTTTATTCAGTGCTGTGCAGACAAAGTCACAGATGTGATATTAGATGAGAGGGAGAAATGCAAATATTTTTCAATGATTGTGAATGCAACGCCTGATACAGCTCATATTGAGCAAAATGTTTTTATTTTAAGATACGTCTTACAGGACAAATTGACAGGAAAATATGAGGTAAAAGAGAGATTTCTGGAATTTGTAGATTGCAATAAAAAAACTGGTGAAGATATTGCAAATATAATTACTTCTACTCTTCAGAAACATAAAATACCACTGATGTGCTGTCGTGGACAAGGATACGACAATGGGAGTAATATAAAAGGTTCAGTCAAGGGAGCACAAGCTCGAATTCTTCAACATTATCCACTTGCTACTTACTCTCCCTGTGCTTGTCATAGTTTGAATTTATGCGGTGCACAAGCTGCTGAATGTTGTCCTCAAGTGATAACTTTCTTTGGGATAGTGCAAAAACTGTATAACATATTTAGTAGCAGTCCTCAAAGATGGGAAATTTAAAAAAAAAATATTGGTTCGTCTTTTCATAGCATGTCCCAAACGCGCTGGTCAGCTAGAGTGGACTGCATTAAGCCATTCGCAACCCAGCTTCCTGGTATAATCAAATCAGTAGCTGATATAAGGAACCTAAATTTGTCTATAGAAAATCGCGCTGATCTAAATGGGATTATTTCATATATGGAATCGTTTGAATGCATTCTGATGTCCACTATATGGTTCAAAGTACTTACTGCTATCAATTACACCAATCTTGTTTTGCAAGCACGGAATGCTACATTGGATGTAGAAGTGACCAACATCAAACAACTAATTGATGAATTAAAAACTCTTCGAGATAAATGGGATTCTATTATGGTGGAGAGTAAATTAGTTGCAAACACCTTAAACATTTCTTAAGAACTTCCAGAACCTAGACGAAAAATTAGGAAGCGATTTGCTGATGAGACACCTGATGAAATTTCTCTATCAAATTCTGAAAATAATTTTAAACAAAACGTTTTTTATATATTATTGGACTGCATTATAGGGAATATCAGTAGACGGTATGAAGCTGCATATAAAATTGACGAAAGTTTTAACTTTCTCTGGAAGTATAATCATTACGAAGAGGAAGAAATTCGCCGAAGGAGTAAGGATTTTGTGAATAAATACAAGGATGATGTTTCCATGGAGCTGATCGATGAGCTTTTGCATTTGAAATTTATCCATGATGTTAACATCAAAAATGATTTCGACCCCTTTCTTCTTCTCAATAAAATCAACGACCTGAAACTTATATTTCTTTTCCCCAACATTTGTATTGGCCTGAGAATTTTTTGTACATTACCAGTTACGGTAGCACAAGCTGAACGGTCTTTTAGCAGACTGGCGCTTATAAAAAATGATCTAAGATCAACAATGACGCAAGGTAAAGTTTCTGGCTTGGGAATTTTAGCGATGGAGTGTGATTTAGCAAAAAATATCAATTTTGACAGTGTAATTGCCGATTTTGCCAGTAGGAAAGCGAGGAAAGTTTTAATCTAACTTACAGGTTTTATATATTTTAATTTTGTTGTAGTTAAATTATATATAATTTTTCACTGTATTGTATTTAATATATACTTGCAAATAAAATGCTGTATATAGTCAAATTAAAAAATTATTTGTATCAAAAGTAGTATTATTCATATGTCTGAAGCCCTAAGGGGGCCCGTCAGTTTGATATTACCCCAGGCCCGGTACCAGCTCTCCACGGCCCTGTTTGACACTTAATACAATAAATAGAAAGCCTGGAAGCGACAACAACTTGAACAATAACAAAAAACTGAACACGAATGTTTTAGCTAAAATAAGGGCAAATCCTAACATTTCTGAGCGAGATTTGGCACTAAAATGCAAAACTAGCAGACAAATGGTTCGGACTATCAAGAAAAAGCATAAAATCAAGTCCTTCAAGATGTATAAAGCCCCAGATTGCAATGCTGAAGAAAATTTAGTGGAAAAAAGTCGTGCAGGAAAATTATACAAATTATACAAATTGTGTAGAAAAAAAAAAGTATAATTATGGATGATGAAACTAATGTAACATTAAATTGCAAAACGATTCCAGGACATAATTTTTATATGGGAGTCTCTCGGGAAAAGGTAAAGGCTAAACTTAAATCATTAAAACTAAAAAAAATTCCCCCCAAAAATTATGGTTTCACAAGCCATATGTCAATGTGGATTAAAAACACAAAGTTTCGTCACTAAATCCAAAATAAATAGTGAAATCTATAAAAAAGAGTGTCTTAAAAAGCGCCTTTTAAATTTTTGCTACCCTAACCAAAACTAATCACACACTGAGTCAAAGTTTACATAAGCGGCACAAAAACTTTCTAAAAATACCTCGAAAGTTTTAAATTATAGTTTCAATAATCTATTTTTTTTTGTATGTATATAAATATAAAAAACAAATTTCTATAAACATAAAAAAGTTGAAAAAACACTTTGTAACAAATTTAGTTTTTGTTCTTTTGTACAAATTATTTTATTATTTTATATCGTGTTTGTTAAAATTACAATATTATACAACCTGGCTGGAGCAAAACGAACACAAGTTATCTTACCCCGTTAAGCTTATAACTTTTAAACATTTAAAAAATATTTGTACAAAATTGATTATAAACAAGATAGTAAATGCACGCGAATATTTATCAAAATACTTGAGCATATAATAATTCCATGCAACAAATTTAAAAACAAAATACAAACTAAGTTAAAAATAATGACTATGAAAGTTATCCACAACAAATTTAGTTGCATTTTTATTTTATATAACCAAACAAAAATAAGTATTAACGACAGTTTTTTTAATTTAAATAATATATTTTAGTAACAAAAGTCAAAGACAATTAAATAATGATTTTATGAATCAAAGACAATTAAATAATGATTTTATGACGATTTTAAATGTTATTTTTTTACTTCAAAACTATTAAATTTTTTTTCAAAAAAAAATATTTTAAGTCCGTGTTTTAAAACCCCGTTTTGATTCAGCCTTAAAATTCTCCAAACATCAGTTCAAGTCAAAGATTTTATTTTTGTTCAAGGTCCACGATATTGAGCTTGGTAAGAATCATTTTTTAAGATGGATTTAAAAACGAAAAACAATTTTCTGAAAATTCGATAAGATATTTATGAGAAACTTTATTTATGTAAGTTTGAAATAGTATTGAAGACAAGTCACGCTTTACTTTAAACATAAGTTGTATCATATGGAGACAGGTCACGCTTTACTTTAAACATAAGTAGTATCATATGGAGACAGGTCACGCTTTACTTTAAACATAAGTAGTATCATATGGAGACTTTAAACATAAGTAGTATCATATGGAGACTTTAAACATAAGTAGTATCATATGGAGACTTTAAACATAAGTAGTATCATATGGAGACTTTAAACATAAGTAGTATCATATGGAGACTTTAAACATAAGTAGTATCATATGGAGACTTTAAACATAAGTAGTATCATATGGAGACTTTAAACATAAGTAGTATCATATGGAGACTTTAAACATAAGTAGTATCATATGGAGATAAACATAAGTAGTATCATATGGAGACTATTAAGCTTAAAAATATATAAAGTTCACGTAAGATGGTCAAACAGATAACAGAAATACGTAAAAAGGTTCTTCTCAATTATTTCTGTTTGACCAAAACATTCTACAAACAATCTACAAAAACATTTTTAATATCGATTTTTTTAGTTTAGTTATGGTACATGCCCATGTTAATTACTTGTTTAGAAAAAACGGGGAAATATACATTTTAATATAACTACACAACAACAACAAATTTTAAAATGAGTGAAAACGAAACTGGATTTATATTATGTATTATAAAACACCAATTGATTTTTTTTTTAATTGTTTACGTTATTTCATACGCTTTTGGAGTTCCAGCAAAGAATTACCCAGCTAGCACATATACGTTAGTAAAATGTTAAAACAAGGTTGCGAAATACGTTGGCACAACATCGGCCAACGTTGTTTTTATATCATTTTGGTTACAAATATGACGTCGCCAACAACTAAAGTTCAAAGTTGGTACAATGTTGTATTTTACGTAGGCGAGGTGTAATATTTTGTATCAACGTTGATTCATTTATGTTACATCATTCTTGGTTTATATACATTAGGACAACCATAATCCATATACATTGAATCAACTTTAGGGTATTTGCAATGTGAATCAACTTTTGGTTATTTGCAACCCAAACGTTAAGTTTGAATTGTAAAAACAATCAATTTTTTATTGCTTAATAATAGTATATAATATATACTGTCCTCCAAAACATTAGCAACCAAATAAAAAAATGCTTTTTTTCTACTTTGAATACTAAGGGTGGAATGCAAGAAGCGAACTTGAGTCAAGCTCGACTTGAACTTTACATTGCAACCAATAGCGAGAGAGTATGGGTTTTCCCCTCAAAAAATACTCTGCCGCTAAGGTTACAAAGTAAAGTTCAAGTCAAACTTGACTCAAGTTTGCTTCTTGCCTTCCACCCTAATTACAGCAATTTTATTTTTTTAATTACGCTTTGAATACAAAAAATGCGTAATATGACATATAAGAAAAAATATTTGTACATAAGACTACTTAAAAATAAATAAACTTGTTTTTTTGTTTTTATTGGTATTTTAACGCAAAAACGTGGTCCTCCATTTGCAACTTTTTATAACTACTCACAAAAACTCACGGAAAATCAGCAGCATAAGTGTGGAAATAATGTCCAAGGGAATTGTAGTGTTGTAATTATTAGTACTTAACCAATGAGAATCAACTAATTGTTAATTTTTGTCCAAAGATGAATATGGATTGTTGCAATTATTACAATATTAATTTAAGAACGCGTATATATATATATATATATATAGAACGCGTATATGCTGATTTGGATTTTAATGGCAGGAAACAAGTATAATTTTCGAGAACATATTGTAAAAGATTACAAGAAAAGTAAAAATACTCCATTAACAAGTCAATTGTATGTAGAATAATCAAACGATTTAACAAAGGTAGTCCTTTAGAAACAAAACATAAGGGCGGAAGACCACTCAAATCGAATAATTTTTCTATCGTTTCACCGGTAGAAAAAAATATTTTAAAATATTTTATTGTTAAAAAAAATCCTTTTGACAGCGCTAATGATACTATTAAAAAACTTTCCGTGTCTCAAAATAAGTTTGTAGACAGTTACAACTTTCAGGACTTTTGAGCTTTAGAGCAGCAAAAAAACCTTTCATTTCTCAGAAGAATAGAAAAGTTAGAATTGAGTTTTCAAGTTCTCATAGAGACTGGATTATGAATGATTGGAATAGAGCACTCTGAAACGATGAATCAAAGTACAATTTGAAAGGTCCTGATGGAAATTTAAAGGTACGTAGACCTAAAGGTAAACGCTTAGATCCTTAACACATAAGAGGAGAAATCAAGCATGGTGGTGGAAAAAGTGCAATGGTTTGGGGCTGTTTTTCTGGTTTTTGTGGAGTTGGACCTATTTACCGAATAAATGGCATAATGGATTAGTATGTTTATCGTGATATTTTCAAGGAAAACGTGGTTCCTCATACTGATAATAATATGCCTCTTTTATGGACATTTCAACAAGACAACGACCACAAACATATCTTTAAACTCGTTAAAGAATGGTTTGAAACAAATCAAATTAAAGTAATGAAATGCTTAGCTCAATCACCTGATCTCAACCCGATTGAAAATGTATAATATAGATAATAATAATATAGTAATAATATATAAATCATTCTTGAACTGTGTAAGATAAAAGATTTTATCTAAATTGTAATTAAGTGTGGTAAGTATCATTAATTTAAATAATTGTAAGTTGATACTTACTAGCGATACAGAGAATTTTTTAAAGTATCAGAAATCATGCATGTTAGTTGAAGTATGGTCTGTTCATAACCTTGTGTGCCTTCATGGAAGTTTTATAGTAATTTTCAACTTTTACTTTGTTAAAACTCAGTATGAGTTGAATTTCGGCAAACACATGCAGGGTACTTTCAGTTTCTTGTGTTATAAAAGCATAACCAACAGTTTGACCTGTTCTATTTCCTTCTTTAACGAACAAAGAAAATAAAGGCATTCTTAATTTGTTTGTGCTATATGTGCAATCAACCATTAATACATTAGGAAACATTTTAATGACCTGTTTTTAGTCTCCACTTATAAATAAAAAGATATGCTAAAGATCTGGAAGAAAAAGATATGCTAAAGGTCTGGATCAACTTGAGCTGATGTCATAGCTTTAGGATCTTTTTCACCTAAATTTCAAAATCAAACTTAAACTTGACTAATTTAGATCAAATAAGTTAGTGATTTATTAGCTAATAACTAATTTATATCTCATTTGATTAAAAGCACATAAAACTTTATTAAGTCAGTGATTTTAATTTTCCATTCCATTGTTTTAAACATAACCAAACTTGAATTTTGATTTCTCAAAAAACTTTTATGTTAAAAATTTTTATTTATGCTGAACAAATCATTTGATGTTATAACTTTGCTTTCTTTATTTTGCTAATATTTTTTTAAAAAACAGATTATCACTCCTAGTTTGAATATTATGCTGATCATCCTTTACTTTTTCAGCTAAACGACGCTGTTCAGGGTAATGCATAAAAGCAGTTCTAAAAAGGATAATAATTTTTCTCAAAACTAAAATACTCAAAAAAAAAAAAAAGAAATATTAAAAATACAAAATATACTAAAATATACTATTGATGAGTCATTATTGATTGTGGTATCCAAAAATGTTTAACAGCTTATTAATTGCCTTAAAGGGATTCCATTAATGTACAAAGGCGTATTTAAATTACACGGCCTAATATTCCGCATTTTTGCCAAAAAATAAAGGCCATCAAAAATGAAAAACTGCGCTATAAATAGTAAAGCAAATAAACAAAAAAAATGCATTTATTTTTACTTTTTCCCAGAAAATAAAAAGAAACAAGGATTTTACTAAATTTGTTAAAAATATGTTCTATATATATTTAAATGTTATATTTATACTTTATCCCGGTGGGAAATAAACTAGCGACTAGCTAGCTTATTTCCCACCGGGATTTTCGATTTTTCTTATTTTATCTTTTCCCAATGTATTTAACATCTTTAAAAATTCGATTCTTAGTGTTGAATTTATTATAGTTATGAGAATAATTGAACTTTAAACATTGCGATATTGTAGCAATGTGTCGCTAGCTACATATCGCAGCTTTGTAGCTAGCTGCAAAATATCTACAAATCTATAGCAGGATGATAGCTGCATGTTAAAATTTTTTAGACAGCAATTTTATTACGATATGACGCTAGCTACAACAACCTGTTGGTTTTAGCTTATTAAGCTAGCTGTCCTCGTAGTCAAATCGCTGTCTTTATCTTTACAAATATCGATAGCTTTTTGCTAACTTAAAAAAGCTAGCGATTCTCGTGGCCATATCGCTGTCCTTATCGTTACGATTATAGCTAGCTATTAGCTAGCCAATTTCCCACTGGGATCTTGCTTATTTTGTCGGTTTTTTTTAAAACCAATCATATCGTCCATATAATTTCTATCAGTATTTATTTATTTTTTCATTACTTTTGAATATATTACTAATTGTTTTGTTTATGAGACTTATCCCAAGTTTTGGTTGATATAGGATATTTTTTTGAATAAAATTTTTTCAAAATAAACTGAACAGATGTTCTGAATGGCAAATCAGTGTTGTTAATTACATCAAAAATGAAGTCTCAAATTGCAAAAGCATCACAGGCATAATTATCAAGAATTGTAGATGGTATAGACAATTCTTTCCTCGATAAAATTTCATCTGGAGATTTATATTTATCTACTTCAATCCTTAGTTTATGACAGCATTTACCAAATCTTTTTGAAACTTTTTGTGAAATATTATCTGTAATATGAAAAGCAATTTCTCTGCTTTCTTCTGACAAAGACACATTATTTAAAGAAATGCACTGAAGTTTGTCCAAAAGTTAGATTAAAATATTTTTTTAATCATTAGTCTTTTTGACATAAATATTGCAGATATCAATAACTATAATTAATAAATATAACAGATAACAATAACATATCTTTAACTAAACTTTTAAATCTGATTATAAGCATTTTTTAAGCTACCACTACTCTTCTGTCTACCACCCGCCACTACTCTTCTGTCTACCACCCGCCACTACTCTTCTGTCGACCACCCGCCACTACTCTTCTGTCTACCACCCGCCACTACTCTTCTGTCTACCACCCGCCACTACTCTTCTGTCTACCACCCGCCACTACTCTTCTGTCGACCACCCGCCACTACTCTTCTGTCTACCACCCGCCACTACTCTTCTGTCTACCACCCGCCACTACTCTTCTGTCTACCACCCGCCACTACTCTTCTGTCTACCACCCGCCACTACTCTTCTGTCTACCACCCGCCACTACTCTTCTGTCTACCACCCGCCACTACTCTTCTGTCTACCACCCGCCACTACTCTTCTGTCTACCACCCGCCACTACTCTTCTGTCTACCACCCGCCACTACTCTTCTGTCGGTACTGTCCAAACCTTCTCTTTATTGGATCACTTTGAAATCTTGCAGTCATGACAAAATTATAAACATCATTTAAAGGATCTTCAATCAAAGAGGAATGGTAACTAAGTGTTTGTTTAAATGCAGGACTAGCTTGAGAAAACAAATTTCTCACAGTTTAATTTTTTTTTCTCCTAATTATTAATCCATAATGCCATTACTCATAAAAATTCAGGTTTTTTATCATTCAATATAGCAGCATTTCCTAAATAGTTATTTGAACAAAACTGGCTTTTACTACTAGCAATAATCCACCATTTATTAAACAAGCCGAATATGCCAACAGCATCCTCGCGTAAAAGAAAGTGCGATTTCAAACGAGCTATTGTACTCTAATTAAACAAGTCAAGAGCTACTTGAACATTTTGTTTAAATTTTCCTAGGTGTAGCACGTTAGTTTTGGAGCTTTACATAAATCTGCATCTAAATCGAGCTCTTTTTCGTAAACTTCATGAAACAGTTTCCAAAATACTTCTTTACCTTTAACTGTAACATCACTTTTAAACCCAATAAACTCAAAATGGGGAAACAAAAACCTCTTTTGATTTAGCGAGTTATTTGTTACATTTTTAATTAAATGTATAGTATCATTAAATAAAAATACTTTTCTGCAGTTAAACAAAATTGTAAACAATTAAATTTTTTGATTAAATCATTTTTTGAAACTTCGCTACTCTGGTAAAAACGTATTGTTGGAGTCTTTCTTTCTATTTATTTTTGGTATAGATGATTTTGATATAACACTTGGATGTTGGAATTGGTTTTAACTTAATTATTAAACGAAATCTTTTTGCTCGTTCTGCATGTTTTAAATAATTTTTCTGAAAATGTCTTGCACATGTAACTGATGATTATATGAATTGAACAAATAATAATAAAACGGCTATACTTTGCAAATACTAAAACTGATTAGAAAAACTGATATATTAGTAACATAAAAGTCTTTGTTCATCGGAAACTAAAAATATAAATCTTATTTAAAAATAATTTATTCTTAAAACTTGTAAATGGTTGTCAATTTAAACAAATGTTACCACATTAACAAAACTTAAATAAATACAATAGTTACTATACCGCATATACAATCTAATAGTTTTTTGTTGAATTGTCAACTTAAGTTAAGGAATAAATTGCCGACATTCTTTTAAGTTATACGTCCCGACGGGCATTTGTTTTTAAAAGTTACGATCTAAATGTATTTTAAATGTCTTTTAAACGTCTTTTAAACATTAATGTTTAAAAGACGTTTAAAAGACGTTTAAAACACATTTAGAACGTAACTTTTAAAAACAAATACCCGTCGGGGTTAGAGATATAGATAAAGTTACCAATAACAACAATATTGGTTAGGTGACAGATAAAGTCACCAACAACAACTATATTGGTGAGGTGACAGATAAAGTCACCAACAACAACTATATTGGCTAAAAAATAAACAGAAAGGGCTCGGTCAATTTGATCAAAAATCAAAAAGAGTGCCTTGAGATGAAGGAGAGCAATAAAGAACAAAGAGAAAGACGATAGAGTGAAGTGGTACTAAACAAAAGCACATAAAAGAATAGCTTTAAAGCTATTTTCTTGACAAATGGGCAAGTCTTTACGAATGTAAATGCCCAGGCCAAGCGTGTGGCTATTGGAGTCTTTAGGAATTAAAAGACAATAACCATCAACACTAAGATCACAAGATGAGACAGCCAAACTTTATCTTACAAAGAACAAGTAGGTCTGCTGAACTTCGCAAGAGAAAAGACTCAACTGAAGAAAAGTTACTTCGAAAACCACGAGTATTAGTGAATGATAGGTTTAAAGAACTTGGTGATGACAATGGTTTTTTGTGTTTTATAGTTTTTGGTACTTTATTCATTTTTAAATTTGTTAAAGAACTTGACTCGAAGCATAGATAGTACTCAGTACACTGTTTGGTGGCCGAGGCAATTGCCTCATTACTATTAATAAACCCTAAGCCGTAACAAAGGACTTCAATGTGCCCTTGGCAATGCACATCAAAAGTACTAACAGGGAGAGCATCCATGCGCAACATGGTAATGTTAGTACTCTGATATTTATAGAATCAGCCTTTCTGAGAGCTACCAACCACAGATTTCAGAAAACCTCACTACCAGCCGGCCTAAGAACCATAAAATTAAGTTTTAGAGCTGTACTCTCATTAGGAGATAATAGAATGAGTTGTCATATAAACGCAAAAACCATGCAAGACGCAAGAAAAACCCATGAAAGACGCAAGCAAAACCCATGCAAGACGCAAGCAAAACCCATGCAAGACGCAAGCAAAACTCATGCAAGACGCAAGCAAAACCCATGCAAGACGCAAGCAAAACCCATGTATTGAGTTAAGAAGATCCAGCATTCAACATCCTAAACTGGAAACAATATATTTTAAATACAACTGCGCCAGCCTAGTAGATAAAGAAGGGGATCGAGGCCGGTCAACAAACACAATTTGTTTACCCCTTAGGTCTTTGCCTAACAGGTGTTCTACAAGGCAGTAGCCGGATGCGTTAAACATCTGCCCAAGAAGAGAATTTTTATCAAGACACCGTTTGTAGTCTTTACTCAACCAAGAGCCCCAAAAAAGGGGGCGTTTTAAATTGGAGTTGGCTTTTTCTAGCCTTTTCCTAAAACTCTTCATATATATATATATATATATATATATATATATATATATATATATATATATATATATATATATATATATATATATATATATATATATATATATATATATATATATATATATATGAAGAATTTTAGGATCATATATATATATATATATATATATATATATATATATATATATATATATATATATATATATATATATATATATATATATATATATATATATATATATATATATATATATATATATATATATATATATATATATATTTGTTTCGAATCGAATCTCGAATCAAAGCAGGTCTTGATTTGCGATTCAAATCACGTTTCGAATCAACATTTTGAAGTCTAACTTTAAGCATTTTTTTATTAAATACTATATATTTCAAAATAAAATAAAATAAAGCAATTGTATAACCTCTTTATTGATGCTTCTTGCCCTGGTTTTCCTTTTTAATGACTGATTAAAAAGGTATTTAAGGACAAGTACTGATATTTTGATTGCGCCAAAGCGCAGAATATCTAAAATACCCAAAACAAAAACAAAATAAGTAAGGATTCGGTTTTTAAAAGTTTTCGAATCGTATCTCGAATCATATTTTTGATTCGATTCGATTCAAAACTTCGAAGCTTTGCAGGGCTCTAATATATATGTATATATATATATATATATATATATATATATATATATATATATATATATATATATATATATATATATATATATATATATATATATATATATATATATATATATATATATATATATAGGGGAGAGCGGGGTTGGTTGTCACGCGGGTTGGTTGTCACAAAGTTTATTACAGGAAATGTAAATAAGATATAGAAATTTCAAATTATGCAATGGAAATGTTATATAAAAAAAACATTTTTACAGTAATTTTTATCTTTTTTTAGCGTGCAGAAGAAAAGTTATTCGTTTTTAAAGGTTTTTGATATGAAAAAGTAAAATTTCGCCTACTCAGAAATTTTCTTTTACCAAACGAACATTATTTTATTGTGTTTTGAATGTAGATTTATAAAGTACTTTATTCATTTGAGTAACTTAATCCGTAAAAAATTATCGTGAAATTCTCACGCTTTTAGGTAAATGTACAGTTGTCCAGCAACTTACTCAGAAGGGGTTGCTTGTCACAAAATATATGGGGATGGTTGTCACACTTGCCTCGACTCCATGCGCTGCAAATTAAACGCCGCTTGCAGATTTTTTATTGGCTTTGTTTATTTTCCGCATTATTGAGGAATATTTTAATGTTTAAGATATTATTTAAAAATCTTAAGTCAAAGTGTTATATTTGTTTAACTAAATATCTGTAATCTAAATTATTTTTATTTCAACGTGCATAACTTTAGATTCCGATTCAATGTTTAGTATAATTATAGAAAAAAGATTGCAGAAGTTCAACTGTTTATTGTTTTGTTTACAAACTAAACAACTAGCTGTTGTTTAGTTTGTAAAACTGTCTGTTGTTTTGTTTGTGCAATGTTTATATTTAGTGCATCTATTGTTTTGAATCATTTTCCAACAGCCGATCAAGAGAACAGTGGATTCAATGTCAGGTTTGCCAAAAACGGTCTCATGAAGAATGCACACCAGGCTTACAACAGTTTATTTGTGAATTGTGTTCTTTATCCAATAATTTTTAAAAAACCAAACCTAAAAACATTTATAGTGATAAACTAAATTTGTTAATTGTGTTATATTTAAAATATATATATTTCAGTTTATAGTATTTTATTTTTATTTTTCTTAGTAAAACATAAACGAAATTAATTTGTACTCGTTTTACATTAAATTCTTATCTAAACTTGTCAAAATCCAAATGTGACAATCAACCCCGCACCATGTGACAACTTATCCCGTGAGCGGGGCTAGTTGTCACACAGAAGTGGTCTTTGAAAAATGATTTTACAGCAATAAATATTTCACGCAATGTCATAAAAATATTATAATAGTTACTGGAAATAGTTAAACTAGCTTTGTGCAAAGTTTGGCATTGATTGGATGAAAATTAAAAGCTGAGCAGCCTAAAATGTAAAAAGTGTGACAACCAACCCCGCTCTCCCCTATATATATATATATATATATATATATATATATATATATATATATATATATATATATAATATATATATATATATATATATATATATATATATATGTATATTTATATTTTTTTGGTAAATTATTACTCGCTTATTCTTAAAAACGCAAAGTACAGACACTAAAATGTCTACAGCTACTTTGTTGTTATTTAAAAATAAAAGTGACTCAAACTTAGATAAGTTAGAGTGTTTGTTACCTTGTTATAGTAGCATGCGATGGTGATATGAAAATAAATCTAGAGCGGTAGTTTTATTTTAGCATCAAAAAAAAGTTAAAATGACATAAACCCAGTGGGCGTGCGTCGTCCGGGGACGTCCGTTGGACATCCATGAGACGTCCTCCGGACGACGCGTGCCCACTGGGTAGATGTTAAAAATAACTTAAATCGCGATAAAAATGAAAGTGTTGTTTTTTTTTTTTTAGCCATTTTGTATTTAATTCTCTTCTCGCTTTTATGTTATCTCAAAAGAAGAAATAGAGCTAATAATATCTATAATTTATTTTTTAAAAAACGTTCGTTTATGGCAATGACTCCTTATATGGAGCCAAAACATAATTTAGATGTTATGAAATTTTTGTATTTTTGGAATATGTACAGATTATTTTTTATATACTTGTTTTTTAAAACTCTGATTATTTTAAACAGTCAATCTTGACCAGCAAGCCCTAGCCAAAATGTCCCATAGAACCTAGAAATTGTCTCATAGGATTCTATCGGATTTTTGAAAAAAAAAAAAATTTTTTTTGATAACTATAAAAACTTTTTAACTTATGACATAAGTTTTTATAGTTATCAAACACATAAGTTATGTGTTTAAAATTAATGGGGTTCAAATCTGAATTTTTTTGTCCCAAATTCTTATAGGATACTATAGAACCTTTTGACTAAAGAGAATTGCTTAGGAAGGTTAAAACAGCATTTTAAATCAATTGGGGCAGTTTTTTGACCATTGACGGGCCGTTATTTTATCTTATTTATTTATTTTGTGTCATTTATTTAGTCACTCTATAAACATTTTGCATATATATAACTCTAATAAATTCATAAATATAAATATTTATACATTTGTAAAGAATAAAATAAAAACTAAGATAATTACTGAATCAATTAGAAGACTGCAGTCTTATTGTTAAACCCCTATCATTCATGTGGGATAAAAAACTTTTCCAACATTAATAAATTCCATACATAAAAAAAGCAAAAAAGTATAGATTAAAACTATTCATATTACAATAGATTATTTATTTGCAACATCATAATTATTATTATATTAATGATCTTTATAATGCCTCAAATTTAAAAACAGTAGTGTTTACTGATCACACAAGCTTTTTTATGTCTAGCAATAATATCATAACACTATTTAAAGACATGAGCATGGAGCTAATTAAAGTTTCAAAATGGTTCAAGTCAAATAAGTTATCAATTAGCATTTTATGCCAAAAAATATCTTTTGCTAAACGATATGCCTCAAATATATATATATATATATATATATATATATATATATATATATATATATATATATATATATATATATATATATATATATATATATATATATATATATATATATATATATATATATATATATATATATATATATATATATATATATATATATATATATTAATTACTCACTTATTCAATGCCATCTAAATTATACAAATAACGCAAAGTTTAAAAAAGTTAATTAGATGGTCTTTATTGGCAACAGAATTATCTAGCAAGACTAATAAACTTTTAAGACCGTTTTACTCATGCAAAACCACTTTTATTCGAAATTATTATTTTTAATAAATACCTACTAAATGTTTTTAATGTTCTTTGCTTTTTTTTTAAACATCTTTGCTTCCAACAAGGCTGCAAGCAACCACTAATTAGTGTTGGAAGTTACTGGAAGCGAAGTTGATTGTAGAGCAAGATAACGATTGACAGACGACTTAAAAGATTGCAAATTATGTGAATCATTAAAGCAAGATGAAGGAATCGAATTCCAAAGAATTGATGTTTGAGGAAAAAAACTTGACAAATAAGAATTTTTGGAGCACTAAAGAACAGTAACAGAAAAAGGATGAGACTTAATTGAATGACGAGTAACACGAGAATGAATTTTAGTAGATGGCACAAGAGACGCCAGCACTTTAGAGCAGTGCCATTATAGTATTTGTAGAAAAGAGAAAGAAAAGCAACATTACGACGATGTGACTAAGGTTGTACACTGTAAAATGAATCGGTTTTATAGTGGTTTTTTGAAAAACCCGTTGGTTTTTCAAAAAACGATAAGGCAGTTTTCGGTTTTTTAAAAATCCAATTGGATTTATACTTAACGCTCAAAGTATTACGGTTTTTCAAAAAACCAAACGCATACCAAACTATATGAGTTTTGAAAATTTTACGAAAATGTCTGGAATCGCTGTTAACATTTTGCCAGTAAGTTTGGATAAAAAATTTATGCCATAACCTATATTTTTTAACTGTAAATTTTGTATAAAAAAAGAAAAATACTTACTGAAAAAACACTACAATAATTATTATAATTATTATATAACACTTTGAAATTTAAAAAAAAAATGTTTTTTAGGAACAACCTGAAACTTGGTCATCTTTGGATGTTACTCAATGGTTAATAAATTGTAACTTAGAATCATGTGTTGACAAATTCAAAGGTAGTTTTTAGAAACATTTGAAATTTAACTAAAATGACAACTTTTTTCTACTGTTCAATGTGTTCAACACCAGTACTAAATATTTTAAAGCTATACAAGGAATTACAGTAATTACCATTTACATGATTTTAATTTAAAGATAAACTGCTGTTATTCAACTTGTAATAAAAGTTTTAAAAAGCTTCACAGTTTTCAACAGCATGTGAGGAGAACGCGTAAAACTGATAATGACCCAAAACCAACACTTAGCACATCAGTTATAATTGATGATTTATCAGCTCCGTTATCAGAAAATTTAATCCAGGACACCGATTTTCCAGGTCTTTTTTTACAGATAATGTCTCAATTGAAAAAGTCTTTAGGTCATATGTTTCTAAAATTATGTTGACTTAGCAAGTGATATAAGGGAAGTGTTTACTGTTTTCTTTTTGTCGTATAATAGTTTGATAAAGCAGTTTATTCAACAAAATGATACTGTCAATTTAGTCCATATATTAGACAATGACTATCTCTATAATGTATTTTATTCTTTTATTCATGAGTATCAATTGATTAATTTTTGTAAGACTGATTTAAAAATGGTGGAGCCACAAGAAAAAAAAGTTACAGGTTCAGACGGAATTACTTATAAATACCACTACATTAGTGTAAAAGATAATCTGGAAAGAGTTTTGGGTATAGAAGATTTATTTAATGAATTTTGTCACGTAACTGAAAATCCTACTGGTATTATGTATGACTATTGTGATGGAGAAATTTACAAAAGACATTCTTTTTTTACAAAACATCCTACTACTATTTGTATTCAGTTGTTTATTGATGAATTTGAAACTGTTAACCCTTTAGGTTCTAAAAAAGGCAAACAAAAACTTTGTGGTGTATATTACACTATTGGAAATTTACATCCTCGTTATCGCTCAATAACATCTCAAATACACCTTGCCATCCTGTTTAGGTCTAAAATACTGCAGTTTTCATCTTATCATGATGTATTAAAACCGCTTGTTGATGAACTTATATCTTTAATGAGTTCTTATGTGACTGTTATTCAGGGAGAAACTAAACACAGTCTTCATGTTTGTATTGCCTCAGTATCTGCAGACAATTTAGGGGCCCATTCGCTTGCTGGTTTTAGATGCTGTTTCAGTTCTGGTAGAATTTGTTGATTTTGTTTAGTTGATCATAAAACTATATCTTTGAGATACACAGAAGATTCTTGTTCGTTAAGAACAATTTCTAATTATAACACTCATCTGCAAGCAGTTAAAAGTTATTCTGCAAATAAAGCAATATTTGGAATAAATAAATCATGCATTTTAGACAGATTGCCTTACTTTAATGTTATTGAATCCTTTCCACCAGACTTACATTATGACATTCTAGAGGGGATAGTTCAGCTACTTCTGAAATTGACAATCCAAAAACTGATTGAAAATAAGATCATAAATTTAATCCAGTTAAACTATGAAATAAAAACATTTCCATATGGATTTCATGATTCAAGAAATGTCCCATGTGAAATACTTAACCATTCGATTTCTGCTAATGGTCATCTCTCTGGAAAAGCTTCAGAAAATTGGTGTCTTTTTAGAAATTTTCCAATAATTATTATTGATTATCTTTCTATCCATGGTGATAATTTCCAATCGTATTGGGAAGTCTTTTTGCTGTTTCGTCAAATATGTGACATTTTATTTTCTTTTACAATTAAATGTGACCAAATTACATATTTAACATACCTCATTGAGAATTTCTTGTATATGTTTAATATTGAATATCCTGACAAAATGACTCCGAAAATGCATTATCTTATACATTACCCAAGAATGCTGTGTTTATTTGGCCCTTTAAGACATTTATGGTGTATGAGGTTTGAATCCAAGCACAATTATTTTAAAAGGTTGTGCCACATTATCTCCAACTTCAAAAATATTACTTTTACATTATCAAAGCGACATCAAATGAGACAATGTGCAGAATTAAACTCTTATGATTGTCTGCGAAACAATGAAGATGAGAAGAATGGAGTTACAATATCAACTTTGTGTCTTCCAAAAATTATTAAAGATGAACTATTTGATTATTTTGGATATAATATTAATGAAATATTTAAAGCTACAAGAGTATCTATTAATCATGTAACTTATTATGTTAAGGACTATCTTGTTTTATCGGTTCAAGATGATGGAATTCCTATTTTTTTATGCATATCTTATCTGCTTAAACACTCTGAAAGGTGGTATTTTGTTGGAAATATTTGCACCTGCTCACAGTTTTTACACTATTGTCATTCATATTGCTTAACTGCATCCTCCACATTATGCATTCAACCTGTTGGAAGTGAAGCTTCTCCTGAACCACTTGATGGGTATATAACATCAGTTGGATGCCTAGTTGCTTTGAAAAGTCAAGTGTTGTAACACTTGGAAATTGTTTGTATTAATACAAACAAGATTTGTATATGTATATATTGTTAGATATATTGAAACTTACTCACTTTAAAATTCCTTGAGTTGAAGTAAGGTGAAATGACACCTTTATAATTACTCACTAGTAATTATAAAATAAAATAAAGGAATTTTAAAAAACATTTGTTATTTATTATATTTAATATATTTATTAATATATGATGAATGTTTTTGTATATTATACCCATATATTCAATAAAAATAAGTTGTTCTTTATTTCTTGCATTTGTGGTTTTTTTTATAATAAATATTTCAGTCTTTCATTAAATACAGTATTTTTATAATTGCAAATTTTTAATTAAATAATTACATTTTTGTAAACCTTTTTTTTTTGTGTATACATTTTAGAGGAAGATATAGATGGTACAGTTTTGCTGGACATAGATGACTATACATTAAAGGAGCTTATTCCCATTATTAAATTAAGAACAACATTTAAAAAAGAAGTAAGTATTCTTAAAAGGTTATGTACTGAAGTAAGTTGTTCTGGATCGCTAATTTTGAGTCAGTCTTCGCAATCTGTAGTTGATTTTAACCTTCCAATTTTAAATTCAACTTCAAGGTAAGGATTTTATAGGATCATAGTAAGATATCAAAATAAGTATATATAATAGTAAATATCTCTAAACAGTAACTCTTATTGTCTAATAACCCTGTT
>NC_061157.1:65176357-65526357 GCF_022113875.1 Hydra vulgaris
GATTATTTGGAATGTTTTTATTGTAACTATATAAAAAGATTTATAAGAATCATTTTTATAATCAAGAAACGAAGACACGTCTCATTATTTACACTTTTCAAGGTAAAATTTATTTACACATTGTTGACATTGTTTTAATAATATATTACCTTGCATATATAATAATATATTACCCAAAATGCATATAACTACATACTAGAAAGTTTCGAATTATAACCTAATAAAGTTATTTTAGCAACATTTTATCTACTATACATAAACAAAACGTATGACAAATTACAAAAATGTATAAATTATAAAAAACGTAATGTATGTTTTACATCATTTATATTTTAGAAGTATTAAAAGTTCAACTATGCTTTTGTATGTATGTTTAGTGAACTTACTCCTACATTCGCCTTCTGGTGTAGACAGTCAGGTAGCTTTAGGAGTTATAGCAAAGGTTGGCGTGAATGTTGCTATGAAACTTTTTAGTAATATTTGGAAAGGAGATGTTGTGAGAGGTTGGAAATGTGCCGTAGAAAATAGATCCACAAAAACGCTTTATGATTTAGGAACAACACCAGTTTCAGGACATTTGGCTACAGTCTTACCCGATATTCCTCCACGAAGTACGGGTATGTTTGTGTGGTCAAAGTCTAGAGGAGCTGCAAGAGGGGCAATAGGCGTTGTTCATTATCAATATGGAAACAAAGTTCTCAACATAATGGCATCCATTCCTTACGACTGGAATTTATACGGAGCTTGGGCTAATGCACGTGTATCGTACCAAAGAGAAACTTTTTCAAATTTGTATTACGGAAGAAAGGGTACTAAATATCCTACTAGAGACGGGAATTGGGGTAAAGTTGATGGAACAAAGTTTTTTTTAACTGAAAAAAGCCATGCTAAGTTTAAAGTAATTTTTTCAGGATAAGATGATTTAAAAGTTTTTTTTTTATTATTAAATACGAAATATTAAATGTAATTGTATATACTTATATAATATTAATACAAAATTAACGCTTGTCTAAAAAAGTATATCATACATTTACAATGACTTTTGTCTTTATTCTTTTTTTTTTAGTTGGTGATCCGTTTTTGTTTAATTATAAAGATTTGTGTACATCTTAACGTCATTTTAGATAACTTGGCGTTTTTTCACCTTTCGTTTGGCAAGCTTTTATTAAAAGTTAAAAATTTATTAAAAATTTTTAATTTTTAATAAAAGCTTGCCAAAGCTATCTTTTTTCAACAACTACTTTAAGGCTAAGTTTTTATCAAATATAATCCTTATATATAAGAGTATATTTGCACGATTAGACAAATATATGGAATTAAATCATTGAGCCCCGTTTACATTGTATATATAACAATCTTTACCCCAATAGTTTTTAGTAAACGGTAGAAAAACTTTTCAATTAAATATATAGGCTTTGGTTTAACGACTAAATTTCCTTCCTTAAAACATCTTACAATAAACGCGGAGAGAAGGTACACATCTGTTTTTATGTTTTTTTATTTTAACTAAAGCTCATTAGAAATCTTTCTCTGTTTATTTATTTTAAAACGAAAAAGTTTTAATTTAATTTTTACTTACTTCAGGATATTTAAAAAAATATATTTTTCGACAAAATACGATAACTAAAACGGTAAACGCTGAAGTAGCTTGCACACAGTGCTTGAACTTTTGTAAAATTGTATTCGCAAGTCACTGATTGACCTTTAGTGTAAAGTTTAGGTAAATGATAAGAAGTTCAATGCAATTTTAGCTGTTGCTTCATGTCTTATGTCAGTAAAATTGGCTGTGGAAGCATTGTGCCAAAAATGATGCAACCCTGTTGTCAGCCGATAAAACACTAATGTTTATGATAGATAATCTTGGAGAAATCGATTTAGCTATTAGGCTGAAAGTTATATTGGTGCGACAATTCAATGAGCGATGAAAAACTTTTTCCAACTTATTAAATAGTTTCCAGCTTACTACAATAATCTACACAAGAGCCATCAACGTTGCGAGAATTTAGATCCAGCGCTACCTTTTGAGCACCTTAGCAAATTAGCTACTGTAAATACCATTGCTCGACTGGCTCAATCAGAAAGCGTAAAATCTTTTCCCCACCACCAGCGTTTCTTCTAATAGCGATTCTGTTGACAACGCTGTAAACTCATCATTGAAACAAAAACTTGGCTTTGCAATTTCGAAAAATAAGAAATGTAACAACAAGGTAAGATTGAATGTTTCGAATAATACATCTTAAATTATATGTAATGAGATTGCAGTTTTCGAAGAAGAAGGAACTCGTAGCATATACTTGCCAAATTTCTAAGAATATTTGAAAATTGTAAAGTTAACAAGGGTCAAATCAGAGCGTGGGTTTTCAGCAAGGGGCAACATTGTCACAAAATTGCGATTATCCCTTGACAATGATACTCTAAACGCTCATTTTACAAAGGAGAAAAAAGCGAGAAATAAAAAAGTCAGTAACTTTGATATAAAATATATAAGCTTATTGAATCAATAAAATTTTCTTTATTAACTTGAGATTTTATTCATATTATGATAAATTTTAAAAAAAATTTAATACCGATATTATACCGGTATTATCGGTTTTGAAATTATTCAGTACCGAAATACTGGTATTGAAAAATAGTATCGATATTGGAAGCATTATTAGGCCGGGTGAATAAAAATAAGCAATTGCTTTTACTCAGTAATTGGTCAGCTTTACGTGAATAAAAACATTAGCAGTTTTGCTCAAATTCTTGAAAAATCAAAGTTTAAAAAATTTAAATGGAATATCGTCATTTAAACGGCAAGCGAAATTACATATTTTTGGTCCATTTAAATCATTTTTAAAATAATTTTAAAAAGTTATTATAAAAAAAAAAACATACATCAAAAACAATAGAAGTAGTAATTACAAAGCAATTACAAAAAATATATATTACTAAATTTACTTAAATTAACTTTTTACATAGAAATAGATATATGCTTAAAAATTAATTATGTTCATAATAAACAATGCTTGAACGTTAATTATCGCGAGGTTAGAATTATTTTGTTCTATCTCCACATCTCCACAAAACGATTTAAAAAATAAAAACTTTAGGAGACGACATATAAAAAGATTTTTATTACTTATGTTTTCTCCGAAACTTTTTTGATTTTAACTTAGGTTTTAATATAGTAGAAAAACATTATTTTGAGGTACATTACACAATTAATAACTCATTTTTTTCAAAAAGTGGAGATAAAACAAAATAATTCTAACATCGCGTTATGTTGAAAAATGTTTGAACGCTAATTATGAACATTAATTATGTGCATTGTCGCTGTTTAGGGAATCTGCGAAGTATTTTTTTTGAGTACCCAAAAATGCTAAATTTTCTTCAATTTCCATTATTAGGTACTATGCACATAATTAATTTTTTCAATGTTTTATTAATGAAGCATTAATAAAATTAATTTTTAGAATTAATTTTATTTATGTTTTAATTTTCATCAATCTCATAAGTAAATAATATCAATCTCATAAGTAAATATTTTCTTATCTCAAGTAAATATCAATCTCATTAGTAAATATTTTCTTTTTCACGATAAAACCGGCATTTATATGGTATACCTAAAGAAAAAAATAAATAAAAATAAATGATGATTGTACTAAACTGATAAAACATTTCGGTCACTTATTTTCGTTCTATCCAGAGTGGACGTGACTCTAGAAGTTACTACATAAGAGGTATTTAAAATATTGACCTTTATAAGACTACTATTCTGTTAAAACTTTTTGTTAGAGCGTGCATACAACTTATCAATATCACTTTTTTTTTTTCTTCTTTTTTGAGTTAATAAGGTGCTCCAATAAGACTTATGAAATCTTATCACAGAACACCGCTTAGAAGCATTTATTAGGGAAATTCATGCATTTCCTTACCGATGTTGCTTATTGGGCTAAAGTCGGCATCGAACAACGATGTTAAGACTCATAGTTTTACGTTTTTCTTTATCTTTTTTTTTTGTTTATATATATTCGTCATTATTAATATAAATTTGTACAACATTTTACCGTGAAATTTATGACTGGAGCAAGTAGAAGGCAATAGTCTTTTCGTCTTGCCCCTGTTTTGTCGTTGACAAAATATAACAAAATACAAACCAAATACAAATATAAAATAAATGTAACACATAAGATTTTTTTTTTATTTTTATTTTTACAATGAACATCATTAAATAACCAAGGAAGTAATTTAATAGAATTTTAAGAAAAAGTGAAGATTTAAATTGAAAAAGGAAAAGTTAAAAATTTAGAACAAAATTTAAAAGTAAGAAATTGTTTCATTTATGTTGAAGTCTAGTAGATGTTGCTTTACAACGCATTCAAAATGTTGGAATGAGTTCATATTTTTTTATTTTGTTTGTTAGAAACGAGTTCCACAATTGGGGTGCTCTACTGAATATTGAGAATTTAGATTCTCTTAAAGAAGTTTTCGAAATATAGTAGTTATTGATAGAGTACTTTGTTCGATATTTGTGATTAATAAGGCGAAAATATAAATACTCTTTACCTCCGTAAAGATTTGTCGGACATCTCTGAGCAACACTTTTATGCTTATATCGGAGAATTGCTCTTTAGATAGGGAACGACATCATGGTAATATACTGTTCAATATTTTTATAAAACCACAAATTAAAACATTTTTAATTTGTATTTAATTGCAATTTAAATAAACCTAAACATTTTATATTGATATGGAAATTATTATAAAAATTGAGTGTAAATCATTTTATTAAAATAAAATTTTACAATTAAAAAAATTAAACAAAATTTGAGACATAAAAAGAAAAAAAAATACTTGTAGTGTTTTCTATTTCTTAACATTTAAGTGTTTTGTTTACAGATTGCTAGATTTTCTTCTATTTTATCTCTGAAGATTTTTAGTTCTTTGATACGATTGTTTTTAAAGGTTTTATATCGGAAGATTTTGGATTATTTGACGAAGATGCAATATTGTATTGCCTATAATGTCCATAACATTTCCGCCATTCATTCATGACATCTTTTTTTCTCAATATGTTAAATATAAAAATAAAGAAACCTTGAAGTGAAGTTGTAATGCAAAATATCCATTGAAAAATCACCGAGAGGTCTTTAATTGCTAGAACTGCAAACAACCATGATAAACCAAGTAGAGTAGCACAAATAAACGCTATTCTTATTTGTGATAAATAATTTTTTGTCGCCGTCACCTCTTTACCGGCCTTAACTCTTTTCGACAAGCTTAGCATGGTGATTATTAACACAACAAAGTTCACAATCAATATCAGACAGACAGGAAGAAGAACAGCAAAATAAAACGGATATCCTCGAACTAAACATCTGAAATAAAGATAAAAGAATTAAAAAAAATTGAATAGATACAATTTCTTATTTTTCAAATACTCTCAACTCACATTTTTTCGTTTCCCAATTGATCTGGTCTGGAAACTCCAGTAATGATAACAATTATAGCAGGAAAACCTAATAATAGATACAATTAGTTAACGATTGAAAGTCATTTGAATTACTAGATACAGCTGCTAATTCACAATACTATTAAAGATTATCAATGTTAATGTAAAAAAATTATAATTTTAATATTATTTTATAAATTTAATATTAATACTTATTACATTTGAAATTAACTTAAAATGTACATGTAGAAATTAACCTGTTATACTCACTATGTAATAATATCTTAAATATAAAAAGATTTTCTTGAAAAATGCTACATACTTCAAAACAACGAATTATTACTACAATGACACCTTCCTTGTCAATCACCACTTATTTTTGATAATGATATTCACACCACCAATACTTATTTTTGATAATGATATTTCATTATGATTTTATTTTTTATAATATTATAAATATTCTTATTATCCTTATTCTTATTATTAATACTCTTATACATAGATATTTTTAATTTACTTTAAATTTAATTGAAATTACAACTGTCAATTATTTTTTTTATTTGCATTATAAATAGATTTTTCTGAAACAAAAAATATAAATAAGTGTGACCATAGATGAAGAAATGGATCTAATGGTTGAAAAATTATTATTTTATTATGATTGCTTTAATATACTTTCAAAAACTACTTTTTCTACCTCTTTATGAGTATTAGTCTTAAATTTCCATTAACTCATTTTTTGTTTTTTATCTTCAGGTATTCTTCTTCTAGCTACAGAACCCATACATTATTTTTAGCTCAAATTTTGCAAACTTGATTAACTTATTACTGTTACATTATTGTTCCATGATGAAGCAGATCATGACATTTTTGTCTATATAGATCAAAAATTACTTTTTAGCACCATCAAAAATGTCAAAAAGAGAATAAATTTTTAAGTTCACTTTAAGTTATTGTTACCTCATTTTCTAAACATTTGGGCCTGAGTTTGCACTAAAATTAAAAATGGTTATTCTTAACTTTTCATAAGTTTTGTTAAAAGCATTAAACTCATGGTACTGGCTGTATAGTAACTACTTTTCGTAAATTTGGTGATTTCTTAAGTTTGTTAACTTCATATAGACTTTTAAGGTAGATTATATAATAAACCAGGTAGCAGCATATAACTTTTTACAGATAACAATGTTTTTACCAACTTGCTAACATCAAATGTCAACATCATCATCTTGAACATCTTGTATAAATAAACTTTAGTGTTTTAATTAATTTAATTAAGTGTTTTTCCAATTATTTCTTGAAAATTTTAATTAAATATTAGGTAAACTAAAGACTTAATAATAACTAAGTCCAGAAAGAGTGTTCTGCATGTGTGTGAGTGTGCTGCATGTGTATATTCTTCTCTTCCCTTCTTGTATAACATAACATTTTGTATCTCTGCAAAGCCATTAAATGGTAAGTCCATAATAACCAACAGCAAGGAATAAAATAACAAAACTCCCAATTTTCACTTTGACAGTGTGACAATGAAAAATATATTGGAATATTTACATCAAAAAAAAAAAAAAAAAATATTCATTAGAATCTATTTTTCCCTGTGTGGTCGCATATTTAGTATTAAAAAAACCTTTTCATAGTAAAACAAAAAACATTTAACTCTATAAAACTGTAACAAGTTCAAATATGCATACCCCAAGCAAAGATGTTAGCGATTCTAAAAACATTGGAGTCATTCCTTTTATTAAATACAATAACAAAAGAAAGATACAAATTAAAAGCTTCCACCAACATCCAACAAAATGTTGATAGTATAAAATAATGCAATACAGCTGCAATAACTTGACAGAGTTGAATAGGGGATGTTTTTTCTGCACCAATTAAAAATACAAGCAGAAGACCCATTAAAGAAATACAAAGACATATTAAAATTCTTTGAGGCAGTTTTTTCCGAAGGTTACTAAAATAAAACATTATTATCAGTTGCAATATTATAATGTATTATACTTTTTACAATTTTTTTTTTGTTAGTTCATAAAAAGGTTACCGAAATACAGCTAATGTAAACAAAGTAAGCAACAATCCAATCAATGAAATTCCACAGCCAATATAAGTAATAATTTTTAATTCCAATGGATTGTTTAAACTTTGGTCAACATCAAGTAACAGAGCAAAGTTAGTGAGATGATCACAAGCACATGTAAAATATTCATCTGTATTAGTTCCAGCCTCATATCTATAGCAACCAGTTCTCAACCAACTTCCACTAACATTTATTATGCCAGTTTCTTAAAGAAAAAAAGTTGAATTAAAAAAATACTTATAATTATTACGATAACCCATATATAAACAAACTAAATTTAAATTTAATGTTTTTAAACGCTAAAATATTTTTATTCTTAGCTTTTGATCTTTTTTAATTTTTTTTAATTTTGATGTGTTTAAGATTTTTTTAAACTTTTTTTAATTTTATAGAAATTTACTTTTTCTCATTTTATACATTTTATACAAGTGTAAAATACTTATAGAATTCATTTTTATTATAGTAAGACATTGTAAGTTGAATATGTATTATGTTAAACTGCAGTAACAAAGATATATGCATGTATATACATATTATATATATATATATATATATATATATATATATATATATATATATATATATATATATATATATATATATATATATATATATATATATATATATATATATATATATATATCTTAGGTTTATATTATTGGCATGATTTATCCCTCCATCAAGCACAACTGATTTAACAGACACATGCTTCATTCATTTGTTATTTTCTCCACACTGAAACACATTTAAATTTAGAACTTTTTGGAAGTTTCCTGTCTTTATAAGACTTACAAAACCCTCTTACTAAGTTATTTTACAGATAACGGAAAGAGTATTAATGAACTAGTGTGTTCTGATTGGCTCATTGCGCCTGATTAAGTCATTATATTAAAGTAGATAATTTTTAGTTCTTGTTTTTTTTAGAATTGTTTACTTTGCTAATTTTAAACATGTAATACTAAACTGTTGGTATTTTATAAAAATAAATAGAAAATCTTTAAATGGCCTAACATGCATGTTGCAACGAATTATGCCATAATTTATTTTTTTAAGAAAAATTTAATGGCGTCTCAAATTGATGAACTAAGAAAGTTACTTAAGAAAGATGTTGAAGAAGAACCCACAGAAATTGAAAACTTTGCAGAAGAAAGTGATATTGACTCTGAAGATGAAATTGAACAATGCATTCTTTATTCAGAAATTGAGCAATCTGAAAATGAAACAGAAGTTGACAAAGAAGGTAACTCTTTTAAAGACAAAAATAAAAAAAAAATAGTGGCTAGATAAACAACTAAAAAAAGTCAATATCTAAAATCACACAACATTTGCATTCATCTTCTAGGAGTCATTGGAAATGCCAAAACTGCCAAAACTCTGTATAAATGTTGGAATAATTTTTTTATTGATAATATACTTGAATTGATTGTCACATCCATAAAAGATAGGTTTGTGCAACAGAGAGATATTAAATCCACTGACATAATCGAGGTAAAAGCATTCATTTGACTATTGTATTTAGCAGGAATATATAGAACAAAACAAATGAATTTTAAAGAACTTTGGTGAAAAGAAGGTGATGGCATCAAAAAATTCTGTCTTGTTATGAGCCTCAAACGGTTTAAGACACTTATTTGTTATCTTCGTTTTGATGATCTAAGACCTAGAAACCTAAGAAAATATCTACCTTGCCCTAGTTTGAATCATTTTTGAAAAATTTGTCAATAACTATTAAAAAGTTTTAGTTCTGGGAAAAATCTAACTATTAATGAAATGCTTTTGAGATTTTGAGGTAGATGACAGTTTCGACAATACATAACTTCAAACCCAAACGGTATAAAACTTTATAGTCTAGTTGATGCCAGGATGTTTTATACTGTTGAATTGGAAATAAATGCTGAACAACTCCTTTCTGTTTTAGCAACAAACTAAGTGATGTAATGATAAGAATGGCTGAACCTTTATTTGGATCTAGTAGAAATAAAACAGTGGATAATTGGTTTACTAGTTTCGATCTTATTGATAAATTAAAAACTAAGAAACTGTCAGCACTGTCAGAAAAACAAAAAACCTTACAAAACTACCTTTGACATTTATAAATGTCAAAGGTAGCAAAGCAAACACAAGCATATTTGGTTTTAATAACAATAAAGTTTTGATCTCCTACATCTAGAGCAAAAGAAAGAACGTTATTCTAGTTTCAAGTTTGCACAATAATAATTCCATTGCCCCTCAATCTGGAGAACAAATGAAACCGTAAAAAATCACTTTTTACAATCTAATCAAGTGTGGAGTTGATGTAGCAGATCAAATGTGCATTTCTTATAATGTGAGCCAATATACCAGATGGTGGCCAATGGCAATTTTCTATACAAGACTTAATGTTTTTGGCATCAATTCTCAAGTAATTTACATTGGTAATAACCTTGAAAAAAAATAAGATCATTTTTAAAAGAGTTGTTCCATGAACTACTACTCAAACACCAACAGAGAAGAAGCATGAATATTGTTGGAATGCCTTATAGCCTACATATTAGGGTACAAATATTCCATCCAAAAGTTGATTAAAAAATAATAACTATCTTCTTCAACTTCCAAAAGACATTATTTACTTTTGTACAGTTTATATTATCATGGGTTGTTAAAAACAGCAACTTTTAACTTTGTGTCTAATACGCACATTGCACCCGATTTCATGTATTTCTATATTGTGCCCGATGAAGGTTTAAGTTTCTATTTAAATGTTTAATGATGTTGGGAGAAAATACTTTTAATTATTCAGAAATACACATTAAAATGTTAATTATATCTTAGTTAAAATGTTTTTAAAATTAAACTTTTTTTTATAAAAAATTTTGTTTTTAATAACTTGAAAAACAAAATCAATATATTTTTAAGTTTAATGTGTTTTATATAAACTTTTTTTAAACTTTCTTTTAAGATTCTGTATTAAAATTGCTTTAAACTTTTGTGCTTTAACAAAAATAAAATTTTGTGTAACTTTTTTTAACTCATTATTAACATTAATATATATTTATATAAACTAATATGCATTAATGGAATGCCTAAAAGGCAAAATGTTGAATTAACAAATGGCAGTTTTTCTAAAATATTTCATAGTTAACCTTCACCTTTAAATGAATCAGAGCCACCAACCATTTTCTAAATTATTCAATGCAGTTATGTCCTACATATATATAAATTATTCAATAATTTATATAAATTATACATATATACATATATATATATATATACACACATATATATATATATATATATATATATATATATATATATATATATATATATATATATATATATATATATATATATATATATATATATATATATATATATATGTATATATATATGTATATATATATATACATATATATATATATATATATATATATATATATATATATATATATATATATATATATATATATATATATATATATATATATATATATATATATAACATAATACATATTTTTATTAATACATATTTGCTCTACTTTTGTATTGAGCACTGTCTACCGAAAAATTACTTTTATTATTGATATATATATATATATATATATATATATATATATATATATATATATATATATATATATATATATATATATATATATATATATATATATATATATATAATTTATGTATATATATACATACATATATGTATACATACATACATATATATATATATATATATATATATATATATATATATATATATATATATATATATATATATATATATATATATATATATATATATATATATATATATATATATATACATATATATATTATAATATTTTGATTTACAAAATTAAATAACTTACTAATTTTTTCATCCCAATAATGACAATTGCTAATGCCAGAATACTCTGATAAAATCTTTTTAAATGTTAAAATAATAGGATTTCTTAATTTAGATACATTCCTATCAACAATAGATGCAGACAATATAGCACTTTGAACAAATTTTTTGGCTGCAATATTTTTCTCCTCAGGATGTAATAAACTATTTTCATTTAACAAAAAAGAATCATAGCGAAAGAAGTATGAGTAAATAATATCATTTTCATCAGAAAACACTTCACTTGGTATTTTGATGACAGCAAATGTTTTATTAGTAATATCAACATTGTTACTAAAACTTATTCCAACGCTATTATTTGCTAACTGCTGCGCTGTAATTATTACATTACTTTTTTTTACTTTATCGATATGGAATCCAATATTTTTTTTACTAACAGAAATAGATTTATTAAGTTGTTTAGAATAAATTAATGCAAACTCTGTAAGAGTGTTTAAAATACTTGTTGAAGAAGATTTTTTAACTTGTGATTCTGCAATATATATTTTATTTGACCCGAGCACAATATCAATTGTTTGTAAAACATCTATGAAAACCTAAACAAAATTACTCTGTAAAAACAACAACAATTTAAAATTAATAAAGTAAAAACTAATAACGAATTGTTTAAAATAAATAAATATTATGTAAACAATATTTACAAAAGTATTTAAAAAACATTTAAAATAAAACAAAGTTAATCTAAAAAAATAAATAAAAATAACAAAAAACAATGAACAAAAATTACAAGTAAAAAATAAAACCGATATAAATCAAAAAATTAAATAGTTATTTCAACAATATAGAAACTAAATAAAACACACCTGATCTGATGCATCTTTGGCTTTAATAAACACACTAACAATTGTTTCTAAAGCTTTGGAAATAAAATTGACATCGTGATAATTTGTTATTTCTGATCCATCCCGCACTGTATCACTGAGATTCTTTGATACAACGTTTATTAATACACAATTTTCAATGACATCTCTAACACAAATTGATTCCTTTAAAAAAGCAAAAAATTATTTTTTATTTATTAAATTTTTTTTTCTTTTGAAATATAATTTACTTAATCTTCAATATTACTATATTTTTAATTTCTGGAATAAAAACTTCAAAATATTGGTGAGTGAAAAAGCTTAAAAAATAAATATATTACAAGAATATATACCTCAATTTGCATGTTTTGAAAATGGATATCTGGAAAAACTAAAAGTTGAAAAAAAAATCTGGAATTCTGGAAATATCTGGAAAAAGATAATCACTGTATTGTGTAGTGGTATAGTCCTTTTTCCTAAACAAGTTCAATTATAACCACACCCCTACTAATGTGTTTTTAACACATTCAACATGTTAAAAACACATTAGTAGGGGTGCTTAAAAAACTTAAGCTTTTAAAGTTTTAAGCTTTTAACTTTAAGCTTTTAAAGTTTAAGTGTTGAAAGAGTGATTTGAAACAACAACAACAAAAAATGAGCTTCCTTGGCTGTAGTGACCCCTGCAATCAGAGAGGTGAAAGAAAAAAAATATGTGTGTGTGTATAATAATGATTGCACTTTTGGGGATAATGCCAACGAAGAAAAAAAAAACTAATACCCATTGCTCTTAATTAACCAATTGTTAAAGTTCTTAAAATATGTACAAGCATACAGTATCAACACTTTTTTCTCAAAAATTAACCTATATTAATTTGTAGACTGTTACTCAAAAATATTGTAAAGTTTAGTTTATTTAACACAATTATTTTTATAATATATACAGTGGCATCCTAAAATTTGCGAACAGACTAAATAAAATTAAATTTTACTAACATTTTAGCACTAACTTCACTAAATCCAATATATTCTATATTTAATAGATTTTCTTTTTAATGTTATGTTTTGAAAGAATATTAATAATCTAATTTATGTACTTTAATTGATTAAAAAATTAATGAGTTTTAAGTCTCAAAAATTTTGAACATACTGAGACACACTTTTTGTCTAAAAAATTGCTAGTTTATTGATTTTGTAAACAAACACTTTGTGGAAATTATTAAAAAACAATGAAAAAACTGAAATATCAATTCAAATGGAAATTTATTTCATAAGACAGCACAATTTTATGGAACCGGTAAATCTGCTGATAGACAAATTATGAAGAGATATGAACTTACGGGATCCAAAAAGATTTGAAAGAAATCAGGAAGACCACGCAAGAAAACATATTATCATATATAAGAAAACATATTAACATATTATAATATACATATTATCAGGATAAAGCGCTCAGAATACTAAACAACAAAAAACCTTATTTGACAGCAATTGTTTTAAATAAGCAAATAAAACATTTTTATGGAACAAATAGTAATATTTCTGTTACAAAATGTTGTTTACAAATGCAAGTGTGTTTGGAAGACACCCAGCCTAAAAGTCATCAATTTACCTGAAGAGCTAAAATGATTGAGAAGAGTTAACATTACAGCATCTAAACTGGAGTGGTCAACATTGGTTTAAAGAGCTTTTTAGGGATGAAAAAAATTTACACAGTTCAAATTAGATAGAATCATGTTTGTTTGAAAAGTTTTGAAAAGTTAGAAATATTAAATATGGTAATATAAAAAAAAATTTGCACCAGATTACCTGAGAGTGGAATCCACCAAAATAAAGAAGATCTCACACGCTCAATAAAAAAAGAAATGTCATTTTTTGAGACAAATGGCATAAGGGGCAAGTAAAAGATAAGTGTAATAATAATAATAACATTTTACAATAATAATATATGAAGTTCTTTTAAGTCTTCTTAATAGAACTTCATATATTATTAAAATCCCGGTATTAAAAATATAGCACACAATTATAAAACCCAAGTTAATGTGTTTATAAGGGGATGGGGGATTCTGCAATTAAAGTACTTTAATGTATAGGGGTGGGAGATATGAGTTTAATATAAAAAACATACAACTTAAAGAAAAAATTCTTAATAAATGTTTGTTTTTGAAATAATAACATTTTTACTCCTTGAAGCGCTATAAAAAGTATATCAAAAAATGAATCTGCAATTTAGGGTAGGTGGGGGGGGGGGGGGAGGTTCTTAAAAGTACTACTAGCAACATAGAGAAATTCAATATTCTAAAATCTGCTGATATTTAGGTGTTTGAGGATTTTATTTGTATCTATTGCAAAAAAAACTTCTGACTTAAATTTTGATTAACATCATTTCAATTTTCACAAAGTTTCAATGATTTTCCAATTTAAAAAAAAAAAATTCTCAAAACTCATGTGTTACAGGTGTCTCTGCAGGTATATGATTTTTTTTTTAAAAGATATAAGATGTACATTTATTTTTCTTTTGTTAAATGCTGATGAGAATTTAACTAGGAAGTTCATCCTTCCTCACCAATGTTGGTTGTTCCTTCCTCACCAATGTTGGTTGTTCCTTCCTCACCAATGTTGGTTGTTCCTTCCTCACCAATGTTGGTTGTTCCTTCCTCACCAATGTTGGTTGTTCCTTCCTCATCAATGTTGGTTGTTCCTTCCTCACCAATGTTGGTTGTTCCTTCCTCACCAATGTTGGTTGTTCCTTCCTCACCAATGTTGGTTGTTCCTTCCTCACCAATGTTGGTTGTTCCTTCCTCACCAATGTTGGTTGTTCTTTCCTCACCAATGTTGGTTGTTCCTTCTTCACCAATGTTGGTTGTTCCTTCCTCACCAATGTTGGTTGTTCCTTCCTCACCAATGTTGGTTGTTCCTTCCTCACCAATGTTGGTTGTTCCTTCCTCACCAATGTTGGTTGTTCCTTCCTCACTTATGTTGGTTGTTCCTTCCTCACCAATGTTGGTTGTACCTTCCTCACCAATGTTAGTTGTTCACCAATATTCACCAATGTTGGTTGTTCCTTCCTCACCAATGTTGGTTGTTGGGCTAGAGCTGCACACTTTGATATCATTAAAATTACATTAAAAAATTAGTTAAAACTTTATAATCAATACCAAATATATGAAATACAGATATTTATAAAAAATATATAAAAACCTTATTTAACTGAATCAATTTCTTTGTTGTCTCAGTCTTAGGTTCACAATTTGTTAAATCAGGAACATCCCAGAAAGCACCATTTTTTAAATCAGTATGACAAATTCTTTGTACAAACCCATTACTTTGATAAGTACAATTTAGCAGCACATTTGCTTTATCTTGGTTGACAAAAGTCATTTCAAATGTATATTGACCTTTGTAATTTGTTTCACCAAAAACATTTGCCGGGCAAGAATCTATAACAATGAAATCAATGACTATTTTGTATATATATATATATATATATATATATATATATATATATATATATATATATATATATATATATATATATATATATGCGTGTGTGTCTATATATATATATATATATATATATATATATATATATATATATATATATATATATATATATATATATATATATATATATATATATATATATATATATATATATATATAAATATATATATATATATATATACATATATATATATATATATATATATATATATATATATATATATATATATATATATATATATATATAATATATACATACATATATATGTATGTATGTATGTATGTATATATGTATACACATATATATCAAGACTTCCAGGAAGCGCGTGCGATTGCACGCCTTGTTTGTCCATGCTTAAAATAATTTTTTTAGACAACTTGACCACGTTTTTATATAGTAAGCGTTTTAAGAATTTGCGGCAAAATAAAGCTATAGAGAACCTAAAGAGAACAAAACAGCAATACTCGAAGAAAAGAATCAAAGACTATATGAAATAGAAAATTTAAATAAAATAAGTTAAAAAAATGGAATAATTTAATTAAAAAAAAAACTTGTTGAAAATTGTTGTAAAAAAAATATATATATATACCTAAATATTTTATTGTTTTTATTTTCTTATTTTTAGATTGTTTGTTACTTTCCACTACCAAAATTGATACACGTCAAGGAAAAAAGTAAGAATATAACAAAAATAAAAATATTTCTTGATAAACAGTTTTTTTGGGACTTTTTTTTATCAATATATTAAGGAAATACTTAATAATTTGCGCTAGAAACATGACAATTTTTAAATTTGTTTTTCAAATATTTTTGCTAAACTTTACTGTTTTTATCAATGCATAGGAAAGCAAAAAAACTCATTGTTATTTATTTGTAAGAAAAAACTTTTTAAAAAAATTTTTAAAGTAAAAAAATAAAAAGTAATTAATACTAGTGTTTAAATACAAAATTTTTGGTTATTTTCAATACCCAATTGAAATAGTCTTCACTTTTTGTAGGATTATCCAAATTGTGCATTTCCTGATGAGCTATTGTTATTGACGATGCTCTAAAAGCTTGTGAGCTAGTACATCGTTACTTTACTGAGCTTTGTTAACAAAAAGTTTAGGAGCCTATTTTAAACTTTTTTTTAAAGTTTTTCAATACATTTTTTTAAACAGAGCAATCATTATGTTCATTAACTCTAGTAATTCATATTAATATTGGAAATTGGGCATTATAAAAGAACCAATTTCAGACATGCATCAAATGCGGTAAATACATTTAGTAAAGAAACCATGTTATTCATTTATTTAATATAATTATATATAATTATTTAATATAATATAATTTTATATAATATAATTTTATTTAATATAATTATATATAATTATTTTACAAAAATAATATATTTTACAAATAAATAATGATTTATTTTCTTATTTTCCTATTTTATAAGTATTGAGAAAAAACCTCAAATAAAGCAAAAACATTTTTAAAAGCAAAAAGTGGTGCAAAACAAATAAACGTTAGAAAAAAAGTTTCTTAATTATACGGACTGATAAAATCATGAATAAATTGCATATCAAAACTTTCAGTTGTTGTTAAATCGTTATAAAAGATAATGATTTTTCAACAACGACTTTAAAAAAAAGAATACAAAAGTTGTATATAAATTTTTAGAAATAAAAAAAAAAAATTTAATTTATTTTTTTTTTAATTTTTGAGTTTACTTAATTAAACTTGATATTTTGTTACAATTTTTTTTTTTTTCCTTCTTAGTAGATAAGTTTAGCATTTTGCCGCAAATTATTGAAACACTTTATAAGTTAAAAGATGCAAACTGCTGTGGTCAGTTTTTCAAAAAAAACTACTTCAAACCTGGACGATAAAGATGTGCAACCACACGTGCTTCCCGTTAAAGCTTATATATATATATATATATATATATATATATATATATATATATATATATATATATATATATATATAATATATATATATATATATACATATATATATATGCATATGTGTTTATATATATGCATATGTGTGTGTATATATATATATGCATATGTGTGTATATATATATATGCATATGTGTGTATATATATATGTGCATATGTGTGTGTATATATATATATATATATATAATATATATATATATATATATATATATATATATATATATATATATACACAACACGAGAATGAATTTTAGTAGATGGCACAAGAGACATTAGTTCTTTAGAGCAGTGTCCATTATAGTATTTGTAGAAAAGAGAAAGAGAAGAATCATTGTGATCATGTGATAATGGTTGGAGGTTGGCTGCAAGAGCAGGTATAACTATGTTTACAATGCGTTGTTGCACCCTGTCTAAAAGAGAAAGGCCATCACTAGAAGATTTGCCCCAGATATGGCAATAGTATTCCATACAAGGCTGGATTTGAAATTTATAGAGATAGAGAATAGTATCCCGAGTAAAAAAGTGTTGACCTCGATAAAAGATGTAACCTTAGCAGATGTTAATTTTGCAACTGATTTGATATATGGTTTCTAAAAAAGATCGGAAGTAAGAGTTAATCCTAGAAGATTAAGAGTAGATGACTCATTGAGTACATTACCGTTCATAAATATAGGAAGATCTAAATTATTGCAATAAAGATTGGCTGAAAAAAATTGAGTTTTATCTGAATTAAAGGGATCCCAAACTCCCAACACATGTTGTGTTCATATTAAAGATAATGTTAAAAAAAAAGGTTTGAACCAAATTTTTTTGATTAAAAATAAATAATGAATGCATACCGTGAAAAACAAATGTTGTTGTTTTTGCCGAAGCTCGTCTTTTCCATTTTTTTCAACTACTCGGAGTCTTCAAATTATGCGTCGCAATCTACAGACTTTGGCAATTTTTTATATGAAAAATAATCAAAAAAACTTCGACTAAAAATAAATAAAAATATTTCCAGAGTTTCTTTTGTTAAAAGTCTACCGTGACGTCAAATACTAAAACTTTTATGAATTAAACGCGCTTCAAAGGAATTGCCAAAGTCTGTAGATTGCGACGCATAATTTGAAGACTCCGAGTAGTTGAAAAAAATGGAGAAGACGAGCTTCGGCAAAAACAACAACATTTGTTTTTCATGGTATGCATTCATTATTTTTTTTTAATCAAAAAAATTTGGTTCAAACCTTTTTTTTTAACATTATCTTTAATATGAACACAACATGTGTTGGGAGTTTGGGATCCGTTTAAAGTTCACCAGCTACTGTAAGCCCCATACTGTAGCAGAAGTGAGATCCTTTTTAAGCTCAAAAGCCCCCTCCAAGCAATCAGAGGGAGTTGGCTTCTTATTGTGACAAGAATAAATGGTAGTATCATCAGTGAACAATGCCACCTTAGGTGTGAGAATATCTGAAAGATCGTTTATGTAAATTAAAAAGAGTATAGGGTCAAGAATTGAACTTTGAGGAACCCCTGAGGTTACATAATAAGAAGAAGAGTGCTGTCCATCTAGAACAGCACTCTTCTTCTTTTTTCAACTTTTATACTACAATTGGAAAGTAAGGATTCAATAATCTTAAAGATGTTTCCAGATACACCGTAAGAAGAAAGCTTATGGAGAAGACCAGCATGCCAAACTTTATCAAATGCTTTAGAAATGTCAAGAGCAATGGCCTTAACCTCTCCACCTTTATTTAACGCACGATAAAACCAATGGGTTATTACTGTTAGCAAATCAGCCGTAGAACAAGAAGATTGAAATCCATATTGATGATCAGAAAGTAAGGGATCCACTACAGTCAAGGAGGGATCCACTACAGTCAAGGAGGCTACTCATTTTTTTTTTTTTTGTTGTAAATCGTGGTAAAACCCTCTCTCAACTCTTTAACTCTGAAACACGAACCTTGACAGGCAAGACCACTGCGCGGAGAAATTTTGAGAAAGTTGAGCGCGGTACTTCCTGGGACGTAGTGGTCGAACTCCGAACCTCTCGCTTACAAAGCGAGCGCTCTTACCACTGCACCACTACTGCATAATGATAAGAAGAAGACTAATGGGACGGTAGTTAGAAGAATCAGATCACTCTCCAGAATTTTTCAAAATAGGGATATTAGATGCTGCTTTCCACCAGGCTGGAAAACAAGACTCTAAGCACTTGTTGAATAGTTTTGAAAGGATAGACGACAGCTCCAGAGAACACTTCTGCAAGACTACAACAGGTATGTTATCCAGGCCACAAGCTGTAGAAGAGTTGAAGCTGGAGTAATACGGATGAGCAATGGATCAACCTATTTGAGGGCTATACCAGGTAGAACGCAACTAGTGGAATCAAGAGCAAACAATTCTTCTTAGCAAACAATTCAGCTTTGTCTTTAGGTGAGGTGACAAAGTCTGAACCATACAAAAGAGGTGGAATTACAAATTTGCCCTTATTATTGATACTATTAAAGATTCGCCAGAAGTCACGAGAGCCTAATTTTTGTAATAAAATCTGAGATTTCATGATCTAAAAATAGCCGGCTTCAGCGTTAGTTAAAACCTTTTTACAATGGTTCCTAGCAGTAATAAACAGACGTCTGCTTTCTAGAGAACTATTTTGCTGATAGATATGGAAGTAATGGTTTCGATTGGCGATTGCAGCAGCACAATGTGAGAAAAACCATGGAGAAGAGTGAGGCTTGACCTGGAATCATTGAGAGGGATCAAATGGATTCCATGCCAGCCTGAATCCACGAAGTTATGTAAGAGGCACATTTGTCAACAGAAAGACAAAAGATTTCTACCCAAAAGCCATCACAAAGAAAATCACGGAAAAAGTCCCAGTCAGCTTTAAGGTAGTTAAGAAGTACAATGATAGGGGGATTCTGATGATAAAGAAGAATGATAATAGTTTTAGAGAGACCAAACCATGATCGGAAGCACCTAAGGATGAATGTGGAGAAACTGAGCACTGTCTAAGATCATAAACAAGACATAAGTCAAGTAGCGAAGGTAAATGTTGGGTTGTGAGCTTTAATGCTTTCAGAGTCACTGACACTAGAACCAAGCCATTCAGTGTGATGAACATTAAAGTCACCGACAACAACAATATTGGTTGATGGATAAAGAGAGAGGGCTTGGTTAATATGATCAGAAATAACATCAAGAAGAGTGCAGTCTTGAGATGAAGGAGAGCGATATAGAACAAAGAGAAAGGTGATAGAGTGAAGTGGTGCTAAACAATAGCACATAAAAGAGTAGTCTGTGGATTTAAACCTAGTTTCCTGACAAATGGGTGAACTCTTAGGAATGTAAATGCCTAGGCCAAGCATAAGACTATTGGAGTCTTTACAAATTAAAGGAAGATAACCATCAACACTTAGATCACAAGACGAGACAGCCGAACTCAAATTAGTCTCACAAAGAGCAATTAGGTCTGGTGAACTTTGCAAGAGATAAGACTAAATAGAAGAAAAGTTGCTTCAAAGACCACAAGTATTAGTGAATGATAGGTTTAGCGAACTTGGTGATGATTGTGGTTTTTTTGTGTTTAGTTTTTGTTACTTTATTCATTTTTAAATTTGTTAAAGAACTTGACTCGAAACATAGATAGTACTCAGTACACTGTTTAATGGCCCAAGCAATTGCCTCATTACTATTAATAAACCCTAAGTCATAACAAAAGACTCCAATGTGGCCTTGGCAATGCACACCAAAAGTACAATCAGCGACACCATCCATGCGCAACATGGCACTGTTAGTTCTTTGATTTTTTTAGCTGTTGATGGAATCAGCCTCTCTGAGAGCTACCACAGAGTTTGGGAAACCTGACTACCAGCCAGCCTCAGAACCATAAAACTGAGTTTTAGAGCTGTACCCTCATTAGGAGATAATAGAATGAGTTGCCTAGTCATAAAAACAGAGACACAAGCATAACACATGCATCAAGTCAAGAATCTAATTGTCAGTTGATGTAGCAGCACTCTCACATGTTATACCTATTTGACATTCAGACATATTTGACAGACAACAACCTAAAAATTGTTGTTGTCAATCAAATATGTCTGAGACTTTTTCTGTCAACATAAAAAAATGTATATATATACACACATATATATATATATATATATATATATATATATATATATATATATATATATATATATATATATATATATATATATATATATATATATATATATATATATATATATATATATATATATATATATATATATATATATATATATATATATATATATATATATATATACACAGTACTGGACAAAAGTCTGAGACCAAGGGTTGAAAAAGACTAAAAACTGATTTTAACCATAAAATTTTATTCAATGAACAACCATGTCAACTTTTTCCAATATAATTCATATTAGTAACTCAACATAATTCAGAACACAACAATTTATTGTCAGCATCACTGATGATGTGAGGAAAACTGATGAGTAATACAATTGTCATATATGTAGTATGTTGCACGCATAACTTCTTTGAACTTTATATGAACCATGCACTATATTATTTGGTTTTGCATTGATATTTGCATTAGTTTATTACTGCGTGATGGCAAATTATAGATTACATAATAGTTTATATCAGATAATAAACATGAAAGTGTCTTAGGATTGACGCATATTAGCGCTGTTGTGGTATTATGTTGTTATATACATGCATTACATACATACATACTGTATTGCATATTTATATAGTTATTGTTTAATGAATCTGGCATTTGCTGTTTGTGCTTCAAATTCTCATTTTTGATTTTAGCATTAATTTTCTTTCACTGAAATGTGTGAGTTACAAATATCAGTTCGAGCACAGATCAGTATTTTAAAAGAGGAGGGATACACCGAGAGAAGCATTGCTGAACGTTTGTCTATTTCTAAAACTGCAGTTCGTAACACAATAACTCAATTGCAGCAGACTGGCAGCTTAACTTCCCGAAAAAGATCTGGTAGACCAAAATATACCTCTATGCAGACTGACCGCTTGATTGATAGCACTTGTACTAATTCTTCAATGTCATCATCCACAGTAATACAACACAACTTGCCATCCTCTGTTACTGTTTCCTCCAGAACTATCAGACGAAGACTATCCTCTGATTTCAACCTGCATGCCTGGCGTCTTTCCATTAAACCTAGGCTTTCTGCCAAGAACATCAAGGATCGGATTGCCTTTTGTCAAAAGCACAAAGACTGGACAGCGTTGGATTGGGCGCGAGTAATGTTTTCGGATGAAAGTCAAATAAAGCAGTTTGCTCCTCTTCATTCTTTTGTTTATAGACCTGTTAATCAGCGACTGAATCCCAAGTACACCAAATACAATGTTAAACAGTGCCAATCAATCATGGTCTGGGCTTCAATTTCAACCAGAGGACAAGCAGGTATTTGGTTCATGCCTCCTAAAACAACCATTAATGCCAATGAATATCTGAAAATTTTGAAAAGCAATTTGCTTCAGTGGCTGCCTCTTTCTGGTTGTACAATCTGTCACAGGACAAAGGTGATTACTAAATTGCTTGCTGAGAAAAATATTCAGGTACTTTCTCCTTGGCCGGGATCCTTGCCCGACTTAAATCCAATAGAGAATTGCTGGCATCTGTTAAAGAAAAAGGTAGCCGCTTTAAAGCCATCATCATATGATGATTTGAAAAAAAAGATAATGTTGGTTTGGTCCAATGAAATCACTCCTGCTTACTATGAAAATTTGATCAATTCTATGCCCAGGAGAATTACTGCTGTGCTAGCGGCTAAAGAAATGCCCATAAAATACTGACATGACATGGACATTTTGTGTTTTATTTCACAAAGTATGTTGTACTTATTCCTAGTAATATGAATTATATTGGAAAAAATTGACATGGTTGTTCATTGAATAAAATTTTATGGTTAAAATCAGTTTTTAGTCTTTTTCAACCCTTGGTCTCAGACTTGTCCAGTACTGTATATATGTATATATACATTGCTCTATATATTGCAGAACTTGAACTATTTAGAGGGGAAAATTTTTTTTTTTACAATTTTTTAGCTAAAAGACAGTGTTTATCTATGCAATCCACAAAATTTTTCATTTTAAACTTTCCTTTTTTTATTTTTTTTTATTTTTGATATAAAATACACAAACTTTAAGCTAAAAAGCAAAGTAAGCATAATAATAACTTTTAAGTTCTTTTAGAAATCTAGAATGGGCCCTAAAATAACCATATTAAAATTAAAATTTAATTGACTGGATTCATCAGAAGATTAATTAGAATAAACACAACACATCTTTAACCTTAATTCTTTTTTGAGCATTTATGTAACTTGCTTGAAACTCTTGAAACTCTTTTAATTAAACAATTATCTCTTTTTCCTTAGAATTTGACAAGCTTATCTGACATGTTGAATTAAAATACGTCTGAATATTTCAATGAAAAATAATAATTTGATTTCGACCTAAATAAGCTGCAAGTGTTTAATATTAGTAAAAACAAGTATAATTGAGTTTTAATTTAGCCTAGCCAACTTGAATAACAACTTTAGTTTTTTTTTTTTATTTCGAGAACTTTTTTTAATTTTTGGTAAAGATTTGAATAATTTTAACTTTTCCAATAGAAATAAGGAAATAAAGAAATAAGGATGAATTTTTTGAAGTTAAAACTCTAGAGCCCTCCTGTACTAAAGTAGTGAGAAGTGATTATAATTATTATAACCCTAGGTTTTGGGGAGTTAAAAATACAAAATGCATATACATTTAAAAACAGATATGTTTCATTATATTATTCCGTTATTTAAGTTGCTAAAATTCCAAGCTGCTGAAAAAAATATATATTATTTTGAAGTTAATTTTACCTAAACTTTGAAGTTTAACATTCATAACATTCAGCTTTGGAAAAGAATCTTTATTTAGATTTTGTACCATTGCATTAAAAAGACGCCATTTTAAAGTGTCAACAACACCCAATAGTAAATTTCCAATAGTAATTTGTGATGTTATATATGCACTTTTTGAACTAAAAAAAAAATTTGAAATAGTTTGTTTTATACAAATTAAATATATAGCTTTATAATGTTAAAAGATAAAACAAGTGTGACATTAGTTTAATGATGAAAATAATAAAAAATAAATATAAAAATATAAAAAACAAGGTTACATGTTGTTATAGAAATCAAAGATGTCAGTTCTTGAAGAGTTACGTTTAAATCTTTAAAACAAAAACCGTGAAGAAAAAAGTGTAAAAAAAAGTTATGATGAAAGTTTGAATAACGGTGAAAAGCACAAAAAATCAGATATCATATTAGGAAATAAACTAAAACTTATTGAGAAAAAAAATCTAAACAAGATTTCTTGAATAAAAACTAAAACATGATCATATCATTTTAATTTTTTTCAAAATCTGATGAAACCTTTTAAGAACAAACTCAGTCAAGAAGGCTGCTTATAAACAGTATGTATAAAAAATAATCATACACTTAAAAAAAATCACATCCAAAACATTATTATGATATTTGAATATTATATTTTTATTTCGTACAATGTAGAAATATAAGAAAATTATATTTTTCTTTTGTACAACGTAGAAATGTAAAAAAATTATTGTTTTCTTTTGCACAACAATAGAAATGTAAGAGAATGCAAAAAAAAAATTATAATAGAGTTATTATTCTAAAGCTAATAATATTTCATTAAAATTAGTATTAAGTGAGGCTTTTATGAGTCTTGATATCCTATTTGGCATTAGGCTGACCCAATTATGGGTCTCTACTGTTGTTATATTATCCAATACACTCAATTTATTTTTAATGTCATACCCATTTAATTTAATCTCTTATGAGGTCTAGTATTTAATACTTTTTAAAAATCAGTATAAAAGACAATCAATTTTCTAATTACTAGGTGATGTCTAATGAAATCTATGAACTTGTTATATTATCCTATGCACTTATTATAGCTTCTTTAAATTTGTATTTATATCTAAATGCTTTTGGCGCATCTGACCACAGAACATTTTTCCAGTATAGGATATGCATTTTTTCATACTTCTTTGCTAACTCCAATTAACATTTCATCAATTTTGCAAATAAGAATAATTTGTTCCAAACTTCTCAAGTATATAGACTTTTTCATCAATACTTGATGAGATATTAGAAAAAAAATTTAAACATATATATATATATATATATATATATATATATATATATATATATATATATATATATATACATATATATATATATATATATATATATATATATATACATACATATATATATATATATATATATATATATATATATATATATATATATATATATATATATATATATATATATATATATATATATATATATATATATATATATATATATATATATATTAAGTCAAGTTATATTCATATTTAAGATAATGTTTGAAAAATTTGGTTTAAGATTTAAGCAGTGCATATTGTTTTTAACATTTGTAAGTATAAACCTTTATTTTGATTTTTATATTAAAAAATTAGCATACTTTCTTTTATCTTTGTAGTTTATATTATTTTACAGTAGTGTACGAAAGTTTTGAAACACCAACTTTTTTTGAGTTTTTACTGCATAACTATTTACAAACATTCATAAATAAGCTAAAATAGTTACCAAATGTGCTCTATATTATTTCAATTTAAAATACAAACCACAAAAATTGTAAAATTAAACGATTAATTAACATTTAATTGTTTTTTTGAAAAAGCATGCTTTAGTTTAAAAACAAAAGTTTAGAAACAACTGAAATTGATTAATATTTATTTCAACTTTACGTTTAGAATAAACAACTTAAAGTTTAGAAACAACTGAACTTGAATAATATTTATTTCAAAAAAGCTGAAACTTTAAACTAAAATTCACAAAATAACAATTTTTCAACAATAAAATAGTTTTAATAAAGCACTTAGTATTAATCATTGCCGGTCGATGTACTCCTAAAGATTAATTAACGTTTAGGTTAGTTGTGTCGACACTACAGTTTGTGCCATGAAACTGATGCATAAATGAATTAAGTTAGACAGCAGACTTGCAAAGATTATTTTTGGAATACGTAACTAATAATCTATCAGACTTTTCAATTGTAACTTTAGGTCTTCCAGAGCAAGGTTTGTTTTCAAATAGTTTTGTGCAGACTAATTCTTTTCATAATGTGACTTATTCCTGGTTAAGAAACATTGTAAAGTTCAGAAATCTGCTTGTAAGTCATTTTATTTCCCACGGTTTTTAAATTAAATCCTTTATTTCGTTTGAAACTTCATTAGCTTTACCTATGCTTTTAATATTTTGCAGTAATTGAATTTTAAAATTTTACCAACATTTTGGCACTAAGTTGCCTTAATTTTCACAAATATTTTGACCTTATAGTTTGTTTTTGTTTACAAAAACATAATTTAGTTGCGTGGTATGATACTGCTTCTAAACTTTTGCACGAAAACTTTTAAAAAAAAAAAATTAAAAGTTAATTAACCATTCAATTTACAACTTTTGTGGTTTGTATTTTTAATTGAAATAATATAGAGCACATTTGGTAAAAATTTTAGCTTATTTAAAAAGTTTGTGAAAGGTTATGCAGTAAAAATTGAAAAAAGTTGGTGTTTCTAAACTTTTGCATGCTACTGTATACTATATTAATTTTTTTTTAAATTTTTTAAACTTATTTTATCTACTTAGAGTATTTAAAGTTACGAAATTGCAATGATTATGGGTGAAAATAGAAAAAAAAGTTATTTATGTACAATTCATATGCTGATAAGAACTTTTTTATCTTATGTACTTTTTAACTATTATTTGCGCTTATTCCTATTTAAGTCAGTCAGTGTATGTGCACTCAACTGCGACTACCTAAATAAACTATAATTAACAAAAATATAATGTAGTGCAACTATAAATAAACAACAGTAAAAAACAATAAATAAAAAACAGTAAAAAAACATCAAAATACTTTGATTAAAACCATACTAGTGTAGAATTCACATGCTACCTACAGATAGAGAGCTTTATGGCGGAAGAGGTTCCTTTATCTTTCAACATGATTATGCATCTTACCATAAGCGGATATGAATCCCATTGAACATGTATAGAAAATCCTGTTCAGGGCAATCAGGGGTGAAAAGCAACGCAATCAGGATGAACTTTAGAACTTGCTGCAAAATGTTTGGAACAATATCACTCCACAGCACCTACAAGATCTTATTGAGTCTATGCCTCAATAAATTGAACAGCTGCGTTTAGCTAAGAGTGGACATACTAAGTATTAGTAATTCTTCCACTTCTCAACTGACTATTTACTGTAGTTTATGAAAAAATGAACAATATAAACTGTACAAATATAGAGTGATTGTTTCGTGTTTCTGTTTTATCTAGCAAGAAATCCTATTAAAAATTTACTGGACACAAGACTTTTTTTCATGACTGTATGGTTTTTTTAGTGTACAATTTTTTCTTATGCATATATGTGTGTGTATGTATATATATATATATATATATATATATATATATATATATATATATATATATATATATATATATATATATATATATATATATATATATATGTATATATATATATATATAATATATATATATATATTTAATATATATATATATTTAATATATATATATATATATATATATATATATATATATATATATATATATATATATATATATATATATATATATATATATATATATATATATGTATATATATATATATACATATATATATATATACACACACACATATATATATATATATATATATATATATATATATATATATATATATATATATATATATATATATATATATATATATATATATATATATATATATATATATATTTAAACAATTTAAAAAAAAATGTATTCTACAAAATAGAGTGCTCAATGTTCTTAAAAGAACAGAGCAATTATACATTAGTAGAAAATCACTTAACAAAAATTTTTTTCATTTTACACTGTGTTTCATCAACAAAGACTCATCAGAAATGAATGATCAAATTAATAAAACTTCAATTTATACCAAAAAATTAAATTACAGGAAGTCGCAAATGCTTTAACTACTGTAAATTTTCACACATTTGTGGAATTTGCTGACACTATTATAAAAAGAATTTAGAAATGGTTACTTATGCTTTTTTTTTTTTTTTTTAATTTTTTTTATAAAAATATTTTCAAAAAAGGGGGGATTTAATGTAACTATTATTTGAGCTCACTTATTTTTATAGTTTTTTAAGAGAAACTTATTTTCGTGTCTGCATTTAGAAATCAATTCTGATTTTTTGTTTAACAAACATTCTTGGTTTGCATGTGTAATTATTTGAAATTTTTCTTGTAGACATAGTATGCATTTTTTGGAAATATTGTTGTATGCAGGCGCTGTTTGAAGGATGGACCAATTCAGTATAAAATCATCAATATTTTTATCTTTTAGTTCCCATATATATTTTGACAGCATGGTGTTTTTTGAATACTTTTTATTTTTAAAAGATTGGCAAAACGTTTTCTCCATTCACCCTCTGTTATGCCAATATATTGTTTATCGGGTACATTCTTAGAGGAAACAACACATTTATATACCACATTTTTTGATAAACAACTTCTACTCATTGGACAATTTTTTTTTTGTTTACAATTACAATTTTCTGTAGTTTTTTCATTTAGGATTTCTTTTTTATTTAACAAAGCATTATTGTGACTTTTTATAATTCTTTCCATATTTTTTGTGCAACTGTAGCTAACTTTAATTGTATTTCGATTAAAAATTTTATGTAATTTATTAGAGGGAGGGAAATGCTTATCGACCAATTTTAAAAACACTTTTCCTATGTTAGTGGGAACATTTTTTCTATATGGGGGGTTGAACCAAATTACATTTCTAGTTCTGTTCCGTTTTTTTGTATTCTTTTTATCAGGGTCAAATTTTAATTCAAAATTTTCAAAACCACTTTTTTTAAGAGCATCTTCAAATATTCGTTTGTAGGAATTAAATACATTTTCATTAGAGGAGTTTTGGTTTAACCTGTTATTAATTGAAATTGGGATTTGTTTTAGAATTTGTGGTGGATGATTTGAGTTAATATTAATATACAATAATTCATCGTTTGGTTTTTTGAAAGGCTTATATGAATTTTCAGAGAGGTTAAATGTGACATCAAGAAAGTTCACAATTTTTAAATTTATGTTTATTTCAATTTGAAGCCAATATTTTTAAAAATTTTTATAGTATCTTTTCGAATTTTATTGAGCTGTGGACCAGATTTTTTACGCATTACTATTAAACCATCGTCGCGATAAAGGCCTAAATCATTTATATTGATTATTTTACTTAATAAATCTAAAATGTATAGTCCAACAAACTCACAAATTTCTGCTCCGTCATAACTGCCCATTGTCACATCAAAGCAGTCATGTATGTTTTTCTTTTTCCAAGTTTCCTTATTAAAGTTAAGTAAGGTTTTTCTACAATGTTTTATTATACAGATTGTTTCTTCAAGAATAACTATGTGTGGCTTTTTGCAAATTCAATTGTTTTATTTAAAATATCTCCAGTTATTGAAGGGTAAAAATCATTAATGTCAAATTGAATAAATGTACAGTCATCTTTATTTTCGATTATGGAGAACCAATTTATAACATCAGCGGTATTTTTCCACTGTTGCAAATTTAATTTATTTCTAAGAATTTTATTATTTTTGTCCAATTTAATTTTGCTTACATGTCCGATCTCACTTTTTGAGGGAACCAACAACCTACAAGGAAGTTTGTTTTGAAAGCTTGATTTATGGTCTTTTAGTGTTACAAAGGCTTGGGTAGGGGCAGTATATTCAATTCTGTTACCAAGGTTTATTTTTTTAGCAATACTTTAGGCTTCTAAATTAATTGCGTTTTCCAAATTTTTAGGGGCTTTCTCATAAGAACTAGTAATATTGTCGCGTAAAATCTTTTCATAGTTTTCTGTTGTGAGTTGGTAAATGTTATTTGTTTTATCAGCAAAAACCAAAACATTTGGGTTTGATTTAATTTTTTTAACATCTAACTTTAATTCTGTTTGAAATTTATTTTTTATAGGGCGAAACTTTATTGTTTTAATTAAATGCAATAAGTCGTTTTCAAAATTTTCTAAATCAGGTATAAAAGGTGGGTTATTTTTTGTTTTAAATCCATAATTATCATTTTCTTGGTTATTATTAAATACATCATCTGTGTTTATATTTGGTTTTAAGAAAAAATGGGCTTTCCAACGAATTCTTTTAATAAAATGCTCAATTTATTCAATCAAAGAAACAGTATAACTTTTTTCATCTAGTAGAGGTATATCTTTCAATGAGTAAGTGAAATTATTAGTTTCCATATTTACACGGAATGTAAAAATACAATTAAAAGTGCTCAACAAATGTTAATAAGGAGCCTAATATATATTTAAACAATTTTTAAAAAATTAATTTATTAAATTTATCAGATTGCTTACTTTAGTATTAATCATTGGTATTTTTCTATTTTGACATTTTTTATGTGTCTTTCCTTTTTCTTATATCAATGATTTTCAGTCCTGCAAATCTCCCTTCCTGTTTATCTGAACTACACAGCATTATCTGAAGAATACATTCACTGTGTCCATTCCAGGCAGATGAGTAGACATACCTTAATACAATATCCTGCACACACTTCTGATTTTTAATCAACGCTAACTGATTAAGGATACAACATGGACCACTAATCTAGCTATTATTTATCAAAAATATATGCTTAAACTATTGTGCATAAAAGTACAATATAGCAAATTTACCTATAAAAAATAAGCAAATTTACAAATTTATAAAAAATAACTTTCAACTTACAACTTGAAATGTAAGTTATAGTTTTTAACAAAAAAAGTTTATAATTATGTGTTTATTATTCATTTACTAAACTAAAAATATCACCTTAGTTTCTATTAATTAATTAAAACTGAATCAAAAGTCAGCTCTATTGAATCAAAGGTCACCAAGACTTCAATGTTGGTTTATGAGGTTGAGAGAAGAGATGGCTTCATGTGAGCTACAATGGCACATAGAGAACTGAAACCTGAGTGCTATTCAAGGAAAGATTTGCTGAATAAGTTCAACTTATCATTTAAACTCCTTTAAAATGTTGAAACTTTTATGTTTTAACATTTTGTTACACGAAAATATTTTAAAGACGCTAAAAAGCAAAATGTCATTTATGGTCTAATTTTAACATAGAATAAAGTAACTTGAGATAAGAATTTAATCTTTTTGTTTGATAGAATTGTTTTGATTGAAATAGTATCAAAGACGTTTGCAAAACTACATGAAACAATATATTTATAATTAAACCAGTACTTTTAAGTTCAAAATTACCTGACTAAATATTAAATGTAAAAATAAAGAAAAAAGGTTATCATAAGGTTAAAAACATAAGAAAAATGGCCAGCCAAACCTAAATTTTTTGAAATTTTTTTAAAAAGGACACACCCTAATATATATATATATATATATATATATATATATATATATATATATATATATATATATATATATATATATATATATATATATATATATATATGCAATTGATCTCAATTTGCCTCTTCAGAGAAATCTGTTTTTGGAAGATGCAAAGTTATCCTTTCATAAGCGACTGTAAAAAACTGGAATCAATTTCTTGTAGTTTTCATTTAATTTAATCAATCAAAAATTGCACTGTTGAAGCTTTTCAATCTCCCTCGTAAACCTTCTGTACCAGATGTCCACAAAAGTTTTCAATTAGTCGTGCTTGAGGCACATTTGGGGGATTGGATTCTTTATCAATGTAATAGACATATTGGTCCATCCAATTTAGAGAATCTTTAGAATAATGAGAACTTGCTAACTCTGGCCAAAATAAACAGTTTAAGTTTCAATGATACTTGTGAATGAATGGAAGGAATTGTTTTTCTAAACACTCGTCAATATAGATTAATGAATTAATTGCTACAACCTTGGAAGAGTGAAACAATGGTTTGGTCATAACACAATCAGATATGGCAGATATACCACGGTCAGATATATCCACATTAATAATTTTTTTAGAAATTTCTTTCTACAACAAATATTTTCTGGGCATGTTTTTTTGTTGTTTGTGTAGTATCCAAAATTTTCAGGAATGTTGTCCCCTTCAATACAAAAGTATTTTTCATCATCGATGACTAGAAACAATTTTGTGTTACAGAGTTAGTTAGTTTTCTTTGCCTTTAATTGTTTTTCTATAGTGTTATAGTGTTTTGGAGTCTTTTCATGTTTCTATATTTAATATTCTTTTTTTTAAACTAATGACCAACTGTCCTTTGATTTACACCGAATTTAAAGCTAATTTTTCTTGTTAATTCTGCTTTCTTTTCTCTGGTCAAGGATGTTGACAACCAGGGTGCTTTATATATACTAAATCTTGAAGCTGGCAGTGGCTTAATATATATATATATATATATATATATATATATATATATATATATATATATATATATATATATATATAGACTTTAAGAAAAATAAAGTTCTAAAAGTTGATAATTATTTAGGGATATCAATTTAAGTAAATTTGTGATTCGCAATTTAGGGACAAGGGGCGTTATAATTTAATATCAAAATAATATCGAAACCTAATAATTAGAATAACAAAGTCTTAGTTAGCGGTAATTTTTGTTTTAGCTGAATTGTTGTTTTTTTATACTTTTTGTTTTACACTAGAAATAATGTATAATGTGAACAAACACTTAATATAAGTTATATACTTATTACTAGGGAATCCAATACCGGTATACCGAAAACCGGGATTTTGGTCAATTTTGTCTAGTTTCGAATACCGGTATTAAAAGACTTAAATTCCCATATTTTAGTATTTGAATGGTTGTCAAGTATTTTCAGTATTTAAAGTTGTCAAACTCTGATTTATAGACAACTCTTTGATGAAACTCTTTGAATTATTACTTAACTCATTTTAAAAACCATTCAAATTCCTGGGAGGTTTATAATTATGGGTTGTTGTTTTTATTCTTTTTTGAAACAATTGTAAGTGCTTATATTTTAAAGCAATGTGTTAAACATTCTTTAGTTTTTGAGTTCTTGATTTTACATTTTTAGTTATACAGCAAAGATCTAAAAGTAAAAAACGAGTTCACATTTATACAAAATCGTTATATACCTATTTCTTTGATACTTTTAAAAATAATTACCAAGAACAACTTTGGTAAGTTTAAAAATTAACATTTTCAAGTTTAAATTTAAATATTTAAATTTATTTTCTTTAATGTTTATATCAGTCACATTATGTGACTGATATAAACATTAATAACAAAAACAGCAGGTGACTCAACAAGCGGCCTTCATACACATTTAAAAACAAAGAATGATGTAATATTACAAAAACGAGATGCTATTGAACCTCTTGGTGAATCTAGTTCATTATCTGAATTGTCTCCTCCAAAAATTACTAAATATTTAAAAAAAACTACAGAAGACTTGCTGGCAGCAATCTTATCAAGAATGACAGCACTTGATGGGATTTCATTCAGACTTTTTATAACATCCAATGATCTTCGAAAATCATTAAAAGCATTAAATTTAAGTGATGAACTTCTAAAATCCGTTACGATTATACAAAAAATTGTCACTAGTTATAGCGAAACTATTTCGCAGTTAGTAATTAAAGAAATATCAGAATAAAGATTAAATGGAAATAAAGATTAAAAGAATAAAGATTAAAAGGTTTTAGTATTACTTTTGATGAGTGGACTTACTTAAGGAATCAGCGGTACATAAATATGAATCTTCATTCAGAGTCAAAGTTTTGGAATTTAGGACTTCTCAGAATCAATGGAAGTTTACCTGTAGAAAAATGTGTCTTACTTTAATTTGAAAAATTGAATCAGTATGGTTTGTCATTAGAAAAGAATATAGTTTGTTTAACAAATGATGGTGCAGCAGTTATGCAAAAAGTAGGCAAATTAATACCGGCTGCTCAGCAATTGTGTTTGGCTCATGCAATTCAACTTGCAGTTGTAGATGTTTTATATAAAAAAGAAAGAACCGAAGAAAGAATCATTTGCTCAAATGAATCAATAGACTTCGACTCATATTCAGATGCCGAAGAGTACGAAAACTACGATGCCTTTGAAAATATTTCAAATGCATATGAAGAAGGTTTAGTAATGGATTACGATATACAAGAACAAGATACAGAAATAACACATAGTCAAATTGGTCCCCTTATACAAAAAGTAAGGAAAATTGTGCAAATATTTAAACTTTCACCGTTAAAAAATAAGATACTACAAAATCATGTAAAGCTCGAATTTTGTAAAGAATACTTCTTAATTGCAGATTCCAAAACTAGATGGAATAGCTTGTTAGCAATGCTTGAATGTTTTTACAAATTTAAATCTTGCATTCAAAAATCAGATATAGATTTAAAACTAATATAAACTCAGCACTTTTGCTGGTAAAATTAGCCGTTGAGTCACTTTGTTGCAAGGATGCTAACCTAATTTCTGCGGATTCAGCATTGAATCCGCAGATATGAATTATGAAATTTGCAGGTGTGCATTCAATTTCTGGGACTGACACAAAACAATTCTTATTAATGTTTGAGATACACATTGCAATGTAAAACAAAAAAACTCATATGAAAACAATGTTTCTCCAACAGGGTTCGTAGCCAACTATTTATATAAAATTAAATTACTTTTTTGAAAAATCAGATGAATTTCCCTGAGGATTTTTAACAATGGTTTTTACAAAATGTTTAAAATTACTATCTACTGTAATGGAAATGCTAAGAATATACATGCTTTGAATGACAAAACTTATAAAACTTAGCTATTACTTAAGTTAGATATTAGTATAGATCTTATTATACATGTTAGTAGGGTTCTTATTATTAAGGATGATTAAGAATGAACACAAATTTATGTTTGACAGGCTATGTGAAATTAAGTCATCATTGAGCATTGAATTTCTGAGTGCTTTAAAACAGGGTATTAAATCATATCAAGAAGAACGCAGTTGTCCAATTTAATTTCTTATCTGCATAAAGATCTAGAAGATGGTATTAGAAAATAAATAAAAATTTAATTTTAATTCAAATTTAAATTTTATCTCAATTCACTTTTGGACATTGTAAATCAGAAGGGACTTTGGAATCAAAGCACTGCTGTTGAAGATAAAGCCCTGGAAATTCTTCACTTAGAGGTTAGCAAAGTTGAAAAAAATTCTGAGAAATCAATGAAAAAAGAGATGTACAAAGACATTTGTAAACAAATAAACTATAAAGTTGTTGGGAAACAACCAGAACACGCTGGTGATATAATCAAGTGTTTAAAAAAAGAAATGAGTCTCTTTAAGATGAAGGTGTGCGAGGAAAATATCTCCAACAGGTTTATGATCTTCTTTTAATGATTCGACAAACTAGCGTTGAATCCGAAAGAGCATTTTCTGCTGCTAGTTGAGGTGTAGAATGGATGATAAAACTTTGGATACTCTTTCTTTTTTAAGAGCTTATTTTAATAGAATAAAAGATAAAGGTTCTACCATATAGATCAATAAATTTGCATTCTTTATTATAAATACATTTTCATGTTTTTATAATATTGAAATACCGGTATTGATTTTTTGACTGGTATTGGATTCCCTACTTATTACTTTTTAACTAATTTATTAGCTTTTAAGAATTAATGTATTTGCAGTTTATTTTTGTTTAAATTTTTGATTGATGCAAAGTTTATTATTTATTTTAAAAAGTTTTTTTTTTCCTGTTAAATAACTAAATTATACATATATATATATATATATATATATATATATATATATATATATATATATATATATATATATATATATATATATATATATATATACATATATATATATATATATATATATTAAAGAAAATGCCTAAAACAATAACAAGTTTATGAACTTGTAATGAAAACAAGAGATATGTTGGTTTGCCATCTGAGCTTCCAATTAGTGATCTTACAGCTTATAGGCAAGTGGTTCAATATTCCTACTTTCTTTTAAAAAATATAAACAGTATCAGAAATATTAATCCTCTAAATATTGTTTCAAAGGTTGCTAGTGACATCAATCTGTGGAGTAATCCTAAGCTGCCTCCAATACACAAAAAGTCAGTAACCAAAAAATGTTTTAGACTTTTCATCAAAGTATTGGTTGCAGAAGGCAAATTCAAAAATGCAAATAAAAACAAGTAGTTGATTGTAATTTTGAGCGTTTTTTTGAATTGTCGTCATGTAATTGTAGACTTCCAGTATCTATCGGAAGATTTCAAATTGGTACAATTGATAAAAAACCAGTTGCCAAAGAAAAAAGAAAGCAAGACCGTAAAATTAATGAGCAGATAAGATCTGCTAACTCACTTGCTCTAGAAATTCAATGTGATTATTATAGGAATAGTAATTTAGATAAAAACTTTTCCATAACTGTACAAGCTGAAAGGAATCAAACTTATTGAACAAACTTGGCAAAAGCCGCTATTAGGTTTGAAATAAGCGATGTTGCAACAGCTGCATTGGTAACAGCTGTATTAATTGACTATGGAATTTTTAAAAAAAGTAACAAATCACAAATAATAACAGAAAAAAAAAATTGGAGGTGAAAAAAAAAGATTCTGCAGCATCATAAGCTCTAAAAATTTAGCTATCGTTAAAGAACAAGAGGTTATTGGAGTAGATGGAAAAAAAGTCTACAATAACACTTTCTTTCAGATATAACATTAATGGAGATCCAGTCATTGTTGCTGCAATCAAAGAATAATACCATCTAACATTTACAGCAGAGAGTGGACCCACATCACAAAGTATTTTGCATAGATCATCCTAGCCATATTTAAAAAAAACGGAAAATTATTTCGATAAAATATCCGGAAATTGTTTTCCCTTTATTTTCTTTTTAATTTCGATTTTAGCTGAATTGTTTCTGACTTTTTTTTGACACTTTCTATAATTTACTATGAGTGTTGAGTAAAAAAGCTTAAAAAACAATTATATTACTACAATATATACCTGAACTTGCATGTATTGGAAATGTTTTGGATATCCGGAAAAACTAAAAGTTGAAAAAAATATCCGGAATTCTGGAAAAATCAGGAAAAAATAATCCCTGAATTTGAATCATGTAGTTATACCTAATGGAATTGGTGCAACCATGGCAAATACTACTGCGAATGTTTTATTAGAATATAACAATGTTCAGAGTTTAATAGCGGTTATTTTAGATAATGCAAGTTTAAATACAGGTTATAATAGTGGTTCAGTTGTCAAACTTGAAAAAATTATAAACAAAAACTTAAACCTTTTAGGATGTTTGCTGCCACTGCAATACATCATATCAGAATTAGATGGAAAAGCAATTATTCCTAATTTATTTAAGGGGCCAATTAGGGAAGCTGCATCAAATCTAAATTTTCATAAACAGCCATTGTTTCTATTTGTATTAATAAAGTCAGAGATAGAGTTGTTTGTTAACAGAGAAATTATAAGTGATCATAGTACAGACTAGCACAAACTCTATGAGTATTGCGTTGGTATTTCAAAAGGTTTTATTTCTGAAAAGTTTGTTTCAAAAAAACCTGGATCAGTTTGCCATGCTAGATGGCTAACTTCAGCTATCAGAATTATGATGTTATATGTTAGGACTATAGAGCCATCTCTTGAGCTATAAGCAGTAACTAAGTATATTGTGCAAGTTTACTGTGAATGTGGTTTGCTATCAAGTACTCTGGACAATACAAAGACGCTTGTATACTCCTATATAAAAATATTCAGTTGTTCAAGCTTCAAGAAAGCAGGATTTAAACTATTGTTTTTACCAATCTCCAGGGAAATTCCTACTCTTGTTTGCAGGAAAATTTTCTTTACTGCATGCTGCAGGATGAAAATATGCATATACGAAATCAAGCTCATAACCAAATTCTTGTAATAATAAAATTAAAAGACATTGCATTCAAAACTCAGCTTAAGCCAAAATCGGCAATGAAAATAAATTTTGATGCTAGTTCTTGGGATTTTCTTGTTTCTGTTAATGAGATTCAGATTGAACGACCAGCGACACATAGCGCAACTTCAGAAAAAATTAAAGAGACACTTGAATCTGGACAATAACTTTGCCTAATTGATTTTCCTAACAAAAACTATTTCCTAACTCAAAATGGCTAAAAGTTCAATATGTCGCCTTGAATGGAAATCAAAAAGTTTCTTCCATAAACTGTAGTTTTAAAGAGAAAGCTAATATACCAGACTAGAAAAAGTTTGAAAACTTGAACAAAGTCTTCTATCTAAATGATAGATTACTTGCCAAACCAAACCCTCAGTCAATGTAGCGGCACTTCCTTGTAGCAGTAGGCTATAAGATGGTCGATGCAGTACGCAACACTCCACGCATGTTTTGAAAATATTTAAAAAAAAAAAAAAACATTTAAAAAAAAAAAAAAAATTTTAGTCATTAATGTTGGAGTTTTTAAAAAAACTAAAACTTAATAATAATAAATAAATAAATAAAATTTAATAATAATAAAACTTAATAATAATAATACTTCCACATTATTTTAATTATTTTAACTTTTAGACGACATTAAAATCTAGCTTAATTGTTGAAATTGTTTAAATTTGGTTAAAAGTGATTTTTTTTACCATAAAAGTCTCTTTCGACTACGATATAAGTATATATGTATATATATATATATATATATATATATATATATATATATATATATATATATATATATATATATATATATATATATACACACATTATTGGTTTCCGGAAACCTGTGTTTAAATATTGACAGTCATTCAAATTTATCCTTATTGAGTCGCATGGGCCATCTCCAAAGCATATTTGATTTTTTTTTAAATTTATTAAAGGTCAATGCTTAAACTATACCATCAGTCCAGCAAATATTTCCCTGATAAATTTTTTTTGGTTTGATACACTAGAATTACTCCATTTACTGTCATGAATCAACTTTTAGTGTTGTAAAATATAGTGGACATTTTAAAGTTTCACCTAGATACAATTTATCACAACTACAAGTTAGTTTATAAACACTTGGCTTGTTGAAGCATGGTAATAAGTACTTATTTTTACTTTTTAATATTATTTCTAAACTAGAATTAGAACAGAATTTTAAAACAGCTCTGTAACCAAAATTCTGATATATTTTTGTTACAGAGTTAAGTAATTTTTGGGTTTATCCTAGAAATCTAAGGTAGTGAAACAATTTTCAGATCGTTAAAGGAAGTAAGCTTTTTTGTGTTAAAAGTTTGATATTTTTTATATAAATTTTGATTACTTTTTTATTTAAATGTTTCAACTATTTTCAGCTAACACTTGTATTAGAGAATCAATTTTTTATTGTAAACATTGCTTAATGCAAATGTTATAGGTTCTATAAATAAAAGCAGTAAAGATACCTTCAAGAACTTTTGCAAAGTCAGTTTATTGCTTTGGTAAAGCAGCTTATTCTCTTAAGAGCAGCACAAGTTTTTGGAAGCTATCATAGGTGAAGCTATGAAGGGTGGAAGCTATGAAGGATGGAAGCTATGAAGGGTGGAAGCTTAAGGGTGGCTATCATGACTCATTTAACATTGAGACTCAATTACCAAAGTTGATTAGCCACACCAGATGTTCTGAGAAAATAACCAAGGATATTGAGTAAATGCAGGCTCTCAGCAATGACAGTACATTTGTTGATAATGATTGTTAATGACAGTTTAGATATTTCTTAAGAAGCCTGAGCACATAAGATTATTTATGGAAGTGTGTTAAACCAATGAAATCTTGTGCTAGAAACATATCTATACCTATTCAAATTTAACAGCTGATATTTATCATTCAACTTCTTAGTTTTTTAACTAGAATCAATTCCCTGAAGTCTGAATTCTTTGCTCAATATCTTATTAAACCAGACCAGAAAAAAATTTTCAACACTCCTAGCATGTTTTTAAAATATTATAAAACAATAAAAAAACACACCATTAATTAACAGAACTATCTAGTCATTACTACTGCAGTTTTTTAAAAAGTGATAAAACTTAATATACTTCAACATTTTTAAATTGTATTTTTAATAATTAAAAAACTTTTAAACAACATTAAAATATTGCTTAATTGTCCCTTATATACATATATTGAACATATATATGTATATAAGGGACAATTAAGCAATATTTTAATGTTGTTTACATATTATTGAACATTACATATATTGAACATTACATATATATATTACATATTACATATATTGAACATATACATGTATATGTACATATATATATATATATGTACATATACATATATATATAGCATATATATATATGTACATATAGCATATATATATAAATATATATATATATATATATATATATATATATATATATATATATATATATATATATTTATATATATATATATATATATATATATGTATATGTACATATATATATATGTACATATACATATATATATTTATATATATATATATATATGTACATTTATATATATGTACATATACATATACATATATTCAGCTGTATTATATGTATATGCACAAATATATATATATATATATATATATATATATATATATATATATATATATATATGTACATACAAATGTATATAAATATACATTATATATATATATACATATATATATATATATATATATATATAATATATATATATATATATATATATATATATTTGCATTGTTAAAAGATTAAAAATTATTACCTAAAATCAGTAATATTTACAATGATGGTTGGATAATAGATAACAGATTTTGCGATAGGTGAAACTGTTTCTTCTATCTATAAATTAAATTCTTTAAATAATAATTGTAGCAATAATTAAAATAAAACATTCTTAATAATTTTAATTTAAATGTTCCATTTACCAAATTTTATGATTATCAATTTTACCATTTAAAATACCATTTTTATTTACCATTTAATTCAACATTTTTATATCAACCTATTGACTCAATATATGGCTTACTACATAGCAGGATATGCCAATATGCAGATAAAGTAAAAAAAAGTTACTACATAACTATGTAGTAACTTTTATTTTAGTAATATTTGTCTAAATATTATATTTTTAATATATATGTAATATACTTTTATGATATAGTAACATATTCATATTCAAAATAAAATAATCTTTTTAAATTTAAATAAACAAAGACATTTTTATCATTTATCATATTTTTATCATTTATCATATTATAATAAAACATTATTGAACAGTTCTATAATTTCCTATATTTAGAAATAATTTATTTTCTTTTTGAAGTATATATATCTTATCACTCTGAAACTTAATAAAACAAACTTAATGAAACATAAATAACTTAAGACTTGTATAATCTTTACAATTAGGCTCTACATTTATTAGAAAAAATAGATCATTGGTTAAGAAAAGAAAATATACTTCTTTCTTTTAGATTAAATAATTTTCAAACAAAAACACTATTTGGAAAATAAAAACATTGAATGCATATGGCTTAAAATTATTTTAAAAACTCAAAAAACACACATGAACACTGTGTATTTTATGTGTGAATACTGTGTTGTTTACATATGAGCATTGTGTTGTCCACGTGTGAAGACTGTGTTGTCCTTTGTTTGTCCAATGGAAACACTATTGTCCATTTTCATATTATTTTATATTATATTTTATATTATTAACAGGTGAAAGCTATAGATGACTTTCCGTGCAACGTCACATCTTTTTGTAAACAACATGCGCGCATACTTGTAGGCAGTAAACATTAAAACTTTACAAGTATACATTTATGAGTTCATAATATAAATACAACTTATAAGTGTTTTTTGCATTTCTTTTACATCCTTAAAAAAATTTTTGTCTAATTTTTGAAAAATGATTGTAGTAACTCATTACATTTAAATTTTGTTTTTTATTTGAAAAATGATTAAAATAATAAGTTACATAAAAATGTAACTTATTACATAAATTATTTATAACATAAATAATTATTTTTTTTAAATGGTAAAAATAAGTTTTTCTAATTTTTTAAAACTTCGATTGCCATTAAAAACTTTTATGTATATATTTTATTTTCTTCTGCAAATTTTATATTTAGATTGATCTCGTAAAGCAACAACATCAAAAATTCTTATAAGCTTTTTCAATTCAAACTGCTTTAAAAAATCTTTTGAAATTTAATAAACAACATCATACTTGAATATTTTTAAGTAGTAGTAATTTAGCACCCGAGGCGCAGTGGTTAGAGATACCTAATATTGTAACAGATTATTGTAACAAGTATTATTACATTATTGTAAAATTAATATTATTGTAACAACTACAATAAATAATAACAATAAATTATTATTGTAATATCAATATTATTACATTATTGTAACAAGAAGTAGTTAACAAATCCAGAGAAAATGGTAGGAAAGTTAGTAGCAAATAATAAAGACCTAGTTTTAGAAAAATTATAGTATTGTAAAAAAATAAGGTGATTTTAAAAACTTTACACTTGTGTTGGAACAAAATGAGTTCAGTACAATACAAAAAGTTGATGAAAATTTTTTAAAGACAATTGACAAATTAAAACTAATACCGTCCTTTAAAATATATTAAGTTTTTTAATCTTTAAATAATATAATGCTTTTATATAAATTTACTTTTATTATTTATAAACAATCAGGGTGGGCAGCAACTTGGACATCCTGCTAGAGTCATGAAATTAAATAAATTATGCAAAACTCAGGGAACTTTGATTGATTTAGTTGCAAATAAAGTAAGTAAGTTAATAAGTTATTATTTGAATTGACAATCAAAATATGATTGCTTTATTTTTAAAGTGAAGTTTGAGAGCACTTTTAAAGCAAGTTTATGCTTTTGGATAAAAGTAAAGACCTATGTGAAATTTTTTGTTCCTTTGTATGGTAAAGTTTTAGGAAAAAGTCATGGAAAATGAACATGAAAATTTGCTGGCCACCCTGACTATACACAATTACATTAATCAACTATACTCATATTAAAATGATCAAAGACATTCATATTATCTAACAAATTGTGTGATTCTCACAGTCATATAATTAACAGGAAACATTTTATACATCAAATTCCTCTTTTTATGAACATTATGTATAGGAACATTAGAAAGCTGTCTAGATTTTGCGTCCAGATAATTGTAGTCTTTTATAAAAGATATGATTTTTAATGTTACCCCAATTTCATTTTTGATGTTACCCCAATTTTATTTTTAATGTTACCTCAATTTCATTTTTAATGTTACTCTAATTGCATTTTTAATGTTACCCAAATTTCATTTTTAATGTTACCCCAATTTCATTTTTAATGTTACCCCAATTTCATTTTTAATTCTACCCCAATTGCATTTTTAATGTTACCCCAATTTCATTTTTAATTCTACCCCAATTGCATTTTTAATGTTACCCCAATTTCATTTTTAATATTGCCCCAATTTCATTTTTAATATTGAGTCTTAATGTAGTAAATTAATAATAGTAAATTAAAACTCAAGCTGGTATAGAAAGCTTTTCACAGCAAATTAGTAAATATATAACCTAAAGATACAATCACATTATTTTACATACATAAAAAAACTAAGTAGTTATCGAATAACAGCAGTAATATGCATCAGTACTCTATCAGCAAGAAAATAGCCACCAGATAGTAGTAATATCAAACCAAGTTGAAGTTTCTGATAAAAGTTTATTCTGATATAGTATTCTGTTTGATACACGGTCAGGAGATAAAAACTAGTTGTTCCAGCTGGTTTTTATTATATACCTATTACATATTTAATGGTATCAATATGTTTATAACTAAACCAAGTTTGCTATTGTAAAGTTAAAATTTTTTATTATATTGCGCTTTATAGCCACAAAAAAAAGATGATCCACCCACATTATTCATGAGTGAAATTTGGACTTTTTTAAAGAGCTACATTACCATTTAAGATAGGTCTGAAAAAAATTTCTCTTGTTCATCTAATGTTAGATTTTGGTATGAAATATATTTACTTTGTTCAAGTCAAGCTTATTTTTCAAGTTTAATATTTCAATTAAGTTTAGTACTGCATTAATTGAAAGAAAAAGTTTAAAATTTTGCTTTATAAATATTGTATTGTAATAAAAATTTGAAAATAAATAGAAATGGTAAACTTATCATTAAGTGGTTTGGTATCAAAATTTATTTTCTCAGTAGAGTTATCAAGCTCTTTATTGTAGATGATAATATTAATAAGGATCCTCATTTATATACTTTAGCATACTTTTTTCTACTCTATTAAATACAGCAATAATTATATATAAAAAAAAACTTATATAAATAGACAGCAATAAAGTATATATTAACTTCAAAAAAGTTAATATATAGTTAACTATCTTGTCAAAAGTAATAATACCGAATTAAAAATATCTTTAATGTTTATGGTTATAACACATCAATATTTGTCATTCTTTGTTAAATATGACAAATAAGTTGTCTGTAAAAAAAAAAAAAAATTTTTTACAGACAACAAATAAGGCCACTGCGGTACTACCAGGAATGTGGTGGAAATCCAACATGGAATTTGAAAGGCAAGCTCTCTTTCACTACCACATAGAATTCAATCAGGGAAGTCCCAAATAGACTCCAGCTTTGAATCTCTATTTATTCCTGGTCTCTGTTGTCTAGGAGTTCTAAAAATGATGAATGACTTTTTATATGAAATAAGACAAAATGAGTTCATGAGATTTAATAAATTGAAACTTATTGTTTTTATGGCCAGAGTCGTGAAGTTTTGAAATCTTTGTCGATATTATACATAAGAACTCCAGGTTCAAAGTTGATTGTTTCTCTGACTTGAAAGTCTTAATTTTTACCTAAAAGTAGTCCATAAGAAAAAATATATATATATATATGTATATATATACAGTATTGGACAAAACATTTGCAACCAACATCGAACAATGCTAAAAAGTGTAATTTTACATGTCTTAAAAACGAAACAAACTATATTACCACAGCAAACAAATCAGGAGTCTGGAGTCATAGCATGCCATAACATGAGCAATCAGCTGACAGGTGACAGCACACAGGCAGAATTTTGTTGACAAGTGCCATTTTGCAGTGGACAAAACAAGTGCAACTTTTTTGGTTTGTTTCATTTTCTTAAGTCTGGTCTGTGTCAACATCATGGAAGTTTTTTAATAATTAAAGGAAGTTTCCAGAAGCATGCAGAAGCTTCCAGAAGTTTTCAGAAGAAGCATCTGGAAGCATCCAGAAGCGTCCAGAAGTATCCAGAAACATTCAGAAGCATCTAGACGCATTCAGAAGCTTCCAGAAGCATCAAAAAAAAGCATCTAGAATCTTCCAGAACAAGTTCACACACGTTCATTTTACTATATAAGAGACATGTAAACCGACATGTAATTCAGTCAGTATATGGAAGTCAATCAGGCAGTATTATCAAGACAGTTTATCAAATTGAGTTTTATCAAAGTGTTTTATCGAAGAACATCAATACAAGAAGTGAAATACAATAAGTGTTTCATTACATAAATACAGTCCACATGCAACCAAGACGTTGTGTTCCACAGAGCATTATTGTATCATTACAAGGTAAATGTAACACGGTAAGCCTTAAGAAGCATGATTATTTTTTTTTTTTATTTTTATGACTTCAAGTGCAAAAATGGTTTCCAACAGTCTTGGATTGGAACTAAGAAAGAAAATTATTGACGATTACGTAAGTAGAATGTCACAAAAAATGTGTGATAAACATTGCATGAAAAAATGGACCGTATCAAGAAGTTGGCAGCAGATAACAAAGGTGGAAGATCGCGTTCCACCACTTTTAGAGAGGATTCTATGATCGTCAAATCCATCAAGAAGGATCCCTGGATATCATCAGTCGAGATAGAAAAGCAATTAGAGCTGCCTGTATCGAACCAAACAATCAGAAGCCGGATTGTTTTTTCGACGCCCTGCATAGAATCTGCTGATTTCACAAAAAAACCAGAAGAAAAGAATCCTGTTTGCTACATCTCATATTGACTGGAATGTGCCGAAATGGCAAACTGTCCTGTTCAGTAATGAATCGAAGTTGAACATCATTGGGAGCGATGGCATTTGCCATGTATGTCAACCGGCCGGAAAACGCCTCGATTTGCGTTACTGCCATAAGACCGTGAAGTATAGTGGAGGCAATGTAATGGTCTGGGGGTATTTTTCTGCTAACGGTCTAGGTCTAATACATCAAAACAATGGAATAATGGACCGTTTCATGTATAAAAATATCCTGAAAGATGTTATATTACCTCATACTGAATGGAATATGCAAATAAAATGGGTTTTTCAGCAAGACAACGATCCGAAACAAACTGCAAAAGTAGTCAAGCAGTGGTTTCAAGACAACCACCTATCAGTGATGGATTGGCCGCCTCAATCTCTGGATCTCAACTCTATCGAGAACCTGTGGGAGATCATCAACTGCAAGTGTTGCTACATCGACTATCTTATAGCCTGCTGCTACAAGGGAGCGTTGCTACATCGACTATCTTATAGCCTGACTCGCAACGGAGTGCTGCTACATCAACTGACAAATAGACTGACTCGCAAGGGAGTACTGCTACATCGACTGACAAATAGCCTGACTCGCAAGGGAGTGCTGCTATGTCAACTGACAAATAGCCTAACTCGCAAGGGAGTGCTGCTACATCGACTGAGGGTTTGGTTTGGGCAGGCAGTCTATTATTTCAAAAAAAAAAAAAAAATTTTAAGTTTTTTAACATTTTCTGGTCAGGCTTATTAATGTACTCTTTAAAACAACAGTTTATGGGAAAAACTTTGTGACTACCATGCAAGGCCAACAGTTTTCTTCTATGATGCAAAAATGTTTAAAAAGTATTCATAATCATTCTGATTGACAATAATTTACAAGGTTTCAATATTATGTTACAAATATATTAATTGTTGAAAACTTGTGCAAACTAGTTTTTGAAGTGACATGCTGATCATGTTAGTATAAAAACTAGTTTGCAACATTTATTTACTTTGAATAACTCAGTTGCCATAATAAATTTTATTGTGATTTTTTTTATAGTTAAAAATATTCTGAACATGTTTTTAATTTTAGTGGAATTAATTAACATCATTTAAAGTTGAAGGAGCCCCCTATTGCACTATAGATATAATGTGGTACTAGACTAGTCGTAAAACATTTAACTCTCAATCAAAAGGCTGAGGTTCAAATCACCTCTGCTGAAATTACTGTGCTCAATCTATTTCTCAGTACAGCGCCCTTGTTTAAAAGTGTTAGTTGTTAATTAGTAAAAATGTTAATGTTATGTTCTTAGTTAAGAATTGAGAAAAAGTATTTTTAAAAAATGAGTTGCTCCCTTGACTGAAGTAGACACTGGAGCATTAGGGAGGTGAATTTATGAAATTAAAAAAAAAGTTACTGTACACATACAATAATAAGAATTTTGATCAGTTTCTAAAAACTCTCATCTCTATCAAAACCTGGAAAATATAATTATTTTAAATTTCATTCAAAAAAACCTAAGTTTCAGTTAAATAAATTATATTTAAAATGTTTTCATTTTCTTTTTTAAAAAAGTGTACATTTTTATGCTTAAAAAAAAACTTTTTTTTTTAATATTAAAAAAAAGTTTTTTTTAAGCATTCATTCTAAGCAATTAAAATGTTATAAGAAAATAAGTTATACCTAAAATTAATTAATTTAATAAAACTAATTAGTTTATTAAAATTAAACCTATCCCCATGAGATGGTCAATTATTAATATACTAAAAATATTTCTTCTTAAAAAATATATATATTTGAAAAAAGAAATAATTTTATAAAGTGCATGTAAAAAGTCTATTTTAAAACTAATATGTTTTGAGAAAATAGTGTTCATTAATTCGTAACAAATATATGTTTTGTAAAAGCTGTTGTTACTTCTTCTTTATACTTTTAAAATAATTGTAACAAATATATGTTTTGTAAAAACTGTTGTTACTTCTTCTTTATACTTTTAAAATAATTGTAACAAAAGCGTATATCAAATTTAAACATAAGTGAAAAAGATTAACTCTAGATTAATGACATCATTAATTGTAAAGTTTTTATTAACTGTTTATAACTTTAATAAAAAACATTATTTTTTTAAATGGGTAAAAGTGGTGACGGAAATAACATACACATCACCAATATCTTAAAAAAATTTTCAAAATGGTTGATGTTTGGCAACTTAATATAGCAACCAAAAAATGTTTTCATCTACGCTATGGAAACAGTTTTTTACCATTAAATTTATACTCAATGAACATTGGTACACCTATTGAACTATTAATACAATTCAAGATATCGGTATAGTCAAATCTTTGGATATGAAGTTTTCTAATCACTGTTCTTTCATTGCAAGCAAGGCACATTCTTGTTCCTAACTACTTTTAAAATCCTTTATCATTAATGATTTCAAGCTTCTTATCAAAACCTATAAAGTTCAAGTTTGATCTATCATAGAATCTTGTACCTCTGTGTGGAATCCCCATTTTTAAAAGATATAGGTCGGTTAGGAAAGGTTCAAAAATCCTTTACTAGAAGTGTCTGAAAAAGATGTTTTATTCCTTATAAAAATTATTCTTCAAGACTCAATATCTTCAAGCTAGAATCCCTTAAATGCCGTAGAATAAAATTTGATCTTGTAATAAGCTATAAAATTATAAACAACCTTTTTGATCTACCTTTTTCTGAGTTTTTTACATTTGCTCCTTCTTACTCTAGATTTCCAATACAAATTAATACATATGTAATCTGCATTTTCCAACCACAAAACTTATACAACAATCAATACAACTAAAATTAAAAATAGACCTTTATCACAACTTGTAAAAAATATATTGCAAAAAAAATATTCAACACAAGTTGTTAAATATCTTGGTATTTTTATAGATTCGAAACTTTCATTGAGTTTTCATATAGATGTACTCCGTAAAAAACTTAATAGAGCTAATGGCATGATTTCAATAATTTGCCATTATGTTGATAAAACTACCCTTAGGAACCTGTATTTTGCAATTCAATCTCATTTCGACTACTGTTATCAAGTTTGCTGACAAATTGGTAACTGCAATATTAATAAATTGTTATCAGCTTAGCGCCAATAAATCCTAATAATTAATTTTCAACTTCATTATACAAAAACTTAAAATTCCTACCTTGTCAGTACTTGTTAAATTTGCTAATCTTCTTTTTTTTTTTGACTCTCTTAATAAAAATTTACCTTCCTCTATTACAACTTTCTTTACTGAAATGTGATTTATACATTCACATTTTTTTTTTTTTTTAATTATTCACCTCCAAAGGCCCGAGGGGGCCACTACAGTTGAGGAGGCTACTCATTTTTTTTTAATTTTTTTTTTGTTGTAAACCATGGTACAACCCTCTCTCAACTCTTTAACTCCGAAAAACAAACCTTGACAAGCAAGGCCGCTGCGCGGAGAAATTATGTTGAGCGCGGTACTTCCAGGGACATGGTGGGAGTCGAACTCCGAACATCTCGCTTACAAAGCGAGCGCTCTTACCACTACACCACTACCGCATGATTATCATATTAAATATGACATTAAACTAGAAACATCAATAATGGAAAAACTAAATGTAACTCTATAAAACTTTGAGGCATAGTAAGTATTCAATTACACATCAGTGCATCAATGAATGGAATCGAAGTCTTGTGTGCATTGTGAATGAGTTTGAAAAGTTAAAATTTCAAAATAATTTATCTTTATTTCTTTATTTAAAACCAAATAAATTTAAACAAATTCTAAAAATAAATTATTTTAATTTTTTATCATTATTAACTTTCTTATTTTTCTTTTTCTTCTTACTATTTTTAAAAATATCAAGATGTCATGCACAAAAACTTTATTTACGTATTAAATATAAAAATGATACACGAAGATTTTTCTACTGTGAAAGAATTATCATGATATGGAATACTCTACTTGATTATATTGTTTACTCATCCACATTGTCTTTGTTCAAATCAAATTTTAAAAAGTACAATACTCATTGCCATTACACACTATTTTAACTGATTGCTTTTTATTTTTTTTGTTGGTGTTACATAAGAGAAATTTCGATATTATCTGTATCACCTTTTTTCTTATTTTTTAATATAATCAGAAAACAAAAAAAAACTTAACAAATACTTATATAATAATAAAATACATAAACATTATTTAAATTTAATAAATATAAAAATTATAATTATGCAAATATATTTTCGTGAAATGTGCAATTTCATGATCTGTGCGTAGCATATATATGCAATTAATATCATAGAGTAATTAAAGCTATCAACCAAAAATAATGTTTTAACATAATTAAAAAAAAAGGAATACTTTAAGAAAAAAAACATCTTACACTTTTTTTAACAAAATTTCTCAACACTTTAGAATCAGAAGAAGATTGCTTTAGATATTCTAAAATCCATTCTTTGTTTAACCACAATTTAAGCCTCATAAAAGATGTATCTTAAACAAATCGTTTTTAAAATATTAATTCAAAATAGAAAAAAAATATTTTAAACTATTTTTAAATGCATTAAATTTAGTCACCTGGCAATTGTAAATTAAAATGAACACTTTTAATTTTGTTGCTTGAGGATCCAAATAAGTTTATTACACATTGATAATAGCCATGATCATAATAGTTGAGTTGATTGATAACAATATTACTAAATCTATATCTACGAGGTAGCATGACTGATCCCTCAAGAAAATAAACATTTGCATTTATCTTTTTTATGCCATCTTTAAGCCAGTACACATCATCTTCCTTTAGTATAAAATATGTATCAAACACACACCCCAGTATGGAAATAGAGCTGCCAACTTCTATATTTCTCTCCCCAATGACAGAAGGATTAGTTAAAAAACTGGGTTCTTAAATAAAATTATATTGTACAAAAAACAAAGCTAATTTGAACTCTTTATAATCTAATGTTAAAAAATAATTACATCAAAATTAAAACCTGGTTGCTTTGCAATAACAAAAACATCAGATATTACTTTCTCTATCATTGTGCTGTTATCAAAAATTACACACTGATAGGAACCAATCATGTCATAGCTAGTAATTGTCAGTGGAGGTACTTCATATTGTTCTTTTGAACTTTGAAATGGTAACATGTCAGATGCTAATTCATTAGACCCTGTAAACACAACTTCTCCATTTAAAAGCCAGTATGCAAATTTATGTAAATCTTCATTAGCATTATACATGCAGTTGTATAAAACTGCTGAGTTGTATAAATATCGAAATTGAATTTTAGACACAATTGTGACGACCTGAGCTTTAAAAAGTAAAAATAAAATAAATGTAATTACTATTTTTTTAAATATAGTTACATATAAATATAATTACCAAATTTTAAATTTCAAAAACTATTTTAAAAACAAATTGTAGACAAAATTTTAAAAAAAGTTAAAAAACTTGTAGAAACAAAAAATTGATGAGAACGCAAATAATTCTTGTAATTTAATTTTTCTAACAGGATACTTATAATCTAGTTAATAAGTTAAAGAAACTAAGTATCCAGCCTGTGGAATTAGGGTCGGGATTAGACAATGCTGACCTAACTGCCAACCTAAAAGTGTTTGAGGTCCACAAATAATGGCCAACTTCATTTCTATTTTTTAAGGTAACCTCTTTGTGTCAAATTTTTTTTACCGACCTGATGCTGACCTCTAGCAGTTTGAGGTATATAAATAAATTGCTGACCTCATTTTTCCTAATTCCGAGAGTTGATTTTCCAATTTATTATAATGTTTAAACAGGTCAAGCTTGTTTTTGTATTCATTTATAAATTTTACAAACTTCTGTTGATTAATACTAAAAGCTTAAGTCAATGCAAAATAAAGCAGGAAATAGGAGTTTAAGAATAAAGACAACCCCAACCCTGGATCTATTACCACTGTTTCTCTCACTATAGAGCATAGCATTCTTCAAACATTGAAAATATCAAGCCAAATGCAGATTCGTTTATATATATATATATATATATATAAAAATGTATATATATATATATATATATATATATATATATATATATATATATATATATATATATCAGCCCTCGGAATTAGGAAAAATATTCTGTGTGAGATCGGCATCAGGTTGGCAGAAAAAAGGTAAAACAAAGGTTTGACCATAAAACATAGATTTTTTTTAACGGCGATTTTTTTATTGACCTCAAACACTTCTAGGTCAGCAGTTAGGTTGGCATTACCGAATGCGGACCCTAATTCCAAGGTTTGATATATATATATATATATTTATATATATTAATGATAATATATATACCATTATATATATATATATATATATATACATATATATATATGTATATATATATATATATATATATATATATATATATATATATATATATATATATATATATATATATATATATCGCAAGACAGATGACGAGAACATAGTCAACGAATTAATACGTTCGCTGAACAGACGAATAATAATAAAATCAACATTCAGATTAAAATCTAAAGTTCCCTTGGTAAACAATGCATCTGAACTGTTAGTTGTCCAATTTGAGAATAAAGTAGCACAAAACGAGATGCTGGGTACAGCAAGGGAACTGTCAACTTTGAGGTCTACAAAAAAGTATATATACGGCCTGACCGCACTCCTAATGAGCAGGCTGAATTTGCACAATTAAATAAAGAGAAAAAAGAAGGCGAACAAAAGCTTGCAACACAATAATAACCTAGACCAGCCCTTTCGATTTGTCATTAGAAGCGGAAAATTACTGTGCATCGACGTCACTACAACAAAAGACATTGGCAACCGCAAAGTTCACCCATTTGTCAAAGAGAGGGTTGCCAAGCAGGCCCGGAGGGGCTCATATCAGCCAATCTTATAAATCTTACCAAAACCTGAGTAATGTAAAACTTCCTATTTATTTAAAGCAAAATACTAGTACTAGCTATAAACCAATTAAATTTTATTATACTAATGCTACCTCCTGTAACTCTAATAAATTATCTGAGATGTCCACACTTGCTTTGGCATATGAAATTGATGTTATTGCAATTGCAGAAACTTGGTTTAAATTGGATTTGATTAAAATAGTTGATAGCTATGAACTGTATCAGGCAGATAGAGAATTGGAGGAGGTGTTGCCATTTATGTAAATAAAAGACTTACAAATATAGAAATTGTAAATGTGCATCTTAACAACAAAGAGATCGGACAAGTCTGGTGCTCAATAAATTGTAATAATTTTCATTTAATTGTTGGTTGTGTATATAGACCACCAAACTCTACAGCTTATTACTCAAAATTGATTCTAGACTCAATCAGAACCGCTTCAAAACTCAAAAGTGGAAAAAAATACACAGATCTCATAGTGGTCGGAGATTTCAATTTTCCTAATATAGAATGGACAGATAATGGTCCAATAATTCATTCAAATGGAAACTCAATTGAACATGAATTTATTAAAGTTTTAAATGATTGTTCTCTATACCAAAAAGTAAATTTTCCAACATTCAAACAAAATGACTCTGTTTCAGCAGTTAACACCCTTAATCTTGTTTTAGTTTGCAATAAGATACCATTACTCCATCACTTGGCAATATTTTACTAGTCTTAGTAACAATACAGTACTCACAAAAGATAAGTTTTGCTTTAAAAAAGGTAATTTTTTTCAAATGAATAAATACTTGAAACAAGTCAACTGGGTTGAGCATTTTTATAACAAATCAGCCTGTGAATGTTATGAGTTATTTTTGCATACATATAATGAATCTTGTCGATTGTTTATTCCTATTTTGAATAATAAAAAAAAGAATAGTCAACCCTGGTTGGATGCAAAAGTTAAAAAAGCAATAAAGATTAAACATTCTATGTTTTATTCAAATTTGCATCGGCAAAGTCAAGAATCTCGAAAGGCTTTTAACAAAATGTGTGCTAATGTTAAAAAGCAAATCAAAAGATCAACTCAAGAATACGAAATGGATTTAATAAAGAGAGCAAAGCTTACAACAAAACTTTTATTCTCATACGTAAATATAAAACAAAACATTAAAATGTAAATTAGAGCAATCAAGAACAAAAAAGATCAAGTTACAACTGAGATATCAGACATTTCAGATATATTAAATAGGCAATTTCAGTCAGTCTTTGTTAATGATAATGACCAACCAATACCCAAATTCTTGCAAAGATGCGAAAACCAGTGCGATTGCAGTAAATTATCTAATATGATTACCTATGAAAAAATTCTCAAAATGTTAGAAGGTATGGATGAGTCAAAAGCAATGGGTTTTGATGAAATAAGTCGGTTTGTTTTAAAGCATGATGCAGAAGGTTTTGTGGACCCAATTGTTCATATTTTCAAATTAAGCTTTGACACTAGATGTGTCCCTTACCACTGGTCTGTTACAAATATATCACCAATTTACAAAGGGGGATCAAAACTTGAACCAGAAAACTACAGACCAGTATCCCTAACATCTGTGATTTGTAAAACTCATTCGGGACACAATTCTGCAACATTTAGTTTCAAGTAGACTTATATCTGAGGAGCAAACTGGTTTTGTTCCAAACAAATCATGCACAACAAATCTTATTGAGACAATTGACACAATTACATTTGAAACTGCAAAAGGTAAACCGTTATGCGTCATATATCTTGACTTCGCAAAGGCTTTTGATAAAGTAGAACACAAAAGATTATTGACAAAGATTAAAGCGTATGGTATAACTGGTAAAATATATAACTGGATTGAAAGTTTTCTTGCAAATAGGAAACAAAGAGTTGCTATTAGTAATACAATTTCAGAATGGGTATCAGTTACCAGTGGCGTGCCTCAGGGTTCCGTTTTGGGTCCAATGTTGTTTCTGCTATTCATAAATGACCTCCCAGAAGTTGTGCTAAACACATTTAAAATGTATGCTGATGATAGCAAAACAATAGACATAGAAGATTCCATTGATAAACAAGCGGAAATACAAACCGACCTTGACAACATTGTGAAATGGTGCAACAATTGGGGTATGGAACTAAACTGCAAAAAATGTAAGGTGATGAAATTCGGCAATCAGAAAGTTTTTGGAGGTATTGATACACAATGAATATAAATGGAATGATTTATGACCTCTCAAACAGTGTATTAGAAAGAGATCAAGGTGTCTTTGTAAAAGCTTCAAAAATACTGGGGTTATTGAAAAATACCTTTGAAAGTAGGGATTGTTATATGTGGAAAACTTTGTATACTACTTATGTGTGACCTCATCTTGAATTTGCGACTCCAGCGTAGAGTCCTCCGAATGTGGCCGAAATCTCAATGCTTGAAAGAGTTCAACGTAGGGCCACAAAAATACCATACTCAAACCGAATGCTAAGTTATGAGAAACAACTAGTTAAAATGGATTTAATTAATTTAAATCTCAGAAGAAAACAAGGAGACCTTATTCATTTATATAAGATATTAAACAATCTAGAATTTGTCAATCTTAATGTCAAACCAGTCTATAAGTCAAGTATTAAATTAGATGGCCTATGTTCTTCCATTAGAGGTCTCAAACATAAAATTAGAATGCAGTGTTTTACTCCTCGCGAAATAAATGACTTTCATGCATCGGTTAGCTCCAGAATCCATTTCTTCACAAACAGAGTTTGCCAAATTTGGAACAAACTTCCGGAAAAAGTTGTAGATTCCGAGAATTTGAATAGTTTTAAAGCAAGTTTAGACAAATGGCTTAAGAAAAATAAGAAAATATTAATTAACAAAATTAATTAAATTAATTAATAAAATTAATTAAATTAATTAATAAAAAAAGAAAAAAAAAAGAAAAAGAAAAAAAAAAAGTACTGGGCTGCTATAGCTGAACGTTACAACGTCTCAGCTTGTGGATAAGATCCACGCAGTTTGCCACTAACTAACTAACTAACTAACTAACTAACTAACTAACTATATATATATACATATATATATATATATATATATATATATATATATATATATATATATATATATATATATATATATATATATATATATATATATATATATATATATATATATATATATATATATATATATCAGGCTGCTTCAGGAAGCTGGGCAGTTGAACGCCTTTTTTGGCTACACATAAAGTAATATTTTTAAACAACTTAAGATAACAAAGTAATATTTTTAATAACAACTTAATATAACAAAGTAAAATATTTTTAATAACAACTTAATATAACAAAGTAATATTTTTAAACAACCAGAGCTGTTTGCATGTTCACATAATTCAAGTGTTTTAAAAATACTATAAGAACTAAGCTGAACTAAACAAAAGAGTAAACTAATGTACTAAACTACAGTAACTAAACTATAGTACTTAAAATGTTTAAAGAAATTTTATTGAAAGTGGAAATAAAAAAAATAAAAAAACTTATTTTTTAAAAAATCTTTATTTCTAACGTTTCAAAGTTACGTATTGTAACCATAAGGTCTTCAAAGTTACGTATTCTAACCGTAAGGTCTTCAAAGTTACATATTGTAACCGTAAGGTCTTCAAAATTATAATACGCTATTTATATATAATACGTAATTATAAACGCTTAGGGTTTAAATACTTTTTTTTTGTTTGTTTAGTATAAAGAAACATTTATTTAAAAGAGTAAACCTTTTTTCGTAAAAAAAAATCTTCATTTACTAAACAAAGAATAAAATGATTTAAAAAAAAAGAACTGTCTATTTATTTAACTTTTTATTTATCTAATTAAACTATTTACTTAATGAATGTGCTATTATTTAACTAGTGTATTTTGTTATAATATATTAAGTAAAACCAGGTGTCCAAACCATTTTTTTTATAATATATAAAGTAAAACCAGGTGTCCAATTCGCACACTGATCAAAAATATCAAATAAAAACTGAACAAATACGGTTGTGAAAAAAAAAAAAGATTTGAATACAGAATTGTCTCCTCTATTTGAATTATCTCCTTTATTCAAATTGATAAAATTATACTACTTTAACGGGGAGTCAAAAAAATTTTCAAAAAATTCACATTGCTGCAAACAAAACTGCACAAGAACCAAAACTGATATAAATATAATTTTGGAACTATTTTGTTGAAAATTTAATTACCATTCTGATAGTATAATTTTTTTGCAGCTAGAACAAAAATTTAAATCAAAAATCAAAAAAAGTAAAAAAAACTTTATTTTTTTTTAGCAAGTGACAAATCATTAGCATAGTATTAGTTCTGTTTAGCATAGTATTAGTTCTAATTAGCATAGTATTAGTTCTGGTTTAATTAAAAATTAAATATGTTACTTGCCAATACAATCATCACTTACTCATAAAAAATCTATTATTATGTTATTTCTCAATATAATCATCACTCACTCAATTTAACTCAACTCAGTCACTTCAAAATATCAACTAAAAAAGTAAAAGCGTACAAGGAAGTGAAAAAACTTCTTTAACTGATATACGTCACTGAGAAAAGCTATATTAAAACATGGCATTCCAGTCTCAACACTCAAAGATTGCAAAAATAACAACAACAAAGGTTTCCATGGCTCCAGTTAAACAACAGTACCCTCAAATGAAACAGAAAGAATGATGAAGCATGCGTTCCAATCACTTGGTGACTGGGATTATGGTTTAACTGGAAATTAACTCCTCAAACTTGTAACTAGCTCCCTTCAACTCAAAAATCAATTTCACTTATTCAAAAATGGCAAATTTGGCAAAGATTGGTTTTATGCCTTCATGAAAAGATGGTCAAAAGAAATTTCAAAAAAAAGCAGATCATCTGACAAAAAAAAAAGAAAAACTTACTGTCTAACAGAGCGACTTCTTGTATGACAGAAATAATTGATCATTATTTTAAAAGCATTGCCAACCAATATCAATAGACTGGTATAATTTCTGGGTCGCACATTTGGAGTTGTGATGAAAAAGGTTTTTTGTGTGATCAAGACAAAACAACCATAGTGTGTCTAATAGAGACAAGGCTTTTGGCAAGAATTGAAACATTGATTATACTCTAAACAATTGCTGCAACGCATTTTGTTTGTTATATAAAAAGCCTAAAAAAACTTTTGTCCTGACTGGGCAAGAGTTGACACCAAATCTTCAATTTCAAAATCAGGTTGAATGGAGCATGATACACTTATTGAATTGCTGAAAGATGTATTTATACAAGACTGAGCAAACAACTGGGCATATGACTTATGTGACTTGTTGTGCAAAGTAACATGTTTACCAAAGAAATTTAATATAGTTTTTAAATATAAATTGTGTTATAAATAATAATAAAAGAAAATTTTAAAAAATTCAATGTTTCCTTAAGTTTTATTAGATCATCGCCTAAAATTGCACAATTTTTTTTTTACATTTAATTTTTTTGAATAATTTGATTTTTTTTATTATATATTTCTATAATCTTATGTAATTTTTTATTACCTATCTAATGAAAAAAAAATTTTAAATAAAAAAAAATAAAAAGGTTATTTAATTTTTATTGATTAGTGTGAAGTTTGACCCAGTTTTACTCAATAATAAAAATAAAAAGAAAGTTAAAATTTAAAAAAATTAAATTTTTCCTCAAGTTTATCAAAATGTTGCCTAAAACTGCACAATTTTTTTTTTAAACATTTAATATTTTCAATTATTTTTTTTTAGATATATATTTATATAATCTTATGCAGTTTTTTATTACCTATTTAATGAAAAAAATTAAAAAATAAAAAAAAATTGAATAATAAAAATTACTTAATTTTTATTGATTAGTGTGCAGTTTGACCCAGTTTTACTCTAAAAATTTAATTGAAAGAATTTTAAAATATCGAAGCTATCATAAAAAAACACATAATATTTATTATTCTTTAACTTTTAACTTGAAAAGTTATATATATATTATTCTTTAACCTTTAACAGTGAATGACGGTTATATTCATCGAAGGTATAGTGAAAACTATATAAAGGAGCCTTTGTTGAGTATGCTTTTTTTTTAAAGACTGATATCTTAGGCAAAACCGAAAAAAAATTTCAGTTAAAAATTTTTGTCACTTGAAAAAAAAAAATTTATATACAGCATTTAAAATAAGAGATTAAGTTAAAAAAGATCCGTCAAAAAGGTGTTCCACTGTTAAGGGGTTAATAATTTAAATAAACATTTTGATAAAGCAATAAACATTGATCATAAGTTATTTGTTACTTTATTTTTTATGTTTAAGTTTCGGGTAATAAAAAATTGTTAGAAAAAATTAACATTATTCTATCCAAGCGTAAACTAAAAGCGTATATATATAAATTTTAAATATTAATGTGTTGAAGAGAATAACTTTCCTAATCTTACCTAATGTAAATTAATAATTAACATTTGGTACAATCAGAAATGAAGCAAATTGATATCTTTCAAATAATAACTTTTTATTACATTTTTATTGCAATTTTACAAATTTTTAATCTAGATCAAAAAAATAGGTTAGTGCTGGTATAAATTTAAAATGTTTTCTTTGAATTGTTTGTCAATACTACAGTTTCAGTACAATTTCACTTCTTGTAATATAAATTAACATGTACAATTTATATATCAATATAAAAAAATAATATAATATAAATAATATAAATCAACAGTATAACTTCATTTCTTAATATAAATTAACATTTACAACACAAAGTAAACTAATTTCAATGTTACCACATTTAGAGGGTAACAAAAGCAAACTCAAATATCTGTGAAAAGTTTATATAGAAGAGTAGAAAAAGTTTAAAAATTTAAAAAAATAGTTTTTTTTAATTGATAGATTGCCATTACAAACCAAAACCCTAAGCCCATGTAGCAGCACTCCATGCATATTCTCCTTATTTAAGTGAGTTGATGTATAAATAATTTTTTTTTATATATATAATTGTTTACACTTCCTTCATTTTTTATATATATAATTGTTTACACTTCCTTCATTGTTGTTGCACATGTCTGACCACCAAACTGGTCACATTCTTTTTGGCTTATTTGCCATGCTTTGAATTTTTATAACAATGTTAACATAAGAGTCAAACTCTTACGTCAATGATACATTTAATCTTTTTTACAAAAAAATATAAATATTTAAAGATACTAAAGAGTTAAAAACCAATTAATAAAAAAATGAGTTTATTTAGTTAGTTTAATTAGTTTTAAAGGTTGTTGGCTGGTAGGAAACATGAAAGTTATGTGTGGAAATTTTTTATTTACGATGAAAAAAACCGACACATCCACATGTTTAGCTTAGGACAAGAATAATGAAGGTGTGCGTAGCACAACCAGAAAAAATTCCAATAACTTGGTAACACATTTAAACACAGAACACATAAAGAACCACACAAAATTTACATTGAAGAAAAGAAAAAACAAGATGCAAAAAACAATTTTTAAAGCGTAAAATTGATGATAATCATTCTACATCTTCTCGAAATAGTGGAAAAACAAAGACCCAGACAATAGGAAAGTGCTTTGAACGCCGAATAACTAAGTGACCAATGGAATCAAGTGAACATTGACTGTGTCAGGATAGCTGGATCAGGATGTGTCAGGAAATGATTGTCAATACCAGCTACCCACTGGCATTGCTAGATCAGCCGTCATTTTGAAAGATGATCAAAAACTTGAATTGCCAAGTAATTAGAAACTAAGTTTGTAAAATATTGTATTTTAAATTTAATAATGCTAAACAATTTTTAAATATTGTATTAAATTTATGTTATAAATTTGTGATAGTATAGGGTTAGTCAAATTTAAACTGTTTAAATGTTTAAATGTTCTGTTTAAATGTTTAAATCTGTTTTGATACAGTGTGAGCTCATTAACTAACTAGACACTCCGACTATTAAACTTACGCTCACCCTTAACTCTAAAATTTTGTTGGGTGTAATATTTTTCCTAATGCATTTCCAAAATAACACTCCCGATGCTTTAGGGTGCGTTTGCAGGAAATAGCTCCTTTTAATTACTCAAGGTAAGGTAAGGTTCAGAATTATCACGATCACCCTGCTACAGGTATTGTGTAACCCAGTACCACATTCCCCATGCCCTGCTGCCTTGTAGAGTGTGCGATTTCAGGCAAAGGCTAGGAGAAACAAACTCCGACTTAAAAAACCCCGTGCCTTGGAGCTCTTGATTGAGTAAAGGCTAGAGATGGTGCCTTGATAAAAATACTCATCTTGGGCAGATGTTAACTGCACCCAGCTACTGTCCAAGACAAAGATTTTAGGGGTAGGCAGAACAATTCTGATGACCAGCCTCGAACCACTTTATCATCTATTAGGCTGGCATAGATGTAAACCTGTGTTCCTTTTTTTTCTGCCTAGGATAACAAATGCTAGATCTTTTTGATTTTTCTCATAGGTTTTTGCTTGTGCCTCCTTGATAGTGGCTATGCAACTCTTCCTGTTATCTCCTAATAAGGGTAGGGGTATACATACACATCAATTCACCAATTTGTTGTAAATCAGATTCGAATCTTTTGACCATTCCTTTATGTGCTACCGCTTAGCACCTCTTCACTCTATCACCTTTCTCTTTGTTCTTTGTTGTTCTCTTCTTCCCAAGACTGCACTCTTTTAGATATAATTTCTAATCAAATTGACCATGCTCTCTCTCTTTTTACCCCTCTCCTAATATTTACCTCTCCCATCTTTATTTCTCCCATATATATCTCCCATATTATCTCCCATATTCTACTATATTATCTTCCATATTTACCTATATTGTTGTTATTGGTGACTTCAATGCTCATTACACTGAATGGCTTGGTGCTAATGCCACTGACCCTGCTGGCACTAAAGCCTATAACTTTTGCTTTTCTCAATCTTTTACTCAGATAGTTAACTATGGGACTCGTTTTCCTGACAACCCTGATCATTTACCTTCACTCCTTGATTTATGTCTGGTCTTGGATCCTAGCTTGTGCTCAGTTTCTCTTTTTTCTGCCTTAGGTGGTTCTGACCATGCAATGATCTCTTTAAATCTTTCATCTCATATTTCATTTTTTGGACTCACCTTATCATCACACTACTTACTGGTACCCTAAAGCTGATTGGGACTCTTTTCCTGTTTTTCTTCGTAACGGTCCTTGGATTGATGTCTTTTCCCTCTCATGCGCTTTCTACTTAACCTCCTGATATCAGGCAGGAATAGATGTTTTTATTCCTTCTTGTCGGTCAAGCTTCATTCTACATGGTTTTCACCTTCTTGGCAGCTGCTATACCTAATCATAATAATTTTTTCAATCTTTTTCAAAAGAACAACTATCTTGAGAACAAACAGCTATTTATTATTGCAAGAAATCGATGTAAAAAGATGCTGTCAGATGCTAAGCTCCATTATTCTCAGTTCACTAAATCTCGTATCTTATCTCAGAAGTTAGGCTCTAAAGACTTTTGTAAAATCTTTAACAGCATTGTTAACAAAGGAAGGTCTAACATTCCATCTCTCATTCATGGGACTGATCTTATTACCTCTCCCAAGGATAAGGCTGAACTTTACATAAAGTAGCTCTAAAGTAGCTCTTTTTGCTGATGACTTTTTTTTATACTCTTATTTTCTTATATTCTTTTTTTCTAGTAACTCCCAACTTAATAGTGGTTGCTTGCAGCCTTGTTGGGAGTAAATCAGAATTAAAAAAACAAAAAATGAAAATGCTATAATTTTAACATTATTTTTTATATTGCAGGGTCTGCAATATTGCAGGGTCTGATTTGTGCACGCAAAGCAAAAATTTATCTCTAATAAAAATTTATATCTTCATGTTTCTATTACACCATCATTGATCAAAAAGGCCTTGTTTTCCTAAATTAGACAGCACTCTATAACATCCACACATTGGTGAGATGCTTACAGAACGTTTAAAAAAATGGCTTAACCTCTGGGATATTAGAGAAGACCAAATTATGTTGATTGTTACAGACAATGGATCTAATATGGTTAAAGCCATCAGGCTAATAAAGGAAGAACATCCATAAAATCTGACAAATCTGAATCTGAATAGTCTGAGCATGAAACAAATGAGAAAGATACTTTTTCTCATTTTGACTCTACTGATTTATTCCTGCCAGAACATATTCCATATGTGGAATGCCCTGTTTCTTATAAAACCAATTTACAAATATTATGGTGCAACTATCTCAGAAATAAGACAAAATGTATCAAAAAGTAAAAAATCAAGTGTAGCAATTGGAAACTCATTAACAAGTGTAGGAAATCAGTAACCACTGATTGCACCACAAGATGGAACATTTCATATCAGATGATCAACCGACTGTTGAAAATAAAGTCACCGCTGAATGAAGTTCTAAGAGAAACAGGTATATATTATTTATGTTAATAGTGCAAACTATTTTTGTTATTTTAAAATTCACAAAATTGCTGTCTTATTTAAACTAAGGAAATAAAAGTAAATTAAAAGAATCTCTTTAGCCATAATGATAGAAAAAAACAGGATATATAGTAAAGGTTATACCCTGTCTTTTAAATCATATCACAAAAGCTAGGGAAAAGGGACATGGGAAAAACGATAACAATTATCAGTTATTATAATTGTTATTAGTAAACTTTAATTTCAGATGGTTTTCTTAAATTTAGAAATTGACACATTAAAGCAATAGAATGGGTTTGGCTTCAAAACATTTCCTCACTTTTAGAACCCTTCGCAGTTCAAATGAATATACTTCAAACTGATGCCCAATTCTTTTCACAGGTCTACCTGTGAAAAGAATTGGGCATCTTACATCTATACTTAACTTCTACATCTATACTCAACTTCTACCATCTATACTCAACTTCTACCATCTATACTCAACTTGGAATGCCACCTGCAAGAACATCCTACAAACAAGACTTTGACAGAGAACCTTCTTGGAGATCCAAGGTTTAAATCAATTCTGCAGTCTGACACTGCTACGTTTAATCTAATGCATGTCAACTCCAGCATCACAGGCGTTTGTGAAAAGTATTTTTTTACTTTGTGGAACTTTAACTGTTAGGCGCCATAATTAAATGAAAACATCATTAAAGATCAGAGTTTTTATTAAACTATACAAGAATATGTGATTGAAATTTAAGCATATATTTTCTTACAGTTTCAAAAAAAATTTTATCTCAATTCAATTGAATTGTTAAATGACTGTTTTACAATAATTGTTTGCTTATTTATGTTGTATTTCATTATATTAAAAATTGCTTCAATATTGTTGCCTTGAAACATTGATAATGATACTTAGTAAGTTAATATCCTGTTAAAAATTTCCAAAAAACTTTATAGATGAAATATAAACTGAATTAGGACCTGAAACAAGAAGTAGAATTGTTGAAATCATAAAAACTGAAAATAATTTAAATAGATTTAAAATTAAAATAGGAATTATTTTATAAGTAAAATTAAAATTAGAATTAGAAATTAAATCAATGCCACAAGAACTGAATAGAAACTGAAATAGAATTTACATTTCGAACTTAAATATCACTGGTCAGCAATATATTAGATTTGTTTCAGAACTTACATTATTAACTAATACTTTACATCAATAACTTTATTTCTACATTTTTAGACTGACCAGAAAAGTGTGCATCTTTAAACATTTAAGGCTTTTCAATAATTTGCGGCAAAAAGCTAAACTCATCTACTTAGAAAAAAAAATAAGTACTAAAAAAAAGAACAAAATTGTAACGAAATTTCAAATTCTAATTAAATAAGCTAGAAAAATATAATAATTAAAATAAGGAAATATCAAAAAGAAATTTTTATAAAATTTTTGTAATACCTTTGTTATCTTTTTTAGGGTGGTTGTTATTTTTTAGCTACCAAATTTGATACAAGTCAAGAAAAAAAACATAATATATTTTATAACAATTCAACAATTAAAAGTTTTGTTATGCTTTTCAGTTCATATAATTAAGAAACTAATTTGCTATGTAAACTAAAGCTATGAGAAACTTAGAAATTTTTTTCTTAGATTTATTCATTTTTATATCTTTTTGCTTTAAAAATGTTGCTATATTTGATGCTTTTTCTCAATACTTATATAATAGGTAAGTAAGATATAAATTGCTATTAATTAATAATAAATAATTTGCTAATAAATTGCTATTTATTTCTAAAATATATTATTTGGTTAATAATTTTTGTAATGAGGGAAGAATTTAAATAAAGGAATAGCAAGATTTCTTTTATAAATGTATATACCACATTTGACAACTGCCTGAAATCGTTTCCTTTATATGGCCAAATTTTTAGCTTTAATATAAATTACTAGAGATAATGAACATGATGGTTGCTCTTTTTAAAAAAATAATTTTAAAAACTTAAAAAAATTTTTTTATTAGGCTTCTAAAAATTTTGTTTCAATAGTTCAGTAAATAAACAATGCACTAGCCCACTAGCTTTCAGATTATTGTCAATAACAATAGTTTATCAGGAAATAAACTACCGAGTTTAAATACACATTTTGGAGGATCCAACAAAAGTCCATACTAATTCAATGGGAGTATTTAAAACAACCAAATGTTTTATATTTAAATATTAGTACTAATGACTTTTTATTTTTTTACATGAAAAACTTGTTTAAGAAAATAATTTTTAGAAATAAATAGCAATTAGGTAACATTAAGTATTTCCTACTAACGAAAACAAATAAATGTTTTTATTTACGATATATTCTTATCTGCTTTTTTCCTTGACTTTTATTAATTTTAGTAGTGGAAAATAACAAATGTCCTAAAAAAAAAGAAAAAAAAACAGTAAAATATTTATGCATATTGTTTTTTTCACAAAATTTTTCTTTTTTTAATTTTTTTAGTTTATTTTATTTAGATTTTAAATTTCATATAGTATTTGTTTTCTTTCTTCAAGTATTGCTGTCTATTCTTTGTAGTTTTTACAGCATTATTTTGACGTAAATTCTTAAAACACTTATTATATAAAAATAAGGTCAAGTTTTCTAAAAAAATACTTTGAATGTAGACAAACAAAGTGTGTGATCACACATGCTTCCTGGAAAGGCTTGTGTAATATCGTAGAAACTAACAAAATTATAATGTTAAAAGCAGACTAGTCTTTTGAATGTTAGATAAAATGTTTTTATAGATAAATTTTGTTTCTCTTTAATAATAATAAAAAATTAACAATTACAATAACTTTTAGTTTTATTAAGTTTTTTTTATTTTTCTCATGTTTTATGCCAGGTCAGGTTATCCTGCTACTGATAACATGTAACTTAGTACTAACCTGTAACATATCTTGTTGCCTTGTAGGATACGCATTTTTAGGCAAAGACTAAGAGAAGCCAACTCTGACTTACACACCCACTGCCTTGGGCAGGAGTGGATCATCTATTAGGCTGGCTTAGATGTAATTATTGTTTCCAGTTTTCATTCCATTTCCATATATCCATTGTTTCCAATTTAGGATGTTTTGTAGAGTTTTATCTCATTCAAAGTTCAAAAGACCTGCTTGATCTTTGTGAAATTAATTTGAATTCAGCTGTTTCATCTTGTGATCATAGTGTTGATCATAGTCTTTCTTTAATTTGTAAAGACTACAATAGTCACATGCTTGTCCTTGGCATTTACATTCAAAAGAATTCACCTATTTATCAAGAAACTAGGTTTGAATCCACAGATTATTCCTTTATGTGCTTTTGTTTAGCATCACTTAACTCCGTCACCTTTCTCTTTGTTCTATATTTCTCTACTTCATCTCAAGACTGAACTCTTTATGATGTTATTTCTGATCAAATTGACCAAGTCCTCTCTCTTTATCCATCAGCTAATATCATTGTTGTTGGTGACTTTAATGTTCTTCACGCTGAATGGCTTAGCTCTAGTGTCAGTGACTCACAGGCGATAAAGCCCCCAACTTTCCAACTCGCCTTCCAGACAATCTGAATCATCTAATTCACTTCTCTACTTCACTTTAGTGCTCAGTTTCTTTACATGCTCCATTAAGTGCTTCTGATCACGGTTTGATCTCTCTAAAACTATTATCTTATTCTTCTTTATCATCAAACTTGTAACCATTACTTCCATATCTATTGGCAAAACAATTCTTCCAAAAACAGATGTCTGTTTACTATTGCTAGAAACCAATGTAATAAGGTTTAGTTTAATGCCAAAACCCGCTATTTTCACAAAATCTTGTATCTCATTTGAAAAATTAGGCTCCAGAGACTTCTGGAGAACTTTTTAACATTTAAAAAAAGTAAAAAACGCAGTTAGTACGCACGACAAAGAAATGAGTTAAGTTGATCAATTTTTTTTAATGTGTCAAAAAGCATTGTCATTAACAAGCAAGAACATTCATTTAAAAGTACAATTACAGTTATTCTCTAGTTAGGATTTTTCAATATGTTTAATAAATTATTTTATAATTTATTCTTATTATTTAAAAACTCGTCATTTACATTTTTACGGTTCATCTTAAGTTAGGAAAGTTACAAAGATTTTTGCATATCAACAAATACTATACTTTATAATAAGTTAATAATGTTTTTTTGTTAAAAGAATTAATTATACTTTCAATAAAATTAATTAGCTGGTAAAGTAAAACAAAAATAACAACAAAAAAAATCAAAAATAAAACTTGCAATCAAATGTTTTATTTATGTTATATTTGCATAAAATAAGATTTAAAACTATATTAATATTATTAATTAGGGGCCATCCATAAAGGACGTCACCATTTTTTAGCCAATTTTTGACCCCCCCTTCCTTTCTCACTGGTTGTCCTTTTTCCCTATACCCCCCTTGAAAAGGACGTCATAAAGTCCTGAACCCCCCCCCCTATTTTTAACTCCAAAAAAATTTATTTCATCTTGCAATGATGTTTGAATCTGCTGCTACACCTTTGAAAAATAAAATTAAAAATATTCTCATACATTATCTTCTTAAAAACACATGTTTACGTAGTTTTCCATGTTAATTAAACTAAAATAAAAAATTTATAAAGTGAGGTCCTTTTCTGACAACCTCTCCCCCTCCCCTTGTCTTTTTTTGTCCTTTTTAACTCGACCCCCTCCCCACCCTATTTGGATGACTATTATGGATAGCCCCTTATTAACAAAAATTTATAAATAGAAAAAAAAAAAAATTTTAATTTACAAATACAAAATTTACGTGAATTTTCTATTTGTAAATTTAAAAAAAATTTTGTATTTAAATAAATTTTTTTACTTAAATACCTAGTATAACAGATATTTAAATGTGCCGATTATATTTAGTTCCTACACTTGTGTGGTAAAGATCCTTAAATGCCTTTAACTAAATTCATTAAAGTAGCATATTGCAACAAAAGTTCTTTTGACAAACATTCTATTCGATGAAAATCAGCAAGCCAACCAAGTTTCTGAATTTAAAATTATCTGGCTTTCAAAAATTATTTAAAAGCTATCAATTTAAATAAATTTTTGAACTTTTGAATTTATTTAATGATAAAAATTATAGTATAAAATTAGATAAACAAAAACAACAATATCTATGTTAATAAGTTTGAAATTTTTATTTAAGTATTTTAAAATTTTTAGTTTTAAAATACTAAAGTACTAAAAACTTAAATATTCTCCTTCATAAAATGCGGACATCTTGCAACCCTACATATAATGTATATTATTTGTATCAACTAAAAATCAATTAAAAAGTTGTTTTAGCTATTTGAAAAGTTACAAAAGTATTAATTAAATACTATTTAGCGTCTTTTTTTTACATTTATAATTTAAAAATGAAAACAAAAATAATAGAAAACAATATATGTAACTAATCATTTAAATCTTTTGGAACTGAATTTAAAAGCAATGTACGCAACTAAAACAGATCAAAGTTTCAATGAACAAATTTGATAATTCATTCATTAAAACTTTAATTGCAACCATTGTCTTTTGTTGTTGTTTTCTCTCTAATATATCAAACAAAGAAGAGAAGCGATTTAAAATTGAAAACTTAAAAAGATTGCTCAGAACGAAACAAGTTGAATAATTATAATTATAATGAATAATTATAACAAAACATTTATAAAATAGAAAAATATTTCTGCTATGAATGTAGCCTAGCCAAAATTAATTTCGATTGAAATTTATTTGTCTAAAAAATGTTATGTTTATCTCCTTTTTTAAATGTCAATAACCATTTATTTTTTCTATTTTTTTTAGGCCACACTTAAAATTCCAATTTTGCAAAAACGCTGTATGAATTTTTTTCTTGCCTAACACCCTGATCTTTAAGACTGTACCAATTCCTTCTGTACCAATCGAAGTATAGAAGTCACCCTTGATGGACAGCACTCAGGCCTTCTCGTAAGAGGCGTGTGATCGACAAAAGTGCGCGAATTTCTTAAAAGACAGACAGAAAAACAAACATCACGTTTCTTTAATATTGCTTATGCAAATGTTGCAGTTTGATTAGGATTTTTTAAAACGAACGTATCACTTCAGCAATTATTTTCAAAATAATTTTGCGATCATTAGTTTTTTATTTATTGTAAAAAAAACATATGAAAAACAATTAATTTCAGACTTAAATTAATGCCAAAACATAACTAATTTTTTTCAATAGCATCACTTTTAAGTAAAATAACATGCTTTAGAAATTATGTTTTAGCATGGTTTTTGCATGCGCTCACAAATGCATACATAATTTTACTTAAAATGAATGCTTTTGCCAAAACTTCAAAAGAAACCATGCTCAAACATTTTGATTGTTTTCTTTTATTGAGAAAAGCGATTATAACGTCTAACGATGGTTTCTTTTATGCTTTTAGCAATTACATTAAAAGTTTAAAAGTAAATGTATTAATTATAAATAAAATTTAACATGCTTTTTTTTAAATTTTTTTATTTTCCATAAAGTGAAATAATGTTTGTTTGCATATTAAAACTTTTGCACTTTTAAAAATTTTTTTATTGTGCATTTATCATTAATTTGCGCGCACTTTGCAAATGTTTAAAAAAAGGTTTTTGAAAAATAAAAATTAAATAAATTTACCAAGCATCTTTGATATATTTAATAACTTATTAACTAGAATAAAAATTATTTGAATTTTATTTGTCATAAATCTCTTAAATTAGACGTTTGTTAATAAATAAAGTCAACGTTCATTAAAAAAAAAAACGTTATGTCACGCCCGGAGATAAAAAATAGTTGGCAGATGCGATTGTTTCAAAATATTTGTAATTCCTTTTTTTTAGTAAATAATTTCTTAATTAGAAATTATATTTCCATGATAAAATGGTTTGTAATTATTTTTTGATAGATTCTGTACTCAATTTGCCTTACTCTAATCTGAATATTTTTTTCAATGATTGCCTTTAATTAAGTTGCATTAAAGTACTCAGGAAACTTTGTAAGAGTTTAATTATAATTATGGAATCAATTAAATTAAAAATCGCATTTGTTTTTTTAAGTGCATTTTTTAAACGCGCTAATTATCAAAACTTGCAAAGAACCGTGGTAAAGTTGTTAAAACAAAGAACTATATGCGTGGTCATATAAGGCGTGCAATCGCTAGCCTCTTACGAGAAGACCTGGCACTATACTTCATTTTTTTTATAAATTTAGGTGATCCTCAAGATTCTATTCTTGGCCCTATAATTTTTTAATTTATATTAACAATCTCCCTGAAATTCTCAAATCTAAGGTGGCATTGTTCACTGATTGTATTTCCATTCATTCTTGTTTTGATAAGAAGTCAACACCCTCTGATTGCTTAGAGGAGGCATTTAGGCTTGAAAAGGATCTCACTTCTGCTACATCAATGAACTTTAACTCAAATAAAACTCCATTTTTTTTTATTTTATTTAATCACTATTGCAACAATCTAGATCTTCCTATATTTATGAATGGTAATCTACTCAAAGAGTCATCTTTTCTTTGTCTTCTAGGATTAGCTCTTACTTATGATCTTTCTTGGAAATCATATATCAAAGCGTCTCTTTATCGTTCTTGCCACTTTCTTACTACAAATTCTATTCCTTATCTCTATAATTCTCAAATCTGTCCTTGTATGGAATACTCTTGCCATATCTGGGACGGATCTTCCAATGATGCCCTTTCTCTTTTGGACAAGGTGCAAAAAGACATTGTAAACATAGTTGAAACTGCTCTTGCAGCCAACCTCAAACCATTGTACCATTGTCATAATGTTGCTTCTCTTTTTCTTTTCTCTAAATACTATAATGGTCACTTCTCTAAAGAGCTAGTGTCTCTTGTGACATCTACTAAAATATACTCTTGTGTTATGTCATTCAATTAAGTATCATTCTTTTACTCTGACTGTTCCAAAGTGTTCTCAAAATTCTTATCTGTCTAGTTATTTTACTCAAACACGACTTTTTTTGAATTTACTCCCTTTATCTTGTTATCCTGATTCATATAATTTGCAATCTATTAAGTTGTCTGTTAATTGTTATCTTGCTTTATTAACTTTATCTTTTCTATTCCAGTAACTTCCAACTCTAATAGTGGTTGTTTGCAGCCTTGTTGAAAGTGAACATTTTAAAATCTTGAAAAAAATGTTGAAAAAAAAATCTAAGAGGTTTGAAATTTCTAATAATACTTTTTGAGAAAACAGTTTGACAAAACCTTTGAAGTCTAAACTGCTTTGCAGCTGTATGTAAGTTAAATAATGCTTTAAACTGTTTGTTTTACAGTGCTTTAATCATGTAATAAGATTTGTTTTTCTTGTCAGTTTCTTTTTCAAAATTATACTTTTAGTTTATATTTAATATATTTAAAGTGCTGAAATTATACATTTAGGTATAGCTATAAGTCAACTAGTGTGTTAACAAATGCAGAGATAAGGATTCAAAAAAGAATTTTAAATAAAAAAAATTTTAACCAGTGAAGTTATTTATTTTTATTACTTTGTTAATATTTATACAAAAGCAACCATTATTGAACAAAAATAATCACTTTAAAAAAATTTTATAAAATTTAAGAACAAGTATTTACCTTTTATTTTGACTTCAAATTTATCTGAATATACTGGTTTTTCCATAAGTTTTGTAATTTGAACACCACATTGGTAGGTCCCACCATCAGATAAAACAGTTTTAATTTCCAAAGAAGGAAATATATATCTCACAGTTCCATTTACAGATCTAAAACTGTCATCTGTCAGGACAGAATCATTAACAGGATATATTCTTTTGACACCATTTTTGAGCCAAAATATGTCATCTTTTGTTATAAAATAATCTATTATCAATGCTGTAAAACGACAACTAGGAAGTTTCAATATTGAACCTGCCTCTATCTCTACAGATGAATTTTCAATTTGAGAGAATGACAAGTCTGAAAAAAATAAAATAGATATATGTGAAATAAATTTAACAAAAAATTTGCTATCAAGAAAATAACATTCTTGTATAACAACATATTAAAAGTAAAATAAAATAACTGTCTGAACTCAAGTAAATAGCTGAATTAAGTAGAAAACTATTTCTTTGAAAATATGGAGTTTTAAAGTTAAGGACTTTTAAATAACCAGACCTTGCGTGTACTTTAACAAATTAATTCTTCAATTGTTAAGTTAATACACTAAAATAGCTATAAATCTTATGACAATATATATACAATACAAGGTCAATGGATAAAATAAACATAATCAAAAATTCTGTTTATTGCATATACAGCTAGATTGCTTTGTAAAATCTAAATAATCTATTGCCAACTGTAATTAAGCAAATAAGTATCTAAAGAAGTTAAGCGTAATTCAATTAAGATGTTTGTAACTTGTTGAGTACTTTTTGTAGCCAAAAAACATTTTAGTACATTTCTAGTAATAAGATTGTAGATTTAACAGAATATTTATACCAAAATTAAACAATAAAGCTGAGTCATACAAACTAAGGCATTAATTCTCAAATAACTGTTTGATGCTTGGTATTTTAGTAAATATCAAGCATCTATTAATCCATCTGATGAAAATATTTGTGTGCATTTATTGTACATTTAATCTCTTGATTTATATCAGCATTATCAGTTAAATTAATTTCAGTTATGTTACCTAGATAATTAAATGTCAATGTCAAATGTCAAAACTAATTAACAACCAGCTAAGGTATAATAATAATAATAATAATAATAATAATAATAATAATAATAATAATAATAATAATAATAATAATAATAATAATAATAATAATAATAACAATAATAATAATACCAATAATAATAATAGTTTGTTTGACATAAATTTATAACTGTTTCAGTAAGGCTTAAATTTTTGTTTAAAATTCAATTTTAAAATATGTTCAATTTTAGTTTAACATAAAAAAAATAATTGCTGCGCTTTGCTGATCATTTTTTATTTCAAATCTGTGCTTGCAGATCTAAAATCTGTAACTTGACTTTTGGTTTTTTTTCGTCCATGTTTCTCAGAGATAAAGTTTATCATGGTATACCTATAGGCTAGAAGAAGACCATGATAATAAATATTTGTACAATGTAAAAGGGGAAAAAAGAGAGATTGATTTAATTACAATAAAGTTATTTTCAAACTATATTTGGAAGGTGTAAAGTTCGCAATCAACATTTATCAAAGATGGTCTTATAAAAACATCACAATCAATATTGCTAAACTTTTAATTTCTAATAGATAATTAGTTGCTAGAACATTTATTTTTTCATGTTTTCAAAAATGAAATTTTACAAGGTAGGCATCTTTAAGTTGTCATATATACATGGAGAAAACAGTTGAAGATGGGGTTTCTCTTTTTTTTTTTTTTTTTTTTTTTTTTTTTAATATGTAGTAAACCATTTACTTGACTATTTATCCATTTAATATTTTTACTCAATAGTAAAACGCCTATTTTATATGTTTTTATGTAGTAAACAATTTGCTTAACTTTTATAACTAATGACCATTAATTCTACATTAAGTTTTATTGCATAAAATCTAGGATTTTAAATATGATTTTAAATACAAGCAAATCAATTTAATAATAATTTTTCACATAAAATTTTTTAGAGATGTTTTTATAAACTATAATTGTACTTTTGAAATTTGTATAAAACTTATCTTTTTTCTTTAAGAGTGTTTATAGAAGATCTGAAAACAGGTTTAAAGAAGGTGCTAGCATAGACTTATGTCTCAATTTTTCCGCAAGAGAATGCTATTTTAGATTTTTTATTAACCTTTTTTTTTTTTTCAAAAAAATATTTTTATTTTATTAAAAATATTTTAATTTAGTTTCGGGGTCAGCTTTACCACACAGGTTTTTAAGAAAACCCCAGATTTTCCCTCCCAAAAACCTCAGAAATACCCAGATTATGTAAACAGTAGTAAGAATCGTGAAAAAAGATCTTTTTTTTCACAGGAATTAGCTCGTAATTACCGTACATAGTTAAAAATAGCCCTAAACCTAACTAAAAGGGGAAACTACTGTGCTTGTGGAGATAAATTTGACGAGCTACACGCAATGTCATGCAAAAAAGGTGGCTTTGTTTGTAACAGACATGATAACATCAAAGATTTATTAACTGTTTGCCTAAATAAAGTTTTTACTGATGTTCAAGCGGAGCCGCATTTAATTCCATTGACAAATGAAAAATTTAATCTCAATACTGCCAATACCAACGACGAAGCTAGATTGGATATAAAAGCAAAAGGATTTTGGAGAAAAGGAGAAACTGCATTTTTTGATGTTAGAGTAACGCACGTAAACTCCAAATCCTCCATTAAAAGCAATTTACCCCATTGATTTTTGGTACGAATGGTGGGTTTGGAGACGAATGTAATTGACGAATGTACGCTTTACGGCACTACTCGCACAGAAACTGTCCTTAAAAATGGGTGAGCGGTACGGAGCTGTTATAAATTGGCTAAGGACACGTCTTTCCATGGAGATTACTAGAGCCTCCCTACTCTGCTTAAGAGGGTCACGAACCCCATTTAGGCATTATAACACTGACAATGTTGGCCTTGAAAATGTGCATTTTGGACTTATTTAATTTGTATTTTTAAATTGTTTAAAAAAAAAAAAATACTAAAAGGGAAAAAAAAAAGATTACTACATCTGTCCAAGTAGTGAAATAACATCCGCGCATTTTTGTGTAAGATCATCCACTTTTTTTCTTTACTGAATTAACATCTGTGCAACAAGTTCTAATAACAACAATTTCTAATAATAATCAAGATGTCTAATAACATCTTTAGAAAGATGTAACTACATCCGAGAGTTTTTCTTGATGTGTAACTACATCCGTTTAAAATATTGCATTATTAAATAAAATAAATTTTCGGACGTTGTTACATCCGAAAAAAATCAGATGTGTAACTACATCTTGTTAAAATAATGCATTATTAAAAAAAAAATTCCAGATGTAGTTACATTTATAAGTTACATATATAATTATTATATTATATAAGTGCTGCTACATCGACTGACAAATAGCCTGGCTCGCAACGGAGTGCTGCTACATCGACTGACAAATAGCCTGACTCGAAACGGAGTGCTGCTACATCGACTAAGGGTTAAGTTTGGGCAGGCAGTCTATCAAACAAATTTAAAAAAAAAATTTATTATGCTTAAAATTATTAAGTAATGCTTAGAATTCGGATTTTTGATATAAAATTCGAATATCAAACTTCAAATATTCTTTAACTATTGAATAAAGATGTTTGCGCAAACCGATAATCAAATATAAATCTTAATTTTATCAATAAAAACCCCAAAAAACAAAATAAACCCAGATTTGCCAATATTTTTCAAAAAAAAACACAGAAATCTAGACAGAGGTAAAAAAACCCAGATCTAGTGAAAAAAACCCAGATGTGGCAACACTGTTCGGGGTCGTCCATAAAGTACGTACGATCATATGGAGGGGAGAGGTTTATATGTACAATCATATGGAGGGGATAGCAGATTGGATTTAAATTAAACAGGAATCAAGTTAATGAAATAGATTGTGTGTGTGTGTATATATATATTATATATATACATATATATATATATATATATATATATATATATATATATATATATATATATATATATATATATATATATATATATATATATATATATATACAATAACATATATGTCTTTAAAGATGGGATCTGGTACCGAAAGCAAGGGCTTTGGGGTTGTATAAAGTATCTAAGGCAGACTAGGGAGATTGGTCCCTCATCAAGCGTTCAATAAAGTAATGGGTTGGGGAATGCGATCAACTTTAAAAGACGCACTCTCTAATTTGAAAAATATATTTTAATTCATACATTTTTTTTCAAAACTTTTTTTAGTTATTAAAAAATAAAAAAAAAAGGGTGAAGGGATTTTGTAATACGTACGTACTTTTTAGGGGTAATAAGAAAGACTAATGACAATAGGAGGAGAAGGTTAAACTTCTAAACTTTTGAGTTACGCACTTTATAGACGACCCAGTAATGCTGCGCTCTCCTCCGTAAAAATATTAAAAATCTAAATAGCTTATTTTCATTTGAGCCGCTGTAGCCTAATTTTTAAAGATCAGATTGTAGACAAGGCTGTCCCTAGATCTTAAAGGGGGTGACGTATTTGTTTTTGCCGACTAAGGCTTAGAATTTTTTTTTGCCGACTAAGATCTAAAAATAAAAAAATAAAAATAAAAAAAATTCCTCGTTGGCTGCCAACTACAGATCCAATTTTTGCCGACTCCAGTGTATTATAAATTTCGTATGAGGCTAGACACCTCCTACGCACCCCTTCCCTCTCGGAACGCCTCTGATTGTAGATTAGGAGTACAAAATTTTCAAGACTAAGCCTATATGTTTGCCTAATGCAATATGATGATCCAAAATCAAACGCGATTTCACAAAATAAATTTACGTCATGTAAGTTTTAATTAACTTAGGACTTGTACTTTCATCTTGGAATATAATTTTACTCATTGGTTGCCAGAGTACTACTTTTTTTCTTTCACTCTTTTTTCAAGATTTGATTTTTGTTTTCCAAGTAGCTTTTGAAACAGTGACTGGATTTCAAACTGCACCCCATTCTATACATTTTATGAAGAGGTTTCTGAAAGTATGCTCTTACATAGTTGCCTTGTAGTATGCACTTGGATAGTAGCTTTGATTAATTAAGTCAAATCATGAATCGGTTATTTAACATTGATTTACCGGGTTTTGCATTCATTTGAAACAAATGTGACATCCATTTAAAACATCGTGACAATCAATTAAAACAATCGTGATTTTCAATTAAAACATTTAACGCATGCTCAATCTCAACATTTTATATTATTCAAAAAAAAGGTTTAGTTTATATATTTGTTTATTAAATATTACTTAAATTTATTTTTATTAATATTATATTCATTAATTTTAATTACTGGAATTTATTTTAATTTTAAATAGATGCCAGATTTGTTTTAAATGGATACAAAACCCGGTATGTGTGTACGCCCTACTTAGAAAATACACTGAGAGGCTTGATGTTAAGAGATGTGTATTCTATAAAGAAAAGAAAAAAGGAGAATAGTGTCACAGCAAATTTATGAGCAATGAGATATTATGAGATACATGAGATATTATGAGATATTATGACATACAATGAGATACAATGATATACATGAAATACAATAATATACATGAGATACAATGAGATATTATGAGATACAATGAGAAAAAAAGTAAAATTGTTTAAATCTAGAATCGAAGCACGGCCTTTCCGAGTGTGAAGAAACCCCTAAACTGCTCCAAAGCAGCTAAACGTACAGTTACCATTTTAAACAAATATTATTATATAATAAAAAGGTGTTGATCACCATGCATGTCTTGAATGAACGTTATGGTTGTTTTACAAAAAAGATAAGGCGTTGTAAAAAGGTGTACCTAAACGGCACGGAAAAATTGAAGCTTAATAAATATGTATAAATCTGTGTACACCTTACCGGATTTTGCATCAATATTTTTTAACTATGTCAACCTCCGACTCAAAATTTGTAATAACTTTGCTTATCGGATTTAAATATTATAAATTATGTGTAAACAAAGTTTTCATCAATATGTGCATAAATTAGGTACCGTAAGCAGTGTGACTTGCAAAAAAAGTACCCCAAGTTGTTCAACTTGAAAAAAAAGTACTATAAGTAACTTGACTAGCAACCTTTTTGATAGACGACTCTGGCTTACGGTCTCGTCATGTCTATCGTGTTGTGTCTAAAAATAATTATTATTTATTTTCATTAATAAAGTTTAAAATTTTATTTATTTACCAAGACAAGACGCAATTAATAACTGTTTTAATTCAAAATGTTTTATTTTAAAATATTACTTTCAGATTTTGTTAAATAGCAAATTACAAATTTACGTTTTTTTTTTTAAGTTGGAGGAACAGGGTGGCACACGCTCCTTTCTCTGAGACGATGTATACGCTGCTAGTCTAGAGTGGTAAAATAATTTTTTTGCATTAAAAAAGTCACTAGATTTTCTATTTTGATTAAAAATAAGAATTAATTAATTTTAAGGTGCTTTAAACCAACACCTTTACGCCCACCATAACCCCAAGTTAAACTTCTAATACTTGCCGGCAAATCATATCAGCTTTTTGTATATGAAAATTAAAAAATTCAATAAAAAAACACTTGTTTATGAATGGAATTTGCATTTATTGAATGATTAAAATGTTGGTTTGGTGCCCTCTCTAGCCCCAAGAATATGCCCGGTGGCAAAATATCAATATAAATTATTAGCCTACCGAAGCATTTATCTTTTTATGCCCAGTTATAGGAATTTAGATAAGAATTGAAAAATTTATAACAATTTTAAATTTAAAAAAAAAATTATTTTGGTCACATATTCTTCAACAAGTCAGTATATCAAAATTTCGATACTTCCCAGTTTTTTTAAACGTTCTTTGGGCGTTTTTATTAGATTTAAACCTAATAAAAAGGTACCAAAAGCGTTCTAAAAACGTAACGTGCCCACTGGGTTGAAACTTTTAAACTTTTTGTCAAATTGTTCAATCTTGATTTTTTTTTTTTTTTATCTTTAAAATACTTTATCTAAGTAAAAAATGAAATAATTAATTAATTTAATGATTTCATATATTTATAAATGAAATTATAAAATTATCAAAAATGAAATTTTTTCCTTTCTGAAAAATGTCAATATCATTAATTAGATTCTTTTATATTTTCATGTCAACATCGTTGTCAACATGTCAACATCGTTTTTTTCATGCCAACATCGTTTTTTTCATGTCAACATCGTTGATTAGATTCTCTTATATTTTATATTTGTCGAAACAAATGAATTTATTTTGAGATGAATAAAAACATTTTTTCGTAAATCTTTTTTGAATATTTTCATATGATGTTGTGTCTCTAACCAGTGATATTAAGAAGTATTCTCTAGGGCTTCTCAAGAACATAGGACTCTATTTTTTTTTTGTAGAGTTCTTTGATTATATTACAAAAAATTATAGAATTTTCATTGATGTCAAGTAAATTGTAGTTTAAGTGGCTTTTTAGTTGATAATTATTGTAAAGCATACATGTAATTATAATACGCGGGTTTCAGTTGTTTTTAAGTTTATAAATTAACCATTGAGTTAAGAAAAAACTCTTAATTCTAGTGTTGTGTTTATGCAAGAAAATTGCAAACTAACAGGGCATGGAATCAGGTATAAAATTAGTCGAATGTTTGAAACTTCAGATGCTGCTATTTATATATAACGAACGAAAGTGAATTCTGAAATGCAGAACAAAAAGCTACTTTTTCCAATTCTTGTTCGGAAATACTGTTTATTTGATTTATGACGCTGTGACGGAGTGAGGTTATATAACGAAAAACTCTAGAATATTTTCGTCAAGTAGATTGTAATTTAAGTAGCTTTTTAACTGATAATTATTGTAAATATTTTTGTATCATTTAAGTGTAATTATAATGTTCTCAGATTCTCATTGAGTTAAGAAAAGAAAAATTTTAGTGTTGTTTTTATGCAAATCTGCAGTTTAAAATAATATTCTTTATGTATAAGTTTAAAAAGGCTGAAAATTTTAAACACTTAAAATCTCATTAAAAGTTTTTTTATCAAGACTTTCAGGTGTAAGGCACGTTTTTGAAAGTTTGACAGATTTTGTTTATAACTTTTTATAACATCTCAAGAAGTTAAACTATAATCACCTTTTTCAGCTTAAAGCGTTAAGTAAGAAACTATAAATTTCATTAATATAGACCAAAGTCTTTAAAACATTTTGTCAACATCACTGCTTTTAACTTAAGTTTTCAACTACTAATAGATAAATTTGCAACATAGATTAGTATATAATAGTAAATTAGTAATATCATCTGAAACAAATCCAAACATATGTGTCACACGTCTTTTGTGACTGTTTTACACGTAAGAATAGTTTTCGTAATAAAACAGCAAAATGTGTCAAATCCTTATAAAGCTGTAAAAATTCTGCACAAAAATATAAGCTTATTATTGATTAATACAAATATAAACTATCCTTACCCTAATGTGTGGCTTTAGTTTACTGAGTTTAGTAATAAATATTATTTTGTACTTTTTAATTTAAATTCATCAAATAATATTTTAGTGTTCGAAAGTTATGAATGGTTTGTAACTTCTCATTTTGAGGAGTTCGTAAACTTTAAATGACTTTCAAATGCTAAAATATTATTAGATGAAATTTTAAATATAGTGTTGAGTTTAGGAAGGAAAAAATTCCAAGTTTTTATTTTCGGTCTTTCAAGGTTTATATGAGTTGGAGAAAGGAAAGCGTTTTTACCTAGATATTAAAGAGGCAAGTTTTTTTTTTGTATATATATAATTATATATAAGGCATGCTATCGGAAAAATCTGCACACCTTTCTTGATCAAAAAAGGATGTAAGAAAGCTTAAATGTATTTAAATTAATATATTTCTGAAAAATTAAGAGTCTAAAGATAACATATTAATAGGGAAAAAACAAAAAAAAATTAAGTTTTACAGAAAATTCTGACTTTCTTTTTGATGCCTCCCATAAGTTTCTGGACAGAGTGATTTTTGTAAGTTTTAGCAGCGTAATCCCATTTTTTCTTCAAATCTGTAGCTGATTTTACTGTTTTTTCACTTAATTTCAATTTCTTTTTTATGATGGCCCAATATTTTTCAATAAGACGTAATTCGGGGCAGTTTAGAGGATTAATCTTTTTCGGAATCAACATCACTCCATTATCATTGTAAAACATCACTCCATTATCATTGTAAAACTTTTGAGCATCTTTTGAGTAATGTATTGTGGCTAAATCAGGCCAAAACAATACTGAAATACTTCTAAGAACTTTAATTAGTCGTTTTATATGAGAAAGACAACATTTCACTTATTCCGAAAATTTCATTGTGCTCAAACAAACATGAGTTCGCGATTTTTTGCCGCCAAATCATCAATTTTTCAAAAATTTATTAGTCATTACATACTTGTATTTATTACTCACATTTCCTCTTATTTTAGAAGCATAGTAGCACTGCCCAGGAATTTGTTTAAAATCCATTTTAACATAAGTTTCGCCATCCATCAAAATGCATCCATTATGTTTTGTTAACAAGTTGTCATACAACTTTCGACCTCGACTTTTTGGGGTTGAATTTTGTTTATCGTTGCGATTTGGCATTTTAACTACTTTAAAACTTTGATATTCAAGTCTCTGTCGCTATTTGTGTACAAAAAACTGGAAACCATCAGTTTTTTCGCTCGAAATCTATCAGACCAATCAGGATGTTCTTCCAATGAAGTCTTCAACCGTTTGAGAGCTCTAGGATTTGCTGTGCGTTTTTTTCGACCACTTCCTTGTTTTCTCTGAATAGTTTTCTGTTCTGTAAACCGTTTAAGAACATTATCTACAATTCTTTTTGATATTTTTAATGATTTCGTCAACTTTCTATTCGATAAAGTTGGATTTTTTAAGTGTTTGTCCACAATCAATAATCTTTGTTTTGTTTGCTCGGTTGACATTTTGAAACTAAATAATATTTTTAATTATTTTTTTCTGCCAAAATGTTCTATTATACAAACACTACCACACACAAAAAAATAATTTCAAAAAACGACAGTTAACTTGCTTACCACACCGCAAAAGGTGGGCAGATTTTTCCGATAGCATGCCTTATTTATATATATATATATATATATATATATATATATATATATATATATATATATATATATATATATATATATATATATATATATATATATATATATATATATATATATATATATATATATATATATATATATATATATATATATATATATATATATATATATATATATATAGATAAGTTAGATAAATACTTAAAATAGATATTCTTTAAAACATTTTTTAAATTTAAAATGTTAAAGTTTAAGTAAATTGCTTAATACTTTGTGGAGAAGCTCTTAGCATTATTTACTGCTTGACAACAATAATTGTTGCTGTCAATGCCTTAAGGCATTGAAAATCACATAGATGTTGATTTATTAAAATTATTATTTCAGAACTATAAATAATTCACGTTTACTTGTTGCTTCTCGAACTGAAATTTGTTGCTCAAGATGTTTCCATTGATGTTCAATAAGAAAAAGATCAGGAATTTGCAAAGTTTATTCCATTAACCTAATTTATTTATTCTTGAAAAATTGTTTAATAAGGGTTGAAGTGTAAATTGAGTCATTTTCCTGCCAAAATATTCATCTTCGAGGCATTTTGTCATTAGCCTGTGGTACTATAACAACCTTAATGATATTTTTGTACATATTTTTGTCTATTATCCCATCGATTAAATGAATAGGACCAATATAATCTCTATTGAAGCAACCCCAGACCATATATTTCCACCTCCTCGCTTTACTCTTGGTAGCTGGCATTTAGGATTATTTCTATAACTTTTTGATTGACGAACATATCTAATACCATCAGATCCAAATAACATAAATTTGACTCATCACTAAAAAGTACTTTCGATCATTGTTCTCTTGCTCAACTCAAATGTTCATTGGCAAATCTCAAACATACTTAAGGATATTTTATAAAAAATATAAGTTTCTTTGCCATACGTTTTCCAAATAGATTAGTAGAGCTCAAACGAGACTTGGTTGTGTCAACACTACATTTTAAATTATAAAATTCTTTCATTATGGCATTTAACAAGACAGCGTTTTTTCGTGAATCATTCGTCGCGGCACAAATTAAAGTTTCATGTTGTCTTTTATATATAATTCGAGGCCTTCCTGACTTAATAAATAACAATAGAATCTCTAGAGAGATTCTATTGTTATTTCTTTCCTTATATTATATATATATATATATATATATATATATATATATATATATATATATATATATATATATATATATATATATATATATATATATATATATATATATATATATATATATATATATATATATATATATATATATATATATATATATATATATATATATATATATATCCGCGACTGTTGATTTTTCTATATCAAACTGATTCGCTATGTCTCTTGTAATTCAGTTGCACGCAATACCGTTTCTTCAAGGCCGACGAAACGGGTTTCGAAGTGGATGGACACAACCGTCAGTTTTATAAAAAAGTCCTCTAAATCTAGAATTAAAATAAAAAAAAAAGGTTCTTTAAAAAAAAGTGCTTCTCCCCCGTATCTATGGCCGCCAAGTGCTTTTGTGGCGCCCAAGGCATAGCGTTGAGTATGGCACCCCTTTAAGCATACATGATTTAAAAAAAAAACTAGCGTATTCATTTATGCATATATATGACTGTACACGGATTTAAAATGAATTTTCTTAATCGTTGTTTATTTCTATTAAAATCATTTTACGGCAAAATTTTCAAAAAATGCGTCTGTGAAAAATTTAACTAAGCAACACAAATACAACATAAAGTGCATTATTAGACATTCTTTAGAAATTAAAATAACAAAAAACAGCCTACATAAACACTCTTTTCTTGCTTTTTTACTGGCAAAATTTATTATTGTATCATCATATGAAAGAGTCTTAGCCAACTCATTTTTCACTGAAAACATCATGAGATCCGAAAGACGTTCTTCTCTCATAGTGGTCCTACAATAACTCTCTGCAACAGATACTGGCATTGTATTAAAAATTCGAATTAAGATGAATTAGACTAATTCGTCGTCTATTGTTGGTGAAGTTGCCTTGAACAAACGGCTTACTTAATCTACAACTTGAAGGACTTTAGATCAGAAGCACAACAGTCTCAAAGGATTTATAAAAATTTATCAAAAACTTAGCTTGATTTAACATTTACTTACTTCTATATTTTAACCTTGTTTTTTACTTTTTTTAATTTTTATATCTTTAAAATAACTTTTTAATTTATCTTTTTTTTTTTTTCTTTTTTTTTTTCGCTTTTCACCTTTAAACAAGCAGATTTGCCATTTGAGATGCTATTGCATAGAGTGACATTGAAATATGCACTTTAATACTTTGGTGAGATTATATGCCAAAATGTAATACATCGTCATTTTCATATTATGCATATATATATATATTAGGGATATGACTTTTTTAACTTTTTATACAATTTGGCAACCCCATATTATTTTTGGATGAGTTTTTGCTATAAAACAATGAAGAAATGTTTATTTTCCTTCAAGTGTAAAAAAATGTCACGCCCCTCGGCTGAAATGTTTTTTAATACAATATAGATAGGAATATAATATACTATACATATTACATATGGGCCAGAAAACATAAGTTAAAGAAGTCATAACCCTCTATATATATTTTATTATATTATATTATTATATTATATATAATAAAATATGTATAGACGGTTAATATATAATATATATAAAATTTTAAATACATACCAGACGTATGCATTACCACCTTATAGTTTCTAGTTTTTCACTGCCGTGCCTAATTGTTTATGAATTAGTTTCAGATTTTTTTGTGCTGCTTTTAATTAAAATGGCATACAAATACTGCCAATCAAGTGTTGAAAAAAATAAAGAGACTTATAAAAAAAATCTTGTGAACTTTCAAGATTCGCATAAAAGTAGACAGTTTCCAATGTTATAAACATCTTTTCAAGAATATTTCAAAATGCCATTAAAAAGTGATATTGTTAGCAGGTTTAAGTATTTGTCTAGTACTGATGTGAAAGCCAAAAAGCAAAGGATAGATCTTATTTCAGAAGAAGTTATAAGTTTGTGGAAAGAACAATTAAATTTCCCATGTCTGAAAGAGCAGTCAGTGAAGCGAAAGATTAATGATGTTATAGAAAAATATGAAAGTCTCAGAAAAAAAGGAAATGCTGACCTTCTGCAAAAAGAGATTTTTGATATAACAAATCAAAATGGCATTTGGTTACCATCTGAAGATAAAAGATTTTATGAAATTCAGTTACAAAGCAAAGGAGAAATTGGATATGCTACTTCAAAGCTGGCAGGAAAGAAGACTATTCATCCATCAATTGTGCAAAAACTTTCCAGCCAACCTTCAGCATCTAAAAGTTTTTCTTCATTTACTGAAAGTAGTAAAATAGAAAGAGACAACTCTAGTTCCGAATTTGAAGAAACTGATGAACAATTTGAGATAGATAATGAAATTACAGATGAAGAATATAATAATTTGAAGAAAAGACGTAAAAAATATAGTAGTTGTAAAATAGCAACAAAGTTAGTGGTTTGTGCTAAGGTATCAACTAAGAAAGCTTCTAAAATAGGTAAAATACTGTCCTCAGAAGGCATACATGTTCCAGCGCCATCACAGTCTGGAATATACAAGGCTCTTTTTAATGAAGCAAAACAATTTAAAGAAACTTTAATTCAAGATTTAAAGAATGAGAATTGGAGTCTACACTTCGATGGAAAGCATATAGACCAATGGGAGTATCAGGTTGTCGTTCTTAAAAATGAAAGAAGCGAAATAAAGTTGGGCGCACTGAAGTTAATATATGGAAAATCTATCACTATTATTAATGCCATAGCTGATATTATAGATGAATTTAAACTATGGAATTCCATTAAAATGATTGTGACAGATACTACAAATGTCAATACCGGAAAGAAAAATGGTGTTGTTGTAAAACTTTAGGACATTTTTCAAAAAAAAGGATTACAAAAACCTCAATTTGTACCATGTCAACATCATATCTTGGATAGAATACTTAGACTAGAAATGGAAGAAAAATTGGGAAAAAATCCGAACTCACCAAACATTAATTACTTTTTTACTAACGAGTTGTTAGAGCATTATGAAACACTGAAGACAAATTTTTATAATGGTACAGAAGAAATAAAAGACACAGAAGGATGGCGAGATGACATGAAGTTTCTGTTTCATCTGACGAGAACCTATCGATACTATAACCAAAAAAAAATATTTCCTAATGTAAGATTTCAAAAAACCCCTAATATCAGTAATGCTCGGTGGAGTTCAAGAGCTATTTTAGCGTTGTTAGCCTACATTCTTATGCCAAAAACAAGAAACAAACTTGAATCTGTATGTACTTTTATTTCTTACAAGTGGGCAGACTTTTGGTTTGACGACCAAACCTATAAAGAAAACACTTATTCAGACCTTCATGAAGTTTTATTAAACAAAAAGAAACCTCTTGCTACATTTACAAGTCATTGGAATCCAGAACCATCAGCAATCAACATTCCCAGAAGTAATCAATGAGCTGAAAGAGCAATTAAAGTAATGGAGGAGCTGTATAGATTGTGCAGAAATAAAGACAATCTTCCACTTCGTTTCATTTTGTCTAATAAACAATAACTGTATGTATTTAAATTGTATAAAATGTTTTTTCCTGCATTGAATATAACACTATGCCATGTATTAATTGTTAGAATAAATTATGTTTTTTTATAGAATCATATGAATGAACATGTTTGCAAATAGAAATGATTTTGGTCATTAATTTTTTTAAAACCTTTTTAAATCTTTATGTGCTTTGGGGCGTGACATTTTTTTTGAACATCGTGAAAGTATTAATATTTTCGCATTTTATGCGTAAAAACCCATCCATTTTTGGGCAAGGGAAATTTTTTTTTAAAAAGTCATATCCCTAATATATATATATATATATATATATATATATATATATATATATATATATATATATATATATATATATATATATATATATATATATATATATATATATATATATATATATATAGTTCTCTCTAAAAGAAAACTCGCTGCACTAAATATAATAATTCAAAAACATGAATGCCGCCATTGTAAATTAATTGAACTTCTAATTTATTTAATGAAATTATGCTAAAAAATATCATATTAAATCACAAGACATTGAAATTAAAAGTTAAACATTGTATAGACACTTGAAAAAAATTAATTTTATCGATTTTTGGCGCCTTTATTATCTTGGCGCCCAGGGCACGTATACCCCATTTGCCCCCCCCCCTCCTTTCGGCGGCCTCTCTCATTTTCAAATTTATTCAAAACAATCTTCTTTTTAATTAAAAATACTTAATGTTTTACTTACCTTTCTTAAAAATTGAATTAAAGCCTACAAAGGTATTGGAATTTTATCCTTTTAGTTCTGTACGGATTCTTTTGCACGTTCATATTTCAATAAAAGGAACTTTTAAGATTAGATTGCTTAGTAAAATTTATTTTGGTTGTAGATTTGTAATCATTTTTTGACAGTCCAGTGAAAATTTAAAAGAAATTATACTTTTCATTCAAAAGTTATTTAAAGTTATTCGCTTTTCTGGTTGTATTTGCACGCTTCAATATATTCATTTGAATGCACATTAATATATTTATGCTTACATACATATACATCTCGGTTTTAAAAAAAAGCAAGCAACTAGCAACAATAAAGACAGCAAATTGGTCACAAGGACTGCTAGCTGCAGTTTGTTAGCTGCAACTTAGTTAATATGGATAAAGAGATATAACTTAACAACCTGCATTATTAAACATTATATATTGATAATACTATTGATTTTTGAATGTTTACTTTAATCAAATAAAAGCAAAAATACAAATATTAAAATAAAAAACCAAATAAATATATCTTTTTCAAATGGTCTCAAATATTAGAGATTTTTTATAACTTGTACACTTAAATTAAGTATACAAATATTAGAGATTTTTTATAACTTGTATACTTAAATTAAGTATACAAGTTATAAAAAATCTCTAATATTTGAGACTATTTGAAAAAGATATATTTATTTGGTTTTCCATTTTAATATTTGTATTTTTGGGAAAAACCTAGGGTATACATTTAATTCTTAAATGTATACCTTAGGTTTTTCCTATAGTTCAATAGATTGTCTGTCCCAACTTTGGTCAGGATTGATGAGTTGTATAGGAATGTGTAATTAACAAACATACCAACAAGAATATAAACAAACATACATTCGTTTTGCTAAGCATAGATATATCAAAATAAATGATTATATATTATAGCAATGATTCTTAATGCCATTAACCTACTCAATGGGAAACGATAATAAATACCTTGGTTTAAATAAACTTGGTTTAACTCCTTCTATTTTAATTTGTGATTTGACTACAAAGCAACAGTATGAAGCTATCAACATATTGTAATAATATTAATAGCTTAAAATCTTATTTAGCCATTGATAAGCTAGAGTTTTGTCAATATGGAGTTGTTAGCTTCACGGCTGCAATATGACGCTAGCAACATACTGTAGTTATATCGTTGGCTACAATATTTAACTTGCAACATACCATAAGTATATTGTTAGCTATAAAGCTATTATTTAAATAAAGCTACGTGTTATAATTAAACTGCAATGTTTAGAATTCAATAAATTTCTTTGATTATTAAAACGGACAATAAAAATGGATTTTTTTTTGTAAAGAGAATACAAAGTCTAGGAGAAAAAAACTTGTACAAAAGCTGCTTGCTAGTCGTTTGCTTATGAATTGGTTATCTATATAATGTTTTATTTATTTTATCGCTACTTATTTGCTTATTATCTAAAATAAACAAACACAAAAACTTACATTGTTGAGTAGAGAACTGCATGTATAAAAGTTTTATAAATAAAAATGTAAAAAACTTCATTTCTTAGTCAAATATTGCCAAAAGCGAACGAATCCAATTAGGCTACTTCTTTAATTTTTTTTTATATACTTTTAAAAAAATATTTAATCGCAATAAAAATAGAGGACACTGTCATTACGTATATAAACAATTGACTCAAATTCTTTTATTCATAGAATAACACTGATGCAAGCATGACGCAAACATAAAATAATGTAAAGTTATAAATATTATGAGTTATCTAATAAGTCAATCAGGAGAAAAAAATGCATAAAAACATAGTTATTTTTAAAACTCGATGGGTTGAAAAAAGATAAAAATTTATTAAATACGAAAAATTATTAGTTAAAAATCAAAAGGTTTGCTATAAAATGTAAATTCTAACAACAAAGTTAAAGCAGCAATATCCTCAATGAATAAAACTTTAATGTTTTGTCAATAATTGTCAACAAATATGTCAATGAATAAAACAAAAATGTCAATGAATAAAACTTTAATGTTTTGTCAATAATTGTCAACAATAAAACAAATCAAGAATCTACAATAAATTGTTTAAACAATAGTTTAAACTCAGTTTTAATTAATGAAGATAAACATAACGTTTGAAAGATGTCGCCTAAGACGAAAATTGTTTTAAAAGTAGATGTAAACAATGTAATAACTCATTGCTCTATTGAAAATAAATAAAACAATTAAATGTATACAAAGCTGTAGATAGGATAAGCTCATATATACTTAAATAAATACCATAAGGAATAAATAACTCAAGATAATAAAATCCTGTAGCTAAATAAAAATTAAAAAGGGTTTTAAAAAAATTAAAGCTGCGCAACAAATCTATTAGAAACTATTGGTATCGTAACGATGCTGCAAAAATATTCACTCAATTAGTATTTTAGTTTAGAAAATAAATATCAAACTTTACGCCGATTATAGTAAAAGGTCGACATTAAAAAAAAACTAATAATATAATAAGCCCTCAAAATGACATAAAAAATGGTCATGGTGATCTATTTTGATTTTCGCTCCATTACTAAACTACTATCACGTTTCATTGCATTACTGAGATGCAGTTTCATATGTTGTTTAAAAGAGAAAGTGCTTTTCGAATTTTTTATATTGTTATTTTTTAATTGATTCCATAATGACGGGCCTTGGCTAATAATTGACAATTTCGACACTTGCGATTTTACTATGCTCAAGTGATAGTTATGGTTGTTATTTGACCGAATATTGTATTTTTGTAAAAATTCTGATGTAAAAATATCAGGAAACACTTTTGGCAGCAAGTTATTCTGATATTTATACATAAATATTAATATTCGAAGCGAATTAAGTTTTGATATATTTAAAACATTCATGTATTTCATGACAGGGTAAGGGTTTTCTAATCTCATTAAATAGTTAACTGCTTTTCATGCGTGGTTTTGTAGGCTCTGTAATCTTAATAACTTAGTTTTGTGTGTGTTAGCCCAAACAATATTAGCGTAGGAGAGATGACAATGAACAAGACTGAAGTAAAGCATTATGTGTGATTTATAATCAAGAAAGGATTATAAATCACACATAATGCTTTATTATGTGTGATTTATAATCCTTTCTAGATTTATATAATACACTTAAAGCAGAAGATATTTTTGCTTCAATGAGACTAATATGTTTTTTCCATGATAGATTCTCATCAAATATTACTCCCAAAAACTTTGAATGGTTTACTCGATTTATTTCATACATATATATATATATATATATATATATATATATATATATATATATATATATATATATATATATATATATATATATATATATATATATATATATATATATATATATATATATATATATATATATATATATATATATATATATATATATATATATATACAGTGGCGGAACTTCAAAATTTGGGCCCCCCCGCAAAAGAATGTTTTTTTTGCGGAAAAGAGTTTTATAGTATAAAAATTATTGAGAGTATAACTTTTTTTATATGACGGCCCCCTATAGCTGGTAGGCCCCCCCGCAACGCAGGGTCCTGCGTCCAGTAGTTCCGCTACTGTATATATATATATATATATATATATATATATATATATATATATATATATATATATATATATATATATATATATATATATATATATATATATATATATATATATATTTGAAAGATGACATCTTGTATGAGAGTATATTATATATTATTTTAAAACATCAAGAAATACAGTTTCTCTCAATACTAATAATTTTATTTTGTAAAAAATCTTCGCTGGGTTATGGATACCAGCATCATCAGCTTGTAAAATATTACAATAATTTTTTAATCGTTATAGTGTATATAAAATTGTTACTATTGACGTCAGCGGTTGCATGGCTTCTTTTGATTTTTAAATTTTAAAAATGGCGTCCAAAACATAGTTTTTACATATGTAAAAACTATGTTTTGGACGCCATTTGTACATATTGGCCTTCATCAAGATTAATTCCGCCGTTTCGTGCAGAGCACATGTTGTTTTGTATTTCTAGTGCCTCTCTAATTTTTCTTTCAAACTTTTTATTTTCTACTTTTAATTTTCTTGTTCTTTCCCAAATAATATTTTCTTTGCAAAAGGTTTTATGATATGCTAATGCAGATTGATTAGATTTGTTTTCATTAATGCTCATCTGATGTTGATGCATTCGCGTATTTACCTGCATTTTTGTTTCACCTATGTAGACCTTGGAGCAGTTGCATTTTATTATATTGGTTCCAGGGTGGCTGTTACTTGGTAGTTTTGATTTGTTTTTTGATGTTAATAAAGATCTTAAATTTGGGTTTGATTTAAATACTGCTCTGTACCCTGCTTTTCGGAATATTTTTCGAAGTTTTGGTGAAAGGCCTGGTACCCATGGTAAAGACACTACAGGAAGATTTTTGTATTCTGATGGAATTGTGTTTTTATTTTGTCTTTTTTGATGAAATTAGTGGGTGTAATATTCCTCAATAGCTTTTCATCGTACCCATTTTCAACAAACATGTCAGTTAAAAAATTTATTTCATTTTGCAAATGATGCTTACTACAGATGGAGTAAGCTCTGCAGAGAAAACCTTTAAATATAGCTGTTAAAATATTTGGATCGTGATTTAAATGCGGTTTAATTTGAATGTTAATGATTGCCTCTTTTCGATATATTTCTGCATTTCTTGATGTTTTAAAATAATATATATATATATATATATATATATATATATATATATATATATATATATATATATATATATATATATATATATATATATATATATATATATATATATATATATATATATATATATATATATATATATATATATATATATATATATATATATATATATATATATATATATATATATATATATGTATATATATATATATATATATATAGGTTCTTTGTCTGAGAGTGCTATTGAATCCAGACACAAAGAAAGCAAAACTGCACGAGTTAGTCATGCATATTTAACTTTTTTTGCAGAAAACACTCGGATACAGTTAATTATTTGTTTGTGACATTTGTTTGTGATATGTACCTCTATTGAGTGGTTTTTTTTTTTAATGTTATGCTATTGTTAGTAGTTTAGACTACTTTTTTTTTTTAATTTTTTTTTTTGGTAAAGAAATCCCAATATAGTTTATAATAACATGTCAAAGTTTTGTTGTTGTTTTTTTTTTAAAAAATATTTCAGAAATAATAAATTTTAACTAGTAATTAACTAATCTAGAAAGATCTATATCATGAACTAAAATGTTATATTGATAAGCTGTTCTGCGTTGAGTTTTTAAAGATACGGTTATTTTCGTAGCCACAAGTTATTAAAAACATCTATTAGATCTAATAGATGTTTTTAATAACTTGTTTTTAATAACTTGTTTTTAATTTCTCAACGTTCTATAGAACGTTGAGAAACTTTGTAAGAAACTAAAGAACAAAGAATTAGATGACGGCAAATTTAATTATAATTTTAATAAGTTTATATTTATTAGTATTGTTAATATCAAAATTGATATTGATAAAAAATTGATAAATTAATATTGATAAAAAATGATAAAAAATTGAAAAATTGATATTGATAAATTGATATTTATAAAAAATTTCCAAAAAAGTTTGTAAAATTCTTTAAAATATCGGCCCCTACTGTTTTTTGAATAAAGATATAAGGAATTTTCGGGAATAGTCAGAAATTAATCCGGATGTACCGCAAAAATACAGTTAACTGTTTTTTTTAAAAAAGCCGGATATTTTTCTTTTAAATATAGAAATATAAACAAAAATTCGTTGTCTCATGAAAAAATCAGCTCTTTATGTTGAATGCTTCCTTATTTATAAGCTTGTTTCCTCATTTTGTATTAGAGCGACGCATAGTGCGTTGAGGGACGCTTATTAATTTGTCCTCCCCCTTCCTCCCCCCAGCTAGTTAGGACCCCTCCCTCTGTTTAATAATTTTGAAGCAATAAAAAAAGGTAAAAGATAACTACATCTATCCAACAACATCTGTGGAGTAGTCCAAAATCTGTACACTTTCGCCAAAGATTATCTGTATTTTTCTTTTACTCTAATAACATTTGTCCAATATCATCTGAAAATTCAACAACATCTTTAGAAAGATTATTAGTTAATTCATCTTAAAAATTACTTCATCTTAAAATCTACAAATATAGTTGCACAGATGTAATTACACTTTAATAGTTTAAAAGATGTAACAACATCTGTAAAATGTACTGTAAAATGTAAAATCCACAAATGTAGTTGCACAGATGTTGTTATACTTTGATCATTTAAAAAATGTAACTACATCTTTTTATTTTTGTTATTTAGGTGCGCCAAGCTACTGATGTAAAAACACAACTTCTTGTGGCTGTGGCTGAAGGTGTTCAAGAAAATTATATAAATATAAGGCTAATTCTTTTTCTTCTTGATATCTAGGATGGGAATTTTGTCATCTGATGTGATATAAAATTGGCTAACATTTTATGTGGCCTGCAGGCCCATTCCTCTTCCAGTCCATGCACATGGTGTAATGCTGAAAGTTCAAACCTTGCAAACTGTGGGAATTCAAGAACATTTGGCTCTTTAAAAGATTCATTCCGTGCCTTCTCTGCAGCAGGTTCAAACACCAAAAATGCCTGGAAGATTGGAAATATAATTTACAAGCCTATTTTTTCTATTGGCGATTCTTTTTTGGTAATGGATCTTATTCCACCCATGGAGTCGCATCTTCTACTTGGTGTTGTGAATCATCTTTTCAAGATTCTTAAAGATGTATGACCAAAAGCAGATGATTGGCTTCAAGCTTTACATATAAAGCAATAGCCCTTTCATGGGGGTCATTTTGCAGGCAATGACTGCAATAAGCTGCTAAAAAACCTGGATCTTTTGCAAACTATTGCTGAAAAGGACAATTCTTTTCAAGTTTTTTCCATCATTGATACCTTGCGAAAATTTGCTGATGTGGTATAATCCTGTTTATGCAACAAATTGCATGTGCAATTTGAAGAAATAAAAGATGCTTTCAAGAATTCCTTTCAATCCTTGTCCATTGGAAAAGTCACACCAAAAATTCATGCACTATTTTTTCATGTTAAAGACTTCGTCAAACAGAAAAAGATGCCACTTGGAATTTATAGCGAACAAACAACAGAGGCAATGCACCACTGCTTTAATTTACATTGGGAAAGATACAAACGCCCAATAAGTCATCCAGAATATGGAAAATAGCTTCTTATGTGCCTTGTTGATTTCAACAACAAGAATTTTTAATGTGAGCTTCAGTCAACGCAAGGAATTACCTAAGAATAATCAGCATTAGAGAAAAAATGTTTCATGAAATTTGAAAATCTTTTAAGGAGAAAAGAATTTCCATCAAAAAGAGAGTTTCCATGTCAAGTCGACATGGAAACTCTCTTTTTGATGGAAATCAAATTTTTATGTAGAAATAAGGTGTTTTTATATATGTTGCTTGTATTATTTCATTATGAATAATGTAAAAATGCAAAATTTTGGGCATGCTGTCATTTCACATATTTGTGCAATAAAGGAAATTTTTTAAATTGATTTTCTTTCTTGGACGTAGGCAAATAATTTAAATTTTTACATTTTTTGAATCCCATTTTCATAATCTTTCACAGGTATATCGCGGTTTTCTCGGGAACTGACTTAAGGGTCAACTCAGATTATTGCTAACTGTGTTAGCAATAATCTAAAGAAAAGTTCATTTTCAAAAATAAAATAATTTTTGAATAATTAGTTGTCAGTTTCTTAAACAATTAGTTGTCAGTTTCTTAAACTGTACAAGGTACACAATGAAATAACTCGTTTTGAAGTTAATATACAGTTTAAACAATATGAGAATAAAACCTCCACTTAGGTGCAATAAAGATGATTGCGATTTTTGAAATGAGTGACAATAAAATTACTCGGTTTTAATATTTTAATTTGTTTGCATAAATCGAAGAAAATAGATTAAAGAGAAGTGCTTAATCCATAAGAGTGAAGAAGCATAAATATAAAGTTTAAAAAAGTGAATTAAGTGTTAAGTAGATACAAACTCTTTGATTTTTTCGTATAATAGCGAAATTAATTTAAATTTAGAGACTTATCTGCAACAATTATATAGAAAATCACCGGCTGCAATTTACCAATTAAACAAAATGACTGTCTGTTGGCATTGCAATGTTTAGATGCGATGAGAAAAACAGCACGAAAGCCAGTTAACAGAGCTGGCTAACGGAGGAATTTTAACTAAAAGAATTATCGTACCGGTAATAAACGGAGCCTAAACGGAAGGATTAGAATACCATTTACTTTCCTCCGTTTTGTAACCGGCCGAGTTTTTTTCTTAACGGACACTCAAATTTTGCGTTAGTTTAACCGAGAAATGTGAATACGGCGGCTGAAGTTCTTATATATAATATATATTTATAAAAAAAATATTTTTTTATATCAAAATTTATGTTATATATAAAAAAATTTATATATAATATATATTATATACTTTTTTATATATGATACATTAAATATAAATTTTTTTTTTTCAGAACTTAAGATCTGAAAAAAATCCGAAACCCACATGTATAAAACAAGTTAGTATCATCGGCAAATAAAACTAAATCCAAAATCTTATACATTTTATTTCAATTATTAATATAACTTATAAACAAAAAGGGTCCCAGAATTAATCCTCGGTAAACCCGCATGTGATAATCATATTATTCGTTTTTTCTACGATATAAATTATATTAATTCCTGATAAAATCCAAACCAAGTTTGAATTTTTGATACCAAAGATTTCAAGCTGGGACAAAAGAATTATAGGACCTTATTGATCCGAGAGTAATAGGTTCGCCTTTGCTGTGCTAACATATTTTTGCACACTTATTATGTTGAAGTTTAGCGGGTTGAGCGTTAGCCCCCACTATATAACTCTTATTTATATATAACTCTCTTTCTCTCTCTCTCTCTTTCTCTCTCTCTCTCTCTCTCTCTCTCTCTCTCTCTCTTTTTATATATATATATATATATATATATATATATATATATATATATATATATATATATATATATATATATATATATATATATATATATATATATATATATATATATATATATATATATATATATATATATATATATTATAATATATAATAATATATATAAAATAAATAACTATATCAAGTGAAAACATTAAAAGAAAAATACAAATAAAAAATTCTTATACATGTATTATATATGCCATACACATAATTACAAGTATTTTAAAATTGTATAAAGTTTACAAAATCTTACTTATCTCTATTAAAATAAAAAAAATTATATATTAAAATTATAAACTCTATATAAAAATATAAAAATTCTATATAAATTACTAAAGCATTGTTCACAGAACACTAGGGAAAAACTTCTGTCGACAAGAAAAGTATGAATAAGACAAAATGTAACTTTAGATTTAAGACTATTAATGCTAAAACTAGTTTGAAGTAATAAACAACTACAAGTTATATTTTAAAGCAACCTAGAATACCTTTCTACACTATATAAATGTATAACACAAAAAACCATTTATGGTAAAAACTATATAAAAATTCAACAATTGTTAGTTATGTTACAAAACATCCCACACTAGTCATTCCCCGTAAAAATGCATTTCTGCTTTAACAGCTTTTATTATAATTTGACAAATTGTTTATTCTTGCAAAGTAGTGTCAATATTCTGAGATCTCATTCTTGGGCTCCTTATTTGTGGACTTAAACAAAGAGAGTGAGGAACTGAAAGATGTGAAGAGTTTGATCCAAAAGATGGAAAACCAACTTCTTCATCAAATTCAAACTCTGAATTTGCAGGAGATGGCAAATGATTTGGATTTAAGTTTGCAACGCTTGACATAGCAGAATTACAGCGACTTCGAAAAGGAGTAGCAAAACGACTAACAGTTCTACTAACGCCTATATAAACAAAGTTATGCAAAAATTTTGTCAGCTTTAACATCAGCTCTATAATCATAAACTTTAGTTTATTCAATTTAGTTACATAAATAAAAAATAAAAAAACTTACCTGGAGTATTAAAACGTGAAGAAATTACTGAGGAGTTACGACTTTTTCGTCCACTAGTTACACCAGTTCGATTTAAAGTAAAGGCACCTCCACCAGCACCTGATGATGTTAATAATGATGAAGAAGACTGCATTGAAGCTGATTCTACCATAAACACCATAGGGTTATTGGATCCAAGACATTCCTGACGAGATAGAATATAGGTTGTCATTGGTTCAGACTTTCCTTTCATTGAAACTTGGCCACGTCTTTCAAAATCGTACATATCAAGTGTGCCAGCTTGTTGCAAAAGTCTACATAAAATAAAAAGACATGTAGTGATCAAAATATGTATCAGACCCTGTCATTTGCAAAAATTATAAACTTTTTTGATTACTGGTGTGTTGAAATTTGATTTCTGGAGTACTGATAATTAATAGAATGAGAAAAGCAACTATTTTTATAAATCAATAACGGGTGATGCGTAATTAGTGACACAAAAGTTAACTTAGTTTTGCTCGTAATATAATCTTTTTCATTAAACCATATAAATTTCTTTTGGTAAATTGAATATTCTAGTTTTATTAAAAAAAAAAATTATCCAAAAAAAATGTTAAACGGCCAAGAAAGAGCAGCTCTTCAAAAAAGCGTCAAAATTTTTTTTGTAAAAAACCCAAAAGCGACCAAAGCCGAAGCCGCTAACCATTTTATTAAAGAAGGAATCGCTCGCAAAACAGCATATAGATATATCAATCGACAGCTTGATGGACAATGTTTAAAAATAAAAAAAAATTCTGGTCGCCCGTCATCGTGGACTCACAAAAAAAAAGCGAAACTTAAAAGGTTGAAGGTTGACATTTTTACAATCCCTTATGAAGGGTATCAAAACTAAATTGAGATTAATAGCCGATCAAGGCGTTCAATCGATTTACAAAAAATAATTTTAAAAAAATAAATATTGTGTTATTATTTTTTAAAAATGAAAATTTTTTTTTCTTTTATTTCTTTAAAAATATAAGGCTTTGATTTTTGCGTCACTAATTATGCATCACCCGTTATTTATCCTCTTTGCTTTTTTTTACTGAAACTTATTCTTTTGTAGAAACTTGCCTCCATTTCACCAATTGTTTGTTTAATAAGAAAGATAATTAAAATTAAAGAAATACTTTCATTTTAACAGTATACATAACACCATGTCAAACATGCAGAATCATTTAACATGATCAAATAAAAGAAAACAATAATAATATCCATTCTATTAGATTAATATATCATCTAAAAATGAAATTAACCATTTATAAAACCTAAATATAATATTGAATAAAAATTTAAAGATATTAGTTATATTTTTTGATATTAATATATTTAAAAATATTAATTATATTTTTGATATTATTATCTGTTTTAAAATTGAAAAAAAAAAAATTAAAAAACTGTAAAAGAAAAAACATTTTGTTTCGATGGTTTGCTAACTCAAAATACAATTTTGATAAAATCATATTTCAGTTTTGGCAAAATCATTCGCTTCATAAAAATCATAAGCGCAGCCCTTTAATCTTCTGCACAAAGTAAGTTTTTTTAAGATCTTACACAACTTAATCTAACACAGCTCAAGATTATTCTTTAGAAATCTAAGGTGTCAATAAAATCTAAGGTGTCAATAAAATCTAAGGTGTCAATAAAATCTAAGGTGTCAATAAAATCTAAGGTGTCAATAAAATCTAAGATGTCAATAAAATCTAAGGTGTCAATAAAATCTAAGGTGTCAATAAAATCTAAGGTGTCAATAAAATCTAAGGTGTCAATAAAATCTAAGAATTCAATAAAATCTAAGGTGGCATTACTTCTGGTCATTATGGTTTTTTAATATCTCTAGACAACTTATAGTTAAAAAGTTTCTTAGCAACACTTTTCCAAACTTCAACTGATAATTTTTCTTCTTGTACTAGAGATAACTCAATGATCAAGATTCTAATGTTGTTCAATGATCATGATTCTAATGTTGTTTTATAATTTTAATACATGCTTGGGTAGCATCAAATCTTTTAGTTTTGTTCTGTTTCATTAAATGCATTTAAACCTCAAGAGCTATACTTGCAAAAGGATTTTTCAAAATGTAATAAAAACACGAAAAAATTCAGCAAAAACTATGATACATGTCAACATCCTAGAAGAAAACTTTTTTATGATTTGGTGTTGTTTAATGTTATTTTTTACTAATACTGTAACATTTGTAACATGACAGTATCTATATCTCTATATCAACCAAATACATTTGTAACATGACAGCATCTATATCTCTATATCAACCAAATATCAATGGTGCACATTTTGATTTAAAAATAAAGTTTTCATTTAAAAGTAAAAATTTAAAAGCAAAAAAAAAAGTTAACTATAAAATCTGATATAGCATCAATATTTTTTCAAATATTACTATAAACATTTTATTATTTTAACTCATTACACCATTAAAGATTTTATTATCATAAAAAAATAGTCAAGCTCAAGTGTGACAGATCACAAGTCATGTCACATCAAAAATTGCACCTTTTTTTACATGTTATATTTACATTTTTTTAGATTTCACTTTGTGAAACTTTGTTGAACTGCCAATCCTTTAAGAAGTAAACTAAACCTTATAGTTAGACTACTCTTTTTAATAATCAAAATTTTGAACTTACAATTCAAACCCTGCAAATTATTGACATATCCAACTCTTGACAAGATAGTTTTTTTATCTGATTTAAAAAGAAACTGATCAATCTCTCTATTATGCCTAATTTCAGCTAGATAGATTGAAACAGCTCGGTGATGTTGCAAATGATTATGTAGATTTTGTGGTATCACCAAAGAAAATGAAACTCTCAAAATCAATCTGAAGAATGTCTTTCAAATATCTTTCAATCTCCTGTAAGACAACTATTTTCCTTCATACAAAAGACAACTATTGTAGGTTATACAATAAAAGACAATAAACTATAACTGTTCTGATTATTGTAATTAATAATAATATAATTATCAAATAAAAATAATAATAAATTAATTATCAAACAACAATAATAGTTAACACGCATTAGCATAAAATATTATTAATGTTAATAACAAATATATTATCTAAATAACTTCTTTAGATAACATATTTATCAAAAATATATCTTTTGAGATTATTTGCACGTTTAATCACTCTTAATTTATACAATAAAATATTGAATTATGGGAAAGAACAAAAGAATATATGAACGTCTCACTTCCTCCATACCTATTTAAGTCAGATGATGTATGAAACTACACTGTGACTCAGGCCATATCAGTCAATTTATGTACGCATCGATTATTATTATTGTGTGAAACTTTAAAAAAATACAAATAATATATAAATATAGTTATAATTAATTGACAATAATAAATAAAACATATAAAACAATTTTCAGATACATCAAAACACATAATACAAAAACATGTTCTTTTAAAACACAAAAAGCAATAAAATCCAAAAACTCTCCACCCTTATAGAGAATTATTCCCTCAATCCTTGTTAACCATGCTTTGAATTATGTGAAATTGATCATCCATGTCTCTGCATAAACGTATTGTGACAGCAAAAAATTAAATACTTAAAGGCTTTTTTGTATTAGTATTTTTGTGGGTTGTTTACTTTTATGCATGTACAAACAATGACTTTCAAAGAAATATCAAATAATAATAATTAAAATTTATACGTATTAATATGCATTTATTAAATAACTATAAGCAACTAAGAAAACTAATATCGTATTTAAACAATGAAAAACAATTTTAGAAGGAGAGGGGAGGGAGGACCAAATTTGTTGCATTATTTTAGGGGAGAGGGAGGAGGTTAGTAAAATGTGACGATTTGTTACTGGAAGTGAGGAGGATAGGGGACCGAAATTATCAAAAATTGCATAACATAATTTATACACAACCCCTTAACAAATACCACTTGAAAATAAAGTTTTAATTTATTCTAGTGTTAAAAACTAAAAAACAATAAAGCCCTTCATTTTTCCCAAAAAAACCACCCTAGTTTATGGAACTAAAAATATATTTTTAACAAATGCAAAAACAAATACAAATAATTAATAAAATTTTTAATACATTACAAATATAAATATGATAATATAGCATATCATTACCAAATATTAATGTGTATTTGACCCCAACCCTGGATAAAAACCTGCGCGAAACCCTGCTATGGACAAATTTTAATCTAAAACCACTGTTAAAAAGTTAAAAGCTTTCAAATGCCACATGATATTATTAACATTAAAATAAGTAAATATTGTAAATAATTTACATATTATTTACATACTAGCTGTCATGACCCGTAAAATATGGGTCTTTAGGATATTGATGCACACTTTATCCGCGTGCTTACAGTTCATAAGAACTATTATCCGGTTTATAAGGCAAGAAAATCTCAATCAAATGAAAACATCTAAATGATAACTTTTAATGTCCTAGATACGAAGATTAAACTTATTGATTGCGTAAACACTAACTTAAACATAAATGGCATTTATTTAATTGGCTTGGCTCTAGTGTCAGTGACTCTGCTGGCGTTAAGGCCCTCAACTTTTGCCTTTCTCAATCTCTAACTCAAATAGTCAACTTTCCAACTCGTTTTCCAGACAACCCTAATCATTTACCTTCTCTACTCGACTTATGTCTTGTTTTGGATCCTAGTCAGTGCTCAATTTCTCCACATTCACCCTTAGGTACTTCTGATCACGGTTTGATCTCTCTAAAACTATTATCAAATTCTTCTACTTCATCAGAATCCCCCTATCATCGTACCACATACAACTACCTTAAAGCTGACTGGGACTCTTTCCGTGATTTTCTTCGTGATGGCCCTTGGGTAGAAATCTTTCGTCTTCCTGCTGACAAATGTGCTTCTTACATAACTTCGTGGATTCAGGCTGGCATGGAATCTTTTATTCCCTCTCGACGATTTTAGAATCTTTTATTGCCTCACTCTTCTCCTTGGTTTTCCTCACATTGCGCTGCAGCAATTTCTAATCGAAACTGTTACTTCCATATCTATCAGCAAAACAATTCTCCAGAAAACAGACATCTGTTCACTATCGCCAGAAACCATTGTAAAAAGGTTTTGTCTGACGCCAAAGCTCGCTATTCCCAGGTCATTAAATCTCGTATCTCATCACAAAAATTAGGCTCTCGAGACTTCTGGAGAATCTTTAACAGTATCAATAATAAGGGCAAATCTGTTATTCCTTCTCTCTTGTATGGTTCAGACTTTGTCACCTCACCTAAAGACAAAGCTGAATTGTTTGCTAAGAACTTTTCATCAATATCATCTCTTGATTCCACTAGTTGCGTTTTACCTGACATAGCCGTCAAACAGGTTGATCCCTTGCTTGACATTCGCATCACCTCAGCTTCTGTATCTAAAGTAATTTCCTGCTTAGACTCTTCAACAGCTTGTGGTCCTGACAACATTCCTGTTGTAGTCTTGCAGAGGTGTTCTCCGGAGCTTTCATCCATACTTTCTAAACTATTTAACAAGTGCTTATCAGAGTCTTGTTTTCCATCATGCTGGAAAGCAGCATCTGTTATCCCTATTTTCAAAAATTCCGGAGAGCGATCTGATTCATCTAACTACCGTCCCATTAGTCTTCTTCCTGTCATAAGCAAGGTTTTTGAATCTTTAATCAACAAACACTTAATCTCTCATCTTGAATCAAATAACTTACTTTCTGATCATCAATATGGATTTCGGTCTTCTCGTTCTACAGCTGATGTGCTAACAGTAATAACCGATAGGTTTTACCGTGCATTAGATAGAGGTGGAGAGGTTAAGGCTATCGCACTTGACATTTCTAAAGCTTTTGATAAAGTTTGGCATGCTGGTCTTCTCCATAAGCTTTCTTCTTATGGTGTAGCTGGTAATGTCTTTAAGATTATTGAGTCCTTTCTTTCCAATCGTAGTATAAAAGTTGTCCTCGATGGACAACACTCTTCTTCACATCTTGTAACTTCAGGGGTTCCTCAAGGTTCAATCCTTGGCCCTATACTCTTTTTAATTTACATTAACGATCTTCCAGATATTCTCACATCTAAGGTGGCATTATTCGCCGACGACACTACCATTTACTCTTGTCATGATAAGAAGCCTACACTCTCTGATTGCTTGGAGGGGGTATCTGAGCTTGAAAAGGATCTCACTTCTGCTACAGCATGGGGCTCACAGTGGCTGGTGAACTTTAATTCAGATAAAACTCAATTTTATTCGGCCAATCGTTATCGTAATAATTTAGATCTTCCTATATTTATGAATGGTAATGTACTAGATGAGTCATCTACCATTCATCTTCTAGGATTAACTCTTACTTCTGATCTTTCTTTTAAACCGTATATCAAATCCATTGCAAAATTAGCATCTGCTAAGGTTGCATCTCTTTATCGAGCTCGACACTTTCTTACTCCAGATTCTATTCTCTATCTCTATAAATCTCAAATCCGTCCCTGTATGGAATACTGTTGCCACATCTGGGGCGGATCTTCTAATGATGCTCTTTCTCTTTTAGACAAGGTGCAAAAACGAATTGTAAACATAGTTGGACCTGCTCTGGCAGCCAATCTCCAACCTTTGTCACATCGTCGTAATGTTGCTTCTCTTTCTCTTTTCTACAAATACTATAATGGGCACTGCTCTAAAGAGCTAGCGTCCCTTGTGCCATCTACTAAAATTCATTCTCGTGTTACTCGCCATTCAATTAAGTCTCATCCTTTTTCTGTGACTGTTCCTAAGTGCTTCAAAAACTCTTATTCTTCTAGTTTTTTTCCTCGAACATCAGTTCTTTGGAATTCGCTTCCTTCATCTTGCTTTCCTGATTCATATAATTTGCATTCTTTTAAGTCATCAGTCAACCGTTATCTTGCTCTAAAGATTTAGTCTTTTCTCTTCCAGTAACTTCCAACTCTTATAGTGGTTGCTTGCAGCCTTGTTGGAAGTGAAGATGTTAAAAAAAAAAAAAAAAAAAAAAAAAAAAAAAAAAAAAAAATTTGCGAGACACTTCTTGCAACTTATGTCAAAATTTAATGGTGACTCTAAAATCCTAAAGGATAAGGGGGAAACGCTTTTTTTGAGAAAATATTTATACCCATTCCAAACTTACTAAGCCACACCAACCCTCGTTTTATCTTTACTTATCAAGTCTCCTTAAAAATAACAATTGAAAATAGGCATTTTCCCTTAAATTCTTAAATATTTTAATTAAAACTGAGAAAATTGTTTTTATTTCAATAATTGATAAAAACAGAAACTTTCAGCGTAGAATCAGTTTTAAAAGTCATCGACCTAGTAAATCTGGATTAGTCGAAAATGGGCTTTATTTCTCACTAAATCTAAAATTTATTTTAGCATCACTAAAATTTATATTAGCATTTCACTATTAGCTCACTAAAATTTATATTAACATTTCAAATTTCAAATATTTAAATTAAAACAGATTTTTAAAAATGTTGATTTGACTTTAAGCCACGTTTTAACTAAATTGCGTTATGGTGCTTTGTAAAAAGTATTAGTTGAAATTTTATATACAACTTACATTCCCACCCCATTTCATATATTAGATTTGGACTAAAATTCCTACAGGACCCTTTTTGAAAAAAACTACAGTAAAAAGAGGATTTTAACCATTTATTAAACTATATCAAAATTACGAAGCAAAAAAACTCTTTACTTGTTCCGTAACAAAAACTTGTTTTTAGCACAAATTAGTGAAAAAATTTTGCAAGCAAAAATCAAGGGGAGAGGGTGTTAAAAAATGGCCAAATAATAACTATCGTTATCGTTGTTGCTTTTTATAGCTATATTACTATTAAGCCAGAATTGTAAAATCGAGAAAAAAGAAATCTTTATTTAACTTAAAAAATTCAAATGTTTTATGTAAAAGTTTTAAATTTTTAAAAATGTTTTTATAAACAAATATAAACAACAAAATTTTTTTTGTGAATATATATTTGATTTTTAAGTATTTAACTAAGCATTTAACTAAGCCTCGTGGTGATTAAAACCGCGTGGAAGTAAAACTCGATTGGCATTTTGTTTAAAAAACCTAGGTTGGCACTTTGTACCACAGCGATATTTATCATATACAAAAAAGCTGAATTTCTGTTTTTGTATATTTGATCAACAAAGTTTTTTCTCAAAAAGACTTGAAATATGTCAAGAAAGTTGGAAACTAAGTGTTAAAAGGCTTCACGAAAAAACAAAATTTTGAAAAATTTGTGAACGATTTTTTTTCTCTCGTTAGCGAAGTTGGTTCTGTGTCAAAATGCGAGGATCAAACTTTTGATTAATATCTTTACATATGTTGTCTATATACAATATCTATAAAACTTTATAAGTATTTGAACTTGTATTTAAAAAAGTCTAAAAAAAATTAAAGCAGTAGTCGCTAACGGTAGGACTCAAACCACGGCAGCTATGTTCCGAAGCCCAGCGCGCTAACCACTCGACTACGCTGACGCATTAAGTAATAAAGATTCAAAATTATATAAAAATTGTTTTTAACGGATATAGATGCAAAAGATTAGAAATCAAGCTGAGGTTGACGAAATGCAGTTCTTAAGTGAAAATCAAAGTGTAGAACTTGATATATGTTTAAGCATGTTTTAACATTACACAACATGAATCTATATACAATATCTATAAAACTTTATAAGTATTTGAATTTGTTTTTAAAAAAATCTAAAAAAAATTAAAACAGCAGTCGCCAACGGTAGGACTCGAACCACGGCATTATATAAAATTATATAAAAATTGTTTTTAACGGATATAAATGCAAAATATAAATGCAGTTCTTAATATAAATTTAACTTAATATAAATGCAGTTCTTAAGTGAAAATCAAACTGTAGAACTTGATATATGTTTAAGCATGTTTTAACATTACATAACATGAAGTCTAGGTATGTACAATATAAGTTTCAAGTTTGCTCACGTTTTCTTATAAAGCAAAGGTGAGACTCTTTCTCTTCACTACCTCGGACGCAATGGTTGCCAAGAGTATCGTGTTAAACAGGCTCGAAAGCACACTACTACTATTAAGTTCAGTATTATTAAAGAGATAATTAGGTTAGAATCTAGTGATGGTTAGAATCTTAAGTTAAAATCTAGTGATGGCTGAAGTCTCAGGTTAGAATCTAGTGATGGTTAGAATCTTAGGTTAGAATCTAGTGATGGTTGAAGTCTCAGGTTAGAATCTAGTGATGGCTGAAGTCTCAGGTTAGAATCTAGTGATGGCTGAAGTCTCAGGCTAGTAATGGCTGAAGTCTCAGCTAGTAATGGCTGAAGTCTCAGGATGAAGTCTGAATCTAGTAATGGCTGAAGTCTCAGGTTAGAATTGGATGTAAATCATTTAGGAACTTTATAGTATAAAATCATTTTATATTGCAAAATAAAAAAAATAAAAAATTTTTTTATTTGATTTTTTTTTATATAGTCAAATTATTATTTTTAAATATGTAAGGTTTATAAATGCAATTAGCAATAACATGAGCATAATTTATACTCATAATAAAGACTCATTAATTTTTGTTTGAAAATGTAAATGATTTTATTTATAGAGTCCTTAAAAATTTATAACCTAAAAATTGACTTTCAAAAAAAACAACCACTCTGGCCCTGACCAGCTTACATATATATTACAAATTGGTTCATGGAGCTGAATATAAAACTTTAAAAATGGATTTACTCAAAATAAATTATACATTTTAAATATGTGTAAATATAATATTTTTATTATGTAAATATAAAATAGCCCTTGTTAAGAAACATATAAAATGATGATTTTACATATAAAATGATGATTTTATCTAAGGTAAGCAATTTACATTGCAAGCCAAAATTTTTATTTCTCTGAATATTTAAAATTGTTTGAATATTAATTATGCAGCAAGTTGTAATTTATTATTGTAAACATTTTAACCACAATTGTTAAATATATTAATTTAGATTAAAATCAGTACCTCAAGTTTAAACTTTTCATTGATTTAAAGTTATTTTTTATGCTTATTTTACATTCAACCATTTTTTTAATTAATGTATAACTGTTAAAAATTCCTGTACTTTTACGGAATTATTTTCCGTTATTTGTACAAAAACTACCCATTTAATAAAATTGAATGGAAATTTTCCTGCTTTTAAAATAAATTTTGAAACATGGAAATTTCCGTTGGAAAAAGGTTTTATTAAGGAAGCCAAAGTAAAATTTAAGCATACAAACTTGTATATTCATATATATATATATATATATATATATATATATATATATATATATATATATATATATATATATATATATATATATATATATATATATATATATATATATGTGTGTATATATATATATATATATATATATATATATATATATATATATATATATGTGTTTATATATATATATGTTTATATATATATATGTTTATATATATATATATATATTTATATATATATATATATATATATATATATATATATTTATATATATATATATATATATATATATATATATATATATATATATATATATATATATATATATATATATGTTTATATATATATATATGTTTATATATATATATGTTTATATATATATATGTTTATATATATATATATATATATATATATATATATATATATATATATATATATATATATATATATATGTTTATATATATATATATATATATATATATATATATATATATATATATATATATATATACATACATATATATATATATATATATATATATATATATATATATATATATATATATATATATATATATATATATATATATATATATGTATATATATATATATATATATGAATATACATAAATGATGAATATACATAAATGATTTTACGCTAAAAAAATATTTTTGAAAGCCATTTTTAAGGTCCCCGCTTTTACAATTTGTGCCCCAAAACCCCAACTTTTTTAACCAAAAAGCGAGGACCTTAAACATTGACATAAAACACCAATTTTTTTTCTATGAACTCTAAAAGGCCTAAATATTAATTTGGAATTGGTCGGGAAGTTTACAATAAAAAAATATATACTAATTTAGGTCAAGAAAAATAGCTCAAAACGCACTAACTTAGTATAATTTTTAAGTATATTTAAATAGAATGACGCTTGCAATCGAATTTAACTCACGTGTGTCACAAACAAAAACAATCTTTCTTTTTCGAACTATTTATTCTAAAAAAATTAGAAAAGATTTAAAAAACGAATTCATGCCATACTTTACTTACAAGTTTTTAAAAAGTGTATTGGTTTGACACTGGAAAAATGGGCGAAACATTCTAATTTTAGGTAATTTTATGGATATATCTATTGACCAATTTTTTTATCACTTTTAAACTTTACGTGACAAATTTTATTTAATTCTTGTTTACAAAGATTAATTTGATCCAAAATTCAATTTTAAAATTAATTTCTAACATAGAAGGGTTAGTGGTGGGCGGCGGAGAGTTCGTTTCTTTCATTCCCCACCCTCCAACTATTTTACTTTTTTTTACAAAATATTTATGTACCATCTGCCTTAAAGTTTTATTTTTAATTATACTTTGATTAGATTTTCATATATGTGCTGCAAAATAAGCGTTTTAATTAAACAATTTTATTTTGCTGAATATCATGTAGCTGAGATAGTTAAGGTAAAATAATAAATTTTCTGCTAAAAAAAAAAATATATATATATATATATATAACGACATTGCTAAGGTCAACAGTGATAAATTAGTAATAAATAATCAAGAAAATTTTCTTCAAAAACAGTTTGTAAAACTATAACTCAACAATCTTTTCTTTGTGTTTTTGGTAAAAAATCGAATAAATATTCTCCAAACTATGCTCTGTCAGCGCCATTTTTTTTTTGCCACTCTCCGTAGTTTGTACTTTTTCGAGTTCCCTAAATTTATCCCTATTATGCTGAACAGCCAACAGTAAATCTTGCCTGTCCTCTTCATTGTGAACAGAATTAACTCTGACACAAGCTTAATTGCTCGTTCAGAGCAGTCGTTGACAACATATATTCGGCGAACAAATTAAATGAAAGTTTTTAATTGGTCGATAAAGCTCCAAAAAGATGAAGGACAGTTCAGCCAAAGTTTATCATCGTCTTTGCTCAAAATTAAGAGACTAAAAATAAACCACAAGTTCCTACCAACCACCTGTGACAAGCTAGGTGGTTTCTCCCGGGTGAAGTCTAGATCTTTCAGAAGGATTGGATTTTCAAACTTCTCATAGTGAATAGGAACAGGTTGCGAGAAAAGAACTTTTGCAACTTTTTCTTTCTCATCATCTTCGAGTTCTTTATCTGCGAGACATAATGGAATCAAGGTTTGATCCAAATACCACGTATGTCTCTCCATTGATCTCAATACTTCTTCAATTCCCTCTAGTATATCATTAGCTCCTGGATCATAAGATTCCACCTAACGTTTATACTGAACCATCTGCCAGTACGCATTTAAATCTTGATAAGGTGCAGAGGAAACTAAAGAGGAACGCACAAACCACACAGTATAAAATATAGAAATAAATTCTGCCATTTTACTGATTTCTTTTTGTAAACAAGTTGTCAATTGGTAGGGCAACTGATTACTTAAAACTTGAATTTTAAGATAATATATAGACTTTGCCATAAAACGAGCATGTGAAACTGATCCGGGAGCATAAACATTAAAGCTTACATCTGGACATAAGTAGGTGAGTGTAAGTTCTACTAGTTTTTTTTAATCACCTCTTGGAAATACTAAATTGGCAAGTGCATATTTGCAAAATTGAACAGTTTTTTCGATCTGTTTTTCTAAACACGTTCCTTTACCTGCAGCTTTGTCAAACTTTTTGAACTTTGATTTATCCATAGTTTCCTTTGTTGCGTTCCAATTAGCTTGGAAAACTTTGAACATCAGATTTTCAGGAGCATAAGTTTTACCAATGTGAACTTTTTCCCAAAATTGTTTACAGTGAAGCTCATAAACATGTCTTCAACATGCAAGCTGTAATATAATTGAACCCTGTGTTTGACAAAACCTAATATTTGTGCCAGAATATTTTCCTGTATTAGTTGAAGTTGTGTCAAAGCACAGACCCTTTATATAAGTTCTTAGCTTATATTCATTCAAAATGTTTATTAAAGTATTATGAGATTTTCCAGTACAATTTTCCATTTGCGGAATGCCAAGAAGTCTTAAATTACCATCGATATTTACAAGAACAGCAAAACGATCTCTTTTTTGTTTTGTTCTGTTAGTAATATCCTGCAAGATTTTTCCATCAAAGTGTGCAATTATTGGAAATTTATTTTGATTTGCAGCTTTTATTATATCTTCTCGATATTTTGCACTTGTACTTATTGCTTTCTTTTTTGCACATCTGATAGTTGATTCAGAAAGCGAGAAATCTGTCAAACTGCCCCAGAAGTAACTACTATGTCAGAGAGCAAGTGCATCATATTTCTAGGTGAAATATTTTTAGAAACACCTGTAATTGAAACTTCTTTTGCAAATTTTTTAGGTAATACTGTTGAAGCACTAGTACCTGATTTAATTTAGTATGCTGAATAGCCGGAATCCTGACAAGAGGAGACCTCACTTTGTTCTGATGATAAAAACTCAATTTTCTCAGTTTGATTCTCTTGTTGCTCAATAAATGTTAAATATCACAATCTTCTTTCTTCTATTTTTTTCAGCTTTCGGCAATATGCTAAATCCTTTGAATCAAGTGTCATTTTACGTTTCGTCATTTGATCATATAAAAATGGCTTATCTGAATTGTATGAATCTAGGTTGTTTCCATGTTTCTTCTTCAAAATGGAGCAAATATCAAAATTTCCAATCCAAAAAACTTTCGTAGCATTTTTTTTAAAGATGTTTCTAGCCTTTTTTATTTTTATTTTTTTTCAACGTTGCCCATTTTTCAACTAGATTATTTAATAGTTTCCTAAAACATATAATATTTATTTAACTTTTTTCTAATTGCTTTAAAAATTTTTAATGTAGCCTAATATCAGAGAATGAAAATAGTCAACAAATTAATATAAGCAAAAGTAAAATCCACGATTTCTTTATTGCAAAAAGGATGCAGTTCTGAGGACATATTGCTAGTTCAGAGCATGCTGACATCATTTTATCTTGGGAAGCACAACCAATCAAAGTTTTAGTGGGAGTATTTTTGTCTAACAGACGCCTGAGCTATTAAGATTAAATTTAGATTTTATATATTTCGTTTTTCAAACTGAAATTTAATTACTTGGTTAATATATTGAATGATAATTTATAATCAGATTAATGTTTTAATCATACCTGTAATGAAAATGAAGAAAAATTTCCTCATTTGTGGCAAACTGCGTTTCACAAAGTTTTTCGAACACATTTTTTTTCTTCAAATAAAAATGTCTTTGAAAGTGATCTAGTAATTTTTGGTAGCATCTTTACTTTTTTGATCTTCGTTTTATTTTTGATTTTTAAAGTAAAAGTTATAAATTGCAGTTTATAATAAAAAAAATATTCTTAGCTTAAGTAAAAGTATGGCACAAATTCGCTTTTTAATCTTTTCTAATTTTTTTAGAATAAATAGTTCGAAAAAGAAAGATTGTTTTTGTTTGTGACACGCGTGAGTTAAATTCGATCGCAAGCGTCATTCTATTTATATATACTTAAAAATTATACTAAGTTAGTGCGTTTTAAGCTATTTTTCTTGACCTAAATTAGTATATACTTTTTTATTGTAAACTTCCCAACCAATTCCAAATAAATATTTAGGCTTTTTAGAGTTCATAGAAAAAAAATATATATATGTGTATATATGTGTGTGTGTATATATATATGTATATATATATATATATATATATATATATATATATATATATATATATATATATATATATATATATATATGTATATATATATATACAATATATGTATAAATGTATATATATATATATATATATATATATATATATATATATATATATATATATATATATATATATATATATATATATATATATATATATATATATATATATATATATATATATATACATATATAATTGTATAATTTTTCTATTATTATTATTATTTTTATTCTACAATAAAAGTTTAAAACTTCTATGAGCTTGGAATCTATTAAGACCCAGCTATAGTGGACTGACGAACAATGGAATTAATCCATTTGTCATAATTATTTTTGAATTGGTCAACTGTCTTTGAAGCAACGACAAAATCTGGTAGACTATTCCAATATGGTACTACATGATTGCATAAAAAATTATGTCTGGCTAAATTTCTAGTAAACTCTCTATGGATTTTAAATTTTGCACCGCTTAGACCACTAACTGGGCCATTGACTGTTAATGGGCTGAGTGTATAATTTTACCACTTAACTATATTAAAGTTCTTGGAAATTTTAAAATATTGTATTAGGAAATTTTAAAATATTGTAACTATGTACTTATAATGATAAATGTATACTTTTGTAAAAATTATATTTAGATACAATTAGATACTCTGCTTAGGTCAGTTTTATGGCATTTCTTCTAATTTTCTTCTAATACTTCTAATTTTTTATTTTGTTTGTCAATATTTCATCTTTACATAAGCTGATTTTATTATATTTTATTACATATAAAAGGAAAACTTTTTTTTGAGAATGTTTTAATGACAATGATGATGATTCTTAAAGGTAAACTAATTTTTTTAATTTAAATATGTTTCGATGATGTTTGATGTATATATATATATATATATATATATATATATATATATATATATATATATATATATATATATATATATATATATAACATTTAATTGACTTTCTCGATATTTAAAATTTTTCTAAATAACTAAGAAATAATTGGTGGTTTGTCTTTTTATTAATAAGTTTTTTATCTGAAAAAGTTAACATAAATTTAGCTTTAATGGTCAGTACTAACATTCAACTTTTTTGCCACTTAAATCATCTTTTTTTTTTTAATTCTCACCACATTATTTTCAATATATATATATATATATATATATATATATATATATATATATATATATATATATATATATATATATATATATATATATATATATATATATATATATATATATATATATATATATATATATGTATATATATATATATATATATATATATATATATATATATATATATATATATATATATATATATATATATATATATATACATACATATATATACATATATATATAAATACATAAATACATAAAAAATAATAAAAGGATCTAAGATAGATATTGTATAGGTACTTTGATTTTTAACAATTTTTAACTTAAATCACTTATATTGAGTAACAACTTTAAGGTAACCATTGCTCATAATGAGTGTTTTTTATAATTTATTACTTTGTTAAATATTAAAATCTTTCCTTACTCAAATAACTTTATTTTTTTGTATTTTTTTTTTAGATTTAGAGGTGACTCAAAATGGAAAATAAAGGAAAGACTGTATTTTTGTGTATTTGGATTGATTTTGATTTACTTATATTTGTATTTGTTATTTAACCAATATCTATTACTTAAAGATAGGTTTTTAAGTATATCTATCTTGTAAATGTATATAGGAATATGTAATATAATTATATTATTATGTGCTTGTGTATATTTTATCAAAATTGTTGATAATTTTTTAGAAAGCGTTTATTACTTTACTAATTTTTTATTTATTTGTGTAACTGCTGTTGAAGTGAAATGTAAATCACGTAAATTTGAATATTTTTTATGTAAATCAAAGAAAATTTGTTTTCAGAAAATATATTCAAAAACATACCATTGATTTTATATATGTAAGATTTGCTAGAAATAATTTATTTAAATTTTACTTTTATTTATGGAAACTATCCAGCAGCTGGGTTTCCTTTTCCTTCTTTAACGGCAAAAACTTGTTTAATTTAAACGGAAGTATCCGTTTATTTACGGAAATTTTCCAGCAGCTGCCAATGACCAAACTACCTGTTGTTTAACAGAAAAAATCCATTGTATTTTAATGGAAAAAATCTGTTTGTTAACGGAAACATCTATTTACAAGCGATGGGTTTTTCCGTAAAATAACGGGTAGTTTGGTCATTGGCAGTTGCCGGATTTTTTACATAAAAAACACGCTATATTTTTAACACTGTACTTTCAAATTTTTTTTCTTCCTGTTAAAAAAAAGTACTTATGATTAACTGTTTCTAAAAGCATTGCCAAATCAATCATGCGCAAATCCTGTTGGCAATATAATTAAAAGAATATAGTAATTAATGTTTTGTTAAATATATAAAAAATTTATGAAAAAAATATTTTTTCAGTATCTAAGCTGTTATTTAACACAAGTTTTTTCATTTTCATTTTTATTTTATTGCTCTTATGACAGAAGTTATGTTTATAAATGTAAGTTATGTTCACAATTATCTTATTGTTAACTGATAAACTCAATATACAAATAATTCAAAATTGTTATTGTTAATTGATAAAAAAACTGTTTATAAATCATTTAAAATGGTTATTGTTAATTGATAAAGCTATAAATTGTAAAGTGTTTTGTATAATCATACTAAAAATGAATTTAAAAAAGTTTAAAACAAATTCATTTTGTTACAAAATGCCTTCCTCAATAAGATTTTTAATTTACCTTATTTTAAATAAATCCTAGTGGGTATCAACTAGTTACTAGCTAGCAACTAACAACCACATATTTATGCCCATCTTTTATAATCATAAATAATCTATGTACATTTTTTATAACCATAATAATTTATGCACAACTTTAAACAGCCATGATTTTTTGCAATAGTATTAATTAAAAATAAGTTAATAAGAAAAAAAATAAAAAATAAAACTTTACAATAAAACTAAAAGAATTGCAAAACATGAGTAAACAAAGAAATTTGAAGAAAAGCCAGAAACATTATAAAACAATTAGAGAAAGAGGCAGTTAATAACTTTAATAAATTTAAAACAAACCAAAATAATAAACTCATATTGAAAATCACAGATTTTTCAAAAATGACAAGAGCTGAATTGTAAATAGTACTATTACATATAAAGTGCTTAATGCTTTTTACTGGTATTAGTTTTCTTGTGAATAAGTTCAATAATAGAAACTTGTATAAATAAATTTATGTTTTAAGTAAATTATAAATGTTTCAGATTTATTTTTTCCTTACACACCCAAATTAAGTCTATTGCTAAACATTTAGGGATGGCAAAAATCCCGGGAAATCCCGGGGACACATTTCTCAATCCCGGGATTAAGAAATATGTCCCCGGGAAATCCTGACATTGAATAGAAAAAAACTCAATTGAATACTTTTTAAGTACATATCAAAAATTTGAATTAAAAAAAACTTGATTAGTTTAGTGATAATATAACTAAAATATTTTATACATTAATGAACCTAAAATTAAGTTACAAACATTTTATCTTAATTTTGTTATATTAAAACTTGTCTAAGACTTTTAAAAATAATGAACCTAAGTACTTTAAATTATAAAGCAATACCTTAAAATCGTAACACATTATAAGTAAAAATAATAATTAGAAAAATATATAAATATGCATGACTTCATTAATTAAACGGATGCTAAGAGAATTTTTTAATTTAATAAACCTGTTTTTTGTTAACTTTATTAACTAAACTGACTTAAATAAAAACTTTCGTAAATCACGCACATATTTGAAATTAAAATTAATGGAAAGAAAAATAACTTTAATATAAGTCATTTTTTCAATCAATTTCTTCAAAATTATTTATTTAAAAAATTATTGGGGGAGAGGATTAACTGCCCACTCGGTTGCTACAGGCCTGAGGTATACCTTCTATTAAAGTTTTTTTACATTAAAGTTAGTTTAATAGAAAAAACTTAATAGAAGGTATACATTCTAAAACTTTTATTCAAAACACTTGCTCTTTCCACCAGCAAGCGCTAAAATTTTATTTATTTTTAATAATATACTAGTTTTAATATTATACTATATATATGTGTGTATATATATATATATATATATATATATATATATATATATATATATATATATATATATATATATATATATATCAGGGCTCGAATTAAGTGATCGCGAATTGCGATATCTGGAAATGCTTCCGGTCTTTAAAATTTTAGCTGTTTTGATCACTAAACTCAACAGATATCATTTAATATAAAATATTTATGTCGATTATGATATAAAATCTTAATGTAAAACCATATTATCACTCTTATTTTCATTATTATTAAAGATTATAATTTATACTTTAATATTTTAATTTATTTTATAAAACATCAGATAAAACTAAAAAAATAAAGCACGATAAAGAACGATATAAATATTAAAAAACAAGCGCTAATCACAACAATCTAAAGGACTTTAACAGTAATCAAATATTTTAAATAAAAGAAATTGTTAAATAAGATATAAAATACTTTTATATCTTATTTAAATCTCATTCAATATTTTCTTATAAATTTATTGCTTGTAACACTTTAGCTGATACAAATATAAAATTAAAATATGGAGGAGTTAATACTTAAAAACTAATTTAAACTTTTTAATAGTTACTTTAAAACAAAAAGTATATTTTTTAAAAAAAATATACTTTATAATTTTTTTTCTTATTAAATAATTAATTTCTAATTTAAAACATTTAAATTTTTAAATAAATAATTCCATAAACTTTCCCCCTAAATAAAAATCTATTTTAATGTTTTATATAATGCGCAAGTAGCTTTAGCATACTTTTTAATTGGTTGTTTTTTTATACAAAGTTTTATACAATGCGCAAATAGCTTAAGCATAGTTTTTCATTGGTTGATTTTTAAATTACCGCGAAAGTTTTTTGGACCTTGAGTAATAATAATTTTTGTCTTGCAACTTTTTTTTATTTATAATCCTTAAATTACATATTATTAATCATTGTTTAAAAAAATAATAACTAATAATATGTAAATTTTGACTACTATTATTTTTGCAGTAGTAAATTTATTGTTTTTCTTTTTCATTAATTTTTGCAATATGACAAACTAACCGTTTCATTAAAACAGTGTTCACGGTTTTTAAAAAAACTAAGAATTTAATGACCACAGATATTTCCGGATATTGCAATTCACGATCACTTAATTCGAGCCCTGTGTATATATATATATATATATATATATATATATATATATATATATATATATATATATATATATATATATATATATATATATATATATATATATATGTATGTAAATATATATATATATATATATATATATATATATATATATATATATATATATATATTATATGTTTGATCATACATATTTTGTAGACAAGCAATTATGTTTTGAGTTTTAATTTTTAATAAAATACAGAAAAAGAGAGCTTTAAAAGGAAAACATTTCAAAGAGAATAAAGACAACCAAACTACTATACCAAAGATGATGTACAAACTACTTAATTACAATTATAAGCTTACACTATATTAATTTTTACTTTTTTTTGACGATCCCGAAATTTCGGAGAATTTCGGATACTAATCCCAGGATTTCAGGATACACAACTCCTACGAAATCCCGGGATTGCCATCCCTATAAACATTACTAATTTAAAAAAACAAGAACTACTTGAAAATGTGAAAATAATATTGTAATTTTATACTTGTAAGTCTCTTCTGTTACATTAATTTTTCCTTTAATGCCTGTAGACTCTGTTCGACTTGTTAAATTTACAGCATTGCCAAATAAACAATACCGTGGTGTACGCTGACCAATTACTCCAGCAACTACTTCACCTGAATGTATACCAAAAGTTACCTGTGAAAAAAAGCATAAAAAAAAACACAAAATAACATTGACACCGGGATTGACACTTCCAGATATAACACTTTCAAGACAAAGTTTCTTTTATATAAAAATGCAACAATAGCCAAGATCACCAGCTTCTTCACACGTGAGTATGAAAAACCCAACAATCGTCAAGATCACCAAACATTTTTTTTTATCACATCAAAAACAATCACTTCTGAGGCATGAAGAGTTCTGAAAGATATATCTGAAGATTTTGCCATGCATAAGAAAAGTTATTGGCTATAATTTCCCATGCATAAGAAAAGTTATTGGCTGTAATTTCTCATGCATAAGAAAAGTTATTGGCTATAATTTGACTAGTAATTAAAGTAGTAAAGTTTTTCAACAGAGCTGATGCACATTAATTGAACCACAAGGCAGTAAAAAACTTTCATTTTTCTTTAATAAGTTTTAATTATCTTGGTAAATACAAATACAGAAAAAAAAAAAAATACAAATGCTACATTCAAATACCTAATGCTATATGACAAAAATTAAGAAAATATAAATATCTTAGATAAAGTACATCAAATATCAACTACATTAAAGGTACATCACACCACCAACTTTATCACACTACCAACTTCTAAAGTTTTTACAAATATATAAAAACAATTATACTAACAGTATGGCAACTTAAAATTTAATACAACTTTCATTAGTTGGTTTCAAAATTAATGTACATTTTTTGAGAAGTAAAAAATTGAAAAATGAAACATTATCAATAAGATTGCGCAAATAGGAGCGAGTTGTACTTAGTTGCCCAACATTTTCAGTCATTGACTTTAATGGATATTTCAGGTTGTCCTTGGGTCCTGTGAAATAGTTAATTTTTTACTTTTTAGTCCATTTTTAAAATGTTGTTTTTAAAAAGTTTTTTTAACATATTTTCTTTATTATTCAACAGTGATTCTATTTATCTACGCTAAACTAAAACACTAAAAGTTTGTTATTTATTGTTTGTTTTGATTACTTTTTTTAACGATTTCTTTTATTTATAACACTGAACTCTTGTTTGTTTTGTGCAGACAACAAAAAAATAAAAATAAACAAACCAACAAGAAAGTTATACCAACTATAGAAAAAAAAAGAACATACAGTATTGTTTATAATGCTTATAATACATAACACTGCCAAAATATTACAACATTTTTTATTGTCAGTGGCGGTTAGTAAGAATTAGTCTGCATTTTTATGACGATAGTAAAGAGTTAAAGAATAAAAGAAACTATTGCTTTGAGACTTTAATTTGCAAAATGATGTTTTAATTTACAATCATTTTGAACAAACTGAAAAAACTTAAAAACTTAAAAGAAATTTCAATATAAGAAATTGAAAGTGCAATAGATAAAGTGAATTAAATATTTTAAAAAAATTGCATAATTATTCTTATCTAAAGATAACCATTGTAATTTAAGCACTGTTTTGAAAAAGATTTTATTTTAAAGATTGAGTATGATATTGAGGGGAATGATTCTGTATAATTATGTTGCTTGATTTTCAAGATGATTATGTAAGATTATGTTGTTTGATTTTCAAGCAAAATGAATCTTATTTAAAAAAATTACTAAATTTTCTGTTTCATGGATTCCTCATGGAACTCCTTAAAACAGGTGAAAAAGATTGTGATTCACTTAAAAAGAAATTATATGCAATTTACTACTTGGTCAAAAAAAAACGCCCATTTTTCAATTTCCCTAATTTGCCGACTTTGATCTTGATAATAGTTACTCAACAGGCTTGGACAGGAATGATACACAATCGACCACGCAAATGATTTTTTTGCTGATAAAAGATATGCTAAGCTAAACTTAAAAAATTTAAAATAAAGCTTTAAAATAAAACTCAAAAAACTCAAAATCAAAGCAAAAATTACTTTTGTAATATTTTTAATTGTGTTTGAAATAAAATACTTTTAAAAAACACTTTATTAAAGTTGCACAAAATGTTTTTACAAATTACTTTAAATGATTGTTTAATAAATGAACAAATTTTATTTAAATTATTGAAAAGTGAAATTAAACTATTGAAAAGAAAAAAATATAATATTTTAAAATTGTTTAAACACTTTTTCAAAAGTTGCAAATAAAAAAAAAAAAAGAAATTAAAAAGAAAAAAAAAGTCTTTTTAAAATACCAAGTTTTGATCATTTCAAAAAAATTAAAAGCTTTTAAACAATTCTACAAATTGCTCCTACTTGCGCAATCTTATTGATAATGTTTCACTTTTCAATTTTTTACTTCTCAAAAAATGTACATTAATTTAAAAACCAACTAATGAAAGTTGTATTAAATCTTAAGTTACCATACTGTTAGTATTAATGTTTTCATATATTTGTAAAAACTTTAGAAGTTGGTAGTGTGATTTTAAAAAAAATAAATAAAATAAAGAAATTAAATCATTCCATTGCAATGATTTAACTTAACTTATTTATAATTTAAAGTAACTTTAAAAAAAAAATCATTTAAAATATTTTTAGAAAGACAAGGAAAAATAGTTTCAAACATTCAAATTTATTTTAAACAATACATGACTACTAAAAAAAATAATTAGCTATAACATTTAATTTACACAAAATGCGTTTATTTTTAATGATCATTATAATTAATTTTCTATATTATTTAAAGCATTCGCGTAAAATAAAAACTTTAGAAAAAATCAACAAATAAAAGTTATTCACAACGTAACAATTATTTTATTGCATTTAAATTAAAACATCAAAACAGCATTTTTCAAATTGTAAAGAAAATAAATATACAAGCATGGTCAGTTACAGTGTGCAATTGTATGCTATTCCTGTCCAAGCCTGGTACCTCAACTAATCAAATTGCTAAAGATTGTTTCAGAAATAATTTTATAAAGTCGAGATTATCCAATTTTAAGTGACAGCCTTGTAAGCCCTAGAAATGGCAATCCCTATGGTTTACAAATAAATGTCTTGAACAAGCATTTGCAAGAGTTGTAATAACTGACATGATAAAAAACTTTAAAAGGGTTAAATGTAGACCTTACAAAGGACAATAGTAAATAAGGGAGTATCCAGCACGTTAGAGGGGCATCTATAACATTCTCTAATATATTTAAAAATGTAGATTTGTTAAAGAAAATACTAATTTTATATTGAAATTTTCGATTTTTATTTATATATTTTGCCAGATCATCAATCTTTTACTAATATGATTAATAATAGATTGGGCTCGATGGGTAATGTCAGTTTGGCTTCAGGTGGTGATTATGTGGTGATTAAATCTCCCACCCAATATCAATGACATTTTATGACTTTTATATCTCAATGAAATACATTCTAGTGTCAAGAGAAAGAATTGCACGCCTTCCTGTTAAAGCCTGCATTAGAAATATGAACGTCAGGTCAGGTTATCCTGTTACTGGTAAGATGTAATCAAGTACAACCTGCTTCATATCCTGCTGCTTTTTAAGATACGCTTTTATAGGCAAAGGCTAGGAAAAGCCAACTCTGACTTAAAACACCCCCCTGCCTTGAGACTCTTGGTTTTTATGACTAAGCAACTCGGTTTTTATGACTAAGCAACTCATTCTATTATCTCCTAATGAGAGTACAGCTCTAAAACTCAGTTTTATGGTTCTGAGGCCAGCTGGTAGTCAGGTTTCCTTAACTCTGTGGTAGCTCTCTCAGAGAGCTACCACAGAATTCTGGAAACCTGACTACCAAGTTAAGGCTATCGCTCTCAACATTAATTCTCCATAAGCTCTCTTCTTATTTTGTATCAGGTAAAATCATTAAGATTATTGAATCCTTCTATACCAATCATAGTATAAAAGTTGTCTTTGATGGATACCACTTTTCTTCATATCCTGAAACTTCAGGGGTTCCGCAAGATTCTATCCTTGGCCCTATACTCTTTTTAATTCACATTCAAGATCTCCCAGAAAATCTCACACCTGAGGTGGCGTTATTTGCTGATGATATACCATTTATTCTTGCCTTGATAAGAAGCCAACACTCTCTGATTGCTTGTAGGGGGCATTTAAGCTTGAAAAGGATCTCACTTCTGCTACAGCATGGGGCTCACAGTGGCTGGTGAACTTTAACTCAGATAAAACTTAATTTTTTTCAGCAAATCCTTATTGCAAAATTTTATTTTCCTATATTTATGAAAAGTAATGTACTCAAAGAGTCATCTATCCTTCGTCTTCTAGGATTAACTTTTACTTCAGAAGTTTCTTGGAAACCATATTTTAAATCCATTGCAAAATTAGCATCTGCTTAGATTGTGTCTCTTTATCTTGCTTGCCACTTTTTTACTCCTGATTCTATTCTTTATCGCTATAAATCTCAAATCCATCCTTGTACGGAAAACTGTTGCCATATCTGGGGCGGATCTTCCATTGATGCTCTTTCTCTTTTAGACAAGGTGCAAAAATGTAATTTAAACATGGTTAGATCTGCTCTTGCAGCCAACCTTCAACCATTATCACATTGTTGTAATGTTGCTTCTCTTTCTCTTTTCTATAAATACTATAATGGGTACCTTTCTAAAGAGCTAATGTCTCTTGTGCCAACTACTAAAATTCATTCTTGTGTTACTTGTCATTTAATTAAGTGTCATCCTTTTACTGTGACTGTTCCTAAGTGCTCCAAAAATTCTTATTTGTCTAGTTTTTTCATCTAGCATCAGTCCTTTTGAATTCACTTCCTTCATCTTGTTTTCCTGATTCATATAATTTGAAATCTTTTAAGTCGCCTGTTAATCGTTATCTTGCTCTATAAACTTAATATTTTCTCTTCCAACTCAAATAGTGGTTGTTTGCATTGTTCGAAGTGAAGATATTGAAAAAAATAATAATAATAAAAATAAAAAATAAAAGGCTTCGAAATTACGATATTTATTTAATAGACCATTTTACCAAAATGAGTAACTAATTCACAATATAATATCTGAAATTAATGTCAAAACTAATGATCCAATTTATACTATATTAAACTTGTTTATATTATATTATTGTTTATACTATTGTTGTAGATCCGATACAGAATACCAGTACAAGCCCTTATCGATACAAGCTCTGACCTATCATTTATATCTCTAAATTTATATCTAAATGTCTGAGAACAATCTTAACTTTAACACAAATATCAGGAAATCAATCTGTCTTGCAGATAATTCACCTGCACAAATTATTGGCCAATATGACAGTACCTTAATAATAGGAAACCACTTATATTCAACAAAACTCTTTGTAGTAAAACAGCTAGTATCAGCTATTATCGGTATAAACATTTTAAATAAACACTCAGCTCTAACACTTCATTTTGGAGGAAAACGTGAACCAATCCCATTCTGCCTTGCCCTATCTTCTATGAAATGTAAATTGTATGAACTTATTCCTGGAATCGACACATCCCAACTCACTCCAATTGCAACATCTTTACGACGACACAATCTGAATATGGACTTTATTAATAGTGAAATTACTTGGCTCTTAAATGATGATGTTATTCAAATCAGTCAAAGCCCCTGGAGAGCCTAATGCTTTGTCACAACCCTATCAAAAAAACCTCATCTAGTAATCGACTTCTCCAACACCATGAATATACATACTCCTCTGGATTCTTACCCCTGTCCTAGAATAGATGACCTATTAAAAAAGGTAGCTATAAACAGCATATTCAGTAAAATAGATCTAAAAAATGCTCACCACCAAATCCCAATGAAAAAGAGAGATTATTCATTGACTGCCTTTGAAGCTAATGGAAAGCTGTATGAATTTAAAAAACTCTTATTTGGATGCACAAATGCAGTAGCCATCTTTCAACGCATCATGGATGATTTTGTCTCAAAATACCAACTATAAAAAACTTACCATTATCTAGATGACTTTATTATATGCGGATCTAATCAAGAAGAACACGACAATAACCTCTCAGCATTTAAAATAACAGCAAACGATTTTAAAATGAAAATTAACAAAGAAAAGTGTAAGTTTTCTCAAACCTCACTCTGTTTTCTTGGACACCTAATAGAAACATTGAAACCAGATCCTGAAAGACTCCAGGCCTTACAACATTATCCTATTCCAACTAACATTAAACAATTAAACAGCTTGATAGGCTTCTTTGCATACTATGCTAAATGGATCCCTAACTGCACCAACCTAACTACCATTCTGACTAATAGTCGTGACTCAATAAGCAAAAATATTTCTCTTTCAGAGGAAGCTACTACTGCCATTAAACTACTAAAAGACCAACTAACCACAGTGTCTTTAACAACACCTTACCCAAATATTCCACTTAAAATTGAAACTGACGCTTCTCAGACTGCTATTGGTGGAGCACTAAGTCAAGAAGGAAGACCTATTGCATTCTTCTCCAGAGCCCAATCAAGGCCTGAAAGCCGCCAATCTGTCATAGAATGAGAAGCAATGGCTATTATAGAATGTTGTTGCCGATGGAGACACCTACTACCTTACGCTTTAAAATTCGATATTTTAACCAATCAAAAAATTGTTTCCTTCCTTTTTAATCCAGGACAAATTTCTAAAATAAAAAGTGACAAACTTACAAGATGGCGATTAGAACTATTTGAGTATCGATTCAATATTTCATATAGATCTGGACCAGAAAATATTGCAGCAGATGCACTCTCTAGGAGTCTTGCTATAAATACCAATCTTAGTCCACTACAACAACTACATATCAAACTATGCCACCCAGGAGTAACACGATTGAACCTCTACTGCAAGACACAGAATTTACCCTACACTATTGGTGAAATAAGAGACATAATTTTTAATTGTCAGGTATGCTGTGAGCTCAAACCTAAGTTTTTTTAACCCCCGCCTGGTCAACTGATCTCCTCTACTAGAACATGGGAAAGACTTGCTATGGATTTCGTTGGCCCTCTTCCCTCAAAAACTGCGAACAGATACCTTTTAGTCATAATTGATGAGTATTCCAGATAATTCTAGTCCACACAACAGATTAATGGGTTTTAAACGCTTAACTATTACTGGTGTTGATCTACCTGACTTCCTAGTAGAATCAGGCAGTACTGTCCTACATAAAAGTCACCTTCGATTGAAAGGAGATCCATTGGTAGAACCAGTGACTTTGCTTGAAACTGTATCACCACACTATGCACAAATAAAATATATGAATGGCAGAATTGACACAGTATCAACACAACATCTAGCACCGTGTGCCACTCCCCACATTAAAAAAACAATCCAACCACCCGAAACCTTTGAGACATCAATTTCACCCAAAGAAGACAGTTCAACAGCTACAAACGTTAGCAATAACTTTGAAACTGATGAAAATAACTTGATATTACCAACTGATTGCCATCTTCCGTCTGCCACTAATGATTTACCTTCTTCAAATAAAACGACTATTAGCACCAATATTACACTATCGATAACTCATTATCCTGACGTCACTACTACCCAAAACTTACTAGTTAAAACTAACCGTCCACATCGTATTAGAAGACCACCCTCAAAGATTAATTTGTAACAAAACTTAACTAAATTAAAACTATATATAATTATCTATTAGAGGGGTGGAAGACAGTGATATTGTGTTATTGTGTTATTGTAATATTGTGTTATTATATTTATATTATGTATATTGTGTTTCTTTATATTTTAAATAATATAATAAAAACCTTACTACTAAATTACTTGTATTAGTTTTGATCAGGTCTACAACAATTTTATTATATTATCTTATTACACAGAGACTAAAACGTTTCAGTATGTGTCTTTTTCTGTTGACTATTGCATTTATCAGACCTGATTTTTGATTTATTGAGGCTAAGATTGTGGCCATGTGTGGGATGTTTTCTTAGTTGATGGGATGTTATCTTGGTTGATGGGATGTTATCTTGGTTGATGGGATGTTATCTTGGTTGATGGGATGTTATCTTGGTTGATGTGATTATTGCACTAATAGTTTGTTGCCGCCCCCTTAGTGTTTTATTTGGATGTTTTGGTTTTATGCTGTTGTTTTGATTTAGTTTGTTACTTAAGCAGACAGCTGCCCAGTGTCCTTTTTTTCCACAGGTATTGCAAGTTGAGTTTCGGGCATTGCATTGGGACCTATCATGTTGTTGACCCCCACACCAGATACATGAGTGTTTTGTAGCAGCAAAAATAGGACGTTGTTCAGGTAAGGAAAAAATTTTAGTGTCTTCGATTGCTAGTTCCATAGTTGTTGCTGTAAGTTTTTCTGTAAGTTTTTTGCTGTAAGTTTTTCTAGTGAGTCCTTAGATGATTCTAAGAGGCGCTGACGAATCATTGGAGATAAAAGGCTAGCTAAAAATGCATCACTTATTAACATTTCTTTATGTTCGTTTGCAGTTAGTAGTTTTATGTAATAAAGTTTGTAATTTTTTCAAGAATTGGTCGACAGACTCTGATTCAAGTTGTTTTGTTGATCTTAGCTTGTAACGCATCATTATAGGTGTAGTTTTTTTTTGTTTATTGTCAAAAAAAGCAATGCATCTTCAAAGTTCAATTGATTCTCAATGAGTAGGAAGGATTTAGCACCACATAGAACAAATAAAACATCTAATTTATCTGTATCTAATACTTTAGCTTTTAAGATACATGTTTGTAGCATTCTTTTCCAATATAGGTAATCTTCTTCTGACAGTTCATCTTGAAGAGTTTTTTGGAATATTTTATGATCCATTGTGTTAATAAGATAATATAATAAAATTGTTGTAGACCCGATCAAGACTAATACAAGTAATTTAATAGTAAGGTTTTTATTATATTATCTAAAATATAAAGAAGCACAATATACATAATATAAATATAATAACGCAATATTGCAATAACACAATAACACAATATCACAGTTATTAAAGTTTTTATTCCCTAAAATATTTAAACAAATAACATTTTCTTGTCTGTCATGCCAAATGACTAACTTTAGCTGTAAAAATATGTGAGAGGAAAACCCTAATGCATAATTACAAAATTAAAAAAAAAAAAATCAAGTCTGGAGAGCAAAAAATTCAATGCCTTTTATTTATCAGTTATTTGGGACCTTAAATTGTTAAATTGCTAAATCACTATCCACCAATAACATTATACCCCCAATTGAGTAATAAGTATTTTCGTCTAAGTTTTGATTCATATTTTTAAAGAAGGAATGAGAGAATGGGACGAGGAGATTCAAAATGGATTAGGCCATAAATTTTATGTGCCCTTCCATAAATAAAATATTTTCTATATAAATAACAATAAAGGTTTCATCTGGGAATAAATACTTGTATTAAAATTTATAAATATAAAAAACATAGAAAAAATCATTTATATAAGAAAAGCATGACTATATACTAAAAACTTAAAAACTGTTTTTTGATCTTTACTCTGATCAACTTTAAATATATGTACAACAAATATGTGGGATCGTACAACTATATGTACAACAAATATGTGGGATCGTACAACTATATGTACAACAAATATGTGGGATCGTACAACTATATGTACAACAAATATGTGGGATCGTACAACTATATGTACAACAAATATGTGGGATCGTATAACTATATGTACAACAAATATGTGGGATCGTACAACTATATGTACAACAAATATGTGGGATCGTACAACTATATGTACAACAAATATGTGGGATCGTACAACTATATGTACAACAAATATGTGGGATCGTACAACTATATGTACAACAAATATGTGGGATCGTACAACTATATGTACAACAAATATGTGGGATCGTACAACTATATGTACAACAAATATGTGGGATCGTATAACTATATGTACAACAAATATGTGGGATCGTACAACTATATGTACAACAAATATGTGGGATCGTACAACTATATGTACAACAAATATGTGGGATCGTATAACTATATGTACAACAAATATTAGAGTAAGCCAATATAACATGAGAAAAGTAGTGACTTACTATACGGTTTTAACAAACTAACCTGAATCCTTTTTTCTTTAATTCTAATCTCTTTGCTGACATCCAGCATATCTAAAGCAAGAGTACATATCACTTGAGGATGGTTCGAACATCTTTCAGGAAGTCCACTAGCTGTCATATATTTATCTCCAACTGTTTCTACCTACATTATATAATGGTTTGGGAATTTATCAAAATTTCCCACGTGAATCACTTAAATTCTTCATTTTTGTATGAACAATTATAACATAGAAAATTAATTAACTACAATAAATAATATAAGTACCTTGTAAACATAGCTGGTCATGAAATCTACCAGTGTATCAAACTTCACATATAAAGAGTTTAACATGTTAACTATGTCTAAACACTCCATTTCTTCACATAAATCTGAAAAATTAACAATCCCACTGAACATTAATGTGACAGAAGAAAATCTTTCAGTTGAAACTGGTCGAGATTCTTGCAAATCTTTTGCAATAGATGGTGGCAACACAGAAAACAGAAGTCTATCATATAAATGCATTTCTTCTTCAAGTTCTGTATTGATTTTAAAAAGGTGATCACTGACAATATGAAGCTGTTGCATTAGTTCGCGTTGTTTCTGTAAATTTTCTGATAATAAAACTAGATCTCGTGTGGCATCATGTATAGGTATGTCACTTAAACACAATCCTTTATTTCTCATGTCTTCTATGTTACTAACACTAGGAGAGCACAAATATAACATTTGATCTCTCTCCTCTAGGTAAATCATCTCTCCTTTCAAACGAAGATTAGCTCTGCGAGTATTTATTTCATTATTTGCTTGAAGTGTAGCAACAGATTGCTTCACTACATTGTTCTGAAAAGTCAATACAAATGCATTATTGATTCGTGAGTATATAGATTCAAAATCAAATTTAATTTGAGGCCTTGTCAATTGAAAGAAACTTGTAATCTTTGCATCTTTAGTTGTATTAATATCTTTTAATATCCGTTTTAAAGTTGATCCAACTTGCAACAACGTCATGTTCCGGTCAAACAGCATATGAAATGGAAATACTTTAGAAAACTCAAAGGGCGAAACTTTTGCCTCATTCGCACGTGGTATCAAATCTCTGGATGATTCAATTAACTTGGGAAACATAAGATGACATTCATCAAAATCGTTGGTGGTTATTAAAAACTTGATGCTATCAGCATCATAAACAGTTTCAATATCAACTTCAAGTTTAAATAAAATTTTTGCTGCTGCTTTAATTATTCCTTTCGTAACATATTCAAAGTCATTCCTATCACTATAATAATTAACACTAATACTGCGGCTGCTTGCATCAGGTTTTACACGAAAGGTCGGAATCTTAATGCCTGCATAGGATGCGCACAAATGATCATGCAGAGAATCAATATTGGATAAAAAGTCATAAAGACTACCACCCAGAGCTTTTAGGAGTTTGCCATGACTAGAAGCTAAACAATAAGAGAAATAACATTCTCCGAACTCTTCATGCAATTCTTCTTCTTCCAAATCTAAAACAATAAATATTAGATTTTTCTTTTAAAACAAATTCTTGTGCATATGATACAAAAAAAATAAAGTTTGCAAGAACCATTACCATTACCATTGCAAGACTTAACAAGATATTTATTTTGTTATGCAAAATTTACAATATTTTGTTGATATGCAACATTGCATTACTTTCACCATCGCAAGGCATAACAAGATTATGAGATAAATGTTAGAAGATCAATTTTCAAACACTACTAATAATATTGATAAAATTCCCAAGAATTTTTTTTGTTAGTTATAAAATTAAAAATAAAACTGTAAAAGTTTATAAATATTTTTTATATTTTATTGAACAAATAAAAATTTGTCAATAAAATCCAAATGCTAAAAAAATTTTCTTGTAAAAATCTATCCACTATCACCTTTTCATCTCAAAATTTGGTTGATTATGCCAGTCTTAATTTGTTGTAGTTTTTTATTTTTTACTTAAGTTTTTGCTTATTTCAATTTTAACATTTTATTTTAATTTTAAGTTTATTTTTTCCAAAAATTTCAAGTTTTGTGCAAATTTTACAATATTTATATAATACTTATATTGATAGTGTTTCTATTTTATAATTCTGTTTGTTATGAGAATAAAATAAACTAGTCAAAAAATTATTAAGCAGACCTTTCAAAAAATGGTTGTCTTAAATTTAAACAATAATACCTTACAACTTTAAGCTACAAAGAAGCTAAAATAAACAACGACAGTATAAGTCAACAAATTAATCATCAGTTTTAAAAACCCTTTTTAGAAAAAATTTATCCTATTTTTTTTTTCAGAAATCACATGACTGTGCATTAAATTAGGCTACAAGGACTGAAAATAGAAAAACAAATGTTCATAAGAGGTTTCTATAAACTTGTTATTAAGTTATGCTAAGTGTAATTATGCATAGTTATTTCTTTTTAATTATGCATAGTATTGTTAATTATGCATAGTTATTTTTTGTTAAAAAAATGTTGATAAAACAAACTTGAATTGAAATGTGTCATTTATGACACAGTATAAAACATTTCTCACCCAAAAAAGACACTTGTTGTTTTGTTATAGCAACAAGGTTTTGTTGCTATAACAAAACAAAGAAACAGAGAAATTCTCCTCATTTAAATTTTTCTTCCTTTTTATCTTACTATATTTTCAATATTTTTCATTAATTCTAATATTATTTACAAAATGTTATAAAACACTAATATTTGCCTTTTTTTTTTTTAAACTATCTTTTTAATTCTTTAATACTTTTAAATTTCATTAAATAAATTTAATGACTTTTGAATAGATGGATTCATCCTTTTTTTTTCTGTTATTGAAACGTAACAAAATTTTTAGAAATGCTATCAGATTGAGGATACAAAAAGATGATAGTTGGAAATTATTTAAAATGCTAAAAAAGTTTAAAGTCAAGTGTGAAATCCACTTTATATCATACAAGCTAAACTGTGGCAGTATTTTAATAACTACTAGCCATGTATAAACCAAACATGAAGCATATTTGAAGGAAAATTTGCTCTAAATCAGAACCTACTTAAAAAACAAATACTTAATGAAAAAAAAAGACAAGCCAAAAAAAATAGCAGTTAATGAATCTGATCTTACATCTGGAACAGATTGGGACTTGCAGTAGCTTGTGATTTTTAACTCAAATAAAACTCAGTTATTTACTGCAAACAACTATTACAATCCTGTTGACATTCCTACATTAATATATGACAACCCTCTCACTAAATCCTCTTTTTACGTCTTCTTGGATTATATAATATCAACATAACAAGTTAAACAATCATCTATAGCTCCAACAACCAAAACTTATTATTGCTATGAATTATTAATTATTATTACTATAAATTATTGCTTGACTCGTCATTCAGCAAATTCACATCCTTTTACTGTATCTGTCCCTGCATGCTCTAAAAACTTTTATTTGCCTAGTTTTTTTCTCTGCACTTTAACTGTTTGGAGCTCTCATCTCCATGTTTTCATGATTCATATGACATATAACTTTTCAAGTCTTCTGTCAACCATTTTCTTGCTCTTTAACTGTATTCTTTGTTTTCTAGTAACAACCAACTAAATAGTAGTTTCTTGCAGTCTTATTGGGAGCGAATAAGAATCAAAATTAAAATTAAAGTCTGAATACAAACATGATATAAAAAAAGTTTATAAGAAAAGTTAAAAAAAATACCATCAGTAACAGCATTTGTATTAATTACTAAAGATACACCTTATAATATAATACATCTAACAATTTATAATTTATTATCTTGTTTATATCACTGGTTAGAGGCACAACATCATATGGAAATATATGAAAAAGGATTATGAAAAAAACTTCTCATTAATTCTAAAAAAAATTATCAACCTGATATTGACATATCTGGTTGATAAGATTCTTTATTGACATATATACATATACATATATATATATATATATATATATATATATATATATATATATATATATATATATATATATATATATATATATATATATATATATATATATACATATATATATATATATATATATATATATATATATATATATATATATATATATATATATATATATATATATTTGACATGCAGGGAGTGCTGCATTTTCACTGTAAAACATGGGCAGAATGTTGCTACATCTACTATTTTAAACCATTAATTAATATATATATTAGGGCTGTCCAAAAAAAATTTTTTTTTCAGATTTGATTGCATAGTTGTTTATTTTGTGCCATTTGACATATTAATTAACTGTGCAAAAAATCTTTCCGATTAGATAATGTTTAGGGGGTGCTCAATGACCATAAAGTTTTACGAAAAATGTGAAAAACATGGAAAAAGTAACAAAGTTCCACAAATTTCTAAAACCCGGTTAATTAGATTTTTCAGATTTGATCAGTTTTAATTATCTCTAAATATTAAATTCTGAATACAAATTACAATCCACATCCACTTTATACTGGTTTATTAGCAGAGAAATTAATGAAATAAAATACTGCAATACGACTAAAGTTCTGCAGTTTTTGTTATATCAGAATTTTTCAAAATAAAACACTAAGATTTTTGACTCTTTGTCATTGATTAAAATAGGAATTATAAACAAAAAAAATTATTGTAAAGGAGTAACAGTTTCTCAAACCGTAATCTACTACTAAGTAGGTCAACTCAAAAACATATGAGCAATTAACATTTAATTATCGTAATGTTATAGTTCGTGCAATGTTAATGCTAGCGAGGACTATAACTCTTCAGAGTACACTTTCTGGCATCTGGCACTCGCTTTCTGTGATCCTCAACCACCTGAATTAACCTCTGCATTTCAGATTCATTCCTTGTAATCGATTCATTAAACATCGACATTAAAGCCACAGATCGTTCGGCAGCATCATTTACTACTTTCAATGAATATACTAAATTTTTTCCTTCTTGGTATTCTGGAGAATCATTCCAGGTAGCTGGATCGTTGTTGAACAGAAAATCAATATCAACCTTCATTGACCGCAACGCACTTGCTGAAACTGATGTCACCAGCATGTCCAGAGATTTCTTCTCTAGACATTCAATGTTCTTTAATTTGATCAACCTTTCAGACCAGTTCTCACCGTGAAATTTCATGTTGGAAATCATTTTTTGCTTCTCTTCTGTTTTAAGTTTGTTTGAAAACAAAGCTAGTGGGACCAATTCTGGTGAAAGGTACCACAAATGGTTTTGAAATTTCTTGACTGCTGCTTCGGAAATCGTTTTATTCACAACTGCAAACTGCTTAAGTTGCTGAAAAAGAAACAAGTCATTAACTGGCATTTGGGCATGATATCCAAGATTTTACATAAACCAGACTAGCAAATAAGCAAAATTCACAGAAATTTTTTTCCTCTTTTGTGGTCAACTTGAACTCTTCACGAAATAAATAAATCTTAAAACAATAAATAACCTTGGCCATCCAGCGAGCCATGTGATAAGCACCAGGGATCTTGAAATGATAATTTTTCTCTTCTTGATCAGGCAGTTTTCCAAGTATTAACAGACAGAGATCCATGATTTCTTTGTAGTCATCCCTTGGCATTTTAACATGCAGGTTTTCTTTGAGGAATGCCATCACTTCATTTTGTAGTTCTTGCACCAGGGGTATTTTCATTCGAATGTCATCCAGAGGTTTAAAATTTTTTTGATTAACTTTGGGCCAATATTGCTGAAATCTCTGGAAAAGAGGTATGTTGGGACCAGATGATGGTCCAAATAGTGATCCAAACAAGCTACAATGATTCCAAGGTACCACAAATGAAATCCAAGCTACTATGATCTCATGAACATGGTGTCTGCAAGCAAAATATAACAAATTTCTACCTATATGTTTCTCTAGAACTACACATGCATCATTTTCGGAGCCAGTGTTAGAGGCTGTAGTATCAAAACTCATTTCAATAACATCACCAATTATGTCCCAGAAATTAAGCAGATGAATAACTGCTTTTGCTTGGGCTTCTCCAGTTCCAGCTCATAGTTTTGCTATTCCAAGTATTTTGTCAACATTGTGACCTGTCACACCTACAGATAGCCGGTCAACATTTGCTTTAGGGTCTGCAGAATTTGTACGATCTATCATCAGTTTGCCATCCCAGTGGACGATTAATGGTGGTTTGTCCAAATCGCAGAATTCAGTTCGAACAGTGGCTTCAATGTCTGATCGATGATAGGTTCGTTTTCTACGGACTGTAGAACGTGACAATGATCCATCATCGAGGTTCTGTCCACCAGCCCTTGCAATTGCTGCTGCTAGTATAGTAAATTTTGTGTCAGATAGATTAATTCTGTCTAATGTTGATGAAACATCAGGCGAGTCAAGAATTGTATCTAAGATACATTATCGTTTTGGAGTACTTGCTAAACTTGATTCAGCTGACCCTGAAGAACTTGCTTTACTGACTTGTTGTCTGTAATAAACAGGGATTTCTCAGGGATCTCAAAATCTCTATCAACCATTTTGTCATTATCAACAGCATCGTTATCGTTGTCATCACTATAACTTTCGTCATGTAAAGGTTCAATAACAGGAACTATTGCACTCGCACCAGATTGTCTTTGCTCTTCTTTTAGCTTTCGTTCTCTCTCTGCTTGTTTCCTTGCTTCATTTCTTGCTTCTAATTTTGAAAGTTCTTTGTCCTCTCCAAACATCACCATTTTTCTCTGACATCTCTGATCCAATAAAAATTCTTTATCTTCTTCAATTCTGATCATGGTTTCAGCATCCTTGTGGGCAATGTCAAAAAGTAGGCCAATGGTGTCTGTAAATGATTTCTCTCTTTATTTCTGAGAATCTGACAATCTGGATTTTTTTTTTTTTATTAATTTAAATTCCTGGACTAAAGTTTTCAACTTTAAGACTACATTCGGATGAAATGCTGTCGGAATACGGGCTTTATTCCAAATAATAATCAGTTCATCAACAGTTGTTTTAAGACTTTCAGGCACTGACTTTTTGGTTGAATTAAGATGATAAAAAAATGTTTTTAAAACATCAGATGTTAAGGGAAGAACTTTATCTGGAAGATTTGGCTCTGGTTGTCCAATTAAAAAGATTTCGGTTTGAAGTCGTGTAGAGATAGCAACACGAGATGATGCTGCCATTTCAATGATAACTGAAAAATTATGAGAAAATCAAAACTCAATACCATATTATACAAACTTATCATTCAGTTGTTGGTTTATGCAGCTGCAGCAATATATAATAATAATTATTACTAAAGAAATTAAATGAATATTTTCAAATTAGAAATTATTATTATCTGCACTTAATAACAAACAATACACTACCAGACTACCATGCTAGTTTTCTGTAATAGGTTACTAAGGTTAGGTACTATCAAAATATTAATACATTTGTTGAAAACTGAAATTCCAAATAAAAATAATATTTATACTTGTAAACCTTTTTATTCTGTTTGAACAAATTCTAAATTGAGTTAAATAATAGTATTAAAATTATGAATACAAACTTTAACAAAATGATATAAACACAGTTGTTTTAAACACTAGCAGACATTTTTTAGTCTGGTGCCCTGATGACAGTTAATCTGCTGCACTTTAATTAATCTATATAGCACGCAATCAGACAATATTTCAGTGGAAAAAATCTAACTAACCAGGTTCTAGAAATTTTTGGAACTTTGGAACTTTTTCCACGTTTTTGACGTTTTTCGTAAAACTTTATGGTCATTGAGCACCCCCTAAACATTATCTGATTGGAAAGATTTTTTACACAGTCAATTACTATGTCAAATGGCACAAAATAAACAACTATGCATTCAAATCCGAGAAAAATTTTTTTTTCCTGTGTTCACATGAACAGCCCTAATATATATATATATATATATATATATATATATATATATATATATATATATATATATATATATATATATATATTTTTTTTTTTTTTTTTTTTTTTTTAACATCTTCACTTCCAACAAGGCTGCAAGCAACCACTATAAAAGTTGGAAGTTACTGGAAGAGAAAAGACTAAATCTGTAGAGCAAGATAACGATTGACTGATGACTTAAAAGATTGCAAATTATATGAATCAGGAAAGCAAGATAAAGGAAGCGAATTCCAAAGAACTGATGTTCGAGGAAAAAAACTAGAAGAATAAGAGTTTTTGAAGCACTTAGGAACAGTCACAGAAAAAGGATGAGACTTAATTGAATGGCGAGTAACACGAGAATGAATTTTAGTAGATGGCACAAGGGACGCTAGCTCTTTAGAGCAGTGCCCATTATAGTATTTGTAGAAAAGAGAAAGAGAAGCAACATTACGACGATGTGACAAAGGTTGGAGATTGGCTGCCAGAGCAGGTCCAACTATGTTTACAATTCGTTTTTGCACCTTGTCTAAAAGAGAAAGAGCATCATTAGAAGATCCGCCCCAGATGTGGCAACAGTATTCCATACAGGGACGGATTTGAGATTTATAGAGATAGAGAATAGAATCTGGAGTAAGAAAGTGTCGAGCTCGATAAAGAGATGCAACCTTAGCAGATGCTAATTTTGCAATGGATTTGATATACGGTTTAAAAGAAAGATCAGAAGTAAGAGTTAATCCTAGAAGATGAATGGTAGATGACTCATCTAGTACATTACCATTCATAAATATAGGAAGATCTAAATTATTACGATAACGATTGGCCGAATAAAATTGAGTTTTATCTGAATTAAAGTTCACCAGCCACTGTGAGCCCCATGCTGTAGCAGAAGTGAGATCCTTTTCAAGCTCAGATACCCCCTCCAAGCAATCAGAGAGTGTAGGCTTCTTATCATGACAAGAGTAAATGGTAGTGTCGTCAGCGAATAATGCCACCTTAGATGAGAGAATATCTGGAAGATCGTTAATGTAAATTAAAAAGAGTATAGGGCCAAGGATTGAACCTTGAGGAACCCCTGAAGTTACAGGATGTGAAGAAGAGTGTTGTCCATCGAGGACAACTTTTATACTACGATTGGAAAGAAAGGACTCAATAATCTTAAAGACGTTACCAGCTACACCATAAGAAGAAAGCTTATGGAGAAGACCAGCATGCCAAACTTTATCAAAAGCTTTAGAAATGTCAAGTGCGATAGCCTTAACCTCTCCACCTCTATCTAATGCACGGTAAAACCTATCGGTTATTACTGTTAGCACATCAGCTGTAGAACGAGAAGACCGAAATCCATATTGATGATCAGAAAGTAAGTTATTTGATTCAAGATGAGAGATTAAGTGTTTGTTGATTAAAGATTCAAAAACCTTGCTTATGACAGGAAGAAGACTAATGGGACGGTAGTTAGATGAATCAGATCGCTCTCCGGAATTTTTGAAAATAGGGATAACAGATGCTGCTTTCCAGCATGATGGAAAACAAGACTCTGATAAGCACTTGTTAAATAGTTTAGAAAGTATGGATGAAAGCTCCGGAGAACACCTCTGCAAGACTACAACAGGAATGTTGTCAGGACCACAAGCTGTTGAAGAGTCTAAGCAGGAAATTACTTTAGATACAGAAGCTGAGGTGATGCGAATGTCAAGCAAGGGATCAACCTGTTTGACGGCTATGTCAGGTAAAACGCAACTAGTGGAATCAAGAGATGATATTGATGAAAAGTTCTTAGCAAACAATTCAGCTTTGTCTTTAGGTGAGGTGACAAAGTCTGAACCATACAAGAGAGAAGGAATAACAGATTTGCCCTTATTATTGATACTGTTAAAGATTCTCCAGAAGTCTCGAGAGCCTAATTTTTGTGATGAGATACGAGATTTAATGACCTGGGAATAGCGAGCTTTGGCGTCAGACAAAACCTTTTTACAATGGTTTCTGCCCCATCCCAAACCCTCAGTCGATGTAGCAGCACTCCACTGCAAGTCAGGCTATTTGTCATATATATATATATATATATATATATATATATATATATATATATATATATATATATATATATATATATATATATATATATATACAGGCTTTCCCAGGAAAGGCGTGCGGTCGCACGCCTTGTTTGTCCACGCATAGAATAAATTTTTCAGAAAACGTGACCGCGGCATTATTTTGTAAGAAAGCGGAAATTATCCACAGAAAATAAAAAATAATATTAAACAAATGAAACGAAGTCTAAACAAAGTATAAAATTGAAATTGGATGTAAGAAAAATATTTTGATAATAAAAAAAAAAAAAAAGTCTTGAACATTTTTTTTTAAATTTTTATACTGTTTTTGTTTTCTTTTATTAGGGTTGCTATTTTCAGCTACGAAATTTGATACAAGTCAAGGAAAAGACGACGATAAGTCATAAAGTTTTCATGAAAATAAAAAGACTTGATACGTAATTTATTCACGAACTTTATCAGACAATGTATTAAAAAACTGATTCATTATTTACGCTAGACAAATTTGGTTAAACTTTTTCATTTAATTTAGTTTTTACGAAGGTTTATGCAAAGGCAATGTCTTTATTCCCTAATACTTAGACAAGAAAATAAATTGCTGTTTTAATTATTAAATATATTATTCGAGATTTTAAATCGTTCACAATGTCATTTAATGATTGCAAAATAAGCAACTCAATCGTTTGACAATAAAATTTTCTTTCATTTAAAAAAAAAAAAAAACATATTTTACTTATAAATAGCAATCGTTTTCGTGTTTTCTTGCGTATTAATACATTCAAACATTAAAATCAATACATTTAAACATTTAAATGTATTTACGAAACATTTAAAAATTGTTTATAGTTCTAGCGTGAATTTTAAAGTATTACTGACTGATTAAAGTCATAAACAAATTTTACATTAAAAGGTACTTTTATTTTCTTTAAACATTAATCTTTTTCTTTTTGATTTGATTTTTCTTATTGATTTGATTTTTCATAGCATAAACAACTACCACCCTAAAAAAATATAAAATATAGGTAAAGTTTTTTTTTAATAATATATATTAATTTTTTAATTTTAAAGCACAAACAGATTTCTGTTATTTACTTTAAGATTGCTTGCATTTTTGCGGTATTTTTGTTTAGCTTTGTTTTGGCGCGAATTCTTGAAACGCATAATAATAAAACGTGGTCAGTTAGTCAGAAAAATTTATTCTATGCGTGGACAAACAAGGCGTGCGACCGCACGCCTTTCCTGGGAAAGCCTGTATATATGTATATAAATATACAGGGGTCAAAACAAGTGTCAGACATTTGTGTTCCCCAGACCATTTTTAAGACCTGTTTGACAGGGAAAACACACTATTGTTCATTTTTTTAAAAAATTCTCCCCTAACAGAAATAAATACTCTCCAGATCTCAAGAATGGTTTAAGAAGCGGCAATGTCCAACACCTATTTCGACCCCTGCATATATACATACAAACATATATATATATATACAGGCCTTGCGATGAATAAGAACTGCGCGACGCATAAGCACGACGTGATTTTTGACGTCATTAAATTCTTTTTATTTGCTTTTCATATTTATCGACATTAACTGCACCAATTTACTTAATTACCGCAAAACTACTTTAAATCGTTTATGTAGAAATGTTATTATTTAAAAATGTTTTGGAATGTTTCGTTTTTTAAAATGTAAAAACATTTGTTTATTTTCTCGACGTTTGTCACGTTTTGTCTATTCTAAACGAATAAAAAGCATTATAACTTAAATTTAAAAAAGATTATAAAATATGCTAATTTTTGATTTTTTTTTTCTTAAATATGTAATTTAAAGTTTTTCAAATAATTATTTTTTCTTTTTAAAAAGTCAGCGAGTAATAAACTGAAAATTTTATAGCTAATATTTTTACAAGCGATTTTATATAATACTTATTTATTTATTTTTATTTATTTTCAAAAAGCGGTTGATAAGCACAATCACTCGTATTAATAAAAAACTTAAACGAACGTTTTGAATAATTTTTAATGTTAACAAGGAATTTTATTTCTAGTAAAATAAAAAAAAATGTTAGAATAAAAATCTTATAGGTATAAAAGAAATATTTCAGCGAAAAAATTATTCTTAAAAATTATTATTAAAAATTATTCGAAAAACTATTGACGTTCTATTTTTCAGCAGCTGTTTTTGAGCACGCTTCGTTGAGTTTCGGTAACTTTTAACGTAAAAGCGATCGTTATTATTTAAGTAATTTTTTTGAGTTACTTTTTACAAAAATTTTAATAACTGTACTTTTTTATTGAATCAAGTAGAATACGTTTTAATATTATTCCTTTTTTATTTTTTTATTTGCCCTCATCAATTTTTAAAATGTTTCCTCGAAATTACTCTTAAATACTTTAAATACATCTAACAGTTAATAAATATTTTTAAATCTATGGAATAATTTTAAAACCTAACAAACCCCCGTAAAATAATTATTTAAGTTTAAAATCTAAAACTAAAAGAAAGTATTTTTGTTCAATTTTATCGACAACTTTGCTATTGCTGAATAATTTTAATTAAATGTTAGCTTAAAAGATTTAAACTTTTTTTTTAATTTTTGAATTTTTTTTACTTGTAAATAATGAGCATATTTAATTTTTTTAAATTCAAACTTTTATTTCAACAGAGTGCGGTTTTTAAAACACTTTATTAAATGTTAAAATAATCGTAAATTACTTCATTAAAATTCCGCTCAAAAATATCTTTAAATATACTCAAACAAATTTTTTGCTCGACGCAAATAGCCCTAGCTACACGCAAAATTGCTCTTGGACGACGTGAAATTTACATCGCCCGACGCTTTATCGCAAGGCCTGTATATATATACATACATATATACATATATATACATACATATATATTTTTTTTTTGTTATTTACCTCCTCAAGGCCGAGAAGGCCACTACAGATGAGGAGGCTACTTAATAATGGTTATAACCCTCTCAACTCTATAACCCTGAAACACGAACCTTGATAAACAAGGCCGCTGCGCGGAGAAACAAGTTGAGCGCGGTAAAACCAGGGACATGGTGGGGATCGAACTCGGAACCTCTCGCTTATGAAGCGAGTGTTTTACCAATACACCTCTACCGCATGTATACATACATATATACATATATGTATACATATATATACATATACATATATATATATATATATATATATATATATATATATATATATATATATATATATATATATATATATATATATATATATATATATCAAAGCCTACCCCAGACGTAATCCTATACCATTATAAACATACACACACATATGCGTACACATATATATATATATATACATAGGCATACAGAAATACACATACACACCTACATACACTCACATACATATACATACAGATATACAGTTTTAAAAATATAAACAACTTTAAAAAATTTTTTTAAACTAACTTAATTTAAAGTTTTTATTAAAAAGAAAACTGCCTGAGCTTAAAAGTGAAATCGCCATTTTGTATATAAAATGCGTGCTGCATAATGCTTCATAAATAGGCCTGAATTTATATTCACCAGAGTGTTGGGGATTGGTTAGAAACCCCCTAACTTTTTTGAAGGAAGCTTTGTTTTTTTGTGAACAGTACCACCCAAACTATATACACGGAAAAAACACACAAAAAATAACAGTTCTATTTGTGTTAATAAGCTAACTAATAATAATTTTAAAAGTACACAACCCAGAGGTAATCCACTGCATTAGGGTGGTAGCCCTTCTACTTAAAAGATCACATTCAATAAAATGGATCCGTTGGTAGAATCTATCTGGCCATTATTTGACGGAAGATGGATTGATGGAACAAAAAATCTATATAATTGGCTTCTCATAACTGCAAAATCACTTGTTAGCTTGCAAAGTAGAGTTTCTACACTTGAAGAAACAGTTAGACTGAAAGACGATGAAATAAATGATTTGAAAAATAAACTTCCAAGTAATCAACTAATAAATGCTCTCAGCTCTGCAGATATCTGGTCAAGTTTTTAAAATCCTGGAAAAGCCTCTAAACAAAATGGTGCAGCACTAATTGCTACTATCCAGAAAGAAAAAAAAGAGTTGAAAACAATGTTTTAATCAGAGGAGTACCAGAAGACACACTGGAAAGTAGTTCAAACACTCAAATAGTTGATCAAATTCTAAATGCACTAAAGTTAAGAACAGAAGATGTTAAGAAACAAGTTAGGTTAAAAAAAAGAAAGATTATGATGAACAGTGATGGTTTAAACCCAGAAATGTATAAAGACACAACAACACCAGGAAATCGAATGAATAAATCCCTAAGCCAAGTTGATAAAAGTCCTCCCACCCCGCTAATACTCTTAGAATTTAAGGATCATGCCACATAACAAATAGCCATCCTTAACGCTAAAGAATTGAAACATTTTGAAGCTTTACAAAATATATACATAATGCCAGGCAGAACTGAAAATGTAAAATTTATTGAAACCAAACTTAAAATTGAAAGAAACATTAACCTGCCAAATAAAGTAGAAGGATCAAATGGGAGGTTTAAATGGGGAACAAAGTATGGAAAGAAAGGTTATTGGGACATACACTTTGGCACACTTAGATGGATTGAGCTCACACAAAAAGGAAAGTCAGTAACTCTAAGGACACGCGTTAAAAGTTGCTTTAAAAAAATTAAGGAAAAAAGTTTTATATCTTCTTTAAAGTGTTTTTATTTCAATGCAACATCTATATGCAATAAATGAGAAAAGTTCATTGTAAGAATTAAACAGCTTAGTTTTCGGCACATTATAGGCATTACTGAGACTTTTCAACAGTACCTCTAAACGCAATATAGAAAATTAAGCATCCTATTTCAATAATAGAGGAAATACCAGTGGCGGAGGAGTAATTTATGTGCAAGATGATCTTGAGATTGATCCTTTCTACTTAGTGAGCAAATTCGGTGCAAAGTCAGCATTGGTTCAAATACTATTTTAGTTGGTTGTTTAGACAGACACCCTCGTGCTTCATATGAACTAAACAAAATATTTAATGACTCAATTAGAGTACATAGATTACATAGATTAGTCAATGAAAAAAATTTAACTAACTTGTTAATAATGGGTGATCTAAACTACCCTGATATCTTTTGGGATGATACAGGAGGTATGTTTTGTGGTAAAGAACGAGTTTCAAGCCAAGAATTTTTAGAAAATATAAAGTGACTGTTTTTTAGTACAAGCAGTTTATAAACCTACTTTCAAGCATAACTTTGTTGATATAGTTTTAATTGATGATCCCGATCGTATATATGCAGTAGAAATAGGCCCCTATATCGGATCCACGGAACAAAATCAGTTTCACAAGACATTGTTGTGGGAATATCGAGTTAAGGATCATTTCTGTTCACAAAACAATCAACAAAATTTACAAGATTACAATTGTGGTAATTATGAAGCTATAAGTGAAGCACTTAATGATATTAATTGGCATACAAACTTCTACGATAAAGACACTAACCAATGTTATAAAATTTTCATTGACTTTTATAATAAATTTGTTGAGAAGTTTGTTCCCATGAAATCCCTATCCACCTTCAACTTATCCAAATCAGTACCCAGATGGATGAATAAAGATATCAAAAATGCTTCAAGATATAAACTATCTATTTTCGAAAAGATTATTACAGCATCTAAATTAAATAAAGGTAAACTTAAAACTGAATTCAAAAAACAATGCAAATTAATTAAAAAATTAGTAAATAAAGCAGTTTTACAATATGAAGAGTATTATAAATAAAGCAGTTTTACAATAAAAAGTATTTCAATGCATGCTAAACGAAATTTTAAAATTTTATACTCCTACATCAACAAACAAACAAAAAATAAATCTGATATCAAGGCAGTATTTGATGCTGACAGGAAACAAATCACAGAGAAAAAAGATATTACTCATTGTTTAAACCAACAGTTCCATAAAGCCTTTATTTAGACACATAACAGAACATTAATGCCAGATTTCAAACTATATCTTATGTTGACATTAAAACTCTATTTAGTAATACTTGAGTAGTCGCTCTACTGTGCAGCTTAGACAAATCGAAATCACCTGGAGTAGACCAGTTACATCCTTTTGTTCTTTCAAAATGTTATAAGAACCTGAGTTTTCCATTATCTTACATATTTATCAAATCTTTTGAAATCTTATTGTTCCCTCACTATGGAAAGATCACCCATCTTCAAAAAAGGATGTAAACCAATAAATTACTGTCCAATCTTGTTGACTTCAATTGTAAGTAAGATCATGGAGAGATTAGTGAGAGAATACATGACGGAGCACCTTACTAAACTCAAACTAATATCTATTCACCAACATGGATTTGTTAGTGGTAATTCTTTTGCCACAAATCTCTTAGAGGTGTTAGATATAATTACAGAGGCACTAAACTATAATTTTATGGCTGTCCTAATCTTACTGGACTTTTCCAAAGCTTTTGATAGAGTAAGCCACGAACTACTGAATATAAAACTTAATGGATATGAATTTGATGTAAAATTAATTGCTTGGATTTCTGATTTTTTAAAAAATTGACGAGAGCAAGTAGTCTTAGGTGGTGTGTATTCTGACTGGGCAAAGGTAATGAGTGAGGTACCACAAGGATCGGTTATTGATCCAGTACTGTTTTTGATATATATAAATGACATGCCAGAAATAGTGAAGAATTTTTGTAAGCTTTTTGCAGATGATAGCCAGCTCATTTTTACAATCAAAAACAATATGGATATCATATCAGTTCAAAATAACCTTGACGTCCTCATAGACTGGTCGAAACTATGGGAGATGTCCTTCAATATTGAGAAATGTAAAAATATGAAATTCGTTGAAAAACCAAGCAAATATCTAGATTACTGTTACTTCACTATGAAATACGATATTGGAGCTGAAAATGAAATTACTACATCAGACATGCAATAAATAAAGCAAATATAATCTTAAGTATGCTTAAGCAAACATTCAAATCTTGGACGGGGCCTATTTTTGTTAGATTATTTACAACCTTTGTTCCACCTCATTTGGAATACTGTGCATCTGTTTGGAATACTTTTCAAAAAAAAGACATAAGGGCTCTAGAAGCCATCTAGAAAAAAAGCAACTAAACTTGTTCCAGCAATAAGAAATTTAGATTACAAAGGCCGTCTAACTTATCTCAATTTACAAACTCTAGAAAAAGAAAGGCAACGAGTGGACATGATACAATATTTTAAAACATTCAAGGGGTTTAATGAAGTAAATTGGTTTCATATCAATGCCATACAATATTCCCTTTTAGCACAAGGACCTGCAAGTAATGTTATAGGCTCTAAATTAGGACTGTCGAGACAATTCACAAGAAACCAAGCTAGAAATTACTTCTTTACAAACAGAATTATATTCTTATGGAATAAGTTGCCAAATCAAGTTATCAATTCAAGAAGCGTCAAGAGTCGATATAACAAGTTCATTGTCACCATACAGACATCTGCTAAAGTTTGCTAGACAGATTTCATGAGAAATTTATATTTTTCTCATTGCAGATTATTGTATTATATTATATTATATTATATTTTATATATATATTATATTATATTATATATATATATATATATATATATATATATATATATATATATATATATATATACATATATATATATATATATATATATATATATATATATATATATATATATATATATATATATATATATATATATATATATATATATATATATATATATATATATATATATATATATATATATATATATATATATATATATATATGGTTATATATCCTTGAAAAAAAAGCTTGTATATTACAAATATACAATAAAAATAACTAAAATATCAATGACATTATACCTCAAGATTAAACTAGTAAAAAAAAAATTACTTTATTAACATCTACACATACCTAATATTTCACAAGCAGCATCAATAATTTCAAAAATCATATTATCATCATAGACCATTTTTTCATCAAAGCTATCTTCAAAAACACCAGCCTCCATTCTGCAAAATAATCATTTTTTCATTAAGTATATTGAATAAAATAGTTTATTAAAACATGCATTAGTTAAAAAAAAGTTTACCTTATATTCACCCAACAATCTTCCCCATATTTGGATGTAATAAATTTCTCAAAGCCATTTATAAAAAAGCCAAACTAAATTAAAACAAAATGAAAACTAAATTAAAACAAAATGAAAACTAAATTAAAACAAAATGAAAACTAAATTAAAACAAAATGAAAACTAAATTAAAACAAAATGAAAACTAAATTAAAACAAAATGAAAACTAAATTAAAACAAAATGAAAACTAAATTAAAACAAAATGAAAACTAAATTAAAACAAAATGAAAACTAAATTAAAACAATATGAAAACTAAATTAAAACAAAATGAAAACTAAATTAAAACAAAATGAAAACTAAATTAAAACAAAATGAAAACACTAAGAGATAAAACTTGATACATGATTTAATTAAACAAATATGAACCAATATTTACTATTACTATTGAAAAATTTTTACTAATAATATTCTTTAACATACTAAGGATACTTTTTAGAAGACTAATGCTACTCTTTAATATAACTATACCACTATTAAAACCTCATATCTACTAATGATACGCTTCTCAGTAGGCACAAGGTGTGTTTTGGACATCTAAAAAACATATTAATATGTTTTAATATGTGATTTAGAAGTCTTGTGTGTACTGAGTTGTATTTGCTAACAATTAAGTTAGTAAATACAACCCAGTGGGCAGACGCCTAAAACACATATTAAAACATATTAAGTTTTTTAGATGTTAAAAACACATCTTGTGCCTACTGGGAAGATTCTTTAGTCTACTATTTATACTTTTTACACTGTGGTTATAACTATATAACTACTTGAATGAGGTTATAACTGAATATGGTCAAACAATGCTCATCAATCAAGTTTATGATTCTTTTTAATCTACTAAAAATGGTTAACATAAATATTATAATAATTAGTATACTAAATTCTGTTAATTAAACATTCCATAAAAATTATGTGAATAACTGTTAAAAACCATTACCATATTTTTTTTTTCTTTTTTACCACAGTTATTAGTGAGCTATTGATTTCTGCCACTCTAGAAGTATTTTATCAAACATAAGTAAATTTTTTTTTTTTTAAATAAAGAAAACCTATATCAAAAGTTTGCAAAAAGACTTTTTTAGTACCACAATAAAAAAAGATATTAAAATTATTGTTTATCAACAAGAAAAAAATTTTTATAGTAGCATAAAAAAATTTAGTATACTAGAAAGTCTTATTAAACTATTAGATTTAAGTTTTTAATTATTAAATTTTCTATTATTATTTATCAACAATATTTTAAAAGAATCCATATTCAAATTAAACTTCTTTTTTATAATAAATAACTTTTTTTACAAAATCAAATGTTTCACATTGATTTGAATATCAAAATTAATACATAAGAAAACTTAAATAATGTACTTAAAACTATTTTTATACTTTTATATACTTTGTTATAAAAACTTTTTATAAAAACTCTAAATTTGTCAAATTTTCTCTATTCTTTATAACTTTAAAAAATTTAAAAAAAAAAGTATCTATTTACGTGAGTTGTTCTCAACAGGTAATTAGTAGATAAACAGTTTAAAATAGTTAAAGTATATTTTTAAAGAGAATATCTTAAAAGCTTAAATAAAACAAATAATTCAAAGTGTAAACAATGTAAAATGACTAAATATGCAAAAAACAGTTTGAGACATCAAAACACATTAGTGTATGATTACTGTTAATTAATAGATAATTAAAACTGTTGTCTATTTAAAATTTTTATCAACATATGAGTATGTTGATAAAAATTTTAAATAGACAACAGTTTTAATTATCTTTTATTTCTAAATATGTGTTTATTAGAGGTAGAGTGTTTTTAACAGTATATTGTTCATTTTAATTGTTAATTTGCTTAACATATAAAAAAAAAAAAAAAAGGAAATAAAATAGAGGTGAAAAATAAGAAAAAAAGTTATAAAAAGTTTGGAAGAAGGAACTGAAGAGATATTAAGAACTATAAACTGTAAAAATATTGTGGAGTATAACTATATAATCATCCACTAATGTGTTTTGATGTCTCAAAATTTTTACAGTCTGGAAAAAGCATAGAAAATAATTTGAAAATGAAAAACTTAAAAAAAGATACCTTCAACATATAAAAGTTGATGATTTTAAGAAAAGAATAGCCGAGATGATGTAAATAGGTCACATCAGATTATATGAAAACTTGGTTATTAATAAGATGATAATTATGATAATAATTCAATTTATATTTTGATTGTCACTAAAGTTTCCACACAGATACACACACATAAATACACACACAGTCATTGAAAAAAATTAATTACATATGCTTAAATATGCTTTATGGTTGATGTGTCCATAAAATATTTATAAAGAACAGTCAACTGTAATATTTTTAAAATATTAAATTGTATTACATATACATATATAATATATTAAACATATGAAAAAGTATTTTAAATATATTGATCCATATCTTTTCAAAAATCAAACCTCTTTTTATTTATAAAATTTACTTTTTAAAATTAAAAGAGCAGAAAAAACAAGAGATTTGTTAAATTGACTTAATTTGATTGAATTTAGATTCAAGGCCTAATTTTTCCCGAAGTCGACCTTGTAACAAAGAATGTTCCAGCACCCCAATTTGTACTTCCATTTCTATGCTTTCTTGTTGCAATTTCGCTAGGGCTTGTTTAATTCTAACAAGAGGCCCTGAATCTGTCATATTAGTACCTCGTTCATCCATTTGTATTTTAACTAGTTCTAGCTCCTCTGTAAGTTGTGATAATGTTTGTGTTAACTCAGTTACCCCACCACTGCTTTGGTTGTACTTTTCTTTAATCACTGCTAACTTGTCTTGACTATTTCGATACTCTTGTACTAAAGATTCTAATTGACTATTAATATATTTTTCTCTACTGGCAACTTTTTCAAGAGTTTTACTGATTTCTTGGTGAAGTTTATCTAGTTGAGATTGTGTATCATGCAAAGTTTCATTAATACCTTTACTGTATTGTTGCATTTGTTCATAATGACTACGCCAGTCCTTATTATCAGCACGAATGTGTACTTTAAGTAGTGGTAATACTCTTTCAATTTCAAGCTTCCATTCGTCTATATTTGTTTGGGATTCTAATACAGATTCTGGTTTTGCACTAGAAAATCCATTCAATAAGGATTGATGTTTTAGTCCTGAAAGATCAAGATAGCTATCTTCTTCTTCAACCTCCTCTTCTATTTCATCTGCTAACTCATCATTTAATTTTTCAATGGTTAACTCAGAATCACCTTCAATCATTTGCTCCTCAGGCTCTTCTTCTTGAACATATTCTGGTCGACTCCATTTAAATTGCTGATATTTTAAAGCTTCATCGGAAAGTTTATTTAATAAATATATAACTTGTTCTCCGCATCCTGATTTTAATTTAGCTGGTGGAAAATCAACTGTAATACCTAGCGTGCGTGCTTGTGTAAGAATTTCAGAGACAGTAGCATTTGGATCATCATACTCTTGAGGTCTTGTAAATGATATTCCACATTTATTTAAAAGCCAAGCAACAATATTTGTAAACTTATGAAATTGTTCACCTGGGTTTGTTGGTATTGCAAAATAATGTCGAGAAAACTGTTTAAAACCCCATTGTTGACAAAACTCTTTTTCATATTCAATAAGTTTTAATTTTTCGATAAAATCTTCCATCATAACAAAATTATTCATATAAGATAAACCAACAGGACTGCCCTTATAATCTTGAGGATCAGACTCATCAGCCATTTTTTAGCTAAAAATATTTTCTACAATTTATATATATCTATACATGCATACTTGAAGTTTAAATGTGTGTATGCATGCATGTGTGTGTGTGTGTGTGTGTGTGTGTGTGTGTGTGTGTGTGTGTGTGTGTGCGCGTGTGTGTGTGCATTTGTATGTACAAAAAACATAGTAATCCGCAAATGAACAAAATATTATTATAAACAGTTCCAAATTTTATACTGAAAAAAAAAAGATTATTATAATTTAAACAGGGTTTTTTTTATATCAATTAAACTTCAAAATTGAAGTTTAAATTTTGATGATTAAAAAACTTCTCTTGAGAGTAGCTTTTTAATCATCAAAACATTAACTTTTTTAATCATCAAAACAGAAAGTTTGTGGTATTAGTAGTAGTAGTAGTAGTAGTAGTAACATTTTATAATAGCTAAAAATCGTGCCGAATAAAAATTGCTGAAAAGGCGTAAACTTAAACATTAAATAACAAAAATTTCATAAAATTATACGAAACTTAAAAGTAATGTTTCTTTTTAAATTCAAAATTATTTTTTTGTTTTCTTCAAGTAAAACCCGGCGACGGTTACCAAAACATTACTTACAAAGTTTGGGTTATCAAGTCAAAAAATCTTGAATTAACTGAATTAATCATAAACTTGAAAACTTTTAAAAACTAATTAAACGTTCGAACGTTTTATTAGTTTTTAAAGAAAAACGTTAACGTGTATGGCTTTTAATGTCCATAAACCAATTTTCTATGTATTTTTTGAATTTCTTTAACTAGCATACAAATATCAACTTTTTTCCTTAATTCAATACTAAGAATTGAAACTCACAATATGGTTTTTGCTATAGAAGGCTGGTTAAAATTGCCAAAAGTTTTAGCAAAATTGATTTTACGCTCGCATTTAAACTTTTAATTTCCAATCTTTTTTATTTACATAGGTATAGTAATGCGTTTTTTGAGCTAGTCAATGAAGAGCTAAACAAAATAAAAGAATGGTTTATATCAGGGACGGATGCAGTATTTTTGGTGTTTAAGATAGCTAACTTCCAGACATGGAACAAACTCCAAACTTTTAAATGTTTATTCTTATGTCCAACATGAACGCCTTGCAAAAAATTGCAATGAATGAAGTCTAGGAACAAAAACGTCTCAAAATCTTACCTCCCCCCCTTGCCCCAAACGTAGGAGCAACAAGCAGATTTTTTTTTTTTTTTTTTTTCAGTTCTCAATAATTATAAACTGTATTACTGTACTATTAAAGTCTACATTTAAAACAGTCGAGTGATGATGCGTTTACTATGGTACTTAATAAAGAGTTCCAATTTTTAACTATTCGATTAGAGAAAAAATTACGTCTTATATAATATTTCAAATTTTTTTCAATGGCTAGTTCATAGGCATGGCTCCTTGTTCTTAAACTATACTTAGATCTTTAATACGCTGGTGTGGTTTGTGGCGCTACACAATTGATTGAATCAATTCCATTAATTATTTTATAATGCTGGATTAGATCCATACGCGTGCGACGTTTTTCAAGGGTAATGAAATTAAGCCGAGTTAAACGTTCCTCGTATTTTAGATGATTTATAGACTTAATCCGTTTTGTAGTTCGATGTTGAATTCTTTCGATTGTATTTTTATCTCTTATGAAATGAGGAGACCGCGCCGGGGCGGCAAATTTTAATAATGGTCGGATATAAGTAGTGTATAGGAAACGCCAAAGAATTAAACCACGACTTCTGAATCCTTTTTTAAATTTTACAAGCAATCTATTTCCAGCTGCAGCTGCATGCTCAGCTGGTAACTTTACTAATAACTTTACTTTTAACTTTACTAGATAAAGTTTTTTTTTTTACTATTCTCAGCTAAAGTTATATTTATCTAGGGGGTTACAAACTTTATATTTTTTTCTAACTCAGTGATATTTTAAACGCTTTTAATCTAAATAAAAACGCATGTTTTTGTAGAATTGTATTTGGAGCATCAACTACTGTACCATGTGAGCCAGTTATATATAAACTTAGAGAGTAAAATGTTAACAAAACAAACATTTTACGAAATTTTTTTTATTTTCAAAAGATTAAAATTTCATTAAAATAATGAATAAGGATGCCATTGGTAAAGATATTCATAAAGAGTATGAATTTATAATTCATTATATCATAAATTATTTTTTACTTAACATCAAATAGTCTAGACTGTTTTTAATTTATGCTTCTAATTGCAAAACAATAAAAACAACAACAGCTTGGAGTTATTTTCAAAAATAAATATTTTAAAGCAAGGTGTTATAAAAACGTATCACACTTTATTTGTTCTTGAAAGTAGCTCCAAATTGTTATTATTATTTTTTTTTTTTTTTGTTTTTGTTTTACATTCATTAATCTAATTATGAAGATACTTTATTTAGATAATTTTACATTTAAAATATTTATAATATTTTTATACTTTTTATGTTGTTGAAAAAATTTATTAATTTTATTATAAAACACATAATATATAAATATATACTACAAAATACATAATTTATAAATAAATACATAAAGTGTAATTATTAAAATGGGGCCCAGTGATAAAGCTACTCAGTAGCGAATTGAAGTTTAGCGTCGTATGGGGGTGGGGGGCTAAGGAAATGAGTAAGGGCGACAAGGGTTGGGGGTAGACATTAACCCCAAAAAACGTTTTTTTGAGAATTTCACTTGTGATAAATATATTTTATTAATACTTCTACGTCTTCATTAAACAATCTGAAGTTTGAGCTTACTAAGTTTACTTTGGTTAACAATTATCGTTAAAAAAAAAAGAAGAAACATTTGAAATAATGGCAATGATTTGGTTATTTAAAAATATGTTTACACTATACATATAACTGAAAACAAACATTAAGAAAGAAATTTACTTTCCTGCTAATTTATAAAAAATTTTCTGCGAGTTTTCATTACCAGCCTATACAGAACGTTCGTTGGGCTACTTAAGAACATCATACAGACTTGTGACATCTATATGGCGCTATATAGACGTCTTAAAGACGTCTGTACCCGCTGGATTGAAAGAAAATGATTTATTGATAATTCAAAGTCAATGATCTCAGCATACTGATATTCAATTAAAATTTGTGTCAATTCAAAAAGATGTTGTCATGTCATTGTAGATCACTGATAATTAATGATCTTTAGTCTACTGAAACCTCTCTCGTCATAAGCAGATATAAAAGGAAGAATCAAGTCAATTTTGTAGAATATGGACAAGAGTGAAAAACATGATGTCATCTATTTTTATATTAAGAAAGGATTATTAAGAACGGATGTACGCCTTTCATTTGTAGTTGACATTTTTGTCAAAAACATTTTTAACACATAAAAATAAATCTAACTTGCTCCCCAATGTTGAAACCAGTTTATTTTTAATTTTAATTTTTTCATTTAAAAAAAAATCGTTTACCGTTTGCAAAGTCATTGCAATTTTATAATCCTCTTTTACTGTACGGCCACAGTAGTTTTAAAACATAATTATAAGAGGTATTTTCTTCAAACAAAATTTCTCAGTTTTGTTTTCTGCCATAAATGCGTGCAAAATTGAAAAGCAGGTATGTATGCGATGGTTTTTTGTTAAATAGTTTTCTATTTCCGTTTAAAGTAAATGCAGAATTTTGTAATGTGAAACTTATATTTTAGGGGTGCCAGTTAAATGGCTCAGAAAGTGCGGGTAGGGAAGTTCGAGTCCTCCCTCACGTCTTTTTTTTTTTTCTAATTTATTTAGCTGTACAAATATTTACAGGTACGTGTTTTATAATATATATAAAAATGGCAAGGATGAGAAGACAGGTTTGCTAGGTATCACTAGGTCCCTTGTTTTTTCAAGACATTTATATAAATATTTTGTAACTAAAATTAAAAATGAGAGAAAAAATGTTTCAAAGAAGTACAAAATGCAATTAGTTTAATAGAGTCTTTTGAAGTTATTTTTAATATAAGTTAAGGAAGTAATTTAATCTCAATAACATTAAGGTTAACTTACGGTATCGCAATGCTATTTATATTCAAATTTTAAAGTTATTTATTGAAAGAAAATTTAATAATACGCCTTATGATGAGTCCGTCACTGAGGCCAATTTATATCTTATTTTTGTTCCATTTATTTTTTAATATATTTGGACATATATTGCATATATTGTTTAGATCCAAAATAAATTTAACAATTTGATTAATTTCGAAATAAACCGCAAGTACGTCTTGCGACTATAAAGACGTACTAATGCAAAAGCTTGATATAATAGGGAGGAATGCACTTAAGTCACTCTTCAATGTTTCCAAACACAGCAAAAATTATATTCATTCTTTGTTTTACATCCAAGATATATCAACAATTGTACAGCAAAACAAGTTAAACTTATTTATTCGGATATTGAGTAGAAAAACAACCTCTGGTATTGTAAATTCGGAGTTTAAAAACCAAACCGCTAAGCACTCTTTTCTAGATGATGTCATAGGTTTATGCAATCGGAATGAACTCAATCTAGAGAGCTTAATCCAAAACAAAAAAAAAGTAAAAATTGTGTTAAGAAATATAATTCCTAAAAAAGATCTTCAAAAGTTGAGCTATGCAATTGAGTTCTGGAACTCATTGGAGCAAAGGAAAATATTCAAGGAAATTCTTGAAGTAAATATTCCAAAATAAAAACTTATTTCTTGTCAAAAATTAATAAAATATATATATTTAAACCATTTTTTAATTATTTTCAAGAATCACTTTCTGAATGAAATGATACAAAATTTAATTATATAATAATTTTTTTAATTAATATATAATTTTTTGACTAGGTATTAAAATTTCGGCCTCCTAATATTTTTTTTAATGAAAAATCAGCATAAAACTCTCCTAAGTATTACTAAAATTTGCTGTCAGTAATTTTAAAATGCTTCCTTGAATATTATTTTAATCCGGTTAGAATCTTTTTTTCGGCGTTAGATTTGCATTATCCAGTAAAAAATTGTAGATTAAAAACAATAAGGTGAACTATAGGTTGAATGAAATTCGGTAATTGTTAATTTAGTGAATGGTTTTTATTAATTATGTCTAAATGACATCACGCTAGTAAACTAGCGTGATGTCATTCAGACATAATACTTTTTTATTATTACCAATCTAGTAAAAAAAAAATTTTTTTGTTACGAGAGTTAATTTTTATTAATGGTAGTTTTTTTAATTGTTATAATTGGTTGCTTTTTTTTAATTAAGTGTTCTTTTAATTAACCATCACATATTTCTTGCGTTCAATTCATTCTTTCCACCTTAAAAATAAGTTTTATTTTATTTGTATTTATTTAAATACAGTATAAAATTTTCTATAACTTGAAGAAAAAAATCTGTTTTCTACTGAATAAATAAAAGAAGCTCATTTGACCCCATTCTTCTTTAGTTAATTTGGTTGTCCTTGATAATATTAATGTTAATATCGATCGTTTCATTCCATTTCTTGCTTATTTTAGATTTCAATTTAATGCAAAATTTCAAAGCAGTTGTTAAGCGAAATTATTTTAGCAGATTGCAAATAAACATATTTTTCTATATCACTTTAGTCGCAACAAATAATATTTGAAGAAATAAAAAATTGAATTACGGAAACAATTTTGGGAATGTAAAAAAGAAATACGATGACCAAAATTAACATTTTACGCCAACCTTACGCGTTATAATTAAACTTTTTGCTTACAACAAAGGAATAGACGCTATAGGTTCCAAACCTCTAATCTATGCAGCAGAATATTGTTTTAGCAATCTCCCAATGTGCGGCTATTAAAGTTTTGTTTGAAGCTCTCATTTTTAAAACTATGCAATGTTAGTTGTTTTTTGTCGTTGAATAAAAGTTCAGTCACCAAAATTTATTTTTTAACATTTTTTATCAATTCAAAAATTGGAGAGTGAAATGAGGACGTCTAATAACTTCCTCATTTCATTCTGCAGACGCATCCTTATTTACAAATTAGAACACTTCTATTGACAATCTGCATTTAAGTATTCTTTTTTACATTTATTAAAATTGAAAATATTAAACTAAATACATGTTAATAAACATGAAAAGATAAAAGTGAATAAACTCAAAAGTGCAAAGTTAATTTATATTAATAAAGTTTGAAAATTCATTTTAAGTATTTATTGCTCCAGTTCTTTTTTTAAGCATTTATTGTTCCAGTTCTTTTTTTGACAACAGCTTTAAAGCCAACATTTGAGTGAAAATCATCAGACGAGAATTTCAAGTACATGATTCCGCTCGAATCAATAGTTAAAAAACTGCCACGATTGCCTGACCATGTTCCAATTTTGGCGTGCGCTACAAACAAAAAATGAGACAAAAAACATTAAACTTTTAATTCCGGGGGCTGTGTTAATTGTTGTATTTTAGGGAAATAAGAAGGAGGGTTTAGGGAAATAAGAAGGAGGAGTTTATGATGATTGTAGGTGAGATAAAAATAATTTATTTTAAAAAATTTATCATCCTTTATAAAAATAACAACTGATGGCAAAAAAATAACTTTGTGTATATTCCCAAAAAGTAGATTAAAAGAAGAATAAGAAAGGGTTTAAAGCGAAAATAAAAGTTTAACACTCAAAACAAAAATGAGCAGACAGAAAATGAATAAAAAAAAATTTTTTTAAACAATTGTTAATTTTTTGAATGATTTTCAATTTTAATCAACATTTTTGCTTAAATTAAAAAGCGTAATCAAAAAACACAAACAACAACGACAAACAAAAAGACCACCGATTTTCGTACATACATTAATTTAATTTTTAATGAACTTCCATCTCTAAAGAAATTGTACACGTTGGCACAAACGATAAAAAATGAACGTCTGAAAGTTTTAAAAAGCTTTATGGAAAACTTTTAAGTTAAAAATGATGAATAAATAAAAATAATGAAGACAACTGAACTTCTATTTATGCCCTTTCTAATATGTTAACTTTTGCTCATACAGATACTATGAAAGCTCCTACAGCTATAGTAACAGTTGACACTGCTCCTTCAGCTATACAATTTCTACTGTTCATAAAATAACTAGTAACAGTTGCTACGTTTCATTAAGTTACACACCCGCAAGTCTTTCACTTGGTGACAATCCAGTAACATTATTGTATATATGTTGTTGTATACATTAAATATGATAATAATTGACCAAATATCTCACATGATTTACATGCTCAAATCTAGAAGGTTGAAGTAACCTCAATATTTTTATTTACTTTCAAACCTTTTGCAACTATTTCTGCATCAATCTTTCTCTTTGTATGAGACAGAATAATGATTTGAAAAAATGTAAACCAATAATCTGAAAAGGATTTCTTTAATGAAAAATGAAGCTCTATTGTTTTTAATTAATTTTTTTTATAACAGCATTCCCCAACTCTCAGAAATATTGTAGCTCATTTTTATTTTCTAGTTTCAACAAGTAAAGGTGGTGCAATAAATAGAATTCTATAAAATTCAATTGAGCAATCTTTATGTTCTGAAAAGATATTGACAGGGATTAAATATTTTTTTCAATTTTCGACTAAATCATCTGCAACAATTAAAAGGATTACATATATTATTATTATTAATTGATCTATATATAGCTTGTTTTTAGTTTATTGGTTTATACGTTATAAATATTTAACAAATAAATCATTTAACTTTTGAATAATTTGAATAAATTGCTTCTTTTGTGTACCTTTGAATAAATGTTTTATCTCCATGTTTATGTTCAGACTGATGGCACCATTCGAAAATATTGACCTCTATCCATAAAAAAAATGGAATACCACAAAAGAAAATGCCAAATATCAACAGATAGTTTTGAGTAAGCAACAACAATATTCAATTTAAATATTCAGATTTTAACTGCTTTCATTTGATTTTGATTTGAAAAGTAGGGTGGCAAGTAGTCAATTTATTTCGATCAAAAGTGGAAAAAAATGACAATTTGATGCCCTGTAAAATCTAAACTTGCTGTTTTAAATATTAACAAATATTAATTAATAATATGCCCATAAAATTATTATGAAATGATGAAAGGTGAACAGTGCTGTTAATTTTATAAAAATCTTTACAAATACTTTTTTTTCTTTAACATTCTTTATTTTCCAAAAAAATTTTCTAGTGTCAATATTGCAGTGGTGTACCCTCCCAGTATATTTAATAAATGATTGCTCAATCTCTTTTTCCTTATCCATTTGTATTATTATCCATTAAATGTTTTTTCTCTTTGACTCAAATGTAATTTTGCTGGCCCCTCTAACTTTTACTTTTTTTTATTTACACTGATTTGTTCTCTTTTTTTTTATTTACTTTTTTTTATTTTTATTTTTTTATTTTTTTTATTTTTTTATTTGTTTTCTCTTATCACAATAAAAAACATAAAACATCTTTTTTTCTCTCAACATCCTCGCTTGCAACAAGGCTGCAAGCAACCACTATTAGAGTTAGAAGTTACTGGAAGAGAAAAGATGAAGTTTATAGAGAAAGCTAACAATTGAACTTAAAATATTGCAAATTATATTCACCAGGAAAACAAGATGAAGGGAGCAGATTCCAAAGAACTGATGTTCAAAGAAAAAAGTTAGAAGAATAAAAGTTTTTGGAGTACTTAGGAACAGCACAGAAAAAGGATGAGACTTAATTGAATGAAGAGTAACACGAGAATGAATTTTAGTAGATGGCACAAGAGATGCTAGCTCATTAGAGCTATGCATCTCTTGTGCCATCTACTAAAGCTACTTTTCTACAAAAACTATAATGGTGTCCATTATAGTTTTTGTAGAAAAGAGAAAGTGAAGCAACATTACAACAATATAATAATGGTTGAAGCTGCAAGAGCAGGTATAACTATGTTTACAATGTGTTTTTGCACCTTGTCTGAAAAAGAAAGGGCATCATTAGAAGACTCGCCGCAGATATGGCAACAGTATTCCATACAATGTCGGATTTGAGATTTATAGAAATAGAGAACAGAATCCAGAGTAAGAAGTGTCGAGCTCGATAAAGAGATGCAACTTTAGCAGATGCTAACTTTGCAACAGATTTGATATATGGTTTCCATAAAAGATCAGAAGTAAGAGTTAATCCTAGAAGATAAAGGGTAGATGACTCATCAAGTACATTACTGTTCATAAATATAGGAAGGTATAAATTATTGCGATAATGATTGGCTGAAAAAAATTGAGTTTGATCTGAATTAAAATTCACCAGCTACTGTGAGCCCCATGCTGAAGCAGAAGAGAGATCTTTTTCAAGCCCAAATGCCCCCTCCAAGCAATCAGAGAGAGTTGGCTTTTTATCATGACAAGAATAATTAGTAGTATCATCAGCCAACAATGCCACCTAAGATGTGAGATTACCTGGAAGATCGCTAATGTAAATTAAAAGGAGTATAGGGCCAAGGATTGAACCTTGAGGAACCCCTGAGGTTACAGAATAAGAAGAAGAGTGCTGTCTATCAAGGACAACTTTTATACTGCAATTGGAAAGGAAGGATTCAATAATCTTAAAGATGTTTCCAGATACACCATAAGAAGAAAGTTTATGGAAAAGACTAGCATGCCAAACGCTATCAAAAGCTTTAGAAATATTAAGAGGGATAGTCTTAATCTCTCCACCTTTATCTAATGCACAATAAAACCTATCAGTTATTACTGTTAGTAAATCAGCCGTAGAAGGAGAAGATTGAATATTGATGATCAGAAAGTAAGTTATTAGATTCAAGATGAGAGATTAAGTGTTTGTTAATTAAAAAATTCAAAAATCTTGCTTATAATAGAAAGAAGACTAATGGTAGTTAATGGTAGTTAGACAAGTCAGATCGCTCTACAGAACTTTTGAAAATAGGGATAACATGCTGTTTTCCAGCATTCAAGAAAACAAGACTCCGATAAGCACTTGTTAAATAGTTTTGAAAGTATAGACAACAGCGACGGAGAACACTTCTGCAAGACTACAACAGGTATGTTGTCCAGACCACAAGCTGTAGAAGAGTCTAAGCAGGAAATCACTTTACATACTGAAGCTGGAGTGATACAAATGTCAAGCAATGAATCAACCAGTTTGTCAGCTATACCAGCTAGAACGCAACTAATGGAATCAAGAGATGATATTGATGAAAAGTTCTTAGCAAATAATTCAGCTTTGTCTTTAGATGAGGGAACAAAATCTGAACCATACAAGAGAAGTGGAATAACAGATTTGTCCTTATTACTGATACTATTAAAGATTCTCCAGAAGTCATAAGAGCATATTTTTCGTGATAAAATACAAAATTTCATGAACTGAAAATAATGGGCTTTGGCATTAGACAAAACCTTTTTTCAATGGTTTCTAGCAATAGTAAACAGATGACTGTTTTCTGGAGAACTATTTTGCTGATAGATATGGAAGTAATGGAAATAGATTGGAAATTGCTGCAGCACAATGTGAGGTAAACCATGGAGAAGAGTGAGGCTTGACTTGGAATCATCAAGAGGGAACAAAAGATTCCATGCTAGCCTGAATCCACAATGTGATAAGCATTAAAGTCACCAAGAACAACGATATTGGCTGATGGATAAAGAGAGAGGGCTTTGTCAATTTAATCAGAAAAACATCAAAAAGTCTTGAGATAAAGGAGAGTAATATAAAACAAAGAGAAAGGTGCTAAATAAAAGCACATAAAAGAATGGTCTGTGGATTCAAACCTACAAGTGGGTGAATTCTTACAAATGTTAATGCCAACGCCGAGCATGTGGCTACTGGAGTCTTTAAAAAGATAACCATCAACACTAATATTATAAGATGAGACAGCTGAGCTTAAATTAGTCTCACAAAGAGCAAGTAGGTCTGGTTAACTTTGCAAGAGATACGACTCAACAGAAGAAAAGTTACTTCGAAGACCATGAATATTAGTGAATGATAGGTTTAGAGAACTTGATGATGATGATGGTTTTTTGTGTTCTATAGTTTCTGGTACTTTAGACATTTTTAAATATGTTAAAGAACTTGACTCAAAGCATAGATAGTACTAAGTATACTATTCAATAGTCCAAGCAATTGCCTCATTGCTATTAATAAACCCTAAGCTGTAACAAAGGGCTCCAAATGTGGCCTCGACAACGCCCACCAAAAGTACAAACAGGGAAACAATATATGCCCAACATGGCACTGTTAATACTTTGATGTTTTCCAGCTGTTGATGGAATCAGCCTCTCTGAGAGCTACCACAGAGTTCGGGAAACCTGACTACCAACCGGCCTCAGAACCATAAAACTGAGTTTTAGAGCTGTACCCTCATTAGGAGATAATACAATAAGTTGCCCAATCATAAAAACACAAGCAACACCCATGCATAGAGACACAAACAAAACTCATGCATTGAGTCAAGAAGATCTAGCATTCAACATCCTAAACTGGAAACAATGTATTATAAATATGTCTGTGCCAGCCTAATAGATGAAGAAGGGGTGCAAGGCTGGTCAACTGAGAGAATCTGTTTACCCCTTGTAGATGGAATCTATTTACCCTATCTTATATCCTCCAACTCATCTCCTTATTCTAATAAGGACACTTTTTCTGACACCCTTAACAAACAGGTTAATTCTTGTCAAACATTTTAATTACTTATGCTTCATTATTCATATTACTATAACTAGTAAGGTCTTTTGAGTACTTCTAAAAAACCTGCCTGAAGCTTTTTAGGGAGTAAATTTGTTAAAAAAAATAAATAAGCTATACAAATTTATATTATGGTGGTTTTTTTTAAAAAAAAAATTTTATTACTACATTTAAACTATGTTAATTTTATTAAAAACAACATTAAATAAAATGATATACAATAAAAAATAAAAAGAATATATTATTCTTTTTGTTTTTTATTGTAATGATAAAAATAATTTCATGAAAAATACACTTCAATTAAAAAAACTCAATGCGTCATGCAAAAATTTAAATACAAAAAAAAATATTTATATAACAAAACATAAAACTATTATAAAAAAATGACTTTTATTATTAAATTTTTTAAAAACGATAAAAAGGGAAGGGTAGCTCATTATAGATTTATGCTCCCATAAAAAAAGAATGGTAGTTCATTTTAGATTTATGTTTCCATTAAAAGAGAATTTTTAAAATGTATTTTCAACTTTTGAAAGAGATTATTTTTATTAAAATATTCAAAAAATTTCAAACCTGACAAACTGGTCACAGAGCTCCATGCTTCTAATTCATCGCGTTGATCTGTATTAAACTGTTCAAAAGCTAATACAATGTTATTGTTAGGCAGCATCACTTGCCATGTGCAAATAATTCCATTTGGGTAATTAGAAGGATAGTTAGGAGTTGTAATAACTTGTCCAATGGTGGTGATGTGACCTCCACATTCTAGAGAACAACCAAATCATATAGAACAAGCAATTTTAATATTTATATCTTAATTATTAAAGATTATTAACAATCTTTAATTTACAAAAACTGAAACTTGAACAACAATTCCAGAGTATCATTTATAAAAAGTATCAAAGTAATGTATCAAAGTATCAAAGTAAAGTATCAAAGTATCAAAGTAAAGTATCAAAGTATCAAAGTAAAGTATCAAAGTAAAGTATCAAAGTATCAAATGAACCTGAGGATGTATAATCAGCTGTAAAACCATCTGCAGAGTTTTCACCAGTTGTTACAAATCTTGCATCAATCACATTTGATGATGAAGTAATACGAATCGATTGTGGGATTGCACCATGCAGTACTGTGAGCAAATTTTGTGATACTCCATCGAAAATTTCAAGCCTGTCATTTGGACCAACAGTTTTTAATGTGCGCACATCAAGCACAGCCTTTTTATTTAATGGCATTACAATGTTCCAGCGACAGTATTCTTGATTAGAATATGAATTTGGATAATTTGGTGATGTTATAGTTCCTGATGGACCAACTAATTTTTGTGAGCCGCATAAGCCAACTGAATTAAATTAAACAAAAGTTATCATTAACAGTCAAATAATTAAAGATTAAAAGAAAATTAAAAATTAAAATAATGTTAAAATAAAAAATTTTTTGAACTAAATTTGAATGACAATTTTTATTTACTGCATGATGAAAAACATACTTAAAAATAAATTAAAAAACTATTGTGTTTTTCAATCTATCCTACTAGTTATAATAATTTATGAACTGTATAACTAAATCTATATATACCTTTACATTGTGGTAACAAATTGCTCCATACACCATTCAAACCACAAACAATAGACCGAGCACCTTTTAGTGAGTATCCAGCATTGCAATCAAATAAAACTGTAGCATTAATTGAAAAACTATTTCCAAGACGTAAGCCATTTTCAGGAAAACCTGGGTCTCCACAAGTTATTTCTAAAAATGATAAAAGAAAAAGAAAGTTTTAATTTTTTTTTTTAAACATCTTAGTATCCAACAAGGCTGCAAGCAACCACTTGGACGGTAGTTTAACAAATCAGATCACGCTCCAGAATATTTAAAAATAAGGATAACAGATGCTGTTTTCGACCAGGCTGGAAAACAAGACTCTGATAAACACTTCACACTTCTGCAAGACTATAACAGGTATGTTGTCCGGGCCAAAAGCTGTAGAAGAGTCTAAGCAGGAAATCACTTTAGATAAAAAAACTGGAGTGATACGAATGTCAAGCAATGGATCAACCTGTTTGACGGCTATATCAGGTATAATACAACTAGTGGAATCAAGAGATGGTATTGATAAAAAGTATTTAGCAAATAATTCAGCTTTGTCTTTGGTGAGGTGACAAAGTCTGAACCATACAAAAGAGGTAGAATTACAGACTTTCCCTTATTATTGATACTATTAAAGATTCTCATGAAATCTTTACGATTTCATGAGAATCTTTAATATTATAATTTTATCACGAGAGCCTAATTTTTGTGATGAAATACAAGATTTCATGATCTAAGAATAGCTGGCTTTAGCATTAGTTAAAACCTTTTTACAATGGTTCCTAGCAGTAATAAACAGACGTCTGTTTTCTGGAGAATTGTTTTGTTGATAGATACGGAAGCAATGGTTTCTATTGGTAATTGCAGCTTAAGAGTGAGGCTTGACCTGGAATCGTCGAGAGGGAATAAAGGATTCCATGCCAGCCTGAATCCACAAAGTTATGTAAGAAGCACATTTGTCAACAGGAAGATGAAAGATTTCTACCTATAGGCCACCATGAAGAAAATTACGGAAAGAGTCCCAGTCAGCTTTAAGGTAGTTGTAAGATGTACGATGATAAAGGGATTCTGATTATAAAGAAGAATGAAATAATAGTTTTAGAGAGATCAAACTGATCAGAGGCACCTAAAGGTGAGTGTGGAGAAACTGAACACTGACTAGGATCAGAAACAAGACATAAGTTGAGTAGAGAAGGTAAATGATTTAAGTTGTCTGGAAAATGAGTTGGAAAGTTGACTATTTGAGTTAGGGATTGAGAAAGGCAAAAGTTGTGGGCTTTAATGCCTGCAGTCACTGACGCTAGAGCCAAGCCATTCAGTGTGACAAACATTAAAGTCACAGACAACAACAATATTGGCTGATGCATAAAGAGAGAGGGCTTGGTCAATATGATCAGAAATAATATCAAGTAGAATGCAGTCTTGAGATGAAGGAGAGCGATATAGAACAAAGGTGATAGAGTAAAGTGGTGCTAAACAAAAGCACATAAAAGAGTAGAAGAGCTACCACAGAGTTCGAGAAACCTGAGTACCAGCCGGCCTCAGAACCACAAAAATGAGTTTTAGAGCTGTACCCTCATTAGGAGATAATACAATGAGTTACCTAGTCATAAAAACAGAGGCACATGCAAAACCCATGCATTGAGTCAAGAAAATCCAGCATTCAACATCCTAAACTGGAGACAATGTATTAAAAATACATCTGCCCCAGTTTTTATTCTAATAGATGAAGAAGGGATGCGAGGCTGGTCACTAGATAGAATCTGTTTACCCCTAAAGTCTTTGCCTAGGAGGCTTTCTACAAGACAGCAGTCAGATGCATTTGCATCTGCCCAAGATAAGTTTTTTTATTGAGACACCGTCTCTAGCCTTTACTCAACCAAGAGCCCCAAGGCAGGGGGTGTTTTTTTTATGTCAGAGTTGGCATCTCCTAGCCTTTGCCTAAAAAGGCACATCCTACAAAGCAGCTGGACATGAAGCAGATTGTACTGGGTTACATGTTACCAGTAGCAGGATAACCTGACCTGACAAGAGTTTTTTAATACAATATAATGAAATGTTAGTAATTAATACAATATAATGAAATGTAAATAATTAATACAATATAATGAAATGTAAATAACTTGATGTCTCTTCTAATAATAAAGATTTATTGTAAGCTAAGTGTAAGAATCTAGAGCTATTTTAGTAAGGCATCACTGATGACAATGATGTCAAAGAGTCACGTTACTGAAATAGCCATAGATAGCAGCTTCAGTCATCAGTTTAGAGGTTGTTTTTTTTTTCTATTCTAATTGGCTTCTAACAAAGCTGCAAGCAACGAGTTAGGAAATTAGGGCAAGGAAACTGTAGGCAGAAGATTGAAAACTTGTAGATTGTATGAGTCAGGAAAAAATAAAAATGGGAGAGAGTTTCAAAGGGTTGAAGTGTGGGGGAAAATCCAGGACAAATAAAAGTTTTTAGAACATGCAGGGAGAGATACAGTAAAAAAATAAGACTGAATAATGAGTCAAGCAAGAATGAGTGAACTAGAGATGATAGTTCCTTTGAGCAGCTCAGAGTGGGTTCAACTACATTTACAATGCATTTTTGAACTTTGTCTAGAAGAGAAAAAGCATTATTAGAAGAATCAGCCTAAATATGACAACAGTATTCCATAAAGGGACGAATAAGAGATTTGTAGAGAAGGAGAATGGAATCAGGAATAAGAAAATAGCAAGCACAATAAACAGAAGCAACCTTAGTAAGTGCTAATTTGGCAATTGATTGTAAATATGGGAAATTCTATTTTTAACTTATGTTACACGCATAAAACCTTTATCAAATATTTGCCTATTTAAATTGTAATTTAGGCTTTTAACTATTTTGTATAAAAGCTGTTAGTCTAAAGAATAAAATAGGCTAAAATATTTTGAGTGTGGCCAAAAAAAGGCAAACTTATTACTAAAAATGCCACTTAACTTATGTTACATGGAAAACATGGTAAAAAAATTGTTTCAATTTTTAGGTCAGATTTCTACGAATCAGTAAAGCAGTTTGTATTAGAAACTTTTACAAGATGTTACGAATTCTATGCCAATTTAAAAAATATATAAAACTTTATCAGAGGTGACTGGCTAAGGAAAATAAACGTATTTTTTTGATACTACGTTTTTAACTTATGTTACATCACTTACATTACCGAGTGATATTTATCGTTGATTTTTTATATCTATTATTCAGAGTTAGAGTTACATAACAAAAGAGTTGAACTTATTCATTAAAAAAAATTAACAAAAGAAATTTTAAAAAACTGGTGGCACTCTTCCTGAGTGATTTTTCATAACATTTATGAAAGTTATTCAATGGCTTTCATCATTTAAACAGCTTTTACGCAGGACCAAGAGCAACTTAAAAAATATGTATGACAACTTTATTAATACTTATTGAGTCATTTAAATAAGAAAACCTTATAGTTTGCTAAAAATTTTAGTAATACTTCTTATGTTTACGTGTATTTCCTTATTTTCATTAGGTTGAATTTTTAAAATGCTGGAAAGTATTTACATTTAAATCTTTTAAAATATTTTTGGCAAAAAAAAATACTATCACAGTTTAAAGAGAGGGGTTCAGATATATGTGATCGTTTGTGAAAGCAGGAAAGAGGTTAAGAATTGACAAATATAGGGTGACGTGCTTTATGGATGACCCATAGTTGCATTTACAACTGATTTGTTTAACTAAAACAAAAATAAAAAAGATTCGAACTGACTTTTTTTATATTAGGAGAATAGCAAATAAATCTTTTTTTTTTTAATTTCTAAATACAAAAATTTATTCAATTTTTATTTTTTTATGCGTATTTAGATGTCAATTAAAATAATAATAATAAAAAAAAAAAACAATAATATATATATATATATATTTTATAAAGTATTAAACTTGACCAGCAACAATTTGAACATGTTAGCTCCATTTTCATGCTAAATTAATTCCGATTATGCAAATAAAATCAGGGTTAAAATAACATTGTACAATGATACTTTTTTTTCTCATGCAACAATGAGAAAAACTGTAACTTTCGAAGGCATAAAAATGACTTGAATTTATTAATTTTAGTATTAAAGGTGTATTTTAAATAAACTTTCATGTGTCTGCATTCATTTGCTAAAAGTTGAAGAAAAAGAGAATAAAGAAGAGGACTCAGTGATTCGGTTGCTATTCATTAATATAGGAATGTTGACAATAATTCAACAGTTGTTTGCAGTAAATAACTAAATTTTGTTGGAGTTAAAGTTCACAAGATAATGTAAACCTTTTAACCAAAAGGTTTTTTTTTTAAAATAAACTTTTTTAATTTGTGTTTTCTAAAAATTGTTTTTATTATTTTTGAAATTTTTATAAAATTTCACATCTTTTGGGAGTGTTTGTCACTCAATATCAGGAGTTTCCAAAGTTCAAAAGTGGTTGTTTTGACTAGGAGGACAAAAATCAACCCAGACAGCAAAAAAGGTTTAAGAATGCTTATTTAGAGATGTTTCTCAATTAAGATTTATGACAAATGCATAAGAGTAGTTAAGAGATCACCTTCAAACATTCTACAAACTTACAGAGTGTTTGAAGATGATCACGTTTGCTACAGAAAAAAGTTGATACATTTAAGCCACATACTGAAAAATAACAAGTACAATATCGATGATGATACTACCATTTATTCTTGTCATGATACGAAGCCAACACTCTCTGATTGCTTGGAGGGGGCATTTGAGCTTAAAAAGGATCTCACTTCTGCTACAGTATGGGGCTCACAGTAGCTGGTGAACTTTAATTCAGATAAAACTCAATTTTTTTCAGCCAATCTTTATTGCAATTTAGATCTTCCTATATTTATGAATGGTAATGTACTAAATGAGTCATCTACTCTAAATCTTCTAGGATTAACTCTTACTTCCAATCTTTTTTAGAAACCATATATCAAATCTGTTGCAAAATTAACATCTGCTAAGGTTACATCTTTTATGGAGCTCAACACTTTTTTACTCCGGATACTATTCTCTATCACTAGTAATCTTTATATAAAATGATTACATAAAATGATCTTTATATAAATTGATTATTATTTTTGAAATTTTTATAAATTTTAATTCTTTTGAGACCCGTTTAAGGGTCTTGAGCGACCCCTAAAATTTTTTTTTTATTCAAAAAATTTTTCAATTTAGTGTTAATTTATTACATAGGACACATTTAAGGGGTGGCAGCAGACAATTTCAAAAAAAGTTGTTTTTAGAGGCACTTTGATATATATATATATATATATATATATATATATATATATATATATATATATATATATATATATATATATATATATATATATATATATATATATATATATATATATATTAATGAAGAAAAAACAACTTTTTCTCTAGTACATGTCTATACGGCAATCATCAGCCATTGAATACAAAATCAAAAACAAAAAACCTGTTAAAAATTAAAAAATACTGTGTAGGGATCTTTATGTTGCTATATATATATATATATATATATATATATATATATATATATGTATATATATATATATATATATATATATATATATATATATATATATATATATACACACACACATATATACATATATATATACACACACACACATATACATATATATATATATATATATATATATATATATATATATATATATATATATATATATATATATATATATATATATATATATATATATATACACACATGTATATAACTATATAAACACATGCACACAAAAACAGGTAAAACTACAAAGCAAAAAAAATAAAGTTGACCTTGACATATAGGAAGGGTACCAGACCATGTGCCACTTAACATACATTTTCTAGAAGTGTCACCAATTAACTTATAACCAGAACTGCAAGAATAGTTCACAGTCTTTCCAAATGAAAACACAGTACCATCCAGAATTCCATACTTAGGTAATCCAGGATAACCACAGCTATTGTCTATAATTTTATGATATGACAATAAACTGACATAGAATTTTAAAAAGTATAATTATTTATGTGAATTTCTTTTTACTATTTTTTTTAATGTATTTAAATCATTTGGTATTTTGTACTATTTAGTATTTGAATGCACTTAAATTTACACAAATAGAGTCAAAAGTTTTTATTTTATTTCAAATAATCATTAAAATTATAAACAAAATCTTTTATAACAAAATAACTTCAGTAACTGAGTTAAAAAATATACCACATTAACCATATAAAGTTAAAAAACCTTGACTTTAAATGATATTTAATTTAATAATTTCATTTTAATTGAATAAATAAAATGAAATTATAATTGTTATTTCTCAAAGATTTTTTTTTTTTACTAAACTTTAATAAAAATTGTTTTGACTTGATACAGTTTGTTAATGTTACATCACTAGAAAATAATGCTTTTATTAATATTAAAAACAACTTGTTAACTTAAATCAAGGACAAACACCATTTAAGAAAAAAAAAAAAATTCTTTGGTAATGTATATTAAACATTCAAAATGTTAGATTAGATAAATGTTTACATGAGAAAATAATCAGAAGGTTTTTAAAAATAAAGTGGATTTAATCACTTTAATTTTTAAAAACCAGGTTAATCCACATCATGCTCATAATAAAAAATTTTTTAGACTGCCTTAAACTAAGCTGTCATTATATAACTCATTATAAATGACAAAAATCAGTTATTAGCAGAAATTAAAATTTGCTGAAGCTAAAATAGATAAAACTTTCATACTAAAACCGAAATTCAATTTCAGCTATAAAGCTGCCGAAACTGAAAATATTTTATAAAATTTAGAAAAAACCCGCAGAATTGGTTTTTATCTGAGAAAGTGTTTTTTCTACTATTTTTATATTTATAAAAAGTTATATTTTATGAAAAGTTAATAAGAAGTTGGCCTGAAATATATAATACAGGTTTCAAAGAACGTTCTTTAAAACACTTACCGTACCATTAAAAGAAAACATGAAAACAAAATAAATTAAAATTCTAATAGAAACATAAAAATACTAATCAATTTATTTTAAGAAATAAAACCAAATAGGTATTATTAGCATAAACAAGCCCAAGATAATCAGAAAGCAGTATACCTCCTTAAAAAATTTTTTAATAAACAAAACAATACCCTTAAATAAACTCTAACGCTGTCATAGATACCTCATTCGAAATATGATAACCAATCAAAAGTGTAGGAAAATGAGTAACCCGCGAAAGCCAAAATCATAACAATAATAGAATAATATATGATAGCAAAAAAGAACGTTGCACAAAAACTTTAAAAATGTAAGCGACATATGTGTAAACATTAAATGAAGGATATAAAAATATTCTCTGAATAATAATAAAGATAAAAATTGTGCATGTGAAAATTAAAACAAAGCTGAGTAATGAATGCAAGATAATATAACATAAAAGTTTCTGTAAACAGTAATAATATGAAAATCAGGAGATAAGTAAAATATTAATAAATATAGCAATAAAACTAAATAAATATTGTAATAAAACCAGATAATTTTAAGCCAAATGAGTGGTTAAAAAATTAGTTGTGAGTATTATAACAATGATATAAATCGTGATATAAAAACGATGTAGAAAGCGGGAAAAAAATTGTTAAAAAGTGAAGTTTTCTCTACGGTCAGAACTAAAAGAAACTTTGAAACCATATCTAAATCGAAATTTCCGAAAAATAAAGTTTTCTCTACGGTCCGAATTAAAAGTAACTTTGAGACCATATCTAAATCGAAATTTCCGAAAAATAAAGTTTTCTCTACGGTCCGAATTAAATGTAACTTTGAGACCATAACAAAATAACAAGGAAAAACATACTTCATAAAAACAAGTCGAATGCTGCTAGTTTATAAGAATCGCTCTTATGCTTATATGTATATGCATATGAATCCTTTAATGAAAAATTCAATCACACATGATAAACACATATAGATAACATACAAATCTGTGCCTACATTTCAACAACATATCTATTAAAAGAAAATATTATCTAAATAAGGATGAGTTCAAACAAAGATAGTTTATCTATGAAAGAACAAAAAGCATGCAAAAGATGTAAACAGGCTATATGTGCATAAGGGTGTATAGGTGTAATGTGTAAGTCTGTGCTGTTTATGTCGTTCAGTAGAGTCTTGTATTGTTAGTAACCAGCGTAAAAGATTTGTCTCTGAACTAAACCAAGCCAGCCCAGCCATACTCCAGAAAACCATGATGGATTAAACACCTATGCATGGATTTATAACTGACTTATGGCTAAAAAGCTAGCCCAGGCATCTTCCACAGACAAAAATCCTCTTTCGCGGTGACAGTAATTGCGTAAAACAAGTGATACTGAATCGTTGTAACCCTTTAAAGAACGAAGGAAAATAATTTTTAATCAAATTATTTTGATTTAATTATTACCATATTTTGTTTGAAATAAAATTTTGAAATATCTGAAGTAATCTGAAGTAATTTGCTGAAACAAAAATGATTGGACGCAAAAATGATTAAACTATGCAAAGTTCAAGTTATTTGAGGTTTAACTTAGATGGAGAACTCTATTAGTAACTATTTATACAATTTCACAGGACCAAAGGAAACAGTTTGAGATAACAAAAATTTGAGTTTGAGATTAGAGTCAGTGGGTGATTTACAAACTTACTCTGTTTTAAACAGAGTAAGTTTGTAAAACAAGGAAGTTAAAAAAATGATAATTAAAAACAGTTTAAGAAATAAGAAAGTTTAAAAAGTAAGCAAATTTAAATTAAAAGAAAAGTTTAAAAAAATGACAAAAATTTTAAAAATTATACAAGCACTACAAAAAATACTGAATTAATACTGGGTGTTAAAATACTGATTGCCTTAAATATTAATAGAAATGCAACCTAAAAATATTGAAAAAATAAAAGACTGTAACTACAACAGGTTATATTGTAATTATCTTTGCACTTTATAGTTAAAAATTAACAATAATAAAATTTATTAATAGGAAATTATATAAATTCTACTTTCAAAAATTCATTCAAAATACTTAAAGAAAAAAACCTACATAAACATTTAGGAGATATTCCACTCCACTCTCCACTGAGCAGACAAGTTCTTTGAAAGGGACCAGATAATCCAAACCCGTCATTACATTTATATGTTATCACATCATCGATTTTAAAAGAACTACCAGTAAAAGTTCCATTATCAAGAGCCTCAGGCTTACCACAGCTCACAGCTAAAAATTAAAAGAATGATATATAATGAACAGCTAATAAAAATCACTACCACACATACACACACACGCATGCGCACACTTAATATATGCAAACATACTAGATATATAAGTATATATATATATATATATATATATATATATATATATATATATATATATATATATATATATATATATATATATATATACTTATATATCTAGTATGTTATATCTAGTATATATATATATATATATATATATATATATATATATATATATATGTATATATATATATATATATATATATATATATATATATATATATATATATATATATGTATATACATTTTTTTTTGTTTTACAATACAGCAACTATTTTTAACTACGCTAGTTCATGTTATTGCTAACAATGCAAAAGAAGTTTGAAAAAATTTATCAAACATTTTAACCCATAATAATCGAAAGAGTTAATTTAGTTCAAATATACAATGTTATAATACCATAATAATATAATATTTATGTACAAAATTTAACTCAACTCAGCATTTGATTCGATTTCCATAATGAACAGAAAGTATGCATAGAAACAAAAGTAATAAAAATTACTTACGTACACATTGAGCATCATTATGAGACCATTTTCCATCTACCTGACAAATTCTGTAGTTTAAATTTTTATTACTTAGCATAAAACCTTTTTCACATTTTATCATAACTGTAGCTCCTTGATTTAAAGATGAACCAAGTATAACACCATTTTCAGGTTTGGTTAATGGAGGACAATTATACGCTTAAATATAAACAATTATGTGTATTTAAAAAATTAATAAGCAAATTAAAATCAAATTTATAAGCTAACAAAAAAAACAACATAAAACTGAGTTTAAAATACTAATTATCTAAAAATTCATCAAAACTTACGAACACATCTTGGCTGATCACCACTCCAGGAACCATTATACCTACAAGTTCTTGTTTCTGATCCAAACAGCAGAAATCCTTTTAAGCAAAAAAATCTGTATTCAGCATTTAAACCAGCTCCTACCAAAGTTGCCTGCCCATTGTAAGGACTAGGTAAAGTCCCACATGTTATTTCTAAAAAATAAAAACTTATATCATTCCTACTTTGTTACTATTGTATCAAACTCTGAAGTTATGACATCATTTTCTGCTATTATCACTCTTCTCTCCTATTGCAAACTGATATCTTTGCATCATAAAATATTCATAAAAACTGTAACTACTTGCTTTTGCATCTTGGAAGTATGCCTGACCATTTTCCATCTGCACCGCATACTGTCTGACTTGAACCGTCTAACCTATACTTGTCTTCACAAGTAAAAGTTGCTTTTAACCCAAAATCTCCAGTACTATGAGATACATAACCATTTGTTGGTGCATTTAATTGTGGGCATAAAATTTCTAGGAAAATTATTTCAAAATTTAACCATGGAAAAAACAATGGAAAAACAAGTTGTAAAAAATAAATAAAAATCAGAAGCAAATAAATCCTTAAGTAGCAGGTACTCTCAAGTAGCAGGTACTCTCAAGTAGCAGGTACTCTCAGGTAGCAGGCACTCTCAGGTAGCAGGCACTCTCAGGTAGCAGGTATTCTCAGGTAGCAGGTACTCTTAGGCAGCTATAAAAGTTAAAACTTACTTTGACAACTTTTTCCATTACCAGCCAAAACAAAACCAGGTTTACATTGACACTTATATGATCCCTGAGTGTTAACACATAGCTGTGAACAATCATGTGTGCCAACACACTCATCAATATCTAAAATGTATTTAAAAAGTATATATTTCTTAAAAAATAAAAAATAAAAATTGATGTGACATCAATTTAAAATCAATCAACCTTGACATGATCGAAGATTGCTACTGATCTTGAATCCTGCTCTGCATTGACATGAATAACTCCCATATGTATTAAAACACTTATCTTGACAATTACCATTGTTAGTTAAACATTCATTGATATCTAAGATAATTTTTTTGTAATTTTTAACAAAACATAAAAAAAGGAAACCTTACTCCCACATTCTGGGTATGGTTCACTCTAATGTATTACGTTATACCTACGCAAGTACTTCCTTGCATCTCAAACCCTTCATTACATTGACATAAATATGAGCCAATAGTGTTCAAGCACTTATGCTGGCAGTTTCCATTTGAATATAAGCATTCATCCAAATCTATCAAACAACAAAATAAAAAAATATATTATTATTATTTTTATTATTATTATATTGCAACTATTATTATTATATAAAATAACAATAGCAATATAATTTAATAATATAATAGTATATTCTCATGCATTTACTATAAAATTAGTTTTTTGTTTTATTTTACAAAATGCTTAAGGAACAACTTACCTATACACTCAGGAATTTCTTTGTTATACTTTCCTTTAACACAATGCAATGAGCTTGATCCGATTAGTTTAAAACCTGGTCTACAGCTAATTGTAACAAGACCATTAGTTTGAGAAACAATGCCATTAACAAATGGTTGTAAAGAAGTACATGGCAACTCTAAATTAAAAATAAAAACAATAAGTCTAACCAAATTGCTTTATATTTTTCTAATATAAAATTTTTAACTTGAAGACATATATAATCTTTATGATTGATTTTTTGATTATATATATATATATATATATATATATATATATATATATATATATATATATATATATATATATATATATATATACATTAGAGTTCATCATTGAGGAAAATACCCAATTGAAGTAAATACCCAAAGTAATTAAAATATGTTACCCAAAAATTTTCAAATGAATTTTATGTCCTCTCATCAGCAAAGTTGTTGAAAAATTTGTCATAAAAAATATAAAAAATGAAAAACATTTTATGATTTTTTTTTCTTTGTCAATTATTACATAAATTTTTATTTTAAAAACGTATGTCATCAGGGTTTTTTTTTCTTATTTTTTGTTAAAACAATATTTATCAGAGGACGAAAATATAAGTATTCTGTTATGCAAGATAAAAATAGATTATAATTTTGCATACTTAAATAAAATTTTACCATTTTAAATAACCTACCATAGATACCTAGCTATACCTACCTACTATAGCCACCTTGATAAGAGAAATAAGGTATAAAGCCATTCAGGCCCTTCCAAACTCTCCTACCTCTGCATAAATACTTTTTTTAAATTTTTTTTTTGAATAAACCAAAATAACTTATAACATCAACAACAATGCATTTTTTGTTATTATTTATTTTTCTAATTTTGGGAATAATATGAATGTATTTATTTGTTGGTTTTAATTACTAAAAAGATTGAATATATAAATGATAATAATACTTTTTAAATTTGACTTGAATTTTAATATTTACTGAAAATAAAAATGTTTAACTTGCTGATTTAAAAATGTTAATCTTGCTGATTTAAAAATGTTAAACTCGCTGATTTAATAATTTCACTATTTAAACCAACTACAGGTTTACACAATAACTATTAATAATAGAGACAACAATATTTATTAATAATAGATAATGACCATTTTCACAATTCTTTCCATAAAAACCATCATTGCATCTGCAGATATATCCTTGTAGAGTATCAATACATAGACCATTTCCATTGCACTTGTTAAACAAACAATCATTGACTAAAAAATTATTAATTTTAATCATTTACAATACAATCTTACAAAATTAAAATATAAAAAGTAGTAAAAATCACAATAAAATTACAAAACAAAATATATTAAAAATCAAATTACCACCGGTGTAAGGGCATTCAAATCGTACTTGCATCTGAAAAGGACAAACAACATTATTATTTACATCAAATTTTTTTTGATCAGCATTAGAGCAAAAAAACCCTTTAGTTGTGCATGTTGCTCCAAACAAGTTAAGCTCTTTTATCCCCATTTTGTCCAAGGTAAGACACTGAGCACTGATGACTTGACCAGGACAAGGTATTACTTGACTTGTACTCCAAGGATGAAACTTTGATTGGCTATCTGAAAACAAAAAGTAATATACAAGTAAAACTGAAATTCAAAAATAAAAAATTAAAAGATTCAAAATAAATTTAAATAACTTTAAAAGTTTTAAGTTTTATACATTTATATTTATATAAAATATAATGTTAAACCTAAATTCTAAACTAGATTTCATATCTATCTGTTTCTTTTTGAGATATATATAAAACAATTGATTTAAAATGTCTTTTAATTTAAAACTTTAGCTATGAATTGGTGTTTTAGTTACATTTGATACAACCCTAGGAATTAGAATCTGCATTTGGTAATGCCAAATCAACTGTCCATCTAAAAGTGTTTGAGGTCAGTAAAAAATTGCTGAAAATATTTTATGGTAAAACCTTAGTGACAAACTTTTTATTGCCGACCTCATTTTTCCAATTTTCAAGGGCTGCCTTATGTCATAAATTTGTCTATAATCTGTTTAAACTCAGGTTTACTCAGAATTTGCAGAAAAAATTGAAAAAGATGACATTTAGTTGAAAAGAATTCACTCTTACAAAAAACATGCGATTTAAAAATGCAAATATTTGATTTTTTTTATAAGTTAGTTTCTTGCTATTTTTAAATAATAATTAAAGTGTTAAAATAAACCTGTTATTCAAATTTTATCAATTTATGTCTTTAATGTATGTGCCTGGCATATTTTAGATATGGTCACCATATAATTATTCCATATTCAGTTTTAACATTAAATCCAGATTTACCAGTTATAAAATTAATACTGTAAACATTTTTAATGTTTACCAACATTAAAAAGCAACTTAAATATAAATAATCATCATTTTAATAAAAATACTAATATTATTAGCCATATAAATAGCATTTGAAAAATTATTGACTTGAAAAAAGTCTAGTAACTAAAATATTTTTGAACTTTCCCATATTTGACTTTTTACTTGTCAACAGTAATAACTAAATGGTTTAACAATGTATTAGATAAAAACAGTGAGACAACTTTGCTCTTAATATAGCAACAAGGTTTTGCTTTTAGCATTTCAACAGTCCTTCAACAGCATACTGATCTTACCCATTAACCCTGTTTTAACTAGTATACAGAGATATTTAGAATTTTTTTGTTCCAGTGTTAATGTAAAATACCACAACAACTAAAAGAAAAGCATAATGCAAAAGGATTTAATTATTTTTCTTTATCTATACCTATTTCAAATAAATAGGTTTCTTCGGAATAAACATTTCTAAGCCCCTCATAACCAAGTCTCAAGAGTGCAAACTACTTTTAAAAATTTAATAATAAATGAAAAACACATACTGGTGCAAAAACCAACCACTTTTTTTACATCAATAGATGGATTATTAAAATCTGCCCAAGCAACAATATTTCCAAACAACATATCACATCTGTAAGAAGACATCCCCAAAATTTCATTTTCTGTCATTACATAATTCCACATATTTAGCTGGCTAAGATGACCATCAAACGCTTCAGAAGCACTGAAATTTCTGCCAACTTCATCTTGCTCTTGTCCTATTATAAAAACACCACCCGCTGGAATAGCCTGAAAATATAAAATAATCATAAACTAAGCTAAAGTTGCCAAACAAAAAAATTAAGCAAAGAATTTATCATACTAACCTTTCCTTTCTGGAAGTTAATGTCTTCAGCAATTTTAATTCCGTCTTTAAATGTTTGATACTTCCCACTTTTACTAGACCATACTATTGCAACATGATGCCAAGAGCCATCGGCAACTGAAATATTTGTTGGTGCTTCCTCTCCCATTATATTTAGCATAACATGATTCATATTACCCAAGACTAAGGCATTATCTACAAAACTGTCTAAAAATATATTATTACACCTGTAAATAAAACTAAAATTTTAAAGTATGCAAATACTTTTTAGTTAACTATTTAAACATTATTTTAATTAAATTGGAAAAATTTGATGCATACCACTGTCACCAATTGCATAGGACAAAACTGTGCCTGATTCTATCTCCGTTGGTGATGTTTTTAGCCAAAATGCAACTGTGAACTCATCAATTAATTCATTAATAGTAGATTTAGCATAACCTTGTACTGTTCTATCAAAAACAAGGTCGAAGTTGGATACTGCGTTTCCTTAAAATTTATTTTCTCAAAAATGTTAAACAAAAGCATAAAAAGAAGAATTATAACTAATAATCTTAATAAAAATAATACCTAATAATTATGAAAATAACAAATAAAAATATTTTAAAAAAATAATAAAAATTTGAATAACAAACAAAGCTTATCTCTACCCAATTGCTAGAATTACCACTTTATTATTATAATCAGAACCCTTTTGGTTAGAATCATCCCCCAATCGATATAAGTATTCACCTAATTGCTTTCATTTTCTATTCTATTTATATTTATTAGTTGGATGTGCAAATTCCTCTACTATTATCTTCAAAACAACTTTCCTTACAAAAGCTTTTTAAATACTGTGTATAATTCAACATTTTCCGCAATAAAAAACATGTTTAATTTTGAAATATTACTTTTGAGGTTCTTTTATTTATTAAGAAATAATAAAAAAACTAGTAAGACCATCTTATTTAATGTATTTTAACTCACTCTACAACTTGTTTTTATAAAGTATTATCTTTATTGCTGTTAATATTAACTACCTTGTTTTACTAATAATGACACTAAATGGCATATCCTTCCATAAATAAGTTCCCCACCTATAAAAATTCAAATTTTTGATTCTACTGTTGTTGTTTTTCAATATATACTTATTTTCACTGTAACAGAGTATAAATAGTTATAACCTTTATCACATAAAAACCTAATAAAAACGAACCAATAGAAGACCAGAAAGTTATTCATAACTTTCTGGTCTTCTATTGGTTTTCATAGTTTTTCCAACATAAAAAATTATATCAGATTGCTAAATAGTCTTCTCAAACAACTTTAAAAAAATTTTTAGAAATTTATTTTTTGGATAAAGACAAATAGCATAGGTTTTTAGGCATTTTGAGGAATATACACTTTTAATATGGCTTTTAGTACAGTTTGATAATAATATTATACATTTAATTCATCGTTATGCTTATAATGATTTTGAAAATTAAAGGAAACTATTTAATACTTTGGAATGCTTTTAATAAAAGTAAAATAGTTTGTTTCTTTTACATTGTCAAACTTTCCCAACATCTGTTTCTTTTACATTGGTCAAACTCTCCAAACAATGTAGTTCAATTGTTTATAAAGAACTTGCCAATTTATTGCTCAAATAAAATTCTTCTGCTTCCTCACTAATGACCACTTCTTTTCCTCATCCCTGCAGAAATGTAGACCCTTTTAAGTAACTCCTGTATAAATTTCAGAAGTTGTTTTTTGATAAAATAAAAAATAACTTCTAATAATAAAAATCAAAAAAAAAAAAAAATTATTAAGTTTTGTTTTAATTCGTCAGTGACACTTTTCTTAGTTACAATTCAGAACACATTACTCAGCTAAGGTAATTTTTAGTAAAGCTTAACTGTTTAGTAAAACAATTCATTAGTAACTCTAAACTCAGATCTTTATTAATTGTTAACCAAATTAGAATTTATTTTTAAGATTTTTTAAAACAATATAATGACAATAAGAAAATATGATGTCGATAATAAAAAAAAGTCAATAATATAATAATATCAATAGTATAATACTTGTCTCGCAAGTTGGTCCAGAAAATGTTGAAGGGCATTGACATTTATAACCATTTACTTGGTCAATGCATGAGCCACCATTTCGACAAGGAGAAGAAAAGCAATCATTCACATTAATTTCACATCTAAAATAAAAAAAAACAAAAAAGAAAAACATTTGCTCTTTAACTTTATTAAAATAAAAATTATTAAATAATACCTTTACTAAAGTGAAAACTATAAAATAATACCTTTCTCCACTATATCCCTTGACACAAGAGCATGAAAACCTATTAACTCCATCAATACAAACACCTTTATTTAAACATGCATTGTTGTAACAATCATCAACATTATCTTGACATAAAGCCCCTGTAAAACCAGACTTGCATAAGCATTGATAGCCTCGATGAGAATCTAAGCAAGTACCTTCATTTTTGCATGGAGAAGAGGCACATTCCTAAAATAAATGTCTCAAAAATGTATAATTACAAATAATAAAAATATATAAACAAAAACATTAATAACTTAAGTAAAGTACAAAGCATAATAGTGACATTACAAAAATAGTATGTATAAAATTAGTAAATAGCGTGTAATTAATTATTGTGTAAATAATTAGCGTGTAATTAATTATTGTGTAAATTAAACACGTTAAAATTGTCAAATTCCTTTAAGTTTGTAAGAAAAAATAAAATTTTTAAATTAGATAATTTTCTTGATTTTTCAAAATTATTTTATTCTTTCAAAATTATTTTATTCAAAATTAGTTTTTTACTTGTTTAATTGGCTCTTATTTTGATATTTAACAGATTTGCCAGTATATTTAAATGACTATTACTAAAACTATATTGATATTATTTACTTTCTTGATTTAATGAAAATATTTATGCAAACTTTTTATTAAATTGGAGATGTACAAAGTTTTTTTTACTACCTTATTTTATTTTAACTTGTAAAACCCACATAAGGGCTCTATGAAAAATTGTAGTGACTTTAGTCATCCTTTCTTTGAGCCCCTGCCTGTTATTTATATTTACTAGTTATAAATGCTGATCCTCATCGAAACGCCAGTAATAATAGATGCGACTCTGAGGAGATGTTTATTACTTATCACTACACTAATTATGTTTACACATTAGCATTAATGTTTTTTTTCCATTATTAGTCCTTTCATTGTCGTTAGCATTTTTTATTTGTTGAATAGTTTTTTGTTTTACAAATTTTTGACTGGTTATGTATTTCTTGTATATTTTAGTTCATATTGGTAATTATAAAACAATTTTTTTTTTATTTTTAATTTTTATTTATGTATGTATGTATATATATATATATATATATATATATATATATATATATATATATATATATATATATATATATATATATATATATATATATATATGTATATATGTATGTGTATATGTATATATATATATATATGTATGTATGTGTATGTATGTGTGTGTGTATGTGTATATATATATATATGTGTATGTGTGTGTGTGTATATATATATATATATATATATATATATATATATATATATATATATATATATATATATATATATACATATGTGTGTGTGTATATATATATATATATATTTATATTTTATTATTATTTGTTATTATTTGTTTTTAATTTTTTTTTTAATTTTTTATATTATTATTATGGTTGAGTACTGTTTTGGTTGTATAGCTTGTCTTATTTATTTTTAAATATTCCCCCATTAATCTATATTTTTGTCTTGACAACTGTCAAAATATGCTTTGTCTAATAAATAATTCTCCTTTATTCTAATGTACTTCATTTCTTCCTTCAGGCGTTCACTGCTCGTGTGTGACCATTCGGCGAATTTTATATGCCAAAGTTTTTAAATAATATTGGGCCTAGCCCGTAAGGGTTAGTGTTACGGTCATCGAGCACGACTATTTTCCTAATCGCAATTACTGTCTCCGCGAAAGAGGATTTTTGTCTGTGGAAGATGCCTGGGCTAGCTTTTTAGTCATAAGTCAGTTATAAATCCATGCATAGGTGTTTAATCCATCATGGTTTTCTGGAGTATGGCTGGACTTGCTTGGTTTAGTTCAGAGACAAATCTTTTACGCTGGTTACTAACAATACAAGACTCTACTGAACGACATAAACAGCACAGACTTACACATTACACCTATACACCCTTATGCACATACAGCCTGTTTACATCTTTTGCATGCTTTTTGTTCTTTCATAGATAAACTATCTTTGTTTGAACTCATTTTTTATATGTAAAAATAGCATGTATAAAAATACCACTAATAAATAATATTAACATCATATATATAATTAACAACATATATATTTTAGGCTAAATATGAAAATGTAAATTAAAAAAAAACCCTAAAGTTTCTTTAATGGCTGATAGGTTGAATCTATTCAACAGAAAGATCTGAGATCATTTTAGCTGTAGCTGAAGAATTAGATCACAATTTGTATGAAATATCTCAAAAAGCACCGCAAGCAGATCAGGTAAAATTCGACAGCAAATTTCTGATGACATGAAAAAAAACATTCATTTCAACCCATGTACTCTTTCATTCACTGGGATTCAAAGCTGGTATATGAGGTAGATGGTAAAATAGAACACTTGGCTATTGTAGTAACAGGAAACCAAGTACACCTGAAGGAAAATTGTTGTGTGTGTCCAGGATTCCCTATTCAACTGGAAAAAGTCAGCCAATAGCAACCATATGCTGTAAAGACCTGGAAACTATAAAAAAAAACACTTGTAGCAATGATTTTTGACACAACTCCATCAAATTCAGGATGGATAAATGGTTCTGCAAAGTTAATCAAAGAACACTTCAATAAAAAATTACTTTGGTGTGCCTGCAGACACCATATCTTAGTCAGATACCACTTTTAGAAAAATTAAAATTGAGAAATCAGTATTAAAGATCAAACAAGCAGAAGTGAAAATATTTTTGTCTGATTTACTTAACTGGAAGTCTCAAAAAATATTAGGAGATGATTGTCAAGAATTTTATCAACTTGCTTTGTAATTACTGTATGCAAAACAAATAAATGTACAGTGGTGCAAACCTGGGGCTTTCCATCATGCTAGATGGATGTGTACAATTTTGTATTCATCAAAAATATTTGCTTTTGCTGAATTAGCAGACCTGGCAGAGTATAAAGAAAGTTAAGTAGAGAAATTCAAAATCACGGTTTTATAAATTTATTTTATGTGAAAATGTGGCTTACATGTACAATCACAATTGATGCATCATTTAATGACTTAGAATTCTACAAAATGCTTTATAAAAAAATTGACAATGATGTTACTATTGTTGCCCTCGAAACATTTAATCAACATCTTTGTTATTCAACCAAAAAAATGTCTCCTCTCATTATTTTCTGATAAAAAGTGTCTGATTGTGATAAAGCTAAAATTGCTAAAATAATTCTTAAAAATATAAAAGAAAACTAGGAACATGAATTAGGCTTTTCACAATTTCCTTGTTGAAAACCAAGTACTTGTTTAACTGATTAAGTCGGACCAAAATCAAGCAACATTCTAAATTTATTTGAATATTTAAACAAAAATGATGGTTGGTTAGCCTAATACACAAATTTTTGGAAAGCTAACACAGATTTTCAACACATGCTTGAGCATATTAAATCATTGAAATCTGTAAATGATACAGCAGAACATGCTCCGGAGAACACTTCTGCAAGACTATGCAAAATCCATAACCAAAAATGAAGAGCAGAAAAAATTTTACGTGCTGTAAAATACCAACAATAAGTTCTTCCATAGATAATTAATTAAACAAATTTTCAAAAACTAAATTTTTGAAAATTTAAACAATGCTTTAATTTATATTACTAATACTTTTAAAATATTTTTACTTTGTTGTCATAATTTTAAAAAATTAATTTTGAATTTCTTTCTAAATAGTTCCAGTTTAGTACCAGTAAGCGTAAATATTTTTATATTATAACAATTTATTTGCTTGTTTGTCATAAAAATAAATTTTAATGATAAATCTTTATTGTTATAATTAAAAAGTATAGTTCTGAAAATTCATTATTTTTTAGAGCAGAGAAATATCATGATTAGGGGTGTGTATGTGTGTGTGGGGAGAAAGGAAGATGTGGGGTGGGGGGAGGAGGGGAGATGTGGGGTGTGGGGGAGGAAGGGGAGGGTTGGGAATAGAGGGGTGGGAATAGGGAGAGGGGGATGGGGTTAGGGGTATCATAATGATGGGGACAGGTGTCTTGTTTGGTGAATTTCTTTTGAATAAATTTTTGGTTTTAGCTTAAACAACTATATATAAAACTATATATAAAAATTTAAGATATGAACTTAGTTATATATATATATATATATATATATATATATATATATATATATATATATATATATATATATATATATATATATATATATATATATATATATATATATATATATATATATATATATATATATATATATATATACAATATTTTGATTTAATGTCTTTTTTAAAACTAAAATAACATACATCAATAATTTCTTCACAGTACTTTCCAGTTAATCCAGGTGCACAACTGCACTCTATGCCGTCTGGGATCTCATAACAAGTACCACCATTTGAGCACATCTTTGTGTCGCACATTGGTTTTTTCTCAGAACAAAATTTTCCTTTATAATTTTCTTGACAAATGCAAGTAAAATTATTGATCTACAAAATAACGTAAGTTAAAATTTATTTAAATTATTTGTTTAATTCTGAGATTATTATACTATGTAACATTCACTTCAGTCTAAAATAAAAATAAAATAAAATCCTCAGTAAAGAAATGTATTGCAGAAGAAATTCGCTTTTAAATTATTAAAATATATTATATTGATGCATTGATAAATATGATAACTGAAAGCAGATTTCAGAAAACACAAATTTCACTTCTAAACTGTTACAAATTCTTGTAATATAAAGTTCAGCAGAAAAAAAATGTCTAAACATTTTGCAGCTATTAAAATAAGTTAGCTAATTTTAAATAGGTATTTTCAATTTCAAACATTGCCAATATCTTTTTTGACAAAAATTTTGACATGTAACTAGTTGAACTAGAACAGCAGTTGTAATTTTTTAATAACAATTACAAACATTTTCAATACTCAAACTAACTAAGTTCTATTACAGCTGCTCAGTTAAATCCAGTGACACAAGCAGTACTTTTAATACAGCAGGATTCAAAGCATTATTCTTTTAAACCAACTTTTTCAAAAAGAATTTGAAAAGAATTTAAAAAAACACATGTTATTATTTCTCTTCAACTTGATTGTTGCTTTAATCATCACATAGCAGAGTCATTATCACCCTGCTAATGATAAGATGTAATCAAATACAAACTAGGGTAGAGCACTAAAACTCTACCAGAGTTTCTGAAGATTTCTGAACTCAGGTAGCTCTCAAAGATGCTGGTTTTATAAAAAACTATAAAAAATCATAGAACTAGTATTGTCTGTAATGTGTAGATGGTGTTACTGTTGGTGCTTTTGGTGTGCCAAAAAAATGTGTAAAAAACTTTTTCTTTTATTCACTTTCAAAATTTTCTTGCTGACACCTCAGATAAACAAGTCATTGTTACACATCCATCAGTCAACCCATTTTTACAACTTATGTTTATATATATATATATATATATATATATATATATATATATATATATATATATATATATATATATATATATATATATATATATATATATATATATATATATATATATATATATATATATATATATATATATATATAGATAACGTAGAGTTAGGGTCAGGGTTAGGACTAGGTAAATGAAAGTTAATTAATATAAAAAAAGAAGTTATTTGCATTCAATTTCTTCTCGAAGTTATAAAATGAATATTCTGCTTATAGTTTCATCACAAAACCTCCTTTAAAGCAGACTTAAGTATGCCGAATAAACAATAAATGTGGTTGGGCTGCAATTAATTCAGGAAGATTTCCACTAGTAAAAGATCTTAGAATAATTAACAAACGGATCGATAGTGTCATTGTAACTGGAAACGAGAAGGAATAATGCTCAATTTTTACAAAAGATGAAGAAGAACTGTTAATCTGTTATATGAGAAACAAGAATAGGTAGTATGTACATATAATTGGAAAATGACATTTTTTTGATTAACTGTTATAATCTGTAGTAAAATCCTGGTTTGAACAAGGATAATGTTGAATGTTTTGGGAGTAAGAAAGGAAGGCTGTACAAACCTCTATCACCAAATACTCAACAAGCACTCCAAACAATGAAGCTTAGCAAGTCTTTTTGGAAGCGTTGGGATGCAAAGTACCAAAAGTACATTACCAAAAAGAGACAAAGAACTGTATCTATAAATTGTGCCCTTAACTGCACAAAAGAAATGGTAACCACCTCAACGAATTAGCAGAAGAACTTATAGAATGTTATATTTTCAATGATGCAAATCAATTAAAAACAGGTGTATGACAGGGAGAAAAAAAAAGGAGAAAGCTAATAAAAAAAGGAAATCCAAGCTACAACAACAAATTGAAGCATTCTATAAATGTAAGGAAGAATGTACATGTGGAAAGAATGTTTGTGCAACAATTAAGCTTCGAGAGTGTTGCCATGAGAATGCTTGTGTTGCCATGAGAATGCTTGCGTTGCCATGAGAATGCTTGTGTTGCCATAATGTTTTTAAATCTACATGTAGTAAAGCATTATGTCGAGGTGAAACAGGCTTAAAACCAAATATGATCAAACCATTTTGAGAAATAGAACCCAAAAAATGCCTTCAGTTTGAGTCTGATGGAGATAACGTTGGCGACTTCATTCCTGTAACTGATTTTATCCAGAATACAAATAGCATTTTCTATTTGCTGATTTTTGATTGAAGTTTACCAGGATCTTATTTTTATATTTTTTGTTCATAGTATATTTTTTTAAGTTTGTTAACATTTAAAAAAAAAATTATTAAAAGTAAATTGAGTTCTATGTTGGTTTATTTCTAATCTGACATTCTGAGGTTCTTTTACCTGTAATAGCATTATTTTTGAAACACTTTTTTTAAATTTTTTATTTAAATTTTTTTTCCAAAAAATCAAAAATAGTATACAGAATTTTGAACAAACAGCTGCTTTTTGTGCCAGTGTTCTTTTAGGTGTAATGAATACTAATGTTTTTATTGATAATTTTACATGGTTGTGATAAATTGAATTGTTTTGTAAAGTCACGCAAGTGAAGTATTTTGTTATGTTTTCCATTTGAAAATCATTTACAATAAAGCTTTTATTTTCATTTGGATGCAAATTCAAAAGTGTATACACCTTTTTTTATTTTTAAATATAACTAATTAAAAATATTGTTATTAATGCATATAGAGTCCAACTTGTAACTAAACAGGATTGATTGCAAGTATACTAAATTATTCCTTTATATTTTTATAGTTAATAAAACTTTGTTCAGATTTTTAGTTAACACATTTTAGCTTACTTACTGAGTCCATTCTCAATTACTCTTACTGAGTCTACTACTTTATGACTTATCACAACTGACCTTTCATAGGAACTATCCAATCCATATAAAATATGCTAAAATATGCTTAAAAGATTATCGCAACTGACCTTTCATAGGAACTATATATCCAATCCATATAAAATATGCTAAAATATGCTTAAAAGATTATCGCAACTGACCTTTCATAGGAACTATATATCCAATCCATATAAAATATGCTAAAATATGCTTAAAAGATTATCGCAACTGACCTTTCATAGGAACTATATATCCAATCCATATAAAATATGCTAAAATATGCTTAAAAGATTATACAGTACTGCACCTGGACTGGGGGAGTGTGATCCTCTTTTAGAGGAGAAGAAAACTAAAGAGTTTTTTTTTATTTCTTTGTTTTTAATGAGTTGAATGGTTTATAAAAGGTTATTCATTAAAAGTATTATGATTAGGAAATTTTTTAATAATTTTAATTATTTGATCTTCTAAAGAAGAAGAGTAAACTAATGGAAAGTTATTTGGCTCATGACCAGAATATAAGGGTTCGATTCCTTTCTCTTTATTTTTTAATTAAATATTTAAATTATAAAAATAAAATAATCAATAAGAATAATATTAATTAATATTATTATAATCTTTTCATGAATGATTTAACTTAAAATGAACTGAAACATCATGGTAATTATAAAATAATATTATGAAAGAAAAGGCAATTAAAATCTTTTTCTTTGACTTTACAAAATTAAATAATTGATATCAAGCATAATAAATGTAAAGATTATTTCCAATATTAATCAACTCTATAAACATTTAGAAATAAGTTTATTATTTAGACAAAAAGTAAATAAGCTTAGAATCAGCTATATTTAAAAAATTAAGTAAAAATGTACTTTAGAAAAATTATAACTTAACAATATAGTTAATTATTATCATTTTTACGGAAAATAGTAGTGAAATTTCTTTTAACATGTTATGAAAATTTTAAAAGAGTAATAATTATTAATAAAATTAAATTTATCCTATTTTTTTCTTAATTTAATAAATTGATTAGGGTAATACAATCTCTAAATTTATAAAGAATATATTGAAATATTTTTTAAGAAAATTTTAATTTATATTTTGTAAAAATCAAAATCAAGTTGGGATAAATAATAAATTAATTTTTTCTTAAGGAACTCGGCAAAATAAAGTATTGACTGTTTACCAAAAACATAGCCCTCTAGAGTATTGAAGATAAAACCTGCCCAATGATATAAAAATAATTTTAAATCTAATTTAAATAATATTAAATGGATGCAGTAACTCTGACTGTAATAAAGTAGCATAATTAGTTGTCATTTAATTGATGGAGAGAATGAATGGTTACACGAATTTTTCACTGTCTTAAAAAAAAAAATTTAAAATTGAAATAATAGTTAAGATGCTATTTAAGATTGTAAGACGAAGAGACCCTATAGAGCTTTACTATAAACCTTTTTTTTTTAAATAATAAAAAATTATTAAAACTAAAAAGTTTGGTAGTTTAGTTGGGGTGAATGTTTTTAAAAATAACAAAAATAAGCAATATAATAAATTTATTTATTGTATAGTTAAACAATTTAACAATTAGTATAGTAGGCTGATAATGATCTTGTTTTACCAGTTAATAAAAAAATTAAATTAATTGTTTCAAGTGCTGATGTTGTTCATTGTTGAATGGTTCCTTCTTTAGGTGTAAAAATAGATGCAATTCCAAGTCACTTAAACCAATTAAATTTTATTATTAATAGACCTGGCAAGTTTTTTGGTCAATGCTCAGAATTATGTGATCTTAATCACTCCTTTATGTCTATTTCTATTTGTTCTGTTTCTCAAGAAAAATTTATAAACTGATCAATTAATAAAACTTAGAATATCTCAATTAGATTTATCTTTATATTTTTATCATTATCTTGTTTTGTTGTTACTTTTTTTTTTATTAATTAACTTAATAAGTTTGAGATTTTATAATTTTTTCTTGATTTTAAATATATGAAATAATTTTCTTTCAAAAAATTTAGAATCAAATAATAATAATACTCTTAATAAATTTTCTATATTACATAATATATTGAAACTATAATGTCTTCTATATTATATAATATATTGAAATTATAATGTCTTCTATATTATATAATATATTGAAACTATAATGTCTTATTTATTACATAATATATTGAAGCTATAATGTCTTCTTATTTTGATCATTTTTTAATCACTAAGATTTTTGGATTTTTATTTGATTCTCATTTAATATTAATATTATCTATATTTATAATTTTTGTAGTTCTAAATTTTAGTTTTATAATTCCTTCAAGAATTCAATTGCTTTTTGAAATGATTATTAATCACTTTTTTCAAATTGTAAAAGAAAATTTAGGAAATAATTTTCAAATATATGTATTATTTTTATCAGCTTCATTTTTTTTATCATTTATCAATTAATTTATTAGGATTTTTTATTTTTAATTTGTCATCTACTACTCATATTTCATTAACTTTTGGATTATCATTTTTTATATGATTATCAATAATAGTATTTGGATTTTTTAATTTCAAAAGTTCTTATTTAAGCATGTTTATGCCAACAGAAACTCCTTTAGGTCTCTCTTCTTTATTAGTATTTATAGAATTAGCCAGTCATATTTCTAGACCTATAGCCTAAGGAATGCATTTAGCACCTAATTTAACAGCCGGTCATATTTTATTAGCTATTCTTTCTGATTTTATATTTAAAATGAGGTGTTTTAGTTATTCAAGCTTATGTTTTTACTCTTTTATGTCTAATTTATTTAAAAGTTTAATTTTACATTAATGGAAAAATATTATCATCCTTTTCATTTAGTAAATCCTAATCCTTGACCATTTTGTATATCAAAGGGTGTATTAAATTTAACTTTAAATACTGTTGCTTATTTTCATAAAGGATTTTATTATCCTTTATTATTATGTTTTATTTTGATAATTTTATTTATGGTCTTATGATTTACAGATATAATTGTAGAAGTCTAGAATGAAGAAAAAAAGTCTTCTAAAGTCTAAAAGGAGCCCATGCTAAATTAGTATTAACAAGTTGAAAGTTAGGCTTTATATTATTTATAGTTTCAGAAATATTATTTTTCTCTTCTTTTTTTTTGAGCATTTTTTCATTTTAGTCTCTCTCCTTCTGTAGAAATAGGAATAAATTGACCCCCTTTAGGAATAATAATTTTAAATCTATTTTCTATACCATTATTAAATACTATTATACTTTTATCATCAGGAGTAAGTATTACTTGATGTCATCATAGTTCAATACAAAAAAACAGAAATCAAAGTTTAATTAGTTTAATAATTACTATTACTCAAGGTTTACTATTCACATTTTTACAAGCTTTGGAATATTTAGAATCTTATTTTTTTATATCTGACTTAGTTTATGGTTCTATTTTTTTCGTAGGTGCAGGATTTCATGAAATTTATATTATTATTGGTACAGTATTTTTATCAGTATGTTTACTTAAAATTACTTTTTCATTTTACTAATTCTCGCCATTTTACTTTTGAAGCCGCATCATGATATTGACATTTTGTTGATGTTGTCTGATTATTTTTATATATACATATATATTGATGAAGTTCCTAACTTCTTCACATTGGTATAATTAAAGTTCGATTCTTTTACTGTAATAATTTTCATGATTCTTAATTATAACAATTTATTAATATTTGCACCTGTATTTTTATTATATTAAATTTATATTTAAATAAGTATAGTTTTTTTAATTTAATCCCATCGATAATTTTATTTATTATAATCACACAATTTGTTAAAACAAATACTTTTTTATGAATTAGTAAAATAATATTTATTATTATTTTCAATAATTTACATCTAAAATAAGAAAATTTAATTTTATTAGTAATAACAATAATATTATCTAATAATCTAATAACATTATATTTATCTGTAGAAATTCAAATTTTTTCATTATTCTCATTGGTTCTAATAGGAATAATATAAAAAGTTTAGAAGCAAGTTTGAAATTTTAAGCACTATTTCATCTGAATTTTTTCTTTTAGGTCTTGCTTATTTATTCAAAACTTCAATTTTATTAGATTTAAATTTATTAAATTTTATTTAAATTTATCTTCTTTTCATTCTTTTAGTAATTCTATATTATTTTTATCTCTTATTTGAATTAGGTTTAGCCCCATTCCATTATTAAATTGCTGATATTTATGAAAGATCAGATCTTGTGTTAATATTGTTAATATCTTCTTTATGTAAATTATCTATATTTATTATTTTGTTAAAATTCAATAACAATTTTAAAATGTTTTTAATTTTTGGAGCATTATTTTATAAATATAGGTAATGAATTGCTTTATATTTTTAAGATATGAGATTAAATAATAATTATAGGAACTGAATCGCTGAATTTAATCAAACTAAAATAAAAAGGTTAATAGCTTATAGTCGTATTTCTAATTTTTCTAACTATTATATCTTTAGGCTCAAATAATATAATAGGCGTTGAAATTTGTATCTTTTTATCTACTTATTTACAAATTTATCTATAATTATGATATTAATGTTATATAAAAATAATATAGAATTTATTATAGAATTAAGTAGTTATTTAATGGATAATAAAATTTTAACAATTGCCTTAGTTATTACAACTTTTTCTATAGTAGTAATTCCTCCTCTTTTAGGATTTTTAAATAAATTTGTTCTTATTTCAGCTTTAATAAATTATAACTATATTATAACAGGATGTTTATGTTTACTAATTACTTATTATCAATTAGAGATAGGTTTCTATTTAAGGATAATAAAAATATTTTTAATATAATAATTTGTATATTTCTTGAAATAATATTATTTTTTTAAACAAAAATAATTTATATTAAAATTTTATTTATTTAGGTTTTATATTGCATTATACATTATTTTATTTATTAAATCCCAAATTTTTTATTTCTTCTATAACTTATTTATTAAATTTATAATATGATTTTAATTTTAATATTTTCAGCTTTATTTAATATTATGCGAGTTTTTGGTAGATTTTTTGGTAATAAAGGTGTTATATTAATTTTTTTTATTATTATTATTATTATTACAACACTTATAAATTCTTGAATTATATTTTATGAAATTAGTTTTAATAACAATTTTTTATACTATACTTTATTAAATTGATTTAATTTAGGATCATTAAATAATTCATTTAATTTAAAATTCAATCTAATTACTATTAATGTTAGTTTTAGTAATTACTGTTTCGTTTTTTGTTCATCTATTTTCTTATTCTCATATGGAAAATGATCCTCATTTACCAAGATTTATCTCTTATTTACTTTTTTTATGATAGTATAAATATCAAGTTCAAACTTAATTGTTTATAGGATGAGAAGGAGTAGGACTAATTTACTAATTAATTTTTGGTATACCAAAATTCAAGCTAATAAATCAGCAATAAAAGCAATGGTTATAAATAAACTAGGAGACATTAGACTATTAATTGGAATAATATATTTATGTATTTTTACTAGATCTTTTGAATTTAATGACATATTCATAATCTCTATTACTAATGATTTTTCTATTCTTCATATTCAATTATTTTTAATGTTAATAGGCGTAATAGGAAAATCTGCTCAACTAGGCTTTCATATGTGATTCAGGTATTCATATGTGATTAATTAGGCTTTCATGTGTGATTACCTGACGCAATGGACTTACTCCGGTTTCAGCATTAATTCATGCAGCTAAAATAGTTACAGCTGGAGTAATTATTAGTCATCTATATTTTCATCTACTATATTAATTTTAATAAATATCATAGGAAGATTAACTTCTTTTTTTTCAGCAACTATAACGTTTATAATGTTTAACTATATGTTACTTTCAGCAACTATAGAAATGTTTCAAAATGATTTAAAAAAAGTAATAGCATATTCTACTTGTAGTCAATTAAGTTACATGATTATGATTTTGTGGATTTTCTTTTTTATGACTTAAGTCTATTTCATTTAATAAATCATGGATTTTTTAAAGCATATTTCTTAGTGCAGGGTCTATAATTCATGCCATAAACAATGGCACGAATTACTATTTCTTAGTGCAGGGTCTATAATTCATGCCATAAACAATGGCATGAATTATAGACGCTTTAAAAAACTTTTTACCTTTAATATTCATTTTTATAATTATAGGATCTATAGTATTATTAGAATTTTTACCATTATTAGGATGATTACCATTTTATCAGGATTTTATTGTAACGATTTAATTGTTGAAGTTTCAATTTCTTTATCTTTTTCTGCTTGAATTAGTATTAGTGTATTTATTATGGCCTTTTATTCTTTAAGATCAATTTATTATACTTTTATTAATAATCCACAACAAGTTAAAAATAATTTTAATAACATTTATGAAAGTGATTATAATATTATTGCTTCATTAGGCTTATTAACATTATTTTCTTTCTTTTCCGGATATATGTTTCAATTTATAACTACAAAGGATAATTTTCCTTTTTTGCTTAGTATATTAAGAATTAATATAGCTATATGTTAATATAGCTATAATAATATTTAGTAATTTATTAAGAATTAATATAGCTATAATAATATTTATTAATTTAAATAATACTCAAAACATTGTTTTTATAAATTATTATAAAAATATTTATTCATTTTACATTAATAATTGATACTTTGACATATTAATTAATTACATTTTTTCTAAAAAAATAAGTCCTTTAGGATACAAGATTACTTATGAATTTATTGATAATCAAACTTTAGAAAGCTTAGGACCATTTTGTTTTAATAAAACTACAGGTATAATTTCTAATAAATCAAGCAAAATTTATTTAAACTCTATTTATTCTTATATTTTAGTTACATGTATTCTTTTTATTTTCTGCATTTTAATAAATATAAACTAATTTTTAAAAATATAAAATTTAAAATTATAAAATTTTCTTAGGATTAGCAAGAATGCCTAGAAAATATGCAGACTTTCCAGATAGCTTATTTACTTAAAATTATCTCTACAATTTTAAGTAAATAAACTATTTACTTAAAAATATAGAGATATAATTTTAAGTAAATAGCTATTTACTTAAAATTATAGAGGTAATTTACTAGGTTAAATTATAGAGATAATTTTAAGTAAATAAGCTATTTACTTAAAATTATCTCTATAATTTAACCTAGTAAAATATCTCTATAATTTACGAGGTTAAATTATAGAGATAATTTAACCTAGTGAGCTAATATGCTATTAGCTCACTAGATTCAATTATCTCTATAATAGGTGTAGTATAATTTATCTATGTAATTTTTGATGCTTTTTATTTAGAAGAAAGATTTGTTTCTTGAAATAATTTAAATGTTGAAAAAACAAATACTTTAGAATGATCATTAAATTGTCCTCCTAATCATTATACTTTTAATGAATTACATTTTATAAACCATTCAACTCATTAAAAACAAGGGAATAAAAAAAACTCTTTGGTTTTCTTCTCCTCTAAATGAGGATCACCACCACCCCCCAGTCCAGGCGCAGCACTGGCGCACCCCCAGATTAAAAGACATAATTTTTTCCAATGCTTTTGTTAACTCGTCTCTGTCTGTTAACATCAAATCTTGCAATCAATATTTGAGTCACATCCTGATGATAGATTTTCTTCAAATTATGCATACATAATCTTGCTTGATGATAATAAAATATTCAATAATTAGTTTTGTAATAAGTTAATTAATTTAGTTAACTTTAATTAAGTTTATTTTTTATATGGGAAGAAGAATTTATAAAATAAGTATATTATTTGTACCTACTTATACGCATGTTTAGCTTATTTGGATAAAGCGTTGATTTGGTAAATGGAACGTCTGCGGTTTGAGACTCGCCTCTCCCTAAATTTTTTTGTTTTTTTACGCACGAATACAGCCAAATGTTAATTAAATAAAATAGTAATATCAGAAAAAATTTGCAAAATTTGTGTTTTAATAAAATACAAAAGCATTTTAAAAATTCGTTTTTACTTGTTAATTAAATTTAATTGTAAGAAATTTAATTTGGACCTAAACATTAATCCTTTTTACTATACAAGTTAAAATAAGTATTAAGCATGGGTTATTCTTACAAAAAAAAAGATAATTGAAATAGTACTTACTCCGTCAACACAGGCAGAACCATGATAACAGGGGTTGTCTAAGCATTCATTTTTTTCTTCTTCACAAAATTTTCCAATAAAACCTAACTTGCAAACACATCTAAATGAATTCCATTCCGAGATACATACTGCTCCATTCATGCATGGACTTGATATACAATTATCAATAACTAAAAAGTATAAATACTTTTTAAAGCTAAATAATAATTATGTATGTATGTATGTATGTATGTATGTATGTATGTATGTATGTATGTATGTATGTATGTATGTATGTATGTATGTATGTATGTATGTATGTATGTATGGATGTATGTATGTATGTATGTATGTATGTATGTATGTATGTATGTATGTACACACATCATATTAATCTTGCATTAATGTAATAGAAAACAGAAAATAAATAAAATTAAATTAAAATGTTAAAATTTTTAAATTATTTTCTGGAATTAATTACCTTTACACTCTAATTCATTAGTAGATCCAGTTATATGAGTAGATAATAATCCAGGGCATTGAATACAATTTGTTTGACCTACCCAAGGCTGATAAAAACCCATTGCACAAGGATAACATGGTTCAACTCCTGTCTTTGAATAAGTACCGGCAGGACAGATCACTAAATAACAAATATATATATGCAAGCAAGAAAAATAGAATGCGTTGTGAGTATCTAATTTGTACTAATGCAGCTGTATAACTTTACCTGATTTCACCTGTTTTTATTAAACTGAGTGTTTATATAGACTAGAGTCACTTGCTGTAACATGTTATGTTCTTTTTTTATTACTTTTACTGCTCAGTGTAAATTCAATACCGTTGTAATTCAGTTTCTTATGTTCAATTGTTTTAATTTACATTCATTTTTATTCCATCATTTTAGTTGTTTTTAAATTTTCTAAACTTGAAACCCTATAGTATTATAGACTTTTTAAACACTTCCTGCTAAACATATACAATCTATATCTATATCATAAATCTAGATCTAAGCATAAATTCTAGTTTACTGTATTAAAGTTATGGGTGCTAAGGTAGCCAGTTTCTTTTAATACAAATTTATGATAATAAATTGCTTTGTCTTTCACCAAATAAGGATTTTTATATAACTGTTTTAAAAAAAAAAAATACTTACTGCCACATTCTTCTAGGTGCTTTGCTCCTTCTGAAAGTGTTGTTGATGAACCAGGGCATTTAATACATTCATTTGAATATGGCTTAGGCTGATATGTTCCTTTACTACACAAGTGACAATGTTCTAGGCCAGTATTAGAGTATGAACCAGGAGCACATGGTTCTTAAAAAAAAAAAGCCAATTTCCGATTCTAATATATTTTGGAAATTAACAATCCACATGAAAAGGGTTTCTGAACATGCACATACAGTATTAAATAAAAAGCTTGTAAAAAATATAAAAGCTCAATAATGTCAAGCTTTTATTTCAACTTTTAGATTTAAACATGACTATCTGCTAGCTTTTTTATTTAACACTGTGTGTGTATGATTGAAAAACTTTTTGGTATGGAAATTCAAAAGAAAATCTGAATGGAAATTGGACTTCACACTCAAAAAAACTATTTAAATAAATGCAATTATGAAAACACTAACCTTTACAATGTGTAGAATTAAATGTTCCTACTGATTGAGTTGTCTTACCAAGTGGACATGATGTACAACCAAGACGACCAGGAGTCTCAGTGTATGTACCTTTTGGACAATCAAGGCATACACGATGCAATCTATCAAAATACTTACCAGCAACACAACTAACTAAAAATGAAATATAAAATCAATATAATAAAAACTAATAGCTAAAATATTTAGTGTTTATTGTATTCCAGGGTTGTGGAGTCGGAGTCAGAGTTGCGACAATTGTAGCGGAGTCGGAGTCGCTAAAAAATATTGCGGCTCCGACTCCGATAGTAATATTTCTTGGTATTGCACATGTATGAACAAAAAATACAATTAACCTTATGTTCATACTAAACCTCAAAGAACATTGCATAAATTTGTCAAAAAAAAAATTTCAACTTATCGTGCAATATTTTTTAAAGAATTCAAAGAGTTGGAGTTGGAGTCGGAGTTGGAGTCGGAGTTGTACTCAAAAAATTTCAACAACTGGAGTCGGAGTCGTTACTTTTTTTTTACAACTCCACACCCCTGGTTACATTAGTAGATTTTAATGGTACTGTATACATATTAATATACAGCAATATATTATCTTGAATACTACTAATGTAACCAGTGACAACCAATAATAATGGAACTGATTTTATAGTTAAATCTGCCTTTTAATATGAACCCTAAAAAATACACTAGTATACTTACCACAACTTTTTTGGAATTGGCCCAATTTCTGTTCTAGTCTATCATAAACACTTCCATCTAAACAAACTCCAGTCACTAAACCAACTGTCTCTATGTGATTCAGAACCAAGCTATCCCCATCTATATGCATGACTTTAATTTGATTAGCTATAAGTGTTCCATCATTCTTAAGGTTCTTTACTTTTTGTGAAAGAGATTCGACAGCATGTTCTTGCACTGTAGAATTTTCTTTTGAACGAATATTAATGTCAACTGTTATTTCTAGAGAATTCTGAAAAAATATTTTTATTGCATTTATGATATTTTTCAAGAGATCATTATTTTGTATTAAAGTTTTGTTGTTGTTATTGTTTTGTTTTAAATTTTTTTAATGTAAATTGTGTTTATTTGGAGTCATTTTTTATCTTATTTTAATGTTGTTTTTTTTGTTAAATGTTGAACTGGTTTTTATGTTAATTTAGAAACTGATGCTCAAAAAATATAAAAAATTATTTGGAGAATCTTCAAAATTTAGTTAAATTTTTAGCCTATTTTCTAACTTTTCTACAGGGTTTTTTATAAGTTGTGTATGTGCTTTAGATTTAAAAATTTTAAACAAATAATAAAGAAAGAACTTTTTTATAATTTAATTTAATAAAACATTTACACACAAAAAAAAACTACATATTTGAAGGCTCTTCTCTACGTGCCTCTGCACATTCTTGTTCAATCTGCTCACAAGGTTTACCAATTGTAGAAAGTTTGTTTTTGTATACAATTTATTTCAAGTAGCCGTAAGAAAAAAATCCGAAGGATAAATATTAGAAGAACAAACAGGCCATTTAATTGAACCTTGCAACCAATTCATCATTGAATATCAAGATCAAGTTAAACAATATTTTAAACAATGTACTTTCTTTTTGAAAGTACATTGTTTAACTTGAGGTCATGAAAACTCTTTAAGTATTTGTAAATAAAAATCACCTGTGATTTAAATGTTGAAAAGTATGGATCAGTTTGACAAGGTGAAGTTATTCTACACCATACCAATACTCCATTCTTTACATTGAGCACAGATATTTGCTTGTGATGATTAGGGTAGACAACCGTTCTTATATAAATCTTGTTTAACAAGTTGAAAGTCTCTTCAAATTTGATAATACTTCACAAAACTCCATTTTTTTGTAAAAACAATCTTCACTTAGGTCTACTACTAAACCTTACTCTGAATGGTAGAAATAGCTGATTGTATAATAGCTGTTTGTGCTCATTCCCATTTAGTTTCTTCAACAACTTTTCTTACATTTTAAACAGCTGTAATAAAAGAACAAGAGCTATTTCTATATGAGATATTTCTCAGTTATAAACAATGCTCTAAATTTTTTAACCAAATTTTGAATCATTTTCTCATGAAGTGGCGGAGTGGTAAAATGATTTTTACATTCTTCATTCTAAACTCTTGAAAATTCCCAACATTACCAAATAAAACAAACAATTTTGATATATATATATATATATATATATATATATATATATATATATATATATATATATATATATATATATATAAAGTCATGCTTTTTTTATATATTTTATATATATTTATATATATATATATATATATATATATATAAGATATAAATAATATATAGATAAATATATAAAAAATATAACATATTTTATATATAAGATAAATATATATAAAATATAATATATTTTATATATATTTTTATATATATATTATTATATATAAAGTCATGCTTTTTTTATATATTTTATATATATTTTTATATATATTAAATTGATTATTAAACTTATATGTATAGATTTCTGTGTACTATAATGCTTAGATTTCTAATAAATATACAGTAGCGTCCAAAAGTTTGCGGACAGGCAAAAAAATAAGGAATTTTATTTAAATTTCAGCACATATTTCACTAAAGCCAACATATTATATACCAATTAAAAGGTTTCCAAGTTAACAATTATGTTTTGAGCAAATAATGAATATTTAATTATCATTTTAAAATTGGTTAACAAAATGGCGATTTTTGATAAGTTCAAAAGTTTGCGGACAAACTAACGCTTTTAACATTTTCACCACAAAATAGCTAATTTGTTGATTTTATAAACAAACACTTTGTGGAAATAATTTCAAAGCTTTATATATAAGTGATTATAAGGGATCTAAGAAATATATAAGGGATCTAAGAAATGTATTTTATCTCCAGTAAAAAAATTTATCTTGAGATCAGTTCAGAATGGAAACTCGTTTCGTAAAACAGCACAGCTTTATGGAGTTGGTAAGTCTGCTGTTGGACAAATTATGAAGAGATTTGAGCTTACTAGATCTACAAAGAATAAAAATCAATCAGGAAGGCCATGCAAATCAACGCGTTATCAGGATAAAAAGCTTGTAATACTAAGCAAAGAAAATCCCCGTTTGACAGCTGTCGATTTAAACGTACAAATGAGACGTTTCTATGGAATGAATTGTAGTATTTCTACTATAAAACGTCGTTTACGTCGCGCTAATTTGTTTGGAAGACGCCCAGCTAAAAAAACCCATTAGTTTCCTTGAAAAACCGTAACGCCCGAATGGAATTTGCATTAAAACATCTAAAGAGGAGTAGTCAAAAATGGTCAAAAATTCTTTTTAGTGAAGAAAGCAAATTTATGCTGTTTGGATCCGATGGAATCAGGTATGTTCGACGTTCAGTAGGTACTAGGTACAATCCTAAATACCAACTGCCTACCATAAAACATGGAGAAGGTAATTTAAGGATGTTTGAGGAGGAGGAGGATGTTTTAGCCGAAATGGAGTTGGTCCTCTCCATAAAATTACCGAGAATATGAATCAAGAAAAGTACAAAGATATATGCAAGACTATTATGTTACCATATGCAAAGGATAAAATGCCTCGAGGATGGATTTACCAACAAGATAACGATCCCAAACATACAGCTAAATCGGCTTTAGAGTTTTTTAAAAAGAGTAAAGTTAATGTTTTGAATTGGCCATCCCAATCAAGACTTAAATCCCATTGAACATTTATGGGAACATGTTGACCGTCAAATGAAAGGAATTAAGCCTACAAATTATGCTGATTTATTTAATAAAATCAAAGAATTATGGGATTTAATTCCCATTGACGTTTGCATTAATTTAGTTGACTCTATGCTTCATAGATGCCAAGCTATTCTTGATTGTAAAGGATATCCTACAAAATACTAATGTGATTTTGCTTTTGCAAAAATTTTGATCAAATATTGTTGAAATATTTTAACTATTTTAAAAAATAATGCTTTGTCCACCAATTTTTGAACTTATTAAAGACCGTTGATTTGTATACCAATTTAAAAATATTATTTAGATAATAATTATTTGTTCAAAACCTAATTGTAAATTTGAAAACCTTTTAATTGGTATATAATATGTTGGCTTTAGTAAAGTATGTGCTGAAATATAATTAAAATTCCTTATTTTTTTGCCTGTCCGCAAACTTTTGGACGCTACTGTATTATGATAATTAGGAGCATTTTTAAAGCAAAAACACGGCTTATGAAACTCTCAGTATATACAAATGGTCTATTTTTTCAGATTTTTATAAAAATGATACAAATAATTTGAAGATAGTTATAAAGCCAACAGGCCATTATTTAATTTTATTTTTTATGTTTTGCTTAAATATTTTATCACATACCAGCACCAGTATTACTGTTTAGTTTTTAAATCATCAACTTCAAATTTGAAGTTATTCTAAAACTTACTTTAAAAAAAAATTCAGGAAAATTCTTTTTTCTGAATTTTAAAAAAAAAAAATGTAGAAAAGTAATTTAACAACTAATATTAATGAAATTTAATACTTAAAAACAAAGGCCTTGACTTTTTATTTAGAAAATTCAAATTTTTCTAGTTTAAACAGGAACAAAAAAAGTTTAATCCTTGATAAAAAAAAATCAACTGATACCACTTAAAGAAAGTTACCCAATTTTAATAGAACTAAGTGCCTAGAGTAAATCAATGAATTATTAAAATAAAATAAAAGATTTAAATATTTTTTTCGACTTGACTGTGCAAACTTCTCAACCTTTTGGCAGGATAAAGTTCAGTCAGCACACTGAAACAAGAACATCATTTACTGCTTTTGCCTAGGGCTGTCCTGGAGTGATTTTAAATTGTGACGCATCTGTTTTTTGCCAACTAAAGCCAAAAAAATTTTTTTTGCTAACTAAAATCTAAAAAAAAAAAAATGCCCTCATTAGCTGACATTTGCCGACTGCTAACTATAGATCCGATTTTGCGGATTCTAGTGCCCAATATGCCAACTAGTAAAATTAGTAGGGGGGCTAGATACCCCCATATGCCCTTCCACCCTCGGGACACCTCTGCTTTTTAGCTGGTATCAATTAATTTACACTATGCTGTTTATTTTCTGTTAATAATTAACCACATTAAAAATAAAAACCTATAAAATTAAAAAACTTTAGTAAAACTTTAAAATTTTTAATTAATAATTAACTTTTTAATTATTAAAAGGTTTTAATTATAGAAAAATTATTTCATACAAGGCAACTTCAGGAAATTCAAAAACTAGCCTATAACTCATATAATTTATAGTTTTATGACTCTTCTGCTAACTTCTTGCGTCTTCATATGGTTTCTTGTTCTTCAAATTTTTTCTTTGTTTTCTGTTATCTTATCCCAGTGGGGATAAGATAACAGAAAGCTTTTTTTTTGCAGCTTTTTTTTTCTGCTAAGTTTCAATATACATAGTGGTTGCTTACAGCCTTATATCAAAATGTCTACACATGCCTATCTAAATTTTAGGTCAGGTCAGGATCAGGATCATCACGATTACCCTGCTACTGGTATCATGTAACCCAGTACTACATGTACATACCCTGCTGCCTTGTAGAGTTTACTTTTTTAGGCAAAGGCTGGAAGAAACAAAATCTGACTTTAAAATCCTCTGTCCAGGGCTTTTGATTATGTAAAGGCTAGAGATGGTGTCTCAATAAAAATACTCAGCTTGGACAGATGTTAATTGCATTCAGCTACTGTCTTTTAGAAGGCTTTCTAGAAAAAGATACTGTTGAACAGCTTTGCAACCCTTCTTTATCGATTAGACTGGTGTAGATGTATTTATAATACATTATTTCCAGTTTAGGATGTCAAATGCTGGATCTTTTTAACCCAATGCAAGGGTTTTGTTTGTGTCTCTGTTTTTATGACTAGGCAACTTATTCTCTTAATTAGGGTACAGCTCTGAAACTCAGGTTCTGAGGCCAGCTGGTAGTCAGGTTTCCAAAATCTGTGTTAAGTCTGGAGTAGGCTGATTACATCAACAGCTGTAAAATATCATAGTAGTAACAGTGCCATGTTGCACATGGGTGGTGTCCCTGTTCATACCTTTGGTCTGCATTGTTGAGGACACATTTGGAGACCTTTGTTACAACAGGGTTTATTAATAGTAATGAGTGAATTGCTTGGGCTATTAAACAGTGTACTGAGTACTATCTATGTTTTGAGTCAAGTTCTGAGCACTGTCTATGCTTTGAGACAAGTTCTTTAACAAATTTAAAAATGGCCAAACTATCAAAAACTATAAAACACAAAAAACCATCATCATCATAAAGTTCTCTAAAGTATGATGAGTATTAAAGTCCCCACTATCTATTATTTACTAATATCCTGTGCCTTCGGAGTAACTTTTCTTCAGTACAACCATATCTGTTTCAAAGTTCACCAGACTTGCTCTTTATGAGACTAATTTGAGTTCAACTGTCTCATCTTGCGATCATAGTGTTGATGGTTATCTTCCTTTAATTAGTAAAGACTCCAATAGTTACATGCTTAGCCTGGGTATTTACATTTGTAAGAATTCACCAATCGGGAAACTAGGTCTGAATCCACAGACTAGTCTTTTATGTGCTTTTGTTTAGCACCACTTCACTCTATCATCTTTTTTTTGTTCTATATCGCTCTCCTTCATCTCAAGACTCTGCACTCTTTCCCATGTTATTTCTGATCAAATTGATCAAGCCCTTTCTATTTATCCTTCAGCCAATATGGTTGTTGTTGGGGACTTTAATACACATCACACTGAATGAATTGTTCTAATGTCAGTGACTCAGCAGGTGTTAAGACCCACAACTTTTGTCTTTCTCAATCTCTAACACATATAGCCAACATTCCAACTTACTTTCCAGATAATCATTTACTTTCTTTACTTGACTTATTTTTTGTTTCTGATCCTAGTCAGTGCTCAGTTTTTCCACATTCACCCTTAGGTGCTTTTGATCACAGTTTGATCTCACTAAAATTTATCTCATTCTTCTTCATCATCAGAATCCCCCTATAACCCAACTTCTTACAACTATCTTAAAGCTGACTGGGACTCTTTCTGTAATTTTCTTCGTGATGGCCCTTGGGCAGAAATCTTTTGTTTTCCTACTGACTAATGTACTTATGTAACATCTTGGATTCAGGCTGGCATGGAATCTTTCATTCCTTCTCAACAATATCAAGTCAAGCCTCACTCTTCTCCATGGTTTTCTTCTTATTTTGCTGCTGCAATTTCCAATCATAACCAATACTCTCATATCTATTGCCAAACAATTCTTTTAAAAACAGACTTTGGTTTACTATTGCTAGAAACCATTGTAAAAAAAAATGCATTGAGAGACATTTAAAATGTGCCATGCTAAAACATGCTATTTTTAGGTTATAAATTCTTGTATTTCATCTCAAGAATTAGGCTCCAAAGACTTCTAGAGAATCTTTACCAGTGTCTATAATAAGGGATAATCTGTTATTCCACCTCTCTTGCATGGATCAGATTTTGTTATCTCACCAAGTAAGGAAGCTGAATTGTTTGTTAAGAACTTTTCATCAATCTTATTTCTTGATTCCACTGATCACATCCTACTTGATATAGCCAACATACAGGTTGATATATGCTTGACAACCATATCACTCCAGCTTTTGTATCTAAAGTGATTTCCTGCTTAGATTTTTCTGCAGCTTGTGGTCTGGACAACATACCTGTTATAGTCTTGCAGAAGTGTTCTCTGGAGCTGTCTATACTTTCAAAAATATTTAACAACTGCTTATCAGTCTTGTTTTCCAGCCTTCTTGAAAGCAACATCTGTTATCCTATTTTCAAAAATTCTGGAGATTCAGCTAACTTCTGCTCTATTAGTCTTCTTCCTATCATAAGCAAGGTTTTTGAGTCTTTAATTAACAAACACTTAATCTCTCATCTTGAAGCTAATAACTTACTCTCTGATCATCAATATAGATTTCTCGTTCTGCTTCTGATTTGGTAATGGCAATAACTTATATGTTTTATTATGCATTAGATAGATGTGGAGAGCTCAAGACTATCGGTCTCGACATTTCTAAAACCTTTGATAAAGTTTGGCATGCTGGTTTTCTTTATAAGCTCTTTTGTTACAGTGTGGAGGTATCTTTAAGACTATTCAATCCTTCCTTACCAATCGTGGTATAAAGTTGTCCTCAATGGACAGCACTCTACTTCATTTTTTGTAACTTCAGGGTTCTTTCTTAACTTCAAGGTTTTTTCCTAGCTCCTATATTTTTTTAAATTTATATTAAAAATCTCTCCGAAATTGTCACATCTAAAATGGCATTATTCACTGGCAATACTACTATTTATTCTAGTCTTGATAAGAAGCCAACGATCTCTGATTGCTTGGAGAGGACATTTGAGCTTGAAAAGGAACTCATTTCTGCAACAGTATGGGGCTCACAGTGGCTGATGAACTTTAACTCAGATAAAATTCAAATAAAATTGCAACACCTAGATCTTCCTTTATAGATCTTTTTATTTATGAACGGTGTTGTACTAGATGAGTCATCTACCTTTCATCTTCTAGAATTAATTCTTATTTCCAATCTTTCTTGGAAACCATTTATCAAATCCATTGCAAAATTAGCATCTGCTAAGGCTGCATCTTTTTATCGTGGTTGCAACTTTCTTACTCCTGATTCTATTCTTTATCTCTATAAATCTCAAACCCGTCCTTGTATGGAATAGTGTTGCCATACCTGGAGCGGATCTTTAAATGATGCCTTTTTTTTTAGGCAAGGTGCAAAAACACATTGTAAACATAGTTGGACTTGCAATTGCAAGTAACCTTCAACCATTTTCACATCGCTCTAATGTCGCTCTCTTTCTCTTTTCTATAAATACTATAATAGGTGCTGCTTTAAAGAGCTAGCGTCTCTAGTGCCATCTACTAAAATTCATTCTTGTGTTACTTGTTGTTCAATCAAGTCTCATCCTTTCACTGTGACTATTCCTAAGTGTACCAAAAATTCTTATTTGCCTAGTTTATTTCTTAAACATCAGTTCTTTGGAATTTGCTCCCTTCTTTTTGTTTTCCTGATTCATATAATTTGCAATCTTTTAAGCCATCTGTTAATGTTTATATTTCTTTATAAACTTCATTATTTCTCTTCCAGTAACTTCCAACTCTATTAGTGGTTGCTTGCAGCCTCATTAAAAGTGAAGATGATAAATTTAAAAAAATATATACTTCTTTTTGTTATTTGCTAAAACTATTGATTGCTTTTTAGGCCATAATGCAACCATTTAAATCCTCAAATTATAAGTATCTTTATATTTGCGCATTTTATATTATTTGTATATTTTTGTTGTCCAATGCTTTGAAACTAGATAACTTTAATGGAAAAAAAAATTAAATGTCATGCTGTGACAATGTAGAACGACTGTATGGTTAGTTTTTTATTGTAACAGGACATTTGTTAATAAAGTGTCAACAATGCATGTTTTATTGAAGTATATTGTCATTAAAAAATAATCCAATTGAACTATGCTTTTGTTGTCATTGCAAGACATTGTTTTGTGTTCCAACCAATTAAAACTCAAACTAATCAAGGTCATTTTTAAATAAAAAATAATTTACTTGTAAACTTCTTTTTCTTCTTCCATTAATTGTTTCTACTTTACCACAAGTTATTTCAACATTTTCTGATTGACATACACGAGCATTTGCAGCATTTGCACAGCCTCCTTCATTACGCATAACCCTATCCAGAAGTTTTACAAAGTTGTCAGCAATTATTGATCGAGCTTCAAAACTATCATGGCAATTTCCACTGTAGTAAAAAAACTTCATTTTTTGACCCATACCTTCTTGAGGTTGCATGGCTAAACAGTATATATATATATATATATATATATATATATATATATATATATATATATATATATATATATATATATATATATATATATATATATATATATATGGTTTGAATTCAATAAATACGTCTGCGTATAAACTTTTTTTAAATATATATATATTTCTAACCATATTTTAACGTATAACAAGAAAATGACATTCAAAGATTATATATATATATATATATATATATATATATATATATATATATATATATATATATATATATATATATATATATATATATATATATATATATATATATAACCAAAAAGTTTATTTCATATTTTAAATTAAATAACAACAATATAAAATATTGCCAACTATTGACTATCTATTTATAAGTTATCTTTTTAAATTATATTATTAGTTATTTGCAGTAATCTTACCAGTGCAATCTGGCCACATTGAGTCACGAAATCCTGGGGGAATAGTACTCCAAGTTCCACTCATTGTACAAACATATGAAAATGCAAGTGGCCCATTAAATGTGTAAGGATTCTGACAGTTTACTGAACACATATGGCCCATTCCACCAACGTACTGGCATCCAACTGCACCATTAATAGGTGGTTCACGTTTTGGACAGGTCTTAGCTTAATTTAAAAAAAAAAATGTTCAATAAAAAAAAAAAAGAAAAAAAAAATTAGTTTGTAAATTAATCCCATACCATAACTGCTTACTAACTGTTTATTATTCTTTAACTGTTGTTTATGAATGTTTTTCTTAGCTTTTTTGTTTGCATTTTTTTGTTTGGTGCTTTATTAAAAGAAAAAAAATTTAATTTGGCTTTTCTTTTTTTTTAGTTCTACCCTTGCTATTAATTTATTCTTGTTGATATGTAATACTATTTCAAAACAAACCTGCTTAAAATAGTCATTTGCTATTAATTTATTCTAGTTAATTTGTAATACAATTTCAAAACAAACATATTTAAAACAGTAACCTTGCTATTAATTTATTCTGTTTGGTCTGTAAAACTACTTTAAAACAAACCGATTTAAAATAGTAACCTTGCTATTAATTTATTCTAGTTGGTCTGTAATACTATTTCAAAACCTATTTAAAATAATGATTTTAGTGCAGTGAATACTTGTATTGTACTTATTGTTCATTATAAATGGAACCTCTTTAGTTTTTATTAAGTTCTTATGTTATTATTCTTGATACCCCAATCAATAATGATCTGCTTTACGGGTTACATACTGCTAGTACAAATAAAACTTCTATAAAAACAACAGATAAAACCAATTAAAAATTTAATTGGTTTAATCTGCCCATTTTAAACCAATTAAAAACACAGAAACAAATAAAAACATAAATTTTAGAGTAAAGAAATAAAAACATACATTCAACTTTTATGAAAAACTCGCAAGTAGCTCGATTATTTGATGAATCTTCTATATCATACTGTATAAGTTGAGTTGGCCCCACAGGAAATTTGTGTGGAGATTCGTGTGATGAGTAGGTTAGATTTACATAACCAGAATTATCTATAAATTTTGGTAAGCTCCATGCAACATTTTTATGTTTATCAATAGCTGAAGTTGTGGTTTCAAGAATATCTTCTGGGCAATATGTAAAAATTGGTGGTTCTCTATCTATAAGTATTTTAAGTAAAAAAAATTAAAGTCAAGTTATTGAAGACAACTTTTAACAATTAAACTATTTAGATTAAATATTAAAACAACTTAAGACTCACCAACAATTTCAACACGAAAAGTGCAAGAATCTGAATTTCCTGCAGTATCCACAGCTGTAAACAATATAAGAGTTATGCCAATAGGAAATTCATATGGAGAAACAATATTTGATGGTGATTGAGTAACTGTTATATCATCACTCCCTGATATTGAGTTATCAATTACAGATGGAGGTAAAAAACTTATTTCTTTGTATGCTCGACCAGGCTCAGATTCAGCAAGAACAGGTTCTGGACATCTGATGGAGGGAGGAGTTTTATCTAATAAAATTTTAAAATATTTATAGTTAGCATATTAATTTCAGTTAACTGTACTTCAAACTTGAAGCAACTTATTTATAATTCTCTGTTCATAAGTTAGCTTTTGCACTCTAAAACAGTAGTAAAAAAAAGGAAATAAATTTAAATAAACATAAAACCTAAACAAACAAGTTCTTTTCCACTCCATGTACCATCTTGTAAGCAAACTCGATTTTGTTCACCAGAAATATATTGAAACCCAGGCTTACACGAGAAAGAACATGCATCATTAAAATCTGTTGGTTCATTTAAACATTTTATAGGATTAACATTGACATTGTCAATCTTGCGCAATTGAGGACATGTTACAACTAAAGAAAGAAAATTAAAAAACAAGAATAAAAATATGTTAATAAAAAATATTAAACAAAAGAATTAATATAAATGCAAAAATTTACTTCTACAATATGGCATATCATGAGTCCAAAGTCCATTACTTCTGCATTCTCGCATATTTGCACCTTCCAATATGTAACCTGGTTTGCATTTAAATCCACATTGACTTCCAACAGTAAACCCACTACATTTAACTTCCATGTTTGGAGGATCATGGGGGTTAGCACACTCGATGACTACAAAATAATAAACTTCAATATAAATCAGTTTCAAATAAATTTCACAAGTGTATGTATCAGGATAAAGAATATATCAATATAATAAAAGATCTATATAAGTTTTTTGTTTTGAAAGTTTTTCTTCATTTTGTCGCAGAAAAAAAAATCATTTTTATTATTTACTTTGCTAACATTTTTAGTTAAGCAGTTCTATTTACGCAAAAGTGTGATCTCTTGATGTGTTTTGATTGTTTAAATGTAATAAATGTAAATATAGACTAAAAAGATATTAAATTTTTTCTTAAATGTTAAATGAAACTAAAATATAATAACTTTTAAAATTTCTAAGAAATTTATATTAACAATAAAATATTTTATTATGGTTTAATCAAAAATAATCAAATTAAACAAAGTTTAAAGAAAATAAAATATCTAAAACATATTTTTATTTTCATTTGTTTTTGCTCCAGCAATCACTTTTCAGTTATTATACAAGGTTTGGTTATTTTAAAAATTTAAAGAATGTGTTGACAATTCTAGAGGGTAAAATGATACGCATCATATTAAGTCTGTAATGTTTCCTTCTTTTTTAAAAGCATTCAATTTGGTCATTTAAACATAAAAAATTAAACAGAAAGCATTAAACAAAACCTAATCACCAAAATTGTCATTAGAATAATTTGTTACATCTTATATAAAAATAAAAGATGTAATAGTAACACTTAAAAAATTCATTAACAAATTTTTTATGTATATTATTATTAACTATTTTTATTAATAAAACTGAACAGTTTTTCTTAACCGTCATGTGAGCTGAAAAAGATTTGTGAGCAGTCATGTCATGTGAGCTGTTATGTGAGCTGAAAAAACTCACATAAGGGTTTAAAAAAAACTTTTTTAAACCCTAATGTGAGCTAAAAAAGAAGTCTTTAGAAAAAAAAATATAACTAAAAATTAAATTTTATTATTTTTTCATATCATAAAAAAATAAAATATAAATTTATAACTTATTAAAATATTAATTATAAAAATAACCAAAAATAATTTTAAATAAACTTGTGTACAGTAATATATTCTAAATAATAAAACTAAAAACAAAATAATCTGCACACCGACACATAATGGAACGGGTTTGTCCCATTGACCATCTAAAGTGCATGTCAGTTTTCTTGATGTAACTACAGCAACTTCATTTGCAACATGATAATTAGGGTTGCAAGAAAATGTACAAGTTTCAGAAAACAATGTTCCACAAGATGATACCTGACCGTTCACTATATTTGAAGGTAGTTTTGGACATTGTTTTGCTAAATAATAATGTTTGATTGCAATCAATAAAAGGTCAAACTGACTTAAAATAAACTTGAACAAAACTGATAAAAATAAATTTAAATAAAACAATAAAACTTAAGTAAAAATGAATAAAAAATTGAATTAAGCAACTTTTTTTGTTTAACAAAAATTTACAAAATAAACAACAATCAACTTACGAACACACGGTAAACCAACTTCTGGGTGCCCAGTATAACCTGGAAAACACACACAATTTGCTGGAGATGTAGATCCAGTTTTATGTGATGTTGAAAATTTTGGACAAGGGATACAAGGATCAGGTGAAGGATATTTTTTATATGTTCCAAGTGGACACTCTAAAGCAATTTAGTTAACAATTTAAAGCTAAAGCAAGTTGCAATACAAATTCCGGATATAAAAATGCTTTGTTTTTTAGTACATGAAATATATATTAAGATCTTAATAATGCAACATTTATAAATTATAAAAACTTTCATTTTTAAACTAGATAAAAAATGTCGGAAAATAATATATTATTAACTATAATAAAGTAACAACAATTAAAAATAAATTATTCGAAAATCTTTTAGAACAATTTACTTTTTAAGCTTGTGTTTCTGGAATTAAACAAGTACACATGCAACTACACTAGTAAAAACAACAGAAAAATTAAAATAAACAAAATTGATTTAGCCATATATTATCTATATTAAAAGGAAGATATATTTACCATAACATCTACCAGGACTTCCTGATCCATAAAAACCATGTAGGCAAGCACAAGTGTATATGCCACTTATTGTTCCACATGAACAACGAGCATTTACATCACAAGTTATGCCACAGCGAGATATGTCTACAACTTGATACAAACTTTCAACTTGATCTATTATAATAAGAAAAAAAAATGTAAAACGTTTTTTCATTCATCAAAGGCATAGGTCTATCTTGACCTGAAATCACTTTAACATTGTATATTGTTTCTGATTGTCTCAATGCCACAAAAAATAGAGGCTTTTCTAAAAGTTTGATGAGCCCATACAAAGTATTAAACACAACTTATTTTGTGACTTCCTAATTTTTTTATGTTCGCGCGTGTTATTTTTTGAATTAAAACAATTTTAAGAAATAAATGTGTACACTCTCAGTATATTAACTAACCTTTATACAGTCAATTTACCAGACTGTTCCTGATGATATATAATGAGGAACTTGCCCAATTATAGAGGACTTTTTTCCTTTTTTTAATTTTTTTTTAAAAAACTTAAAATCTAGGCATGGCACTAGATTATTTTCAAAACTAAAAAACATTCATAAATAATGTTAAGTCTAAATAAAAATGGACTTTATTTTATTACATACATATTTTAGCAGCTCAACACTGATTGAGTAATAACTCTTTTTTGTGTTAGAAGGTCAACACTGATTGTTGAATTTGGATCTATCATCCACAATTTGTGAAAGGTTGGTGCTAATTGTATGCTAAAGAAAATAATTTCTCAAATTGAGATCAGGTCAAAGAGAGATCACCTATTGAGAGACTTGTAACAATCAAGCAAATCAGGGACACACATCACAAAATATGTTTGAAGAACTTTTGAAATTTCACACAAAATTGATATTAAAGATTGTTGAGGGCAGTCATATGAAAATACCTGGGCAAATTTTTAATCTACCTAAAAAAATAAGTTCAACGCACTAGTTTTCCAAATTAAGTGCCAATAAGGCTCTTGCAAATGGCTATTCATAAATTGAAGATGTACTCCACAGACCTGTTAATGACAAAAATAAGCTAATTGAAGTACACTGCAAAGCAGGGTCTTTATGTGTGTATGCTGTTTCTCGAAACTGGAATATATGCAATATTTTGGCATGACATCTTAGAAAAAGCAGATAAAACTAATAAGGTACTTTAAAATCCAAAACAACACTTAAATAACATAATATCTAGCACCACCAGTAATCACTGAAGGAGTTTTTCATGTTAAATCTTAAATTTTGTAAAGAAAAAGAGTGAAAAGGAGCAGAGACAGCTGGGAAAAAAAAACATTTGATAGCTTGTTCAAGAACTCAAAATGTGTGGCTAACTCTTTTAGACTGTGTACATGCACTGTTGATTCTAACATCACCTTCCTAGAAATTTTTTGTTGAGAGCTTTGTTCCAGTGATTGATTATAAAGTGTCTGCTCTTAACCAGAGAATGCATGCCTATATCATAATTATCTTTTTTTTGAATTTTCTATGTTGGTGTAACTCGATTCTGTGAATAGCAAGTCAGCAGAAAACAAGATTGCTGCAACTTAAACAAACGATTTATCTTTCTTTGAAAATGAGTTTGTGCAACTTAAGAAGTAAAGGTTTTTCTTGTTTGAGGAAAAAATGCACATGTACATGGAAAATTTCATGCATTCACTTATACACCAGAAAGATGTGCAGGTAGAATTCCCTAATGTTGAGCTTGTGCTCCATATTTACTTTGTACTGATGATAACTAACTGCTTAGTAGGAAAATCATTTTCTAAAATGAAATTGATCAAAAATAGGCTCTTTTACATGGCTCCTTGAGTATTACAAGAATGTATGTATGTATGTATGTGTGTATGTATGTATGTATGTATGTATGTATGTATGTATGTATGTATGTATGTATGTATGTATGTATGTATGTATGTATGTATGTATGTATGTATGTATGTATGTATGTATGTATGTATTGAGAGAGAGATATATATGGTGAACTAGAGTTAAAATTTGGGTTAAATTGGAACATAATTAGACGTAACAATCATTTTTGTTTCAGGTTTGCAACAAAATGAAAAACCATCTGATTGAAAAAGTAATCTTTGAAAACATGTAGAAATATAACAATTTCCCTAGTGTTGAAAAAATTAAACAGCAAATTATAATTGATGTAAAGTACAAGATGAAAGATATCAAAATAATAATGATATGAAACATTTTTACAAACTTAATCAAATTCAATTGGAAATCAATACATTAAGGCTTAAATTAAGCCTTAATTTAAGGAATAATTTCTGAAATATTTAATAATACTTATCTAAATCTAGCTCAAACCATTCTTAAAAATATAGAAAGCTTTAAAGTATATATAGACACTTAGCATGTTGATGGTAGTATATAAATTAAAATACTTCTATGGCCTCTGTGTTTAATGAAACAAATGATACTTTTAAGAGTATTTACAATAACAATAACGAAATGCATAAATATAAATTGGCATGTTTAAAGTTTAGCATTTAAAAACTTATACCTTACACAACGTAAACTTTTAAGAATTAATAGTTTAAAATGTCAATTAAATTATCTTGAAATACTTTTTCTTTTTAAATTTAAAATAAAAATGGAATAAGAATGTATTTATCAAGCTTATTACAAAAACGTTTTTATTGATAGAATTTAAGGTTTGCAACTTATTGAATTCTTTTTTTTTTTTTTTTTTGGAATCCATTTTTGAGTCACTTTCTGATTATATATTTTCTTCAAATTTTGCAATACAATACAATATTCAATAATTAGTTTCGTCAATTAATTTAGTTAACTTTAATTAAGTTTATTTTTTATATGGAAAGAAGAATGACAATTTTTAAGATATTGTTTTTCGTACATAATGTACGTCACGCAGTTTTGGACATTTTTTGACCCCCTCCCCCTCTCCTCATAACGCATTCGTAACACTTTATTGATCCCCCTCCCAATATTACGCAATATTTTTTTTTAGTTAGTGCACAAAGATTGTTTTTTTGATGCTGCACACTTTTGTGCACCAACTAAATAAAGTTCTGCATTTGAGCCATATAAATTCAAAGCAGAACGTGCTCTGCACAAACAGCCGTAATAGTCCGTTAACGGGCTGTAACTACTCCGTTAACGGAGTGTACATCGATTAAGTAAGATTTAGGCATAGCTGATTTTACAATTAACATGTAGATACATCAACTGAAGGTTTTGGTTTGGTCAGATACTATTTTAATTAAAAGAAAGTCTTCTTAAAAAAAAAATGTTGCGTCACAAAATTGAGACCCCTCCCCCTCGTTACAAATCGTAACAAAATCGCCTACTCCTCCCCCCTCCCCCTCCTTAAGCGTGACGTAACTTATGGACAACCCCTAAGCATACGGAACGCACTCTTGTCAAACCCCTATTCCGACGTTGAGCGTCCTTTGCGTCCGCGAATTCGTGTTTCTAGGAAAAGGGCAAAACGGGGTATATAGGGATTTGCGCAGCGGTGCACACATACACCAACTAATTTTTAGAGAGAACATGCAGCGGAGTGTGTAAACAACGACTGAGGGTTTGGGGTGGGTAGGTTCTCTTTTAAATTAAGAAGTCGTTTTTTTTACATTTTCGGACCTTAAGGACAGCGTCGGAATAAGGGTTTGACAAGAGAGCCTACCTAAGCATACAGCCGAATGTTAATAAAATAAAATAGTTATATCAGAAAAAATTGACAGCAAAGTTTGTGTTTTAATAACATATATAAAAGTATTGGATTTTAAAAAATTCGTTTTTAATTTTACTTATTTAAACATTTGAATAAAGGTCGCCATAAATTACGTAACGCAAACTTTCACAATAAACTAAAACAAATTTTTCCCTCGCAGAGTTTTAATTTAAATAAAAAAATTAAATTAGCCCATTAAGTTTAATGAAAATCGCTGCGTAAAAGAGCTCAATATCTCCTACTTCTGTTTTCTAAATGTATTTTGCGTTGCGTAATTTATGAACGATCTCTAAGGGGTCGTCCATAAATTACGTCACGTTCTATGGGAGGGGGGATTAGTGTGACGACTGATACAAAACTTGGAATTAAAGTGTTACGATTTTGTGACGAGGGGGAGGTCAAAAACGGCGTGACATAATTTATGGACGACCCTTAAGACGTAGGGGATCGTTCATAAATTACGCAAAGCTAAATTTCACTACAATAAACAAAACAAAAAAGATCAAACGTTTTTCCTCGCAGGCGTAGGGCCTTAGGGATCGTCCATAAATTACGCAACGCAAAATATATTTATAAAACAGAAGTAGGAGATATAAAGCTCTTTTACGCTGCGATTTTCATTAAACTTACTGCGCTAATTTAATTTTTTATTTAAATACTCTGCGAGGCAAAGCTTTTGATCTTTTTGAATAGTTGAATACTTTTGCGGTCCTAGGTGGTTCAGTAGTTTGAGACTTGAAATAGATTGTTCAATATATATGTTATCAATATAAGTTTGGTTCATATTCCGCAGATCTCCGCATGGTCTTTAATAATGATTTTTACAAGTTAAATGATGTAAGGAAATTTTATGACTAGCCAATTTTATGAAACGAAGACATTTTTATTTAACGAAGACATATTTATTTTATTCTAAATGGTTATGTAATAGTTCGGTCTAAGTGAGACTAGATTAGTGTTACAAACTTGTTTTAATATTAATACATCTTAAAATACCTATTTATAAGATTTTGTGAATGTAGTTCATATTTCTATATAGTTAAAACATGAAAAATATTGATATTTGTTTATATATAATTCAAGAAAACTTGAAATTAGCTAATCCTAAAATTTGGATGCAGTTGTAAATGACATGAACTTAACTGCAATTGATAACTTGTCTAATTACATAAAGCATCTTTGTAAAAGCTCTATAATTCGTTTCAAAGAAAATAACAATCAATGGCCACAAAATAAATTAATATTGGTTTGTAATTGATAATAAGAATATTCTTTTAACAGCTTGTATTGATTGAGATAACTCTGCTCTTTTCTAATTGTAGAATCTAGCAGACCCCCTGATAAATTTTGATACTTCAACTAATAAAACTAAGAAAAGAAGATTGGCGCCATTAGTTGCTTTTTTTTTTTAATATTTTTTTTAGAACTATCGTTTGCGTCAGGTTGTAGTTTGCGCAAATATGGTAAAAAAAAAGATGTTAATGCTGATTTGCAATTATCAGAATGGTAAAATTTTTTTTAGACAAAACTTATATTATTATATACATATAAAGGTTTAAGCTTTATGTTTTTTTTATATGGATTATGTAGAAGCTTTATGAAATATAAAATAGAGCCCTAGCAATACATAAAAACACCTAAAATTGGTAATTGGGTATATTCATAAAAAAAATTTCAATGAAATTGTCAAGTTAATATTTGTCTAGTTTATAACTTTTGTGTTTTAAGAAACCTAAGCAAGTAACTATGCAAAATCAACTGTTGCCAGGCATTTCAGTTGTCACTATCAACCAAAAAAATCCATAATACCACTAGATTTCTTGTATAAAATACTCAATGTGGTAATTATGGGAATAATCCGATAAAGATATTACTTTGTCCTGTTTATATTTACAACGGTTAATAAAACATGTGGTTGCTAAACAATTTAGGTATCCATAGTAACCTAAAATTAAAACTTATGTCACCATTGAAACTGCAATCCTCAAAATAGGAGTCGCCCAATTTCATTGCTAGCTATTTTCTGCAAGCATATACAACTTAGACGAACCACAAAACCAAAAACAAAATTAATTATTTGTATTAGATTAAACTTTTTTTCAACCACTTTTTTTATTCAACCACTTTTTTTATTTCGAACATTAGACGTGTTCAAAATTAATATATATATAACGTTTCTAACTATATTTAATCATTATTTTAGTGAAATATACCATAAATACCCCACCAGATTCTCCAAATTCAATTCTGTAACTCATAAATATAATCTAAAGTTATGTTCTTGTTTTATTCAGTATCGGGGACCTTTTTTTATGGAAAAGTTTTAAACAGATTGTTCCTAATACAGAACAAACATTACCGCAATTCAAAGCTTATTTAAAATATGATTTAGTAAGTACGGATTTTAATATTCTAAATATTGCCAGTCTTTTTTAGAAGTTATCAAACTAAATTTATAACGATACATTAACTTTATCAACTTTAACATGTTAAGTACTAAAAAACTAAAAATAAGAAGAAAATCAACTATTGTATTATTAAGAATATCAGTGTCTAATTGATTAAATAATTACAAATAGATACTATATATTTACTTTAAATATGCAGTATCTATTTGTAATTATTAATTATAATGTATTTAAATAAAAAACAAAATAAATGTATTTATTATACATTTATTTTGTTTTTGAAACTTTTATATAATTTATATTGTTGTAAATGAAATTTTATTAATTTTATTATGAAAACGACAATACGAGGCAATATGTATGTATGTATATGTATGTGTGTATGTGTTAGTATATATGTTTGTGTATGTATATACACGTATATATTTATACATTTTATTTCTTTCTTAATTAACTATACTTTTAGTAGTAGTAGTTTCATTTATTTCGCCGTTAAGAATATATACAATGTACAAATATAATAAAAGGATATATATATATACATATATATATATATATATAAATATATATATATATATATATATATATATATATATATATATATATATATATATATATATATATATTATTATTATTATTATTATTATTATTATTATTATTATTATTATTATTATTATTATTATTATTGTTATTATTATTATTTTACGGACTTGTTAAATCCGTTTATTATTAACGGGGAAATAAATGAAACTACTACTATTATTAGAGTAAACGTTTACTTTGAATTCGTCTTTTGGATCTTTTATAGTTTAGTTGTCTCCTTCATATGTAAATTGTTTATTATTTCTTCTGATAGGAGTTAGTTTCTGATAGGAGTACCGAGCTAGTACCCGGCAGTTCATCTTGTGTACAATTAAAAAAAGTTTGTTTGCGTTTTCGTCTTTAATTTAGCATTTTCGTCATTAATTTAGCGTTTCGTCTTCTGTAATTTAAACTCATTTCAATATTTAAACATGGAATGGATAGAAATGCAAAAACTTTGGTGAAAAAATTTCCCAAAAATTAATGTGTTTGTTTTTTCGTTCCAAATTTCATTTTGAATCAAAATTATTTTTTTAATCAAAATAAATCATTTTAAATCAAAAAAATCAAATGCTAAAACATTTGATTTATTCCTAATTTTTTTGATTTATTTATATATATATATATATATATATATATATATATATATATATATATATATATATATATATATATATATATATATATATATATATATATATATATATATATATATATATATATATATATATATATATATATATATATATATATAACCAACGGAATAGAGAAATTAGAATTACCCGGTCAGAGCAGGGAAATTCTAATTTCTCTATTCCGTTGGTTTTCCCGGTTACACGGAAATAGGTACCCAGCTCAGATTATTTCGGTAGTTTCACCAGTTACTCAGAACATATAAATTCGACCCAAAAAAAACAGAAAGCCGGGACCGAGTCGGGTTTCTGGTACATTTTTAACACGTTTTATAAAAAATATGTAAAGCATTACAATTAATAAAATAATGCTAAAAGTTTATAAAAAATAAAAAGATTGTGTGTCCTTATTGAAATAACATGGCCAAATATTGTATGCTAATATACAATAGGTAAATTTCTTTACAGAAATTTAGAAAAAAAAAAAATTGTTTTTAATTTATTAATTCATTTTAACTTCTTGTGTTACCCCATTTTTTTGTTTAAAAGAAAGAAGCTAATAACCTATCCATAAAAGATTTTCTTATGCATTTTTATCAACAAATAATGTGTTTACAAACATTTATACAATAAATTTCTTGAAATCTTTTTTATTTTATTTTATTTAAATGCTACTTAAATTTCTATTGTTTTTTTTTCCAACTAATTGTCTGGTTAGCTTAAAAAATGTTGGTTTAAGTAAATTCAACATTTTAAATGCTATGCATTACTGTACAAACTTTTTTTAAAATAAGTTACGTTTTGTTTAGGTCTGTTGGCTTTTTTATTTTTCATGTACACACTTATTAATTGTATTGCCGTATTCTACTTTTATTGTATTTTTTTTATGTGCAAATGTAGATTTTTTGTTTCTCTCTGATCTCAAAAAGTGCATAGATATAAAAACAAAAACAATATTTCAGTCGATTACAGTCTAATGATTGATGTTTAATGATTAAAAAAATAAAGTTATTACCTCCTCTTATGGTGGTTGCAAGCCCACTAAAGTCAGAAAAATCTTTCGCTATAATAACATTTTCTTCTTTACCAGCTATGTTTTTTAATTGCTTCCTATCGAGCCAGTGTCCAACACCAATTGAAAATATATCAACGTAGTGAAAACCAGTTCTTAAATTTGTAGCTGTGTCATATGGACTTCCTCCATAGTTCCAACCACCATCTGTAAGCAAAACAGCCACTGTGTTTACATTATGACGTTTAAATTTTTTTTCATTTGCACTATCGAGTAAAGCTTTTGCTTTTTGCAACGCGCCATTAATGTTTGTCCATCCTTCTTTACGATGCTTTACACGCTTAAATTCTTCGTTAAATGTACATTTATTTTTATCTAAATATCCATAATCTATGTAGTCTATATCTTTGTTAATATCTCTACCAAAAGTGACCACAGCTATACGAGCTGCAGATGGTTGAACACTAATTTTACTGAGCAGTGAAGAAACAAACTCTCTCTCTGTATTGAATCCATCGTCGCTAATACTACCAGACACGTCAATTAAAAAAATTATATCAGCTTTACTGTTATTATATTGTTGCTGAAATTGATTTAATCGTTGCACTCTCCAATCACGAGTGGAATGCGTGAGTTCAAATATGCATACAAAAATTATTACAAAATTAAAAAACGTGTCCATCTTAAGACGGTTTTCCTACATTTTAGACAAAAAAATTATGAAATTCTATAAGAATGCAAGATTGTGTGCACACGTGTGCAGGTGTATTGATGGCCTTGCAAACGTTTTGATGACGTATTTAGAAAAAAACATTTTTTTAAAATCATTTTTTCTTTACAAAAATTTTTCGCAGTTATCTTATTATAGACTATACATAGCATGAAGCTTAAGTAAAGAAACAAAAAAAGTTACATCATTTATATTAATTATATGTGTACAATTTGAAACATATTTATAAATCAAACTAGATTACATAATAAAAAAAGATTCGTAGATAACTTGCCATTTTTGTCTATGGTCGAAAATTTTTTTTTAATTTTAAAGCCTAAATATTTTTTTTAGCCAAGTTTCCTTAATATAAAAATTAAAAAAAGGAAAAGGTTTTTTATTTCAGAACGCACTTATAAGGTAATCAAGACACCGGGGCAAAGTGAGACATTTCGGCTTTCTAGCTTTGTACAGAATTTTTTTGTTGTGATAAAGTTTTTTTTTTTTAATTTTATATTATTTTCATGTTTGAATGAAGTTTTCAACGTAATGAAAATTTTTTTGTTGTGATAAAGTTTTCAAAATAATGTAGGAGTATCCTACACTATTTATATAAACTCTTTTTAATAAAAAAAAAACATATGATAAAACTTTACGCTGGATGCAGAGTATTTATAAAGTATGTCACTCAAAGTTAAACTTTTTAGGTTGAATCAAACTATAATTCGCAAAATAACTAACTTTACCTTAATGGATACCATTTGCACAGAAAAGAGGCAGCCGAGGATAGGGTGTGGCAATGTAAATTAAATCTACTATTCCTGCTGTATTAATTAGTATAAAAAAACTAAACAAATCTAATATTTAACTCTAAAAAAAACTAAACTACTCTAATCTAACTTTGGTGAATTATCAAGTTCAGTTATGAAAAATTCCTCCTAGGTTGTATCTATCGACCTCAAGATAATAATGATAATACCCTCATGAAAATAATTTCTTTAATCAAAGCCGTAAAATACAATTTCTCGAAACTGCGGCTGCGGATTCTTACTCTTATACAGTGTTTTTAACTTTAGCCATACAACATATGATGAAATTGCAGCTTATGATACTACACTAATTGTAGCACATATCAACAAAGAATGGTCTAATGATACCAAGTTTCAACAATGTTTAGGTGAGCATTTTTTTACTCAAATGGTAACATTTCCATCTTATCGTAACTCAAGATACAAACCACCAGGTAATATTTTTGACCTTGTCATTACCAATAAATCAAACCGAGTTAGAGTCCTCATAAAAGATTATCTAAATAGATACACACCTAAGGGTAAAGCTCATTTCCGAATCACTAGATATTTCGAAACTATGAACTTTAAAGTACCAGCTAATTTTCAATCACGTTATATTTGAAGCAAAGCAAACTATCAAAAAATATCAAAATATATCATGGATTACGATTGCGACAAAAACTTTACTAATCATTCGGCAAACTTTAATTACCAACTACTTGTAAATAAATATATGGAAAATGTGTGAAAATATATTCGAGTGACTTCTGTTTCATTTAAAAAAAAAACAACAACCTTGGACTACAGCTGAAGTTAAAGAAGCGGTTTTTCATAAACGTAATCTCTGGAGGCAATATGTCGCTTCTGAAACTAAAACACATGAAACACTCAGGAATAAGCATAAAACAGCCTGTAAACATGTTTCAGAAGTAATAAAAATAGCTATTCAAAGATTCAAACATTACTTGTATTTTCAAAAATGACCCAAAGAAACTTTATGATCGTATCAAACAAAAAGAAGAAACTAGTAACTTACTTCAAACTCTCGAAGATGACAATAAAAACATTGTTACCGATGGTGCTAAAATTTCAGATCTTCTTTTTTTTTTTTTTTTTGATATATATTTCGTCATCTTCATAATAAATTATATACAATTTTTTTCCAAGTGAAAATGTGACGGGAGCAGGCTGAAGCCAAAAGTCTTATCATCCAGCCTCGTTGTATCATTTGCATATTAAAGAAAAATTAATCATTTAAAAAAAAATTGACGATCTTAGTAAAATAATATTAAATACTTTTAAATAAAAAGTTTTACAATTTTTTTTTTTTTTTTGAATACAATACAACTTAAGATAAAAAAATAAATAAAATTTAAACATAAGTAATGATGTAAAGGGTGATGTTTTTTAACAAAAGGAAAAGATAAAAAATAAAAGAGAATAAAATAAAAATTAAAAAGATAATATAGATATTTGAGATACGCCATAATCAAGTAACTGTTTTTTTAAGATACTTTTAAAAGTTTGAATTGAAGTTGTAGTTTTACTATTAATTGGGAGGAATAAGTTCCACAAATGAGGCCCTTGGTAAGTTATTGAGAATTCGGATCGTTTCAGCAGTTTTTGGTACCTAATAATTAAACAACGAACCCTTTGTTTGATATTTATGATCTATCATAAAGAAAAGGTCTTAAAAAATATTAGGCAGCATATGATATTTTAATTTAAACATGAGTAAAATAATATTGTAAATATTTAATTGTAAATATTCAGCAATCCAAGCTTTCTAAGCATTGGATTGGCACTGGTATATTTATAAGCATTTAATATAAGGCGGCTGGCTAGTTTTTATTTTTTTAAGATACACGTTAGTCTTTACAAATAAGTGCTCACCCATGCAATGTTAAAATAACTAATATAGTTATCAATAAATGAAAGTTAAATAGATTTTAAACAGTTTCTTTCCAACATATACCTATTTTTATACATAATTCCAATACTTTTTGAAAGGAGTATGTCCTACTTTTATATCTTTTGATCCATATCCATACCAAGATGATCGTCTTTAGATTTTTACACCAACGAATCGTTAATGTCTTAAGGATTATCTATCAAAAAATTTAAGCCCGATCATCTTGGGGTCATAGCTATCTACTAATTTATATATATATATATATATATATATATATATATATATATATATATATATATATATATATATATATATATATATATATATATATATATATATATGTATAATTTTTTTTTCTTTTCGAGTTCAAAATTACTTTTAAATTGTAAAGTGTAGTTCAGGGGCGGATCCAGGATTTTTCGGTATTTGAGTTAAATAACTTACAGGTAAGTTCTAAACTCCGAGTTTAATTTTACAACACCCTCGTTTTGAGGGGGCTCTAAACTTTAAATGGCTATAACTTTTGAACGCTAGATGATTTTTTGATCAAATTTTAATTATAGATACACATTTGAATTTTATTAAAGAAAGTAACTTTTTTTTTTCAAAAAATCATTTCCCCTCTCATTTGGTCGGGTGATGACTACTATATAGGGTACTTTTGTTCCCAGGCTCTAATCAACGCAATTTTCGGCATAACATTCTTAAATGACATAAGTATGAGCATAAAAAAGTTTGGAGTTCAAAACTTACCAGAAAGTTATTCAACTTAAGTACCAAAAAATCCTGGATCCGCCCCCTGTAGTTTTAAATTCTTTTATAACATCCTTGAGCGTAAATATGTTTTGCAAAAAAATAAAAAGAAAAATGGGCCAAAAATGTATGTTAGTTGGACATGCTCCTTTTATTTTCTATAAGATTATTATGCTCATTCCAACTCATTTGATCGTCGATTAAAACGCCTAAGAATTAAACACAGAATGTCCGTTGCAACTTGATTTTTCTATTGAAATATCCCGGAGTTTTAAGGGCAACGTATCAGATTTAGAAAATTTAGAAAAGAGAGTATATTTGCTTTTGTTAGGGTTCAGAGAAAGTTGGCTTTAAACCATTCATTAAGGTTATCAAGTTCACAATTCATAGTGGTAAAGATTGTCTTAATGTTAGAGTGATTATAAAAGACTTGAGCGTCGTCAGCAAAAAGATTGAAGCTTAGTATACAAGATGATAAGTAAAGTCGTTGATATAAATAATAAACATTAAAGGCTCTAGAATAGATCCCTGTGGGATCTATTCTAGAGCCTTTAATGTTTATTATTAGAACTCCGCAGGTAATGTTTTCTAATTTAGTGTAGGTTTTGTTATAAGTAACACATTGATTGCGATTTTTAAGATAAGCAACAAAACCATTTAAAATTATTATTTTTGACTCCATAACTTATAAATTTGTAAAAAAAAATATCATGGCCTACAGTATCAAAGGCCTTTGAGAGAATAATAAACACTCCAAGAGTATATTAGTTGTTTTCAAACCCATTTAATATTTCTTTAACTAATTTAATTATTGCATGTTTTGCGGAGTACGCTTTTCTAAATCCGTACTGATTGTTATTTAGAACTTTGTGAGTTGTGAGATATTGGTAAAGCCTATTATGCATTATTAGTTCTAGAATTTAAAAAAATGGGGAGTATTGAGTAATAGAATTTAAAAAAATGGGGAGCATTATTAGTAATAGAATTTAAAAAAACATGGGAGTATTGAAATAGGTATGTAATTAGATAATTTTGAGATATCACCATCTTTAAATATTGGAACCACTCTACTAACTTCAAAAAGTCAGGAAAAACTCCATTTTTAAATGAAAGATTCTAAACAATTACTTTCATTCTGTATTCACTACTGAAAAACTAGATTTTGAATCACGTACAAATGTATCTTGCACTATAGACTTAAATCTCCTATCAGCGAATTTAGTTCAAGAAAGACTAAAAAGGCTCATTGAAACCAAGTTTAAAGTATATAACAACATACACCCACGAGTATTACGCAACTGCGCCTCAGCATTAGCCATGATCTACTGAAAATCAATTTAAAATTCACAGGTTCCAGAGCTCTGGCAAAAGATCAAATATCACTCCAATTTTTAAACAAGACAGCAAGCAGAACCGAGCCAATTATCGATCAGTCTCACTAATATGGGTACACTGCAAAATTATAGAAAGTATTATACACAAAAAAATCCAAAGAACAGCACGGATTTCTTTATAGCAAAGGATCCTCATCGAACTTACTTGAAACTTGATAAATACAAGAATCAATACATCAAGGCTAAGCCACTGATATGTTATATGTTATTGTCTTCACTGACTTTGCGAATGCCTTTGATAAAGTTCCACATCAGGGTTCTGTGCTTGGTCTTTGGTCTTTTTTATCTTATATATAAACAATCTGCCGGAGTATATTACTCATCACATAAAGATTTATGCTGACGATTTCAAAATACTCGCAGTTCTAAAATCTAAGGAGGACAAAAGTACCTTGCGAATTGACATAGTTAACTTAGTAGATTGGTTGCTTATATGGAATATGTCTCTTAACTTTGATAAGTGTTAAGTTATGCACGTCGGGCGTAGTAACTCCAAATTTATTCAAAATTATTTGATGCTTGACTTGAGTGGAAACAGAATTCAACTGGGCGTCACTAAAGACAAACATGAGCATTACTTTTTACCAAACGATCCTTAAGTATTAAGTTGAATCAGCAGCAACAAGAGCCAACAGTAAACTAAAGAAAATATTTAAAAGTCGTGGACTCTTTTTGTGGAAAGCGCCCTACAAAAACTAAATAAGACCCCAGTTAGAATTTGCTATCCAGGCTCGGTCACCACACAAGGAAAAAGACATTGCTGTTCTAGAGCAAGTAGAGCATAAAGCCACTAAAACAACCACGGAAATAAAGCACTTGGCATATGAGAATAAATTCCGTCATCTTGGCTTTACTACACTTAAAGAAAGGAGACTTCGAGGTGATCTGATTCAACAATTTAAACTTTCAAAAGGTGTTGATCAAATCATTTTTGAGAGCCCTCAAGTCTACACCCCATCGATTTCCAAATACAATTTGCGTGGACATTATTTTCGACTTGAACGTCAAATGGTAAAAAATTGCAAAAGAAGATTCAATTTCTTCACTAATCGCATCGTCAATGTATAGAATGGGTGACTTTTAGACGCCATAAGTGCTGAATCTGTCATCTAAACATTTTTAAGGCGAGTTTCCACTCATCCGTTTTTTTACGGGAACGGGAAAGGGACGGGAAAAATAATCACGTGGGTATGCGTAGTATAATTTTTAATATGTCTGAAAGAAAACTACGCATGCTCACGTGATTATTTTTGCATTTCCTATCCCGTTCCTGTGAAAAAACGGATGAGTGGAAACTCACCTTAATGTTATCAACAGGGTCGACGATACGGATTTCGAAATGGAGGGGTTGTTATTTTTTTTAAAAAGTCCTCTTTATCTAGAATTTTGTTTAAAAAAGAAAAAAAAAAACTTTGGAAAAAAAAGTGGGGAAGGAATGGGGGGCACATATTTCCCACCCCTTCCAGGCCTCCTTGGTGTCGTCGGCTCTGATCAAAATTGATGCATTTTATTTGAATTATTGTGATTTTTTAATGTTAATTTTTTGATTTCGTTTTATTGGTAATTTTTATATTTTAAAATAAATTTTAGATATTTTTATAATATATATAATATAAATATAAATATTTTTTTAATATATCTAATAAATATTTTTTTAATATATTTTATAAATAACTTTTTAATAGTTTATAAACAATTTTTTAATACATTTTATAAATATTTTTTTGCCTATATTAGGGGTCGTCTATAAATTATGTTACGCTCTAGGAAGGGGGGGGGGCATTTTGTTAGTGGTTTTGTGACTCATACGGGACTTGTTATTACAATATTGTGAGCAGGGACGGGGTAGGGGATCAAAAATGGTAAAAAATTGCGTAACGTAATTTATAGACGACCCCTTATTTGTGTTATATCCTCCGCTCAGACTTTTTAAACATGCCGCTACATTGACTAAGGGTTTGGCATAGGGCAGCAACTTTTTTTTTCATTATTGAAATAATAAAATAAAAGATTGCTGCCCATGCCAAACCCTTAGTCAATGTAGCAGTACTCCCTCACAGCAACAAGCTATAAAATAATCGATGTATGCGAATAGATATTCCTTAATGTTTAAAAAGTCTCCATTGCAAAGAGAGCGCAATAAACAAAAATATACAACTATTTTACGCCGCTTAAACTGAAAGTTTTTTAATTTTTTTTTTGGTCATTAAAATGTTAATAAAAAAGTGTTCACTTTTTAACAATTGAGGTTGTTACGTTTCTTTTATATAAGATTTGAAGAAAATATTTTTTTAAAGAAAGTTAATTGTATTAGTTTCTTATGAATTAGTTTCTTATTTAGTAAACAAAAATGTGTTTATTATTATTTTAAATGAAGTTTTGCTCTAATAGCTGCAATGACCACCAGGGTAGGCTAGAGGAATGATAACCAGGGTAAAGAGGACTAGCACTTTAGACAACTATTTTATCAAAAGAATTAAAAATCTACCAATACAGGACCATGCTGGTTCTATCGCTTTGCCATTATCTTCAGCGTCGTCATCCAATCACTGTAATTGCCCATTTATTAGTGGGGCTGAAAATAATAAAATTACAATAGAACTATGTCTTTTTTTTCCTGATCCTGAACTTATTATGGAATCTGTGAATTCTATTAGTGAAAATAACACAGCCTATGAAATTAATGAAGAAGATTTATTATTTTGCAACAACAGATAGCTGTTTGCCTATAGTTATTGGGACATTTTTGACATGTCAGGTGATTGAACCAAATAAATACTGTATATTGAAATGCAACTGGGTTCCTGGTCCAATTTACGAATATTCTTATTCTGTGCATTCAAAGAAAGGTAAGAATTTTAATTGCTATTGTCGGAGAAATACATTCATAAAGTTCCATAATGATTTCAGAATGCCATTATAAAATTTTATAAGTATTGCTTTGTTTTTGCAAAAGTTGGAGGAATCCACAGTAAAGTACTATTATTCAAGCTAATTAATTTACCTCTGGAAAACTATTCAAAGCTGTTGTGTAAGGATGGAGATTTACAATTACATGATTGCCATGCGTATCACAAATTTGCTATGTTGTCAGATTAGATTTTATAAGAACATATGAATACCGTCTACAAATGTACGTAGTTTAGTTAACGAAGCAAGGCTTAAACAGGCTAAAGAAAATTGAGACAGATTAAATGAAAATTGAATCTATAAAACTTCTAGATCATCAGAACATTGCGAAATGGGCCAATGATTGAAATAAATGAAAACTCTTCAGTAACTAATGATGGCAATTTTCATGAGTTGCTTCGATTACGAGTGAGAGCTGAGACCAATATTATAAAAAACTACTTAAATAATTGTAGTTCTAAAGCAACATACATAACTAATATTATTCATAATACTATTCAAAATGAAATAAATAAACTGAATGTAAAAAATATAAAAAATGTGCTGAACAAATTAAGGGCTTAACTAAAAAATAAATTTTTAAAAGATTGATGAAACAATTGATACCAGTCATAGTTCAAATGACAGTCAAACTTAGATATATTGATGTTAATAACTGTGAAATCTGAGAAGATTTCACAGTTATTAACATCAATATATCTAAGTTTATTAGTTTTGTAAACTGCCATTCTGAAAATTATTTTGATTTTATGTATAAAGTTCATGCTATTCACAAACATAGTTGCAAACACATTAACAAAATTTGGCTTAGATTTAAAGACACTGTAAAGGTTGCAGCGTTATGTTAGGCGAAAACAACAGAACAGCTACAAAATGATGGAAGATCCTAATAAACGCAATAAAAAGTCCATGTTATAACCATGCTTTAACCATATCAATTTCAAAATGCTCGTTTGTACAAGCTTGAAGAAATAAAATTGGCAAAATGAAATAAGAAATATCATTTTTTAAAGCTTTAAAGAAGCGAAGTAACGTGCTTAAATATATAAATAGGAGAGCGCTTAAAAGCTTATACAAAATGAAATGGATTGAACGAAATTAATTTCTGTTAAGTTTAATAAATGTAAAAACTCTTGATTTGATATCTCAGTGGAAAGAAAGGGATTCTTCAACAAAGGCCGCATTACTAAAAAAAGCAATATTTGACCTCTTATTTGTATTAACACTTTGTATATTAGCTAATGTGTTAAATACCACAGTTTCTTTAAGTAAGGCTCTTCAAAAAAAAAATTAGATAAGTAAAATTATAAAAAATCTATTCTTAAACATACCATAAAGGTATCAAATAAAAAACGAAAAAATTAAGAAAACACCAATTTTATATTTAAAATTGCATTAAAGTTACTATAGGACTTGAGATCAGAAATCAGGGTTCCATGAACTACTGGAAAACACACTAGGAATTTATTAAATAAAACAAAGGCAGAGTTAACAAGATTGATAACTAATATACTGAGTTTTATGAAAGGGTTGCCCAACATAAATATTATTGATGAGAATGTTAAAATATTGAAAATATTTTCAGAATTTAAATTTTGGAAGCTGAAATGGAAAGACGCAATCGAAAAGCAACAAGACCTGATTCTTTGCTTTAAGCATTTAAGCATTGTGGTGTCTTCTCTTTATATAAATTCTTAAAGCAACACTAACTTCCAGTTAGTGTTGCTTTAGGAAAACGATTAAATGGCTTAGCCACGATACATATTCATAGAAACTGCATCATAAATGTCAAAAAGATTATTGATAAACTTGCAACTTTGAAAATTAGAAAGCTCAATTTTATATTGTAGTTTGTTAAATGTTAACTTTTGATTAAGAAAATACTTAAGATTTTTTCTTTTGTTGCACATGACAGACTTACTATTCATTAATATTGTTTAATTATGCCTTGTTATTAAAAACATTATTGTTACTTTAAATAAAAATAAGGTTTTCCTTATCTTTTAATTCTATCGAAGGCTTTTTTTAGTCAGTACTGTTGCTGTTTACTACCCCCTCCCCCGACAACGTCCTGGATCTGCGACTGTACAATCGTTCACTTATATATAATAACAAATTAGAGATTTGATCCACAATTTAATATACTGAAAAAATGGTAAAAAAAAAATGGTAAAAAAGTGATAGATTGATGATAAAATATACTAGGATCATCAGGGCAAAAATAAATAGAACAAATATGTTATAATATTATTAACATATAATTTATAAAATTACTTATAAGTAATTACTTATAACCATATAACTTATAAATAATTACTTATCAGTAATTGTGTATGGTAGTTTTAACCAGGTACTTTTTTGTGCTTCAATTAAAATCCAAATTTTCCCAAATCCTCAGTTTTATCAAAGGTAACCTGGAATAATTAACTTTTAATATCTGATCCTGTAAATGGTAACCGTAAAAGTTTACCATAAACTCTTTTTGATTTTATTGTAACTCCATTAACTCCCTATTTATCTTTATCTAAATCTTCATCACTTTTTTTATAAAACTGTAAATAAAATATTTTATGTTACACGGGTAATGTAGTATTAAAGGGTTTGAAAGAATTCAAATTAAATCTGGAAATGAAGAAAGATAAAATAATGTTTTCATATTACGAAAGAAAATGATTATCATTTGAAAAACTAATTTCTGAATGAAATTTTATCAAGTGTCTGTTTAAAGTATTTGAATGAATGGAAACTCAAATACAAGTTTTTAAATGATATTTCTTAACTGTAAAGTTGAACGGACTGAAATTATCAAAATTATTTTGAAAAATCAATTAAATTCTATTTTGATGACAATGAATTGTTTGAAGAAATTCAGGAAAGAAATTTAAATGGCACAAAGGTAAAGTTTGCTTCTTGAAACTTACAGTCTGCTAATTGTGACAAGGAATGGGTAGAAATTTTTCTCATTTCAAAATTAATCACGCATCTTTGAACAATTTATCAAAACTTTACATTTGCTAGGTACAAATGCTTCAATAGAGCAAGTATTTTCTATTGATATCTGAGTTGAAGGAAAATCACAACAAAAAAAAACAACAATGACAACTTTGGCAGCTATTTTTTTGTTATAAGTAATTTAAGAAAAAATAACTCCTCAGAACTTGCAGAAAAAATTAAAAAAGATGACATTTTGTTGAAAGAATTCACTTTTACAAAAAATATGTGATTTAAAAATGCTAATGTTTGATGTTTTTTCATAAGTTAGTTTCTTGCATATGCTATTTTATAATAAATTAAAACCTTAAGATAAGCTTGTTATTTAAATTTCATCAATTTATGTTTTGTATGTGCCTAAATGGCAATGAATAAAAGAATAATATAATTATGTTGTTTAGAGTTTATTTAGTATATGCAAAACTTTACTTAGAACTCCAATGCTTTTAGCAATTTATATGGAAATAATATTTATTTATTGCTTCCAAGATAAGTTTTTATCAATGATGGCTCCTAGAAATTTTGTAACTTTTTCTCATTTTTTACTGTATAGTCTACAGTCCGCAAAAATTATGGTCGGTAAATTAGAAGCTTTATAACAATCATTTACATGTATATAAAAATAAGAGTGGTCCATGTATGAATCCTCGGAGAACACCACATTTTATATTTGTTAATAATTGCGACGAAGACTTATTGTTATAAACAAATTGTTTAAGGTTATTAAGATAAATTTTGAATTAATTTAGAGTTTTATCTCTTATACCATACTTTTCCAGCTTTTTTCAATAAAATATGATGATTAACAGTGTCCAAAGCAGTGTAAATTGAGAAAACTTAATGGAATCGGCAATACTGCGCGTTACTTGGAGATTAGCGTGTTCAGTAGAACTGGACTCGTACATTGTTAGAAATTCTCCAAAGACATTCTCTATAAAAAAATTGTACATTGTTAGACATTCAAATCATTCTAACTTCCGTTGATAAAGTCTTATGTCAATTAAACTATTTACGACGTGTTCCAGACAACATTCCTATCATTGTCTTACAAAATTGTTCTCCAGAACTCTCTTCAATTCTCTCTAAATTATTTAATAAGTGTTTGATTGAGTCTTGTTTTTTTGCTTGCTGGAAAATGACATCTGTTGTTCCAATCTTCAAAAACTCTGGAGAACTTATTTCGTATCAGATTGATAAAATACATCATTTATAATATTGATACAAACTTTTAAATAAATTTTGGTATAATAACTGTTATATATTTATTTTTCCAAACCATAATACCTAAAAAGAGAAGATTTTTCGGTTCAAAACTTAAAAAAAAATCTTTTCGCAGATTCCCTCAACAGCGCCATATGGTGTATATCTATGTCTATGTAAAAAGTTAATTTAAGTAAATTTAGTAACAATTTGTTTGTAATTACTTTGTAATTTTTTGTAATTAGCTTTGTAATTGCTTTTTCTACGGTTATTAATGTTAGTTTTTATTTACTTATTTATTGCACTCATTTTACAAACCGAGAATATGCAGATTTCCTTGCTGTTTAAACGGGGATATTCTATTTATATCTTTTTAACTTTTTATTTTTTATTTTTTCCATGTTTGTCCAAAAACAACTAAAGGCTCTAAAAACAACAATTAAAGTTGTTGTTTTCTATTATTTCATTATACAAAACATTTGAAAAATATTCTTGATTGTATTTATTACTATTTACAGTTTTATTAATTAATATTTTTACTGTATTGAATAAATATTTGCAATCAAAAAAATTTAATCAGCTTAAAATTATTACTATTTACAACTTTTAAATAAAATTTGGAAATAAAGAAGAGCCTCCCTAATATCTATCCTTTACACTTTTTTAAAAATTTTTAAACGTATTATGAACAATAGAGTATACAATTATCATGTTTCCAATAATCTTTTATACAATTGTCAATTTGGTTTTAAGCAAAATTCCACAGAAAATGCAATCATCCAATTTGTACGAGAAATCTCAAATTCCTTTCAGAGATCCCAATTTACATAAGTTCTTTTTATTGACTTGTTGAAGGCTTTTTATAATGTCGACCATGTCGACCAATTTTGCTCGAAAAGTTGAAAAAACTATAGAATAAACTATACAATTATAAAATGGCTTCAAAGTTACTTATCAAACCGAAAGCAATTTGTTTTTATTAATAATTATAACCTTTTTCAAACTTTTTTCTACAATGAGTTATTAACTTAAAAATATATCTACTTGGTTCAAATTTAACAAATTAATTCTTAACATTAATAAAACGGATTCTTTTCCATTTGCTCTCTAAAAAATTTACCCTAAAATTTCCCCCAAAAATTGATCGATGAAATTGAAATAAAAAGAGGTTTTGTCACTAAATTTATTGGAGTAGTTCTTAATGAGAATATTTCATGGAAACCACATATTGATTATACTACTGTGATCAAAAATTAAGGGGAATTTTTTTATAAAATGAAAAATCTTTATTTATTCTTCCAAATCTGTATCGTCCCCCTCAAAATAATCCCCCCCGGCCCCAATGCACTTTTGCCAACGTTTTTTCCAGTCTTCCAAGCATGCCGAAAAGTCCTCGGTAGGGATAGCCTTCAATGCGCGTGCCGATTCACGTTGGATCTCTTCAATGGACTCAAAACGATTTCCCCGGAGTGGTCTCTTGAGCTTTGGGAACAGCCAGAAGTCATACGGTGCTAAGTCGGGCGAATACGGTGGTTGTGGAGCAACATGGGTAGAGTTTTTGGCGATAAAATTTACGAAGAACCAGTGCTGTGTGCGAAGGCGCATTATCGTGGTGCAAAATCCAAGAGTTATTGGCCCATGATTCCGGTCTCTTTTTGCGAATAGCTTCACGCGAACGTCGCATAACGCTTAAATAATATTCCTTGTTGACAGTTTGGCCAGTTGGAAGGAATTTGTAGTGCACGACACCACAATAATCAAAGAAAACAGTCAACATGACCTTGATTTTTGAGCGACTTTGACGTGGTTGCTTCGGTCTCGGCTCGCCTTTTTCACGGTATTCACTCGATTGGTCGGTTGTTTCAGAGTCGTATGCGTAGACCCAAGTCTCATCGCCAGTAATAATTTGTTTGTAGACGTCTTGATAGTCAGAAAGCATTGCTTCACACGCTTTAACGCGACACTCTTTTTTAAAGAAACTGAGAAATTTCAGCACCAAACGTGATTTGAGTCTTCTGAAGCCCAAATGATCCTTCAAAATCCCTTGCACCGACCCAAATGATATTCCAACCATGTCAACAAGGTCTTGAATGGTTAACCGACAATTTGCAAGCACCAATTTTTTGATTTTATTGATGTGGCGATCATCAATCAAAGTCAATGGTCGTCCGGCACGTTCCAAGTCTTCACAACACGTTCTCGGCCTTCTTTGAAGTCTTTGTACCACTTGTAAACATTTTTTTGAGACATAGTCTCTTCACCGAAGGCCTTTTGCAATATTCGATACGTTTCAGCAGCAGAAATATTATTCCGCAAACAAAATTTAATAGCACTTCTTTGCTCAACAAAATTAGACATCGTGAAAATCGCCGAATGCACTTTTGGTACTTCAGAAACAAGCGTAAACAAAAAATAATAATTATGAGTTTGACATGTAATTTGACGCAAATGTTAATAACATTCCTACCAACTTAAAAATAAAAAAGATTGGACGATTCGAATAAGGCGGGAAGTTTAAATTAAAAATTAACCTTACTTTTTGATCACAGTAGTATTTTCTCGAAAAATATCTAAAAGTAACGGAGTCTTACATAAACCCAGATCATATTTAAACAAAAAAGCCTTAATCCAACTTTATTACTCATTTATTCGATCCTATATAAATTATGCCAACATTACTTGGGGAAGCACCGAAAAAATTAAGCACAATGTTTATAACATTTTATGCTTTATGTGTAAAAACGATTTAACTTTATCTATCTTTAAAAAACGTTTTTCTTTAAACCCAATTAATAAATATTTACTTAAAAATAAAAATTTGCATTAAAAAGTTTAATAAATTTTGTATTACATTTCGAACACCAGATCCCCAGCAGGCATTTGGTCCTAAAAAGACGTCTTTTGAACGTTCATAAGACGCCTTTTTAGGACGAAATGCCGGCTGGGTCTTTGGAATAAAATTGCTATACCTAATTTTGAAATATCCAACATTTTTCCGACCTTTAAAAATAAATTTTAAAACTTTATTCTATGTATTGATGATATATTTAATTTTTTATAATAACCACCTATTTGTCTTTTTAATTGTAGGACTGTTGTATTTCCTATTATAAGAGATGTCTTACTGTATTTACTTTGTATATAATAAATACAAAGTAACTTATAAAAGTGCAAATATATATACCGTATATAAATATATACAATATATATTTTTTAACAGTTATATTAGTTTGATAATGGTTCTAACTATATGAGCCAAAAGAAATAAATAATATGATACCGCATATGATGTTTTAATGCTTATAATAATATTACACATTCTATTAAAGATGTCACTTTAATTTTATAATATATATTGATATATGGTATACATATATTTGCGCTTTTATAAGTTCTAACAATAAGATCCAACTTTTTTTATATATAACATAAGTTGTTCGATTTACATTTTTAATTTAAAACACAATTTGTTATAATTTTTATTCTTGTTTATGTCTTGATGAAAAAAAGCTGTGTCACCAAAACTTTTTAAATGAAAAAAATATATACAGTTCTTATAATTCTTGTATTAAATCAGTTGATGCATTGCATCTACGTAATTTTATATAGCTGAACATAAAAAGCTGAACTTTTCCATGTAATAGTTGTTAAGAGTATAGTTAAAAGAAAAACAAAAGGAAAAACAAGGTTTTTATATTCAATAATATTTAAATAAAGCTTATTACGTTAATCAATGATGCACAAATAGATTTCTTAAAAAATTATTTTTCTTGTTTTGTTAAAAATTTAAAAGCGTAAATTCAAAATTGCGAGAGAAAAGGTTAACAATGAACAATACTTATGTCTTTCTAAAACTTTTTATATATTAGTTGTACTTATTGTTTGTTGAAGTTTGGTGTACCATATTTTAAAGTTGTTAACAAGGCCAAAAGTAGCAAGGTCACGGCCACATGTTTCAATGCCAAGTGCCAAGACCAAGGCCAATGCCAAGAGGTTTAAGGTCAAGTTCAAGAGTTATGCAAACATTTTCAAGACCAAAGATTTAAATTTTTGTCTTACGTTAAGGCCAATTAACTTTTTCAAATAAATATTTGTAGTCTTTGTATGCTTTTTCAGCCACAGTTGGTTTTTTTTTAATATTTTATGTATAACTTTTGTTTTACTTTGGAAGATTTTTTAAATCAAAATTTAAAATTAAAAAAAATTTTAAAAAATTTTAATTTTAATTTAAAAAATTTAATTTAAATCTAAATTTTTTTTTTTTTTTTTAGTTTAATTTAATAATTTTTAACATTTTAAAATTTTAATAATTTTTTATAAATAAATTTTAATAATTTTAAAAATTTAAAATTTTAATAATTTTAAAAATTTAAAATTTTAATAATTTTAAAAATTTTAAAATTTTAATAATTTTAAAAATTTTATTTAATTTAATAAAATTTAATTTAAATTTAAACTAAAAAAAAATTTTAATTTTAATTAAAAAAAAAAAAACAAAAAAAAAAAAAACAAGACTACATTAGAGCAATTTAAAAATGAATCGAAACAGTTATTACTATTCAGGGATCTTAATTTATCTGACTTCAATTGTATATTTTAAAGTTTAATCAAATAAAAACAAATTTATTTAGGGGAGCGTGGTCTAATACGGGCCCCTTAGCATAGAAGTTCATTTTTTCCCGATATAGATACCAGTATTGAATGCCTAATGCAAGAATAGCATAACTTAGATGACAATGTAATTAATGGGTCATAATCAGTTGGATTAATATAACAAAGTAATTAATTAATCATACTTTTAAAACTTGTGATTAGGGGCCCATTTTATCCCATAGCTAAGCCTAAAACGGGCCCGGGCCCATTTTAACTGGCCAGGTTAAGATGGGCCCCGGGCCCGTTTTAACCTTGTGCTCTGTCAGTGACAAAATCAGATCAGAACATTATTCAAATGATAACTTGTTAATTTTGCGTCTACGCTATCAGGATACTATCATGCAATAGCAAGATCTGAACAATAAACAACTCATCATTTCAACACAAAAACTAACTATTAAGCTATTAATAACGATGAATACATTTCACTTCTGCAGCTTCGTGAATAGGTTTTACAGTTAGATCTATTCATGATGAACAGTTAGCAATAGAAAGTTCACGTTCAAACGAGTAGCATGTGGTGCTACTCACAACATTGAACACATAAAAAGTAATCGTCATCAAATACTCCATTCACTTCTGCACACGATTCATGGTACCATGTCAGACAGGTTTTGCATGAAATCCAGTCACACGCCTTCACCTTATCCTCGACAGATTTTTCCATGATTCCACATTCTGGACAAACTGATTGGATAGGCCCAGTCTGTTTCACTCCTCTTTTTTGGTTTGTATTTAGTGCAGATTTAGGCTTCTTTTCTTTCGTTTTGCTAGTCTTCTTGTTTTTTTCTGCTGCCGCAAGAGCTTTTTTCACTTTTTTAGCCTCCATTGCAGCTATCTTCTCTTCAGCCAAACGCTTTTTTGTTTCTAAGCCTTGCTTGTAAGGACTGGCAGTCAAAATAGCAGTTTTACCTTTCGATTTCGATGTTTTGCGAATGCTGCCCACTTCCACTTTTGGTAAAGGCGAAATTTGCAAAACACGGACTTTAGGTTTATGTTCAAGAGCGTTTCGACAACCAACAGCTGTTGGTGTATTTAAACCGACACCGTCAGCATCACAGGGTTTTTGCAGAACTGGCTCGACCAATCTTGGTGAAGATGAACTGTCACCAACTTGTGCCTCTATCAACTCTATTGTTGTCGGAGAAACTAAAGAATCAACATCACCGCCACCGGGTTGCTGTAGAACTGGCTCGACCAATGTAAGTAGAGAGGCGATGTCACCAACTTGTCCTTCTGTCAGCTCCATTGTTATCGGAGAAATAACCTGAAGAATTAACTGATCAACATCATCGAGTTGCTCCATGCCTGACTCGTGTGATGTGGGTTGAGATGCCCCTTCACCAATATGCCGAATTAGTGGTTGTGACTGCAACACTGGTATCTGAAGAATCTCAATAGGCATGCCAGTTTTCTCTATAATGAGTTCAACATATTCGCCTGTTGGTGAAACTTCACCAGCAACCAACTCTGTATTGCTGCCAGTTGCTTCATGTTCCAATCTTGGAATATCTGTAGGCAATGAAGCAGCAAAGTCTGCATCTTGAAAGACATCACGATTGATTGGCCATATACCAGTTTTTCTAAACCCATTGACTGCAGTCAGAGCACTGGCTGCACGAAGATAAGCCTCTCGGAAGAGCGCAGGTAATTGCAGAGTAGTCACTATTCTACCTGGGTGAACAAGTAACCACTTCTCAACTTCTTGAGTGTAATACGTACTGAGTGGTTTCATCAAGCTTACGTCTAATGGTTGTAGCCGATGGCTGCAATGAGGTGGTAAACATAGGAGAGAAACACACTTTTCACGAGCAAGATTGATAACATCAAGATTTAAGGTGTGGGTTTTATGTCCATCAAGGATCAACAGTACTGGTGAATCGGCACACGAATGACTGTGATATACAAAATGTTCAAACCATTTCAGAAACAAATCAGTTTGCATCCAACCAGACGGATGGGCTACACCGATGGATCCTGGTGGTGCAGCATCAAGTAACTCAGGCTTCATTCGGCATCTCGGAAACACAAACATAGGAGGGATGAAATTACCTGATGCACTCATGCATATTTCCACTGTCACTAACTGACCACGTTCTGCCGAACTCAAGCTGCCAACTTGCTTCTTGCCCCGAGCTGCTATCACCTTGGAAGGTCTGTTCGGCACAGTTGTGAAACCAGTCTCGTCACAGTTGTATACCCTGTCTGGACTATAGTGGTGCTTTGTCTGTAACTCAGTGAGCAAATCAAAAAACTGGTCAACAACAACTTTGTTGAAGCCTTGTGCCCGTGCCGAAGAAGTTGGCTCTGGCATTCTTAAAGACAGGTCTGGATGTCGTGACATAAATCCTCTATACCAGTCCAGACCTGCTTCTTCTTTGACAGAACTGAATCTTTCATGGATATTGTTACTTTTCGCTAGTTGATATGCGAGTTTTCGTAAGCGCTTAGGTGTGAAACCAAAAAGCATACTTTCCATGGTTTTTATATGCTGAACAAGTTCCAGTTCAGTTTCCGTATCGAATTCATTGCACCTTGAGCCGAGTCTTTTTGCAGCTGCTGCTCCACTTGCTAGACTTGACTTGTACCTCCGCTGAAGTGTTGAACGGGGTACGCTGAAAAGTTTACAGGCTTTCTTTAATCCCATTGTTTTTGTACGTAATGCTTCAATTGCTTTGACCATACCTGTCTCTGACCACGTTTGTCTTTCAGTTGTTCTTTTATACCGTCCCATTTTATTGAAGAAGCTGAAACAAAGCACAATACAATTACATAATGTGCTATTAATCTGTAATAATAGTAGATTATACATTAATTTGAAACATTCAAAGACATACACCCTTGATTAATAGTACCATTAATTTACTTTAAAACAACAAGAAAATCAAAAGAAATTATTTTAATAACACACCAAATTTATTTAAATAAGCACACTTTTAAACGACTTTTTTATGTTGATATATCCCATAATGCAGTTTAAACTTAGTTATATTTTACATAACAGATTCAGACAAATTTATAATTTGAAGACCTCTCATTAAACAATATTACATATGAAGTTCATAGTATGAACTAGATAGGTTTGTAGTTGTTCAAAACGGTAACTAAGGCGTTGCTAAGGAACTATTTGATAATATACCTAGGTAAAAAGTTAAATATCACAAAATATACAAAACAAAATGTAGAATTTTTTTCAAAAAACTAAAAAATAATAATATTTTCTATCAGAAAAGATGAAAATAATTTTTCTTAAAAAAAATAATTTATTCACATTTATTTTGTGATGAACCACCTTAAGAAGTCAATGCCTGCATCAGCTGTCTAAAACGGGCCCTTTGGTCTAAAATGGGCCCATAGCGGGCCCGTTTTAGACACTGATAAGGCCATTACAAAATCCTCATGTTGTAACGTTCCGATAAAAAACACATGAAATCGCTCATTTCCTGAGTAATCGTAACAAAAAAACAAAAGCAATAGTGCCCTACCTTGTAACTCGATATGACGATATGACTTGTAGGTCTGTGATTTCGTAACGTCAAATAAAACAAGAGAAATTGATATAATTGATTCGACACGTTTTTACAAGACCCTGTCAATTATTAACGCAATGTAAACAATCATGCATATTCATTAAACTAAGCTGGTTCTATTTGCATTCAGAGTCACCGAAAAAATCCGCTTGGTGTCGTGCCAATCGTGGGGCCCGTTTTAACCGAGGGGCCCGTTATAGACCAATCTCCCCTATATCAATGAAATTTAAGTATTGATGTTAAAAAATCATCTTGTGATAATGTTAATTATGAAATTTTTTTTTTCATTTATTTAAAACCTTTTGTTTAAATGATTTTTAAATATTTTAGCGGTTGCTAGCATTTCAACAATTCTTAATTATTTGCTATTTTGAATTTCTTAATTTTCTCAGTTATTTTCTGTTTTAATTCTGATCTATATTTTATATATTTGTATTATATATATTTGTATGGTACGGTTATGTAGAGTTTTATTTTTATGCAGAGTTTTTTTTTATATGTAGGGCTCGGCGATAAGGCAAACTGTGCCTTCTTCTTGCTCCTGCCATTAATTTTTGATATATGTATATGCAATGTAAACATTCTTTAACGGCGAAATAAATTACACCAAAAAAAAAAAAAAAATCTCTTCGTAACCCAAGGTGATTTTAAGTTTTTTGGACTTAAAGTCTTTTCACAAATCGGAAAGTTAGCATTATAAACTGAATAAAATGTTTTTAAAGAAATTTAGTAAATAATGTTTGAGTTGCTGCTAAAGTCTATTTGCTTCCAATCCAAAAAAGATAATTGTACTTTAAGCTGTTCAATATTAGCGTAGTCATAAATAAGTTTTTTAATTTTTTTCTTTCGCTGAATTTTTATTTTAGAGCTTGATCGAATCGCTAAGAAAATTGGAAAATAGTCAGATATGTCTGTTTTTACAATTGCTTTATAAATATCATTGTTAAAGATATCTGTTGTGATGATTTTATCTAACAGAGTCGCTGAGTTTATTGTCACTCTAGTAGGATGGCTGATTAAGGGTACAGCTCCATCTTGAGTCATAGAAACTTTAATTTTGTTATAGAGAAACCATTTCATATTAAATATCCGACAAAAAATTTTTTTTTCTGTTATTTCTTTCATAAAAAGATACTGTTAAAAATGCTTAAGTTTTCAAAAAAAAATTTAATACATTTTTTATTCTGAGAAATTTGAAATCAAATAAAAGCTTTGAAATTTGATTTTAAATTTCAAAGCTTTTATTTGATTTTGAACACTTTTTTATTAAACTAAATTTCTTATATATTTTTTCATACTTTAACGAAGTTGTATGTAATTTTTATAACAATTTTATTTCACTTTATGTCGCCCACTTAATGGTTTTATGAAAAGATTGTGCCGACTCCGGTCATCTGTATCTTCATCGAGCCCCTGTCTGTTTATATAAATCCTTTTTTATTTATTCCATGAAAACATTTCTTTGTATTTTTAAAGAACGTTTAAAAGACGTTTAAAAAACGTTTAAAAGACATTTAGAACGTAACTTTTAATAACAAATGCCCGTAGAGTATATTTGACTTTCGGTTTTTCCCAATGCTTTTATTAACTCCTCGTCTCTGTCTGTTTGTCTGTGAGCATCAAATCTTGCAATCAATTTTTGAGATGATAGATTTTCTTCAAATTTTGCATACATACTCTTACTTGATGACAATACAATATTCAATAATTAGTTTTGTCAATTAATTTAGTTAACTTTAATTAAGTTTATTTTTTTTTATATAAAAAGAAGAAGAAGAATTTTAAAAATAAGTATATTATTTGTTTTCCACTTATACGTCTTGCTTGTTTGAATAAGGCGTTGACTTTGTAAACGGAATGTCTGAGGTTTAAGACTTGTCTCTTTCTAAAATTTTTTTGTTTTTTACAAACGCACACTGCTGAATGTTAATAAAATAAATAGCAATATCAGAAAAAATTGATTGCAAAATGTGTGTTTTAATAACATATAAAAGCATTGGGTTTGAAATTTACTTATTTAAATTTTACTTACTTCTGAATTTAGTCAGTTAGTAAGGATTTTGAGACATTTTACTTAGATAATTTTTAGTTTTAAGAACCTTTTTTTCTTTAGAAAGCAGTCGTTACTTTATTTGCCCTAGCCCCTCATTTTATTCCTAGAATCGGCTCTGAAGATGATTGGTAGTAATTCTTTACAATAGTTGACTCAAAAAAAAAACGTCTCATATGTAACCATCAACTGAAAAAACAATAAATGTTGAATAAATAAAATTTGTGTAACTTTGAATTCGGAATATGAACTTATTGCTAGAGTTATTATTTGTAACAACCATTCCTCCATTGTTTTCTGTTAAAAAGTCGATAATTTATTTGTAATTTACACCCACAAAAAAAGTTTCACTTCATTTTGATGTTATATATTTTATCAAAAATATCAGAAATAACTTACCAATTGATCATGCTTCGTTGAATGAAGATTAAGTATGTTTGTGTCCATACTTAATCTTCATTCAACTGAAATTCTTCTGCTAAAATTTTCAACTCGAGTGTGTTCAGTTGAACGAAAATTAACTACATTACCTATCGTGCTTCTCGTTTTGATCTAAAACATATTTTAAAGCAAATCACTTTCAACACATTAATCTTTGCATATAATTACTGTATACATGTATATAATAAAAAATAAGTTAAGTTTTTTGTTGATTAATAAAACCGGCATGTTATTTAGTTTAAATGAGCTCAGCTAGCAGAACACAAATATCCTATAAATCAATAAAGGGAAGTTCTTGTTCAGTGAAGTTTGCTAATATACTAAAAAAATTTTAAAGGTCCATTACAAGATTTTATTACTCCCTGATTAACAATAAAATAGAATATGTTGATTATTTCCAGAAGAAAAAATTCTTACTAATTGAAAAAAATTGAAATATCAGAACAAAATTGTCTTACTGAGCAAGTTATAAACGTAGAACTATTAAGGTTGGGCTCTTAGAGTTAAAACGTGTATTATGTAAAAAAGGCAACAGTTGCACTTATTCATCACGGTTAAGAAACTATTTAAGCTGAAGAACATCATAAGTAATTTATGACGTAAATACAAAACTATTTTGATAAAAAAGTAAAACCATCATATGTAAGTTTTTTTTTTTTTTAGTTATTACAGTAATCAACACAACTTCCACACATAAAGTTTAGAATTGATGAAGGGAAGTACACCAAGCTTTCCTATGCTGACAATGGACATTGCTGCAGCCGAAGCAGCATCTTAAACGTGTTTTTTAAAAAGGTGCATTGTGGGTGCATCAATTACATTCTCAGCTAACTTGTTCCATCGGTTAGTAACACGGTTTGTTAAGATATGCTGATGTTCTTAATTACTTTTGATCAGTTGTGGTTTTAAACATCGGCTGTTTCTTCTCATATTATATCGTGAATTTAATAAGTAAAGTTAAAACTTCTGTTGTTATTGTAGATGAAATATAACATTTTTAATTATAAAAGTAAAAATATTGTTAGATAACCGCAATACGTATCTTTTTTTCATTGTTCAAAAAAGCATTAAATAAAATAAAAATGTCATTTATTAAATTAATTTGTATTATAATAATATATCTTAGTTGCACTATAAGATAAGAATAAGTTTTATTTACCGTGAATACAAACATAAGAATGCACAAGGACTAGATAATATTTAAACATTAAACATCGATATAGATACGTATTATTACGGTTTACCTAACACTATGTTACTTGAAGCTTGTCTTTGAACAATTTTATTTGATTCGCAGCCTAGCCAATTTTACGTAAATAGTTTTTTTTAGTGAGTTTATATTTTCTAATTTTTAAGTGAGTTTATATTTTCTAATTTTTAAGACTGGTTTGCAGTGAAAGTTTTTTTTTAACTTTGAAATATAGTTTTTAGTTGATAAAAAGTAAAAATGAATAAATGAGAGGTTTTTTTTCTTTTTATTTACTATGATGCTCCCAGAAGTCCTTACAGTCTTATTACAGAGCACCGCGTAGGAGCATTCAATTAAGAAGTTCACGCCTTCTTCCTTACAAAGTCGCCGATTGGGTTGAAACCGGCATCGAACCTCGGGTTTTTAGCCAAAAAGTCACTTCGAAACGGCTGCATAATAATGCTTGGTAAATTGTTAACAAGTTCGAGGTGGAGTATTTTACGGGGACAATTGTCCCCCCCCCCTTTTTTTTTTTTTTTGGTTTTTCTATAAATTTAACACAGCATGTTTGAAAAAGACGAAATTAATTGAAATAGGGTGTTTAAAAATATATGAAATTTTAATAAAATAGGAAAATGCGCCCCTTATAAAATTTTCGCCACTTAAAACCACCCTCCCTCCTCCACACATTTACCAGATGGTCTGGATCCACTAAAACAAACAATCGCCTCTTCCCCCACCTTACTAGATGGTCTGGATCCACCCCTGTAATCAGTCACTATGAAATCAATTGAAAAATAACAGTATAAAAAACTTAAGTAGCAATGTGCATCTTCTCATTTTCTGACATATTTTAACTGATATAAATTATTTGATTTAAGCTTCTGACTATGGTGACTTAAGTTATTTTTATTTTTTCATAAATGAAAATTTTTGTTTTTATAAATTTTTTTTTTGTTATCTGCTCTGTCAATCAAGAACACCTTGAAGTACAGAAAAATATGCTACTTGGCATTAGAGCCACTTATCATCAGGACCGACGACGCAGGTTTCAAAGTGGAGGGGCACAGTCGTCAATTTCTAAAAAAAAAAGTATATCTATATCAAAAATTTTCAAAATAAAAAAAAAGTCCTTAAGAAAAAAAAGAGGAAGGCACGTGTCTCCCCCCCCCAATTCTTTATAATTTTAAACTTTAAAAATAAAATTTAATTTTTGCATATTTTGCGTGTTCTTGATTAGCAAAGTAGAAACGTAAACGTTTTTCCACAAGTACTCTCGAGTCCTTAATGCGAGAGAGGGGGGGGGGTTATTGATTTTTACTTGTTATCAACAACAAAAATCAGTAAAAATCGGCTTTAAAATGTAGAAAATAATTATTTCAGTCACTGATAAAAAAAAAAAAACCTATCAGTGTAAACAGACTTTAAAAATCGCCCACCAAGCTTTTGATTTATTTCAATAAGGTTTGTTTTGTAAAAAATATTAACTGAAATTTTTATAAATAATAACATTAAAAATTCCCCCTCCCCTTGTATTAAGGACTCGAGAGTAAAAAAAAAAAAAAAAAAAATGCTAGTAAAGATATTGCCTAAAGTTTACCAAGCTACTCTAGTTAAGCAGCTGTGCAAAGCATGTTAAAAATAAACAAACTAATGCATATTCATTATCTGGAATTTGGATAATTCTTTAACGGACTTCAAAACGTTCATTTGACAAAGTAGTTTTTTTTATGTTTAATATTAGAGTTTTGTTTCCTTTAAACCTGCTCAACTAGTTAAGGTGACATGAGTTAGGTTATAGGGAAAATGGCGAGACTAAAAAAAAAAGCGACTAATCTTAAATAAAAGTAACACTTGAAAAAGTAAAGCCAGCTAAAAAAAGAGTATTTTTCACTTTTTTGTTCCAAAATAAAGAGGTCATGCATCTTTCTCGTTAGACGTCACGTTTTTATTTAAATATATTACTTTTCAACCATTAGATGTTTTGTCAAGCGAAGCATAGTTTTTGAGATAATTTACTTGACAACTAGCCCCGCCCTACCTTGTTGCAAAGAACTTTTAAGTTGTGACAATATTGATAAAAACAATCCTGATCATACTTATTTGGCAAATATTTTTATAGGCGTTTTTTATATTCACTATCATTTTGAGATTATTTGCACATCCTTTGCAACGATTGTTTTATCATACGAAAAAATAATTAAAAAAAAAAGATTTACATGAACGACGCGTAATTTAATAATGCGAAAGCTTTAGAATATTTAATAAATCACTTTAATGAATTTTTGAATTATAACTTGTCCCATGGATAGAATCTGTTTAAAAATTAGATGAAAGAAATGATATTAATTTTTCTTAATAGCAAGATAATTATTTCTACCATCGAAATTGGAGTTAATCATGTAAAACCATTATAACTTTTTTTTTTAGGAAAACCTTAAAAATAAAAAATTTATTACTTTGTTAAATAAGTCACACTTTAAATATTTTTTATAAATACAGTCGAGTTTTTGATTTTTAAACAACGATTAACTTTAAAAACAACCAAATAAAGCAAAAACAATTTCAAAGCTAAAAAATTATTTTTATTATCCAAAGATTTTAATTTTAAAAAGTGGTATTAAAAATTGAAACTTAACGATAATACATTTAAATCGATTTCGTAGACGTTTTTCTATCAGTTATTCTCTTTTACTACATTCTTGTATAAAACTGGCGTAAAGGTCCTTACAATCTACAAGTTCAGGGTCAAGTTTGATCTTCTCTTTGTTTGCTAAAACAAATCAATAATGAAAATATATTGGGGGTGCCACACTATGCCAAATCAATCAATGGGTGAGTTTCTTTAAGTTTATACATTTATAAAATTTATTTGTTTATTACACTGTTTATTATAACTCCTACCTCGTTTATTATAACAATTTTTTTTTCTTAAACAATTCCCATTCAAAAAATAGCGACAAAAAAACAAACAACAAACACTAAACTATAAACTTAGAGCTTTTTGACATATATGATATAAAAGAATTTAAGTTTTTGTGTTGAAGACTAACGTTCTTCAACACAAAAACTTAAATTCTTTTATATCATATATGTATAATTCTCTATTTACCCTATAAGAAAAATCTTTTTCTTAACAAAAGCGTAAAAGAAAAACACATACAGATAAAGATGCTTTGTAAAAAATTGCGATGGTTGGAGCCTGGGAACAAAAAAAGTACTAAAATTTTGGCGCAAACGTGAGAGCAACAAGTTAATAAAATATTTTTTTTACTAATCTCAATTTAAGTTATATTAATCGGTAAATTTTAAATTTCATACAATAATCTTTTAACATTCAAAAGTTATGACTATATAAAATTTGTAGCCCCCCTAAATTGAAGGGGATTTAAATTTTAAATCATAACGCTGAGAGATTATACTATGAAATTTATAATTTATCGATGAATATAACTTAAGTTGAGATTAGTAAGAAAAATAATTCATCAACTTATTGTGGCCAAAATTTTAGGGTTTTTTGTTCCCAGGCTCCAATCATCGCAGTTTTTTGCAAAGCATCCTTATTTGACATAAGTACAAATGTTTAAAATTTGTTCCATATATGGAAGATACTTATCTCAAATAAGAAAAAATGTTGGATCTGCCCATGATATATATGTGTGTGTGTGTGTGTGTGTGTGTGTGTTGCGAAGTTTAAAAGATATCCCTCAAGATGCAGAAAAAACTTTTAAATCAATTTTTTTCATATATTAAATCAATTTTCCTTAACATTAAATATTTATAATTTATTTTATAGCAATAAATGTTTATTATTTACTTTATAACATAACATGTGCATTAAATATGTAAGAAAAATATTCTAACAGAACAGAATTATATCATATTGAACAGATGATATATTGTAGAAAACTTTGAATAAATTTTTTTTTTACCATTTTTTGTTTTTTCTATAATTAAAAAAATTGTATACTTTCCTTAGACAATAAATTTTTATGTTTTTTTACAACACAAAATTACTTCATAAAAAAAACATATATTTTATATAAAAACATATATTTTATATAAAAACAATTTAGAAGTATATTAATTATAGTAAAAACACTTCGTACATAAAGGGTTCGTAGCCACATATTTATAAAAATTTCCCTGACTTTTTTGAAAAATCAGATGAATTTCCCAGACCATTTTTAACATTAGCAATGGTTTTTATAAAATGTTAAAAATTACTACTGTAATGAAAATGCTAAAATGTACATGCTTAGAATGACAAAACTTATAAAACTTAGCTATTAGTTAAGTTGGATGTTAGTATAGATTTTATTATGCATATTATTAAGGATGACTAAAAATAAACAACAGGTGAGCTTCTTAAAAAATCTAAATATTATGCACATAAAATTTAGTTTCAGATGATCTTCAAGAAAATCTAAATATCATGCACATAAAATATTTTATATATAATTATTTTTCACTAACACAAAAATAAAATTTTCAACCTGCTGTTCATAGTCACCCCTGTTGGTGGTACATGTTGTAAACTTGTAGCTGATGCAAAATATTAAAAACCTGTCAAAAGACAGATGAGCACGAGTGTCATTTTTACCAACAAATCTTGTCCTTGTGAAATGCATACAAGTTTTCAACATGTTCTCTCATTGAATGAGCAAACATGTTGCAAACTTGCTTGCACATAACTTAATTTTTTTTAAGTTTTAAAGTTGTATGCACTTGAGGACAAATCTAGTAAACTGTAGCATTTTTTTTTTGCCTGACAACTTTCCATTTCTAAACTGTAAATAAAGTTTAATAATTTTTTATTTAATTTTAATAGTTTAATAATTTAGTATTTTGCTTGTGGCTTTGTATTTTTTTTTTTTTTTTGCAGTTTACAACATAAGCTTTAAAAAATAAAAGATCAAATACCAATATAAAGGAATATAGACATTCGAGAGGAGAATAAAGATACTAAATAACTAGTAATGTCTTGAAATTTAGTTAATAGAATGATTTTTATTTCTATTACAAGTATTTAACTATTTAATGTTTTAATACATATTTCAATAACATTTATAATAACTTGCTAAACGTTTTAAAAAAAATAATAAATAACCAACTTGCTACAAAAACAGATTGATCAATTTTGGTATATTCTAAAGACCATTATGTATATAAATACAGTGTTTACAAGAGTAATTACAGTATTAAGGTTGCACTTGCTGATAATAAAGCATATATAAGTGTTAAAATCAGAGTTATCAGTTGTAAAATAGGTCATTTTTAAAAAAACCCAAATATATTTTGGGTTTTTTTGGATTTTATTGGGTTTTTTTAAGGTGGGTTTTTTTGGGTTGGGTTTTTTTGCCAACCCTGATTGTAATGCTTATAGAAACCATTACTTTTTTAATAAAAACTTTCAAAAGTTTTCAACAAAGTTGAAAATCTTTGAAACTTTCTGTAACTTATGTAACTTAAAATAAAAAAAGAAGTTTTTCGCTTTAAAGACACAAAAATGTTTAAAGTTAAAGATGCTGTTGTTTATAGAATAAATTACAGAAATAGTTTTAAACGATTGAAATTGATCATAAAAAATTATTTTTTTTATAATAAATAAAAAAAAAAGAATTATTTTTTTTATAATAAATAAAAAAGAAAAATACACTATTATTGTAAAAATAAAATAATAACCATAGACAATTTAAATAAAATATTTTTATTGATTAATATTTTAAAACAATTGTTAGTAATAAGAGCGTTTTGCCTATTAAAATACATTTAAAAATATTCAAGTTTTAAAAAAGTTAAAAAGCCGTGGTCAAATTTTTAAAAATGAAATATTATATGCGTGGTAAAGGTGTGAAACACTATAGGGTATTTTTTAATTGTCAAAATAAATGGGAAGCACCAACAGAAACATAATAGCTTATTTGTAAAACGAGTAGTTTCTCAATCAGAATTCCCTGACTTTTCCCTGACTACCTAGAAAAAAAAAATTTTCCCTGACTTTTCCAGGTTTTCCATGACTTTATCCAAATTTGGCTGATTTTCCAGGTTTTCCAGGTACAGTACGAACCCTGTACATATATTATTAATGCCGGCGTTGATAAAAGAATATAATCTTAAAGTAAAAGAATATAATCTTAAAGAGAAATTCACCCATGATACAATTTTAATTTTGGCAAATTTGTCATTTATTGTACCCAAGTAATTTTTATAGGTTTAAAATTTTTAAACAATATTAAATTACCAAAAGTGACTTCAATTGTTGGATTTGATGCATCACATAGGACGTTTGTTTCCAGCTTAAATTTTGGGTTTGTTTTGAGTAATTTGCGAGAAGAAATTCGGCGCGAGAATTCCCTAAATTTAAGAATGTTTAAAACGTACACTTCACAACACATGGCATTATATACCTTCCTACATGCCTAAATTTATGTAAAATACTTTTACTGATGATATAGATGAATGAAACAAATTTACTAACAAATAAAGTTATCAACAATTGTCGTTTACATAAAATAAAATTGAATATGCCGAAAAAAAAAGTAAAAAATAAATGAAGTAATGTCTTAGCGTATCGCAACGTAAATATTCAAAAACTTATAGTTAGGAAAAATCATAGTCGATTCAAGATTGGCTTTAATTAGCCAATCGCTCATTTTTAATGAAGCATATGCATATTTTTAAAAGCTAATTTAAAAAAATTGCTTTTTTAAAAAAGCTTAAACAGGTCGAAACGTTAAAAAGATTTTTATTTTAAAAGCAAAATTAAATAAGAATTTTTAATCTGCTTGTTATCTTTTTTTGACATTTGAAATTTAAAAAGATTTTGAAATTTTAAATTTGAAAAAAAAAATGAAATTTGAAAAAAAAAAAAAAAAACACCCCTAAAAAACAAATTTTTTTAATTTGTTGAAATTTTTGTCTTTTTTGGATACCTTGACAAATCGGTTAAAATGTTAAAAAATTAGGCGATATTTTATGCCAGTGTCGTAAAACAAATTATTACTCATAATAAATCAACTAGCGTTGTATATTTTATTTAGAAATAGATTAACTCCCATTGAAATAATAACTATAAAATATATGCATATTACTAGAGAATTTAAAAAGCTTTAAACTGGAGTTAATATTTTAAAACATAAAATGGAAATAGAAAATAAATATAATAAAATTCTGATTTTATTTATACTAATAATTTGAATAAATACTATTTTTCGACTTAACAACCGTGCAAAATGTCTATTCCCAGTAAAGTAAAAACAAACAAAGCACAGTACTTTTAAACGCGTTGATTATTTGTAACATTTTGTTATTTAAATTCAGTTGAATGTCAGTCATGAATTCAAGTCATAAATATTATAATATTGTCCTAAATCAAAACAATTGCACTAAAATAAATAACTCATACCTCACTGCTGTTAAATTTTCAGAATTCGAAAATGGATCAAATGCAATGCGAATTTCACGAACAAGCTTTAACGTTGCTTGCTTTGCAGCCATACTTTCAATAAAAATGTTATATTTTAATAGTTTTAAGTTGATATTATCTTTTTACTAAAATCGTAAAATAAAATGCGCGCACATAAATACACAAGATTATTACAAATGTTTCTTTAGGTCAATCATGATATGATGCATTTAAAATCACAACTAAAATATAACGTTTCATATAGACTGTAAATTTTATTTAAATCAGCCTTCAAATCCCTTTTTAAAATCTATAAAATCGCTCCACACATTTTAATTACGATTTATAAAAAACTAAATAATCCCAGCAATTAAAAAAGAACAAGATATGTTTTTGAAACACAAATTTAAAAAGACGCGGTACATAAAATCATTTAATTTTTAATCCGTGGTTGTCTTTGCTCGCGCGTAGCTCTAGGTTCTTGTGCAGCTCTAGGCTCTTTTAGTTTATCAGATTTTATATCATCAGTATTTTTTCTTTGTCCATATGAACCTCTTCCTCCTCTTGATGAAGACGGTCCTCTAAATCCACCTCGATCACCTCCACCACGGTCTCCTCTACCACCTCGGTAAGAACCACGATTTCCAGCTCCAGAACGTTTTTCTTCAATGTTTATAGTATTAGAGTTTATAATAATTGGCTGTAAATAAAATATAAAAATATTTTTGATAACAATTTTTATTACTAATTGCTTTACATCATAGCGTATTTTACAACACGCCTATTCACCGTGCGGATGACGTCAAAAACTGAAGGTAAAAATTCTGAGCTTCTATATTTCTTGTAAGGCGTCGAAGTTCTAACTGAATTATTAGTCAAAATTTTAAATTAAATTTGTGATAGAAATAAATCGTGTCACAAACTGCAACAAAAATTATGATTAAGTTTCATAAAAAAAAGAACATTTCATCTCTTTTGAACACCAAAAAAATAAAGTTGATGACGATCATACCAATAGACAATATACCAGATTAGAAAGACACCGTTCGTGAACGACATTGGCCTATTAAATACATTTCACAGAAGATTTTGGCATAAAAAGAACTTGTGATTCTCTATCTGGGTCTGAGTGTACTTAAGGAAACGTGTTTAACCAGATGATTTGTCTGCTTTGAATTTAAAAGATTTTGTACAACCATTTAATCATCAAATGATTAAAATGTTAATTAAACTAATTAAATAGCAAAAAGGTTAAATTTGTCTGGAAGCAATTGGTGACGAAACAATTTGCACTTTTATATGTCATTCAGAATCAAAAGATGTAGATGATTCTCTTTCTTATTTTTTAAATAATTTTGGTGAATCGGTAATGTCTACAGCCATCGGTAATGTTTTTAGCCAATTTGGAGATATTTGTGTGATTAAATATTTTTATACGTTTTATTATTAAGTATTTTTTTATAATTATATTTTAAGTTTTATTCGGCTTAACTGTTTGTTTTGTTTTTTTTTTGTTTAAAAAAAACTTGCCTCCAGTTTATGTCTTCCACAAGGTGAACAGGCCTGTTATAAAGTATGCTATGTTTTAGAAGAATAAACAAACAAAAAAAAAAACCTTGGTCTTGAGAAGTATTTTGTTGGGAGCGTCAGGACCATCAAACGCAATAAAACCAAAGTTCTGTTTATATTTAAAAATTATTTATTAGATAACAAAATTTAAAAACAAATTACAAAAATAAAAGATAGTCTAGTTTAAAAAATATAATACCTTAGAATTGAGACGAATTTCCACAATGTTACCAAACTCTAAACATAAGTACATAATTCTACACATAAATACATAAATACTGTCTTAATTATTAGCTTTGTCTTAAGACCAAAAATTAAATACTAGGGCAAGATCTTAAGGCTATTTGACTTTGGCTTCTCACTTTCTTTTAATTTCAATTATATTTTTGTTTTCAGCTTCTCACATAATATATAGAAAGCTAAAAACAAAAAATATATACATTTTAAAAAACAAGAATAACTTTTTTATATTTAAAAATACATGTTTTAACTAGTCATCATCAGTTTTTGAAAACCAAATTAATCAAATTTTTAAAATAATTATTCATTTTGTGCTTAAATAAGATTTTGGTTATATATATAAATATATATATATATATATATATAAATATATATTGGAGATGCACCGTTCTACTTTTGGCCGATGCTGAAGCCGATTGGTACAGGCCGATGCATAGACCCTAAATTCAAGATTGTACTCTATTCTTTTTTACTAATAAGTAAATTGGGACTTTTTTCAAATATAATGTTAATGATCAATTTTAATGCTTGCTTGTTGGCTACAGTTTGCTTAATTTGAATACTTGTTTATTTGCTGAAATTTGCTTGATGCTTAGTTACTTTGCTTATAGTTGAACAATGAACTTTGCAAAATAAAAATATCAAGAAGAATTTGGCAGAAAACTTTTTTTTTAAATCTTACATTTATATTTCTTGATTTTAAACTTATCTCTTTGTATAGTTTGAATTCATAAGTAATATAATTGCTTTTCTAAATTACAAGACATTAAATGCAGGGAGATATAAAGCAGTTCAAATAATATTTAAAGGCTTAGTGGTTGCAGATATATTTATATAACAACTTAGGCTTATACATGGATTTTTCTTTATGGAATAATTATACTTTTGTATACAAGATAGAAACACAAAAACAAAATACAGATTTTTCAAAACAATCAACATCAGGTGATGGTTACCAAGACTAATATAGATGCATCAGCTAAACAGTCAATGCATCAGTAGGCTGATGCCAATGCATTGGTGCACCCCTAATATATATATATATATATATATATATATATATATATATATATATATATATATATATATATATATATATATATATATATATATATATATATATATATATATATATATATATATATATATATATATATATAGGGTGGCTATTAAAACAACTTTTCAGAGAAAAACCTGCTCTGACCTCTTTAATTTGTTTTATATAATACTAAAACACTAGGTTTAAAATTTTTTTGAACGAAAAATATTTTTAGGGGTAGATCAGGATCCTTGATAATTTGACAGTCCCTAATATATAGTTTTTGTAAAGTATGTCAACCTGGTACTCAAATAAGTAAAACTATATAAAAAATTTAAAAATGAAAATCATTTTTCAAAAAGATAATTTTTTTAGATATAAATGCATAACAACTATTGTTTTTAAACTGAAAATCAAGTCAATATTTTCAAGTTTGTTAAGAATAATTTTTTTAGACATGTTTTTTACTTAAATTGATTAATATTTTTGAAGTTTTTATATAATTTTGCTACTTTTGAGTACCAGGTTGACATACTTTAGAAGAACTTTTTTTTTCAAATTATTAGGAATCCGTCAAAATTTTAAGGGTCTTAAGCTAGCTCTGAAAATATTTTTTGTTCAAAAAAATTTTAAACCTAGTGTTTTAGTATTATATAGAACAAATTAAAGAGGTCAGAGCAGGCTTTTCTCAAAAAAGTTGTATTATGAGCCACCCTAATATATATATATATATATATATATATATATATATATATATATATATATATATATATATATATATATATATATATATATATATATATATATATATATATATATATACAACCAAAATTCAAAAGAAGATTTTTAAAAACAGAATATAATAGTATATATTCAAGTGATCTAATACCACCTTGTATGTATGGTCTAATTAAAGCTCACAAACCTGATAAACCCTATCTTATGACAATAGTTATATCAACTATTGGCACTTATAATTATGAAATATCTAACTACTTAGTAAAAAATACAATCTTAAACTAAAAAAAAGCGACCGTAATATTCTTTTGATTTTATTAGTAAAACAAATTTATGGGAGATCGACAAAAACGAGGTTCAAGTTTTGCTTGATGTATTAAACCTGTACCCATCAAATCCACTAAAGGAAGCCACATTAGAACTTACAGACCAATCAAATAAAAATGATTCCTACAAATATTTCACCAAGTTTACTGTATCAGAAGCAAGACGACTTATAGAGCTTTATTTACACCATTGTTATTCTGCGGAACACCAAGATTTGTGAATTGGAGAATTGCGTTTCTATAGGTCTTTTATTCATGGTCATACTAGCAGAGTCTTTCTACAATATCATCAAAGCGCTTTTAAAATTGAAATGACATAAAATCCTCCTCATGACATTAAATCCTCCTCATGACATTAAATCCTCCTCTTGACCTAAAATCCTATCTAAGATATGTTGACAATAGCCACGCTAGATTTTCAAACATACAAGAAGAAGAACAATTCCTAATTATCTTGAACAAACAACACCCTGTAATATAATATGCAATCGAAATTAAAAGTGAAAATAAAACTTAAAACTTTCTCGATTTAATCATAATTAATAACACTAAAGGTAAATACAAGTTTAAAGTTTATAAAAAGGAAGCTATTATAAATATTCAAATTGAATCTCACTCAAATCATAACCCTAAGATTTTAAATGCAATATTTAAAGATTACATTCACAGAGCTATACTATATGCAGTGGTTTATATTTATAAATTTCTAAATTCAAATATTTAATGTAAATAGGTACAACATATACTAACTTACACGTATTGAAAACCAAATTAGGAAAATCCATAAAAATCAACAAAATTAAATTAGATTCTGTTAACTGCCTAACTGTATTATACCATGAATTTTAAAAATATATAAAAACTGTATTATACCATGAATTTTAAAAATATACAAAAGAATTTTATAACTGTATTACATATATATATATATATATATATATATATATATATATATATATATATATATATATATATATATATATATATATATATATATATATATATATATATATATATATATATATAGTAATTGCTCTTAAAAATTTAACAGTTAAAACTTCTTTGAAAACTTACATACAGTTTAAATTAGTCATATATCCCTGTGTAACACGTTCAGAATTTAAGATTTTTAAATCTTAAATTCTGAAAAATCTTAAATTCTGGCTTCACTTTTAAACTCAAGTCAGGCTTGAGTTAAAAAGTGATTTTTAAGCATCACGTTATATTTTTATGTCATTGGGGGCATCAAACGCCCCAAACTTTCAAAAATTGATCCGTGAAAAATTGATTCTTAAAACTTTCTATTGGTTCTCACAAGACACTCTACTAAATTTTTTCAAAATTGAGAGAGATTTAGTTAGGTTCTGTTATGTTAAAATGTGTTCTATGTTAAACCAAATGACGTGATGCTAATATTTTATATCAATGCTTTGTTAGTTAAAGAAAACAAAATATTACTGTTAAATTAAATGTTAAATGCAAAATAAAAGTTTGATCATTAACAAAAAAATTTTAAAATATTTTATAAAAATCAATTAAACATCTTATCATTTTCTCCCTCTTAAACTCTTGAAGAAGCCCATTTTTACACTCTTATTATAAGCTGAACAAACATTGCTTATCGCATCTGGAAGTTTTGAATATACTGTTTACAGGTGTGTTTTACGTGATGGGAGCAATCCCTCCAGTCATATATATATATATATATATAAAATTTTAAAGCTTGCTACAAACCTAACTAACAACTAACAATAACTATATTACTCTACTTCATATATCTCTAGGCTAACTAATAAATTACTTACGTGCACAGCTATTTTAATATATTTCATAATATTATTTATATTTTTATATCAATTTTAATTTTACATTTTTTAATATATAAATAATGCACATTATCACATAAACCAATATTTTAAACAAGCATTAAAACATATAATTATTTCACAACTATCAGCTGACTAAAAAGAAATAATTATAACATTAACCTAACTACTAAATAATTTCCATTCCGTAACAATCTAAAATAAAAATATAAACTGTAACATTTACTAAACTTATTAAATTTAAATCTTTACTACTTGTCTGCAGATTGTGGTAACACATGAAACTCAGTCTCAAATTAAAAAAATATTTTAAATATTAGCATATAGCTAATTATATATATATATATATATATATATATATATATATATATATATATATATATATATATATATATATATATATATATATATATATATATATATATATATATATATATATATATATATATAATTTGACAGTCCCTAATATATAGTTTATATATATATATATATATATATATATATATATATATATATATATATAAACTGATGGTGCAGAGATATGTGAGTTTGTTTAAATATTCATTCTTTTTCAAATTTCAAATTTTTATAACAAATATAATTCGGCATATATCGCGATGATAGATTAGCAGTTTTTAAAAATGCTACTGGTCAGCAAATAGAGAAATTAAAAAGCATATCATGCACTTATTCATATGTAACATTCTTAACATATCTATACAGTGCAATCTCAAAATCGTGAACTACCTTAACATAACTCTTAACCTCTGCGACCAGTCATATCAACCATATAGCAAACCTGTTAATACTTTAAACTACATACATGCTCAAACTAACCACACTCCTAGTATATTAAAACAACTACCTAAAAATGTTGAACTGAGATGTCCGGAAACTCTAGCAGCAAAGAAGTGTTTAATAAATCTGTATCTGCTTATAATGAAGCACGACAAAACTCTAGTTATAAACATAATTTATCTTACCAATTTAAAACAACAACAAAAGAAAAACTGAACACGCAAAATAATATGGTACAACCCTTCTTTCAGCATATATATCACCACAAATATAGGAAAATGCTATTTAAACTTGATTGCCAAACTTTTTCCAATCAACAACAAACTACATAAAATTTTCAACAAGAACACTGTAAAGTTGCATGCCAAACATGAAATCAGTAATAAATTTACACAACAAGCACATCCTAAATAAAAATCCTACCATTAATAAAGATAACTGCAACTGTCTTAATAAAAACAATTCTTCTTTACTCAATAACTGCTTGACCAACAACATTGTATACCAAGCAACCATTACTTCGGATAATGCTTCAATAAAAAAATCATACATTGGTATTAGCGAAACACCTTTTAAACTGAGATATGCTAACAATATGAAATCATTTAAAATCCCCGAATATAGAAATGATACAGTCAAACGATATATGTCAAAGGAGGTTTTGAATATAAAAGATAATAATAAAAATTCTGTTGTTAATTGGAAAATAGTTAGAAGATGTGAAGCTTATAACTTGACAACAAAATTGTGCAAACTATGCCTTAATGAAAAATATGAAATTATTTCAAACAATGACAACAGTTTATAAGGAAAACTGAAATTATATCGAAATGTCAGCATGTAAATAAATTCCTTCTTTGTCAATTTGACACAGGGTTAAGGTAGACTTTATGTAATTAACTTTTTGACATCAGATCTCATTGCATTGCATAATTTGCATTTTTAACAGTTTTTTAATTTCTTGATTTAAAAATATATGGCTGATGATTGCCGTCAGACATGAAACTCTGAGTACCAACAAAAAGTTGTATTTTTTCATTTTAATACTAAATAATTATATCAAATGTATTATATAAAAATTTGTTTTTATAATATTGATCACTTTTAAACGAACAAGATTTTTTGTACATTATTATACAAAAAATATTATACAATATATATATATATATATATATATATATATATATATATATATATATATATATATATATATATATACATACATACTTGTAGACACACACAAATAAAATAAATAAATGGTACCTTTGAAAACATCTCTAATTTCGCGATCAGTTACATTTGGAGGAAGGTTCCCTATAAATACTTGATGGCTGTCTGGTGTACCTCCTTGTAATCTCTTACGTGTAGGTTCTTCGTTAACTTCCTTCTTAGAAGGAGCAACCTCTTCTTTCTTGCTTGGTGGAACAATCTGAGGCTGTTGAGGTTGAGGTGGTACTACCTAATAAATGTATTTTTTTTAATTGATGGAATGTGTCACATAAGTATACAAGTGTATAGTAAACAATATATGTACTATATACACATGTAAATAAATCAAATGATCAATTCCTCTTATAATTCCTGTGAATGTTAATAAATAGTTTTAAAATGATAAATTAGTTTTCAAATTTTTTATTTAGAAACTGCTTATGCTTTTTACACAAAAAATATTTTATGTTAGAAAAAAAGATTATTAAAAAAAAATATTGCGAAAGCTGATCAGTATTGAGAAAATTTACTAGAAAATAATATTGAAACTTTTTTGGGGATTAATATCTAAAATTAATATATCTAAACTTGTTTAAAAGGAATAATGTCAAAATATGGATTTAGGAATAGTATTGAAACACTAGCAAAGAGGTAGAGCATGTGAGAGTGTAGCTACTTGACTGACAAATAGGTAGAACAAGTGAGGTACTTCATTGACTGGGTTTAGTTAGGGCAGGTAGTCTACTAATTAAAAAAAATTTAATCATAATCATTTTCTTGATTATCAACATAATGCAATTTTAAACTTTTTCGATGTTAATTATTTTCTTCTAATTTTGATCTCACACTGCTTTTAGGATTTTCAATACTATTACTTTTTTCACAATTTCGATTTTATTCTCTATTTCGATATGAATCCGTAAAGTCCCTATTCGAATTACAATCAAATTAAATTATTTTTCATTAATGTTATTTTCATTACCCAAAATATTAAATTGTATAATACTATATTTAAACAGACATTTCTAAAGATTTTTTAAATATTTTTTTCTAATTATTTAAAAGGATCCCAAACTCCCAACACATGTTGTGTTCATATTAAAGATAATGTTAAAAAAAAAAAGGTTTGAACCAAATTTTTTTGATTAAAAATAAATAATGAATGCATACCGTGAAAAACAAATGTTGTTGTTTTTGCCGAAGCTCGTCTTCTCCAATTTTTTCAACTACTCGGAGTCTACAAATTATGCGTCGCAATCTACAGACTTTGGCAATTCCTTTGAAGCGCATTTAATTCATAAAAGTTTTAGTATTTGACGTCACGGTAGACTTTTAACAAAAGAAACTCTGGAAATATTTTTATTTATTTTTAGTCGAAGTTTTTTTGATTATTTGTTTAGTTTTTTTTTCTACTTTTAATATTTAAAAAGATATTAAAAACCTTAAATATTTTATGCTGGTTTGTTGCTATAAATTGTTATTGCGCCATATATTTAATGTTTACAAATTATGAATATTTATTATCTCAAAAATTGTTTTACATTAATTACCCGTATAAAATTAGTAACAGCTTTTTTATTTGGTTAGACGATATTTCGTTTCAATTTGCTTTGCATGAAGTTTGGAAAGTCAAACAAAAAAAATTAGTTTGAATAATCACGTCGAAATATATTTAAAACAAATTATTTTAATGACGGGGTTCTAAAGTTTTTTATAACAAATGTAGGTAAAAAAATAACTAAAAAAAAGTTCAGTATTAAGCACCATTTCTTTATTATATTGCAACTGTAAATATTGAATTATTAACTTGAACTAAATTTACTTATTATTTAGAACGACTAAGCAATAAAAATAAAATGCCTCTAAAATTATGCGAGATTGTGTTGTTTATTTGATAACTGTTGTTGGTAATGTTGTTTATGTTGATTATTTTCATAAATATCAAAATAGCTCCAGATTAATCTGTTCGTTGCTTTGCTCATTGTTGATTTATTTCTAATTTAATTTTATCTCAAACTATAATTACATATTAAAAAGTTTTTATTTCATCAGGCGCTCTTTTTATAAAAGAGTAGAACAAAAGAGAAAGAAAAGTATTGCGCAATTAAACTTTGAATGAATAAGAGTCATCGTACCACATACAACTACCTTAAAGCTGACTGGGACTCTTTCCGTGATTTTCTTCGTGATGGCCCTTGGGTAGAAATCTTTCGTCTTCCTGCTGACAAATGTGCTTCTTACATAACTTCGTGGATTCAGGCTGGCATGGAATCTTTTATTCCCTCTCGACGATTCCAGGTCAAGCCTCACTCTTTGGTTTTCCTCACATTGCGCTGCAGCAATTACTAATCGAAACCGTTACTTCCATATCTATCAGCAAAACAATTCTCCAGAAAACAGACATCTGTTCACTATCGCCAGAAACCATTGTAAAAAGGTTTTGTCTGACGCCAAAGCTTGCTATTCCCAGGTCATTAAATCTCGTATCTCATCACAAAAATTAGGCTCTCGAGACTTCTGGAGAATCTTTAACAGTATCAATAATAAGGGCAAATCTGTTATTCCTTCTCTCTTGTATGGTTCAGACTTTGTCACCTCACCTAAAGACAAAGCTGAATTGTTTGCTAAGAACTTTTCATCAATATCATCTCTTGATTCCACTAGTTGCGTTTTACCTGACATAGCCGTCAAACAGGTTGATCCCTTGCTTGACATTCGCATCACTTCAGCTTCTGTATCTAAAGTAATTTCCTGCTTAGACTCTTCAACAGCTTGTGGTCCTGACAACATTCCTGTTGTAGTCTTGCAGAGGTGTTCTCCGGAGCTTTCATCCATACTTTCTAAACTATTTAACAAGTGCTTATCAGAGTCTTGTTTTCCATCATGCTGGAAAGCAGCATCTGTTATCCCTATTTTCAAAAATTCCGGAGAGCGATCTGATTCATCTAACTACCGTCCCATTAGTCTTCTTCCTGTCATAAGCAAGGTTTTTGAATCTTTAATCAACAAACACTTAATCTCTCATCTTGAATCAAATAACTTACTTTCTGATCATCAATATGGATTTCGGTCTTCTCGTTCTACAGCTGATGTGCTAACAGTAATAACCGATAGGTTTTACCGTGCATTAGATAGAGGTGGAGAGGTTAAGGCTATCGCACTTGACATTTCTAAAGCTTTTGATAAAGTTTGGCATGCTGGTCTTCTCCATAAGCTTTCTTCTTATGGTGTAGCTGGTAACGTCTTTAAGATTATTGAGTCCTTTCTTTCCAATCGTAGTATAAAAGTTGTCCTCGATGGACAACACTCTTCTTCACATCCTGTAACTTCAGGGGTTCCTCAAGGTTCAATCCTTGGCCCTATACTCTTTTTAATTTACATTAACGATCTTCCAGATATTCTCACATCTAAGGTGGCATTATTCGCTGACGACACTACCATTTACTCTTGTCATGATAAGAAGCCTACACTCTCTGATTGCTTGGAGAGGGTATCTGAGCTTGAAAAGGATCTCACTTCTGCTACAGCTTGGGGCTCACAGTGGCTGGTGAACTTTAATTCAGATAAAACTCAATTTTATTCAGGCCAATCGTTATCGTAATAATTTAGATCTTCCTATATTTATGAATGGTAATGTACTAGATGAGTCATCTACCATTCATCTTCTAGGATTAACTCTTACTTCTGATCTTTCTTTTAAACCGTATATCAAATCCATTGCAAAATTAGCATCTGCTAAGGTTGCATCTCTTTATCGAGCTCGACACTTTCTTACTCCAGATTCTATTCTCTATCTCTATAAATCTCAAATCCGTCCCTGTATGGAATACTGTTGCCACATCTGGGGCGGATCTTCTAATGATGCTCTTTCTCTTTTAGACAAGGTGCAAAAACGAATTGTAAACATAGTTGGACCTGCTCTGGCAGCCAATCTCTAACCTTTGTCACATCGTCGTAATGTTGCTTCTCTTTCTCTTTTCTACAAATACTATAATGGGCACTGCTCTAAAGAGCTAGCGTCCCTTGTGCCATCTACTAAAATTCATTCTCGTGTTACTCGCCATTCAATTACGTCTCATCCTTTTTCTGTGACTGTTCCTAAGTGCTTCAAAAACTCTTATTCTTCTAGTTTTTTTCCTCGAACATCAGTTCTTTGGAATTCGCTTCCTTCATCTTGCTTTCCTGATTCATATAATTTGCAATCTTTTAAGTCATCAGTCAATCGTTATCTTGCTCTACAGATTTAGTCTTTTCTCTTCCAGTAACTTCCAACTCTTATAGTGGTTGCTTGCAGCCTTGTTGGAAGTGAAGATGTTAAAAAAAAAAAAAAAAAAAAAAAAAAAGAGTTGTAAAGAATATATATTTTTTTTGCGTCACTCGTTCTTTTTTAAGATGAGAGAAATAAAAGTTTAATAGTTTAATTTTCTTTGAATAAATGAGAATTGGAAGAGAAAATTGCTTGAAAACTTGTATTTGTTAATCGTGTTTTTAAAAAATTTTAATTTTTCATGTTAAGAGACAAATGCCAATTACGACACAAATTTGGAAATACCAAATATAATATGTTTTTTAATGCGCGTTATGACATTATGACATTTTAACAATTTAAATTACCATCTATCTTGAATTATTGCCTTTAATTAATGTGTTAATTATTGCATTATTTAATAATAATTTGTCCGTATTTTGGTTAAATATTAGTTGTATAAAACGGGCAAAAATATACAAACTTCATGTTTTTTATTTGATGGTTATAAAATATTGAACAGTAAACTTATAATCAAAATTTATAATGCCGACTTGTGTTGCAATTAATTGTACTTTTAAAAATCAGGATCTCACATATCCTTTCACGAATTTTCATATCTGATACTACTGTCAAGTCTTAAAAAAAAAAAGTACAAAAATACACTAAACTATTGTTTAGTGAATTCTTGTATTTTTTTTCATAATCTTAACAGGTTCTAATTGGTATGGAGTTGCTGACATTTTAAAAATTTCATTATCAAAAATCAATGTAAAAAAAATGGTATTTCCTTTTTATCCGTATCCAATTCAGCAAATTTAGCAAATTAAATTAAATCAGCGTGATCAAAAAAATTTTATAATAAAAAAAGTTAACAATTCATTAAATATCTCTAATTAATACTGTTAGTTTATGAAAGTAATTGTTAATAAATACTTTTTTTCAACGGGAAAACAAAAAATTGTCATAGCGTAAAATAACTAGAAGTTAGAAAATAGTTCCCATTGTTTTAATAAAAATAATTAAGAATCAAAATATATAATACTGCGCTCTCTTGCGCTAAAACAAGAGACCGTATATAAAACGTTCTATATAATGTAAAATACTCGTATGAAAATCATGAGATTGGTAAGTAAAGCTTTAATATTTGTTTTAATTTAAATAATTAAAGAAATATAAGTAAGATATATAAATCTAAAAATTATTAAGATATCTGTAAAAAATAAGTTGCTCCTATAAAATAAAAAAAATTTATTGTTTTTACTTTTTACAAATTTTTTTTTGCGATGTTTAGAAAAATAATACAAATAAATTTGTTTTGCTGTATGTTAAAAAAATACTTCAGTAGAAAAACGCAGCTTAGTTTAATTACACTTTTCTTTTGTTAAAAGTCTACCGTGACGTCAAATACTAAAACTTTTATGAATTAAACGCGCTTCAAAGGAATTGCCAAAGTCTGTAGATTGCGACACATAATTTGAAGACTCCGAGTAGTTGAAAAAAATGAAGGTAAGCTTCGGCAAAAACAACAACATTTGTTTTTCACGGTATTCATTATTTATTTTTAATCAAAAAAACTTGGTTCAAACCTTTTTTTTTAACATTATCTTTAATATGAACACAACATGTGTTGGGTGTTTGGGATCCCTTTAAAAGCAATTTTATGAAGAAAAAACTTTTAAAAGAACTTATAACAATAAATACTACAATTGTAAATATAAATGTAAACAAGCAGTAAATATATATGTAAATAAACTATAAATAAACTATAAATATATTTAATTAAACTATAAATATAAGTATACAAATGTAAATAAACTGCATAACGTAATTAGATAATAAATAAAAATACAGACTATATATATAGATCTAAATATATTAATATATGATTATTGTAACTATGAATATATCAACTATTTACTGAAATATTATAGAAGAGATTATCTATTAAAAAAGTATATTTAAATCAAATTCAGTAAAATATAAAATATTGCTCAAATGAGAGCCAAATAACTTAAGAACTCACTTTTTTGGATGAATGTTTAGAAACAACAGGTGGTGATGCTTGTGGATTCTTTTTAGCAAGACTGGCCCATGTAACTTAAATAAACAGTAATATAACTCATAACAAAATAACTAAAATAGCAATAATGTTAAAATAAAAAAGACTTCTTACAAGGCTTGTGAGGCTCATCAACTTCAGGAGCAGATGGTTCAACATCATCAACCACTTCTTGTTCAGGGGAATCCTTAAAAACCAATAATTATAAACTTGAGAACAATTGATGTGAACAAATTACTGTATCAATTTATATTGGTACAAACTACTTTCAGTTATTTGTTGCCATGTTGCAATAGTTTGTTTAAATCCGGTTATATGTAGAAGTATATTAAGGTCAGATCAGGATTAAAACTATTAAGATAACCCTATTACTATTAACATGTAATTCAAAAAAACCTGCTGCCTTATAGGATTTACATATCTAAGCAAAGGGCTAGATGAGTGAATCCTACTAAAAACTAACTTCTCTTGTTTTGAGATTCTTGGTTAAGTAAAGGCAAAAGATTGTCTCTCAAAAAAGATACTCATTTAGGGCAGATGTTAACTGCATCTGGCTACTTTCTTGAAAAACCTCTGTTGATCAGCTTTGAACCACTTTTTCATCTAATAGGCTGAAGTGATGTAAACCTGTTACATTTTTCCTGCTGAACTCTTTATGTTTGTCATTTTTTCACTCCTGGTTATATAAACCTATTATTCATCCTTGCATGGAATACTGTTGTCATATTTGGGTTAAATCTTATGTGAGTTGTCATTTAGCTGTAACTGTTATTTTATACTTAAAAAACTTAAACTATTCTTGTTTTTTTCTTTAAACTTCTTTTAAATCTTCTCACCCCTTCAGGTTTTTCTGACGTATACTATTTCCAGATTTTAAAGTCTTCTGTCAACTGTTTCTAGATCTTTAACTTTTACAGCCTTGTTAGTAATGAATTTGTAATATTTCTTCAAAAATAATTGCAATATTTTTGAAGAACTTTTATTCAATACTATTTATTTGTAAATATCAATTTATAAATGAACAGCAACTTATATGCGAATACCAATATATTAAGTGTATATATATATATATATAATATATATATATATATATATATATATATATATATATATATATATATATATATATATGTACATATTATCACTTAGTAAAAATATACATTTTTTAAATAAGTATATAAATATATTATATATATACAATTTTTAAATGAGATTTTTAATATATTATATATAAAAAAGTATAAATATAATACTGGGTAAGGCATAAATAAATGATTTTTGGTGATAAAATATTTATTTAATTGTGTAAATTATAAAATTAACATATAATTGGCAATTCCATAGAAAAACATTATGTGAGTACTATTATTTAAAAATAACTTAACTATGATGGGCCCAATTTTTCTGAATACATATCTCTGTACATCCCCTGAATAAATCCGTTGTATTTGTCAGGATTTGAAAAGGAAGACTTCATGTTTTAAAAACCCCCATAAAAAGTAGAATGGCAGTAAATCAGGTGAGTGCGAAAGCCATGTTATGAGACCAAAACAAGTGAATTGTTTTTCAAGGAACAAGCTACATACAGTTTTAATTGAGAGTTGTTTTCTATCAAACATTGCTCTCAGGCTTGTGGAGCCAAAAGTTTTTTTTACAGCTCAGCTCCAGCTCCTAAGAAATGTCTGGCTCAAGCTCAGCTCTAAGTCTTTATGAGCGAAAATTGGAAATTTTGGAATATCTTTTGATCACATTTGCCGACCCAAATCCAAACCAATTACAGCAATTCATTTCTAACCAACTTTCATGATTACAAGGTTAATCTATTACTACTCTACTACCGATAACTACAGTTAAAAAGAAAAATATCACAGGGAAATTTCGTTATTTTTAATTCTACCCAGTAAGCACTGTACCTAAAACAGATATCAATATAAAAGTCAAAAATCAATATAAAAATCTAATATAAAGGAATATGTGCCATGGCACAGTGGTTAGAGCACTTGCTATATAAGCAGGAGATCCAGGTTCAAAACGAGCCTTGGACATATTTTGGCGTGACAGTAAGGAAGGAGGCATGAACTTCCTAGTTAAATGCACTTCCGCGGTGTTGTGTGACAAGACCGTTAGGTCTTCTTGGGGCACCTAAATAACAATTAAAAAAAAAAAATATGTAATAATGTAAAAATGTTTCCATATATACTTGACTTATTTTTTTTTCATAATAAAGCATACTTTTATTTAATTGTTTTGACTATCTTAACAGTAACTTTATACCATTACGATATGCATTGTAAAAGTAAAATTTATACCATGTTAAACAGAAAAAAAAATATTCATTTTTATCACATTTTGGCAAGACTAACTGTTATAAAAACTATTAAAAAAAAAGTAAATTCAATAATTTATTAAAAAAACTAGTTAATGAATGGATAAAATTTGTCTACAGTAAAAAAACAAAAACAAAAAAAAACAACAACATTCTATTCCTTTAAATAAACACAAGAGCCGCTCTATTTTTGCGGCTCTAGCTCCACCAAAAAGCAGCCGCTCCCCAGCTCAGGCTCCACATGCCTAGTTGCTATTGTGCTGAAACCATAACGAGTGTTAGTAACTGTTTTGTTGTTAAAGTGTTGGTAAGAGAAAATCAATCACGGTCACATAACAAAGAGAGCCCAACTTAGTGAAGTTATTTTAAAACAATAGTACTCACATAAAAATGCTTTTTTATTGACTTTCTAATTAAGCAAGTTTTATAATGTACACAATAAGATAAACAATATTACATTTTACCACCTAAAATCATTTAAATAATTATGTACCGCCTTGTACCCAGACACACATACACCTTGTATTTATTCATTATCTGCTAAATATTGTAATAGTTAAACTATATTTTAAAAATTTCATGTTAAACGCTTTCTGAAAAAATAATTTGAACATTTAAAATTCATAAAAAAAAAACTTAAATGTATAAAATATGTTTGATACCTGGTAATAGGAGTTTTCAGGGACATCAACTTCATCAGTTTCTAGTGATGTTTCTGTTGAAACCTCTTTTTCTTCATTGAACTCTGGGTTTTCATGAGTATCCTATAAAAATTATTTTTTAGCTCTTCATTAAAACACAAATATAATATTATAAATACATTGTATAAATTCTTGATAGATAATATGTAAAATTTATCTGTAATATTTATGTTTAGTTTCAAAACAACAAACTGAACAGTTGTACTTTGTCAATCAACTTATAACTAAGTCATAGATTTGATTACTAAGTCATAGATTTGATTTAATATCTTTTTTATTAATATTTAAATAAATAAATTTAGATTTTTGAACAAAAAACATTCAAAACAGAATCAAAATATTTTCTCCTTTAATTCTAACATTATAAACCAATTTTTGCATTCAAATAAAATGATTAAATGAATAAAACACATTTTCTATATTTAAAAGAACTTCTTTAAAAACAAAATTAAAAAAAAAAAAAAAATCTAGAAAAAAAACTACTTGAGAAGATAAGAATATAATATAAACCATAATGAAAAATGACAGTTGGGTAAAGATATTTGTTGTTGTAAACAGTTGCTTTGTGTTTCTGAAATCAACTGGCAGAACATTATTGTTTGCTTTCTCCTGCAAACAACAACACTCGCCTCCTTTGTAAAAACATTATGTCCAGACTACTACAAACAAGCTCATTTCTTTTAGATCTTACAAGTGATTTGAAAAGATAAAAAATGTAAAATCAAAAGATTAAAATAAGATGATAGCATAAAGTAGAGTGTCATGGTAACAAGAAATGATGTAACACAATTGGGAAAATCCATGTAAAAATAGACAAAAATCTGAAATTTCTTAAAATATTCAGTGGATCAATAAAATATAAAAAATGCTTCGTTGAAATCCATACCAAAGCAAAAAGATATTTGAAATTTGTTGAGAAAACAATCTAATGACAAGACTTTTTTCAGCCAGGTTTCTTTTTTCTATATTTAAAGCTAACTTTAAGCTATCCTTCAATAGTGGAGAATTAGACACCAAACAAAATCTTAAAATGGCTTTACAGATTGTTTATTACAGGCAGCGAAATCTTTATATATTATTGCCAAACTTAATAGTTTTAATAGTTTTAGTAGTAGTAGTGTCCCTTGGAACCTGTTTAAAATGAAATCCTTGGTAGCCATTGCAACCGAAGTATTGGCGAAAAAGAGTCGCAGCTTTGCTTTATAAGAAAACGTGAGCAAACGTGAAACTTATATCGTTGTACATAAACTTCATGTTATGTAATGTTGAAACATACTTAAACATATATCAAGTTTTACAGTTTGACTTTCACTTGAAAACAGCATTGCGTCAAACTCTTCTTAATTTTTGATCTTCAGCATCGATTTCCGTTAAAAACAATTATATAGTTTTAAAATTTCAATGATCAACATAGATGAGATTATGAACAAGAAATCTGTGGTTCGAGTCCAAGGACCGGCGACTAATTTATTTTTTTAAGATTTTTAAAAAATACAAAATACTCGTGAAGTTTTATAAAGGATATATACAAACTTATCTAACAATATTATACACTTTAAAAAACATTTTTTTAAAAAGCTATAAATTCTAAAAACAATAAAAAACGGGGGGATACTTGTTGCGTATGTGTCATGATTGAGATACTTATGTTATTTTAGTATTACATTTCAAGTTTATTTACAACTAAGTTGAGTTCATGCAAGGAAAATGACTATACAACGTTTATATATAGAATATAAAATCTATAGAAGTATAAAGTTTTTTTAATTTGCATTTAAGATAAAAAAATTAAAAAACAAGCAAGCTGATGCTTGGTTTTTTTTTTTTCCCATGCAAAAACTTGCCATGCGGCAACCTTAACTTTTTTTTTAAACAGATTTAAAAAGTATGTTTCATATAAGAACATTATTGAAAATTCTAATTTTATACTTAAATTAAACCATTTTATTGAATTAATTACTTTTAAAAATAATTAAAAGTTAAAACTATTTGATATTAATATAATAAGGAAATTTAGAGTTTTACAGCTATTTTACCACACCTCTGTTTAACATTCTAAACCGAGTGCACAACAACAACAGAATTTAGATATCTGTCAAAATAGTATTATACTTCATTATTATTTGGCTTTATATACCTTTTGGCTGATCCCTAATTTTAACTTTTAAATAAGGGATTGTCCATAAATTACAAAATGCTAAATTTCACTAATGAACAAAACAAAAAAGATCAAAATTTTCCTTCGCAGAGTTGTATGTTAAATAAAAAATCAAAATAGCTCATAAAAAATTTAATTAAAATCGCCACCTAAAAGAACTGAAGATCTCCTTCTTTTTTAAAAATAAATTTAGCGTTGCGTAATTTATGGATGATCCCTTAGCATTTTATAGCCTATAGTTTTTAATAGCCTAAGATCTTAGTTCTGCTATTTGGATAGCATTGCATACAAACGTCTGTAAGTGTAAATATCTTTAGCATATGTTGAGTTTGCATGGCAATAAATGGAACAATCGGGTATAATAAATTTATAAAAATGAGAAAACTTTTAAATTTTATTTTAACTATTAGAAAATTTTTTTGGTATATTAATATTTTTTTGCTATAAATATTGCAATATTTATTATAGATATATACTATTATAAAATTTTTGCTAGAAATATTGCTATAAATACAGCAAGATTGAAAAATTTCAATATTGCTATATTTGTCTTTAATCCTCCAAAACAACACTTATGACAGCGCACTAAACCACTGAGCTATTAATGATATGTGGCTAAGAGAAAAACAAATGCTCTAAAGGGTGTGCATGTTAATATTTTTGCTCTTTAAGCAATTTTTTAAAATGAGTTATTTTACGTAAAAATATTATGGTAAACAAATAATAGGTATAGAAATGATCGGTGTGAAATAAATAAGTATAGAAACAGTAGATTTGGTTAAGGCCCGTATTTTATGAGTTCGGAAAGCTAGGATATATATATAAAGAAAAAAGTATAAAAAAAGTCAGCACAGAATAGACTTACATAGACCTATATTTTTACAGATCTACAGATTACGGGTCAGATCAGCTAGTTAACTATTAATCTGTGTGTTTTTTAAGATTTCAAAACAATTTTGATGAATAATTTTATAAATGACGACTTTAAACAACTTTATCTTCAAAGAACATTTTTAAAGAACCATTAAAATAAATTATTAATCTGGGTGTTTTTTAAGATTTTAAAACAACTTTTTTGAATAATTTTATAAATGATGACTTTAAATGACTTCACCTTCAAAGAATGTAAAAAGAAATACAAATAGCAATAACAATAAATATAATTTAAATATTTAAAAAATAGAAATAATTTTTTTATTTTTATTTTTTATTTATACTACAAGGAAGAATTGTTTAAAATCCTTTTTCTTAAATCTTATTAATTTAAAAAAAAACAAAAAAACAAAAACAAAAAGATTTAAGAAAAGCCTTTGAAACTTGTTGAAATAAATATATACACTTATAAAAATTTTTTAATTTAGTATTTTAATTTTCATTCTAGCAAAGTTCAGCATATTTTTAATAAAGATAAGTTCAAGTTATTTTTAATAAAATAAGTTCAGCATATTTTTAAGGCACATTTTAAAAATATTTTCAAACAATATTAAAAGCTGTGTCAAGTTGTTAAAAAGAAATACTACATGCATGATCAGGAGCGGCATGCAATCACACCATTCCTGACCAAAACTGCCTATACAGTAATAGGTAATTAGTAAACAAACCATAGCATTAAAAAAAAAGGCTAACCACCATGATATGGAATAGGTGGCACTAGTAGCCTACAGAACTAGTAAGCTAGCAGTTAAAAGTTAACCAGTAGAATTATACTTTTACTTCTTTCTCAATATAATTTTCGTGATAATTCAAGTAAAATAAATTTTTTTTAAATAGTTTTAAAATAAGTTTCAGTTGAAATAATTTTTTTTAAATTAAGTTGCCAAAATAGCATTAAACTTTTGTTTCAATCATTCAATAAAAAAATTATTCAGTTGATTTTTAAATTAATTTAATAATTTAATAGAAACTTTAATAAATATTTCTTTGATAGAACTAATACAATTTAAAGAGCTTGTATTTAAATTGCCATAACATTTATTGCCAAATGTTATTGATACACATATTCTAAAAACAAATCCTAGTTAGAAAAAGTAAAAAATTTAAAGAAAAAAAACATAATACTAACAACTAGTTCTTCTTTATTTTCATAGTCATCATAATCATCTTCACCAGAAGTTTCTTCAAAAGCCACATTTTCAACTTCATTTATGCTATGAATTTAATACAGTTAATTACAAAAACCTCTATGTAAAAATAAAACTTTTAATTACAGGGAAGATGTAGTTATTTTAATTAGGATTTTATTACTCTAAGATTTTAAAAAGAAACAACATTTAAACATATATATATATATATATATATATATATATATATATATATATATATATACACACACACACACACACACACACACACACACACACACACACACACACACACACACACACACACACACACACACACACACACACACACACACACACACACACACACACACACACACACACACACACACACACACACACACACACACACACACACACACACACTATATATACATATATATGTATGCTTATATATATACATATATATGTATATATATATATATATATATATATATATAAATATATAAATATATAAATATATATATATATATATATATATATATATATATATATATATATATATATATATATATATATATATATAAACACACACACACTACATATATATATATATATAAACTATGAAAGTAATGAATATATATATATATATATATATATATATATATATATATATATATATATATATATATATATATATATATATATATATATATATATATATATACATATATATATCACAAACATGCAATAATTTAGAAATAAAAATAGGTGTATGAATGTATTAAATTTAACACAATAATTAATATATATTTAATACAAGAATCAAAATACAAAAAAAGGAAAATATTGTTTTTGTTTAAAAGATGTAATTAGAAAAAAAAAAAAAAAAAGAAAAAAAAAAGAATAAAATGAACAATACATTTTGTGCCAAACCAATAGCAGACACCATTTCAGCAGGTTTTGGAGATTGCTAAGACGTAGAAACGTACCTAATAGTCAATCTTCTTACCTTTCTTTATAATATCCTAAATGCAAAATTTAGCCATGAAGGAAATGAGCGTTTCAAGCAAAGATTGAGATTTCTGTTCCATTCCATCTGGATGGCTATTTTCAGTTTCGTGACGTTACTGTATTGTTTTCCATTTGGAAACATGTGATAAGACAAGTAACCCAAAATGTTTTCAACTGGATTCAGGTCGGGTGACAGCACTGGATGATCAAATAACTGGATGTCATGCTTCGTTACAAATTCCATCATGGTCTTGGCCGTATGAATCGATGCGTTATCTTGCATAAAGACAAATGTAAGTTCATAGTTGGCATGCCCATATGGCATTAAGTAATCAGAGTGTAATAATATAGTCTTCAGCTGTTTGTTTCCTTTTTAAGAGCTTCATTTCAGATAATACAGACTTGGAAAATGCACCCTAAGTCAAGACATCACCACCACCATTTTGTCTGGAAAAGAAAGTCTCTAGCTCTTTTTGTATCATCAGCCATCTTCAGGAGACAGCAGCAAGTCAGATAACAAGGCAGATACTGGAGATACAGACTATAATTCTGCAGATGAAGTAGGGGATAGAAAGCCATGCTGCCCTAACCGGAAGGAGGTGAACAATTTAATTAAGGATCTTGGGCTTTTGAAATCAAATGCTGAGCTTCTGATGCTCAAACAGTGAAACTTAGTTGATGATAGCGTACAAGTGAGGGATCGGAGGAAGCCGCATCAAAGATTCTCCAGCTTCTTCAGTCAACGTGATGGGCTGTGCTTCTGCAACAATGTTGTAATTCCAGGCTATAGGTATCGCATGTAATCCTGTTGAATGGCATCTATTCATAGACAGTTCATCCCAGACCCTCAAAGCCTATGCATCTCAAAGAGGAGTCTGATAGAACTTCATAAAGTGCTTATGCCATTGCTTCACATCAAGTTAAGCCTCATTAAGCAATTTGTTACTGCTCTTGACAATGAGTCAGCAGCATTTCGATACCTCTAAGATCTTTTTTCCAAAGCTGTCTGAGGCTATGGTCAGGGTAGGTATCGGACCACAGATCAAGAAGATCATAGAATGTAAGGATTTTACAAAACTGTTGAACAGGGCAGAGAGAGCAGCTTAGAGCATTTTTGTTGCAGTTGCTAAGGGCTTCCTAGGTAATCACAAAGCTAAAAACTATTTTAGCTTTCTTTGTGCTGTTGTCGTGTAAGCAAAGTTTGTGCTTAATGAAGTCATTTTTTCACATACTTTAGACATAAGCAATTGAAATATAACACTTAGAAGCCAGGAAAAAAAATTGTGGTACATAGTGTTATTACAAAATAAAATTTCAAAATAATTACAGAGTTATTTAAATTATTTCTAAATAAAAGAATATACAACTATTTAATACCTTATTAGTATAAATGAGTGTCTACAAAGTAAATAAATAAACAAAAAATATTTAAATACAAAAAAAAAAGTTTTACTTAGTAACATGATTGTTATTCTGATGCACAAAGGAAGACTCTGAAGTAACTTGAGTTGTTCTTTCTTTATAATCTTCATTTTCATGAGTCAAATTTGAAGTTTCATTAGTATTTGGTTCATGATTCAAATAACCTGTCTCTGATTCTATCAAAGAGAAAAACATAAAACATTAACTGCAAACTATATTTGGTAAGAAAACAGATTACAAAAATTTAATATCAACATAAATAATTTCACTAAAGGATAGATTTCCCCTTCTTTTTCAAATAATGCTGAATAAATTTATAAAAAGAGTGGCTGAAATATTCAAGAACCTCAAGAGCTCATTTAAATCCAAAAATGTAAAAATTTTTGGATTTAGATGAGTTCTTGAGGTTCCTCTCAGACACAAAAATTTAGACGAGTTTAAATTAATAATAGTCTACTAGTATTAATTGATTAAAACTGCAAACAGTTATTCTTTTGCTCTTGTTTTCTTTCTACTATCTATATCAAACAAAGTAAAGAAGCGATTTAAAAATGAAAACTTAAGAAGATTGCTCAAAATGAAACAATAATTAGAATTAAACATTTATAAAATAAAAAAATATTTCTGCTATGAATATGGCCCAGCAAAAATAGAAAATTTAATTGTATCTAAAAAATATCAAATTTATCTACTTTTTTGAATGTCAAAATGTAATGACTTTTTTTTTTTGCTGCACCTAAAGTCCCAATTTCGCAAAAACGCTGTATAGATTTTTTTCCTGGCTAACACCCTGAGGTTTTATACTTATCTTAAACCTTAGAAAATAAGTTTAGAGTTAATTAAAATTTCCAAAATAAAATTATCAAAATAATATGAAAAACTTCATAAATTGTAACACCACTTTTTAAATTTTTGTTCTTGCAAAAGAAATTTCTGGCTTTTTGATTTTTTCTTTCAAAAAAAAAACTCCTTTAATTAATCTTTTAGTTACGATGTCAATAAAAAACGATCACTTAACTGCAAAAGGCTAAAGAATTTTAGCCTTTTGCAGTTAAGGGATCGTTTATAAATTACACAACGCTAAGTTTTACTAATAAACAAAACAAAAAGAATCAAAAGTTTCCCTCACAGAACCTTATCTTAAACAAAAAATCAGAATAGCGCATTATGTTTAATGAAAACCACAGTGTAAGAGAGCTTAAGATCTCTTACTTCTGTTTTTTGAATAAATTTAATGTTGCATAATTTATTGACAATCCCTAATGTTTAATTGCAATTTAAATAATAAGTGAAAAAATTTATTTGAGTTGATAATAGTGATTTTTATTTCTGTAGATATTAATCTAGAAAGTATGAGATCATTTTTCAAACAGTTTACTTAAAACAGATTATATAAAATTTATTTTCACGTTTTTGTAGCAGTAGCATTAATATAGGAGTAATCACCCTTTTTTTTCTTCCTTTCACCTTCTCAGATAAAAACTGACCATGCAATCCTTCTTTACTATACAAATTTAATAGCAGTAAGATAAGAATATAAATTTAAATATTAATCCAATATTGGCTTCAAACAAGTCAGAACTTTATTTTTGGGATTAAAAATAACTTTTTTAAATAGTTTATGTGATACAAAGTGACCAATGGAGCCATCCAGTTATGTAGAGCTGGGAGATATAAAAAAACAAACAAACACGAAAATAAAAACATATTGTAGATAGTGTCGTTGAATAAAAAATAAAAATCATAAGAAATAATAAAATGCGTGGTAAGACTTTTGTAAAGTAGAAGAACAAAGTATAGATGCTCAAGGGGCAGGGAAAAAACAACTAACGCTCTAGTCACTCTGTGTGTAGAACATATGCAACAAAGAACAATATTCAATTTACTGATTTAACAAAAATATTTGATTTACTGATTACAGAGATTGCTGATGTACAACCTCTACAATGTTGGTGTAGAATGATGTGCTATGAAGTGAGTTTTTAGATTCAAGCATATAGTCAGCAAGCACTGTACCAACGTTCATTGTGGAGTTTCCAAATTAATGAGTGCGTAAGTGTCAGTGTAATCTTTAGGTTATTGAGCGCCGTAACCACATTCAGCAGGATAGCCTAATGTCAGTTTTGTTGTTGTGGTGTACATTGGAAGAAGTCAGGGCTCACCAGCCACAAATAATAAATTTTAAATTGTTTATGCAACACAATGATTGCAAAAAGTAACCAACAGAGCCGCCCAGTTAATTAGAACTGGGAGATGTGATAATTGAACCATATTGTAGATCATGTCATTGGGTAAGAATCATAAACAAATGTTGAGACAATTTAGTAGGACAGGCTTGGTCGGGAAGCGGGTGCGATTTCACTCTGACCACGGATATAATATTTAGTTGCAACGACGTGACCACTGCTTTTTAGATGTTTTGAGAACATTTCAAAAAGTGCAAAAAAAAAACTTAACTTGACGGGAGACAACTACTAAAAAACTAAAAAAATATTTAAATTTATAAACCAAGAAAAAAACTTAACTAAAACAAAATAAATTACGTTTAGAATAAAGTATTTCCAAACTTCTCTTTTTTAGAATAATTTTATAAAATTAAGGGGCACTTATAAAAAGTAAAAATTTACTAATAATGATCTTTTAGTTAAGAAACAAACGTTCTTTAATTTATCAAAGCGTATAATATAGTTCTTTATTTATATACCTATGTTTTATTTCAACAAGATTCTAATAAAACTAATGGTAGTTGAATTATATAAGAAATAAAAAAGTAAATATATTTTTATAACCATTTCATGGTTTGCGTAGTTGCAATATATAAGTTTAAAATATTTGAAACAATATTTCTTAAGATAAACAAAAGAAATAATTAAATCTTTGCGTTACTATAAAAATATTATAACAACCTTTTCTTTTAGAAGAGTCTTTATAATGTTTAAAAAAATTCCGCCAAGTGCCACACCCCTGAAACAGCGGTCTATTATGATCAATTTACTAACTGCAAACTATGTACACATTTAATAACTTTATATTTTACTAAAGTCCATCAGTTTATTTTACTATAAAATATGTTATAAATTAATATATAAAAGGAGTATTACATTCTAAGTAAATTATGATTTAATTTTGTCTTTTGCAAACTAGAAGCATGTTTTTATTGCATCATATTATTAGAAAGCTAACTTTAATGATTAAACGAAAGTTTTTTTTAAAATAAAATTAGAAATATGGTCTCTTTCATTTAATTACAACTTTTTTGTTGAAAGTTTCCAGCTGAGTCATAAACTGAAACACCTAATGTTGCACAAACGCTTTTTTACTACCATCAAAGATAAAACATATAAGGGAACACCCAATTACCACAGACTCAATATAAAATATAGAAGGGAAAACTCAATCTGTTTGTGTAAACTAAATTATTTTGAAAGCTAGTAAACTAAATACCAAAAACTAAAAATTTTAAACTAAACTGTAAACTAAATCATTAAAAAAACTGTGGCTAACGCTTACATTTATTATTCAAACCAGATATTTAAAAGCAGAAGAACTATCCAAACCTATGAGCTAATACTAGACTCATAACCTGAAATATAATGGCAAATCTTAAATTTTTTTTTAATCTCAGTATATATTTTGTTTTGGAAAGTTTAATTCAAAATTTACTTTCTAATATTTATAAAACAAACACAAATTGTCTAAGCACTTATTTGGGATAACTCTAGATTAAACACATTAAATTATTTTTACTTATTATTATTATTACTTATTATTTTTAATATTTTAAACTCCATGGATTAGCATAAAATATCTGGAATAAAAAAAAGGAAGATTTGAATAAGTGAATACATTTTGAGTCATAATAAAATAGTAAAAGAGTTAATACAAACATGATATGTCTGTATACATAATAAAAAGCCAACAAAATTACAAAAACTAGGCGTCCAGTTTTTGAAAAAAACACCATGCATCCAATTTTTTTTTTTTTTTACAATTTGACCAATTTTTGAAAACTGAAAAGAGAAACGAACTTAACAAATTATAAAATAAATGATAAGATAAACCAGATAATAAAAATAAAAAGGATAAACTAGAGAAAATAAAAGCATAATATTTTTCAATTTAAGAGCATCTCAATTAATAGTTCAAACCTAATAATTAGTTTAGTTTAAAAGCGTCTAAATTAATAGTTCAAAGCTAATTTTTTTTTTCTAAATTGCTAGGTTAGTGTGGTGCTTAGATCAGCATTAGACAAGGGTTGAAATCCTTTTAACAGATAATTTTTTTTACTTGGCTATATTTTCTTAGTAGACATTAATAAATATCATAGTTTCAAATTTTTAAATAATTAAGTTTCAAAGTAATTAAGCTTGGATTGAATAACTTTAAAACTTCAATCTCTTTCTAAATTATATGAAACACTTTTAAGTTAAAATAAAGACATTAATTTTATGCTTTTAGATTTTATCTGATAATTCTTTTATTTATTTTATCATTCGTTAAGATTATTTTCACTTTTTCATGGTTTGTTTATTTTTAACTTTAGTTTAAGTTAACAGTTTATTCATAGCATTTTTTAAACATTCAGATTTTTAAAATTTGTAAGAAGCAGTGGCCAAGTTGTCAAAACAAAATAAGCCTTTCCTGAGATAGCTTGAATAAAAAATTTAGGATTTTAAACATAAAATAAAACCAAAAAAGTAAACCAATATAGTGTATATATGAATCAGGGTTTTTTAAATCAAAAGGTGGATTTGCTCGAAACTTTTAGGGGAAATCTGCTCTTTTAAAAAACACTGCATGATTTATAACACATTGAAAAGTGGGAGTTAGGTGAAATACCTTTACTACCATAGCTGCACTTGCTCCAGCCATATAAGCATGTGTGTGTTATATGTGTGTGCATACACAAAAATATATAAACATAGAAAACAAAAATATATAAATGGGTCAAAATCATTATATTTCAACCAATGGCTTGTGGGTCACCATCTCTGATTTTCCTGATTTTTACATATTGTTATGTGCATTATGTAGATAGGTTAAATTTGAAATTTCATACTTCCAAGTTCAACAATTTAGAAATTATAGCCTTATAAACATGACACAGTGGCACCCCTGGATTTTTTCTCACTTTCAACAAGTGTCTCATTTTTTTTCTAGAACTATTTTCTTGATAAAATATTTTTTATAAACTTGTTTTAAATTAGAAAAATTATGACCTTATTAACTTTAGACCTTATTAACTTTTTTTAAAATCCTAAAACTGCTAAAATATGGCAAAATGAAACTGTAGCATTTTACTATTCAACCACAATTCTTTACAGATAAGTTTTATGATTAGCTACTACTGTCTGAAATAAATGGGCAAAATATAGACAGCTTTTTGCAGTTTAGAACTCAAATATATCTAAAAGCAAAATGTCCATTCGCCTAAAATGTCAAATTTTCAGCCATTTTTGTAATAAAATTACAAAATTGTAATAAAACTAAAATGTCCAATTTTCAGCCATGCTTGTAAATTTTTCTAACACTATGTTTTAATCTAAGATTAACAGCATATAAGACCATTAGACCCAACTATCTGAAAATGCGAACATTACAAACTTGTCAAATTCAGACCAAAAATGCCGGCATTTTTAAATAACCCTATTTTTCAATTATCAACAGTTGAATGTTACTAGAATGACCCCTCTAATCTGCTTACCGGCCCATGTGAGGGGTGCAACTAATTATAAGTCATTTCTTAATAAAAAGAAAGATATAGTTGGTTGCTCTCTCTTTGATCTGGTCTTTATACTAGATAGGGGCACAAATAAAGGGGGCAGTAAATTTTTAGAGATCTTTATTTTATCTCTAAATTAATTAGATATTAATTAGACTTAACATCTAAATATTTAAATTAATTTTAAATAAAAATCGTTATTTCTTTACATTCTATTTTATTAAAAGTGATCAGTGGTCTGTATGTGGTCTGGTCAGTAATCACCCCACCCCCACCAAATCAAGGGGTTTACATATTGGATATGTATAGAAAAATGGTTTGAACATTTGAAATACAAAAAGAGTGAAAATGTCTAACAAAATTTATTAAAATCAACGAAAACTAACACAAAAATGCTATTAAAACTTATACCAATTGTTCCATCAACAGTTTCTTCATTCTCTGTGTCATCAAAGTACTCATCTTGATATCGGAAAATATCATTATAAACATTGTATTTTTTCAAGTCCTGAAAAATAAAGTAAACTTTAAAGAGGATTGTTTATATAGAAGTAGAACTAGTTAAATAACTTTATAAATAAACATTCTAACCACTACACACACTACTATTTTTTAAACAGCATTTAGGCTTTCGGTTTAAATAGGTTTAATGAAAAATGTTATTAAGCATGTTTTGTTAAAGAGAAAATTTAGTATAAAATCTTACTTGTTGTTTTACAATTTTAAATTTTTTTATTATTTTAACTAAAAGTTATTAAAAATTTACTCTTTTTAAAACTTTTATATGTATAAAATATCACCCATATACTTTTACTTTATTATCCTTTTATATGGGTGAACAAAATTCAACAAAATAAATAGAATTATTAGGGCCTAACAATTTTAGTAGAAGTTATTATTATTCGTTTTTTCTTCATTTGAATGAAATGAATGTGTATGTATACATTCATGGCATTAAACAGGCTGTGTATAACAGTATAATTACTCAGTCCTGCAAAACAAGTTAACACAAGAAAAATATTTTATTGTAATAAGTTGTTTTAACTCCTATATGTCATGTTTAAATAAAACAGCACTATGGAAAACAGATAAACCACATTAATGTAGGATCATAGACATTATACACACACACACAAACACACATAATGTAATTCCATGTCAATTGACCCAGAAATTTTCTAAAATGTTACCATATACCTCAGATTTTGCTGATTTTTATACAATTGAAAGTACATAACAAAATAAGAATTTCTAGAAAATTTTAGGCTCTAACTCTGAAAATTGGGTTTTTTTTTGTCCCCAAGCTCCAATCACCACAACTTTTTGCAAAACATTCTCATTTGACATAAGTATGAACATACAAAAGTTTAGAGTTTGCAAAATACGTGTAATTGTCAAAACTCAAACATCTAAAAATCCAGTGTACACCACTGTAACATAACATGAATTTTTCTTTTTGAGGTATTCAAAAGGCTCAACTGAATCAGCAAATTAAGATTGATACATTTAAATTTGGTTAACTTATTCTGCGTAAATATAATACATTTAATTAGATTGGTAAGAGAAATGAATATTGAGCAAGATGTTATGGTAATGTTTATGCACTCGCAATGTCCTTTTAATAAACTTTTTTGTTAATCTAGAGCTGATGATTAGATAAAGGTGTTGGATTCTAACTACCAACATATTTTGTACCATTGAGACTATTTTTTGTGTTATATTTTGTAAACAATTAAATAAAAAAGAACATATTCAAAATAACAATATATACTAATTGATATTACACTGTTGGTTTCTATTTAGCCCTTAAACTTAAAGGGACTTCCAAGTCCCAAGACATGTTTTGTTCATATTAAAGAGAATGTTAAAAAAAATGCATGAGCAAATTTTTTTTGATTAAAACTAATTAATAAATGTATAACAAGAAAAACAAATCTTGTTGTTTTAGTCGAAGCTTGTCTTCTCGGTTTTCTGTGGTATTTTGAGTATGTAAAATAAACGCAATTTGCCAGGCGCATTATACAGACTTGATAATTTATTCAAGCGCTTAATTCATAGAAGTTTTAGTGCATGACGTCATAGATTTTTTGTTTGTTTGTTTAAAACACTGATTGTTATTTTTTACATACAATTTCCAAATCATATTCATTTTTATTATATTTTAAAGTTCTAAAATGTGTTTGTAAAACAAAATTAAAAACAAATAAAATTAAAAACAAAATAAATAAAATAAAAATAAAAAACAAAAATAAAATAAAAAACAAAATAGTATTTTATTTGCGCAACTTTTTTTAAATAATCGTCTAGACCACGTAACATCCAATATATATTATGGCGGGGGCTTAAAAATTAAAAAATTAATATATATTAATTTTTATTTTACGGACATACATGGAAACATAATTAACTTGAATGTTCTTAAAACATCTTGCGGAAGAATGAAAAGAATATTCGCAAACACTAAAAACCTGCCAAAATTGCAAACAAAATAATTCTATTGGTTCAAAAAACAGGCTGACTAAGCAAAATAAAGTTCTAGAGTATTCTGTTGAAATGTTTTAGGAATTGTATTATTTACGATTTGTTGTGTTTTAAGATATCTAGCATAAATTTTTTTAAGAATATATTACCAAATGAACTACTTTAATATTATGGCTCATTCTCGGAATATATTATCAAATGAACTACTTTAATATTATGGCTCATTCTCGGAGCCACATCTGTAAAGCCGTAAATCTTTTAAACTATTATCATTTGTTTACAAAAATAAATGTTTTATAAAATATATTTTTTAAGTTGTCAAAATTTTAAAAGTTAATTACAAATTATATATTTTATTAGTATATTCTTAATTTTTATATCTTTTCTTAGTGCTTGGTTTAATTAATTATTTGTTAAATTTGTAAAAAACGAACGAACAATTAATAAAATAAACTTTTAATAAAATAAGTAACTATAGTTAGCTATTTTAGTAAAATTTAATAGTAAAATTTTTAAAGAATTTTTAGAATGTTTCCAATGACGTCATACACTAAAACTCCTATGAATTAAATGCGCTTGAATAAATTATCAAGTCTGTATAATGCGCCTGGAAAATTGCGTTTATTTTACATACTCAAAATAACACAGAAAACGGAGAAGACGAGCTTCAACTAAAACAACAAGATTTGTTTTTCTTGGTATACATTTAATAATTAGTTTTAATCAAATAAAATTTTTTCAGACATTTTTTTTTTAACATTCTCTTTAATATGAACACAACATGTCTCGGGACTTGGTAGTCGCTTTAAAGTAAAAAAAAAAAAATTGATAAATTTAATTCAATTTACTTTAAAAGGTTCGTATTACAAATAACTTTATTTTAATTTCAGTTTTTTTTTAACAAAATTTACTAATTTTTTGAATTGATTATAGACTGAACGTCGATTAAAAATGATTAACTAGTTTATGAGTAGTATTTGAAGATTTTGAAAGATTTGTCTAACTACTGTCCCATTAGTCTTCTTCCTATCATAAGCAAGGTTTTTGAATCTGTAATGAACAAACACTTAATCTCTCATCTTGAATCTAATAACTTACTTTCTGATCATCAATATAGATTTCGATCTTCTCGTTCTACGGCTGATTTGCTAACAGTAATACCAATAGGTTTTATTGTGCATTAGATAAATGTGGAGAGGTTAAGGCCATCGCTCTTGACATTTCTAAAGCTTTTGATAAAGTTTGGCAGGCTGGTCTTCTCCATAAGCAGGCTTGGTCGGGAAGCGGGTGCGATCGCACTCGATATTTGACCACGGAAATTATATTTAGTTGCGAAAAGCCGGCCAGATTTTTCAGGCGTTTTGAGAACCTTTAAGTTTATGTATGTTTCCTTGTTTGTACGCAAAATAATAATTAAGTTCATTATTTTATCGTAAGTTTAAAAATATTTTGTTATACGGATGTACATGGAAACTTAAATAAACTTGAATGTTGTCAAACATCTTAGTGCGGAAAAATAAAGAACATGCGCGAACATAAAAAACCTGCCAAATCTAAGAACAATTCTATTGGTTCAAAAAATACTAACTGAAATTACTAGAGAATTCAAGCGAATGTTCTAGAGTATTCTGTTGAATTATTTTTTAAAATCGTATAATTTGAGTTTTGTTATGTTTTCGTTGAGATTTCTAGCATAAATTGTTTTACAAATATACTATCAAACTAACTATTATTTTAATACAATGGCTCATTCTCGGAGTCACATCTACAAAGCTATAAATATTTTAAACTAACATTTGTTTACAAAAATAAATGTTTTAAGTTTATATTTTTTAACTTGTCAACGTTTTGTAAATATATTATAGATTTAATTAGTATAATCTTATTTTTTATATATAAGGGATGTATTTTTTATGTATGAAATGTATTTTTATGTATGTAATTTTATGTGTGTAATTTTATGTGTATTATATTTAATGTAATTTTTTAAACTAATTTCTCGATTGATTTTGTAAACAAAAACACTTTCAATAATAACTGCGTTTTCAATGAAATTATTTATAATCATCAAAGTAAATACAAATAATTATGAAATGAACATACAAGAAGTTTAAAAATTAATAATCATCAAAAATGGCTATGTGGCATGCTCGGTTTTAGAGCCATTTCATAGGCAGTCCTTAACATTTTTTTTCATAACGCATCGCGGTTGTCTTGAGGTACCGAGTTTTCTATATCGAGATCGGTGACTCGACTACTTTTAGGATCTTTAGACTACCCATTTTCAATTTGTACCGCTAACCTATGAGTTGGTCCTTTAAGATGGCAATCAACCTTAATCAGTATTTAAAAAAAAATCATGATTAATATTAATAATTTAAAAAGTTGGTTCTTAACGTAGTATAATAACTCAAAAAATAATATCATGGCACATTAAATAATACTTTATATATAATACTTTTAATGAAATATAGTAAAATAACTATATTTATAAGTAAACAATGACTGGCAAATAAAAATTAAGTAAATCATTTTAATTTTACCTGATATTTTGTCACCACACAAGTTCCATCTGTAAACGAATAATTCAACGCTCCTTTAACTAAAGGATCTTGTAAAAAAGCTTACACCATACTTTAACCACTAATCCATTTTCCTCAGTGTACCCGATAACTGATTCTTTCCCCCAAGAAAGAAAAAAAACTTTTTAAGTTCTTAGAAATTGGTTTATTAACTTCAATTATTTTTGCTTCAGCCATTCTTACAAACTCGTTATACTTAAACTTAAAGTTACTTTTTTCTGTTTTAAATACTAGTTAAAGATATAAAGCCCACTCACTAAACATCATCAGCGGTATTGTTAAGCAGTTCCGCTTCCTCCTTACAAAGTAATTTAACGTTTTTAGTTAATTTCTATCTAGCTAATTAAATTTCCACAGTAACTCAATGATTTAGTTATTTCATTTGTTCATCTTACTAAGAAGAATTGTTTCAAATGTATTAAACTTTTCAAACTACCCGAAGCATAAAACAGGTACTGAAAAAACTTTTTTTATTTATAAATAATGTAGCGTTAGTTTTATTGGTTAAATCTTGTTGGGCTTTTCAGGGCTTAGGGCTGCATTATTTTGGTGTCCTTTTTTATGTGCCACAGCATAAAAATGACTAAAAAAAATACCGATAGGTCCTCTCGACTATTTCTTGGCCCATAACATTGTGTGTCCCGGGACTATAGCTCTTCTACCCTCCCCCCTCCCCAGCACCTCTTATTTCCAGCACTGGAAATAAGACATAAGTATATAAATAAAATTATATATAATCTTTGATAAATTGAAGAACATTTGTATCTTCATTAAACAATCATTATTAGTAAGTTGTTTCTATATATAAAAAATGTCGCTTATTTTTTAAAAAAAAATTTATAGAAAAGCGACGTTTCAAAAATATTTGCTCTAATATAATTTATTGTTTAAAGTTTTTTCGCGTTGAAAGCTATTTTTCTTTTTTAAACTGTCTCTCATCGGTCCAGTTAATCTTATTGCGCTTTTTTGCTTGTTTTTAAAATGTTCTCAAAACGCCTGAAAAATCTGGCCGGCTTTTCGCAAGTAAATATAATTTGCGTGGTCAAATATCGAGTGCGATCGCACCCGCTTCCCAACCAAGCCTGCATAAGCTATCAATTTATGATGTATCTAGAAACATCTTTAAGATTATTGAATCCTTTCTTTCCAATCGTAGTGCAAAAGTTGTCCTTGATGGACAGCACTCTTCTTCTTATTCTGTAACCTCAGGGGTTCCTTAAAGTTCAATCCTCGGCCCTATACTTATTTTAATTTACATTAACAATCTTCCAGATATTCTCACTTCTAAGGTGGCATTGTTCACTGATAATAATATCATTTATTCTTGTCATGATAAGAAACCAACTCTCTCTGAATGCTTGGAGGGGTCATTTGAGCTAGAAAAGGATCTTACTTCTGCTACAGCATGGGGCTCACAGTGGCTGGTGATCTTTAATTCAGATTAAATTCAATTTTGTTCAGCCAATCGTTATCACAATAATTTAGATCTTCCTATATTTATAAACGGTAATGCACTTGATGAGTCATCTACCCTTTATCCTCTAGGATTAACTCTTACTTCTGATCTTTCTTAGAAACCATTTATTAAATCCATTGCAAAATTAGCATGTGCTAAAGTTGTCGAGTTCGACACTTTCTTACTCTGGATTCTATTTTCTATCTCTAAAAATCTCAAATCCGAACGTGTATAGAATACTGTTGCCATATCTGGGACGGATCTTCTTATGATGCCCTTTCTCTTTTAGACAAGGTGCAAAAATACATTGTAAACATGGACCTGCTCTTGCAGCCAACCTTCAACCATTATCGCATCGTTGTAATGTTGCTTCTCTTTCTCTTTTCTACAAATACTACAATGGGCACTGCTCTAAAAAGCTAGCATCTCTTATGCCATCTACTAAAATTCACTCTCGTGTTACTCATTCAATTAAGTCTCATCTTTTTTTTGTTACTGTTCCCAAGTGCTCCAAAAACTCTTATTCATCTAGTTTTGGTCCTTAGAAATCAGTTCTTTGGAATCTACTCCTTTCATCTTGTTTTCCTGGTGAATATAATTTGCATTATTTAAAGTTCAATCATTAGCTTTCTCTATAAACTCCATATTTTCTCTTCCAGTAACTTCCAACACAAATTAATGGTTGCTTGCAGCTTTGTTGGTAGCAAAGATGTTTAAAAAAAAAAAATTTGTTAAAACCAAAATGTTAAAAAAAGGTTGACAAGTTTTTATTTATTTTTTGACCATTATGTGATCCCTAAGTGCCAAGATAAATTAGGTAATCTGCAAAATGAGAACTTTTTTGCGAACCAAGACATATTTTACTGACCACTACGGTTATTTAAAAAAACTTTGGCTCATCAATTTTTTAATTTAAACTAAATATAGTGTAATTTGATATATTTTATTTCAGTTAGATTGTATTTCTTTTAAATTAAATATAATTTATGTTTCTGCTTGAAGTCCATAAAATATATAGTAAAATAAACAATTTAATGGTAAACGGAAAAAAAACAATATCACATCATTAACAAGAAATAGAACTATGGTTGGCGAAAAAATTCGCATTTTACCGGTTCGCAATTTGCATTTTACCGACTACCTAATAATTGTGTTATAACAAATCCTTGTCAAATAAGTTTCATGCTAATCAAACTTTCCAGAACATTTTATTTATTGAGATATTAGGGAAAAAATTTATAATTTTAAACACCTTTTTTTTCTTCTCGAAGGTAAGTTTCAGTTCCAAATACTGGTCTGATTAATGCGCTTTTATAGTTAATAATTTTGACGTCAATACGAAAAAGTTCTTTCTAACTCGAGTTATAAATGTTATACTTGGGTTTTCCCTTTGCCGTTAAATTTTATGAAGAAGAATTTAATTATTTTTTTATAAAACGAACCAAACTTTAAACCAATTAAAAATAACGTGATCAATGAATAAACTCTTTAAAAGCTTAACTTCTATTTTATTTTAAAAACAAAACTAATACTAGTGCTATAAATATAAGATACGTAAATTTCAAAACTATATTGATATTTGTTAAAAACAAGTCCAGTTAATAACATCTTAAAACCGAAAATACTATTTTACTTTTTGGAATTAGTAAGAAATAGTAAGAATACATTAGGTTTCAAGGAACATAAAAATAAAATATTTTAATGGAAATAAAAAAAACAAAGCAGAAAAGCAGTAATCTTTGTTTAATAACAATTTTTATTTTATCAAAAGCCAGTTACTAAAATGCTTTAGGTAGCGCAAACGTTTTTAAAAAAGGGGAAAACCTTATCTAATTGTGTAGTTTTACAGTACATGTAAATCCCTTTAAGAAAATCAACCATAAACCAGTTACCCATATTAAAAAATCTATATATAAAGAATAAACGAAAAAAAAACATAAAACAAATGTTTTGAAGAAGAAAAAAATTAAGTTTAAATAAGTATAAGATTTTAAAATAATGAATTTTTTTTTCTAATTAACCTTTAAATTTTATTTATAAATTTTTTTTTACAACAATATTGTTTAATTTAATTTTCATTTCAAAGACTTACAACAAATTTTAATGTGGTTTTATATTTTATTACAATGAGGTATTTTAAAATACGCAACTGACGTATTTAAACTTTTAACGATGTAAATATCTTTATTGAATAAAGTTACATTTATTCCCAACAAAATCTTATAACAAGGCCTGTTGTACTACAAAGTGAGATTTTAGATTTGAGCACATAGTCATAGTTAATATCATACATTTTAAGAACTTGAGAACAGAGAAAATAAATAACTCTTACCTGTTGAGCTAGTACAAATGTTTGCATGAATTTCCTCATTGCCATACCAGAGTTAGATAATTCCCCAGTGACTTGAATGACCACACCATGGCCAATTGTGGGATGGCTGTCCACAGATCTGATTTTTGCATAACAATTGTTGAAATTCAATTGAGAAATTTTTTCATGAATTGCCTAAAACAAAAATTTATATAATAATAAAAAATATAAAATTTACTTAAACAGAACAGCAAATAAAACTCTTTAAAAGTAGTAAGTTCCATGATATATATTTTTGTAAGTATATTAAAAAGACAACAACAAAAAAATACCCATTATAAATATATAAAATTATGTAAAATGTTTTATTTGTAAATGTAATGTTTTTAAAATTAACCTCAGAGTTATCAAAAATTGAATACTCTTTAAAAATTTTATTATAAAACGACAAACTTTTAAACTTTTGAAATAAATTTAAAAACCAATTCATTAACCACAAAAAAAAGCAAATCTTAAAGAAAAATATATACTCAGTCAGGGGCTATTCTAGGAAAATAATTTGGGTGGCAGTACCCCTCATGCCAGCGCCTGCTTTAAGGAAATTTGTTTTAATTAGGCAATTTTTCTCAAAAAAACATATGCTGTAAAAATTATTAAAAGGTTCTCAATTTCAGAATTGAGGCAGCGCCCAAATACAGTTGGGTTTTTGAAAATGCATCCTATGCAACCGATTGTCTGGGACAACTTGTTTTCTTAAAGGGCGACTGAAACTAAAAAAGCAGACAACGACCAGACAGTTACTTACAAAAGAGTATTTAGTGATAAAACCACATTTTGAACTATGTAGATTTTACTCTTTGGGGTTATTTAAGATAAACCTTTAAAAAACATTTAAAGTAGTATACACTTTGTTTAATAATAAATATACTGTGGTGCATTATATAATTTTACTAAAAGTAATAAAAAGAAGCTGACATGCAATTTTTTATTTTAAAGTACTGTTTTTTTAAACATTGTTGCATTTCAAAACACGTTTCTTAAACTTTTGCGCAAAGAAAGAGTAAACAGAGAAAAGCAGATAGCTGAAAATGAAAGCATTGAGTACGTTATGATCTGTAAGGTTAGTCGGGAAAAACACTTCACAACAATTAATTTGGAAGCAACTTATAACCCTTCTCTCAGTGAATTGAAACTTTGAATTGTTTTTGGAGCTATATCTTTCCATATCTAAAGTTTAGGGAAACATGGAAAACCTTCAAACATAATACATATTCTAGCATTTGAAAGAAACAACATATTAAAAGAAAAAACTGATGTCTTAAGTGACAGCGAGTCCAATCTGCTTTAACAGAAAATCAAAAAAAAAAAAAACTTAAAAACGCTATTTATAAGCATGTATGAAGTTTTAGTAAAAGGTAAACCTTTTACAAATTTTGAATTTCATGCATCAATGCTTAAAGCTATTGGAGTAGATGTAGGAACTACTTATCACAACAGAAATGCCGGACATGAATTCGGAAGAGTCATTGGGGATTAATTTTTATGTGATCTAAGAAAAGATTTTTATAAAACAAGGTTTTTTAGCATTATTGTAGACGAAACTACGGACATTAACAGATTAGAACAATGCGATCATACATTCTTTATGCAATTAATGTTAAACCATATACTCGTTTCTTAGCTAAAGTTAGTGTTACTAGACCAAATGCAGAGCAGTTACATGAGTTTATTTTAAAACTCTTACCAAATAAATTAAAATGGGAACCAACAGTTTAAGTACTTGGAGATGCTGGCTTTGACAATGTAAAATATGATTGTATTATTTTAAAGGAATAACAAAAACAACAAAATAACTATGACAACATTAGCTTATTGTTTTCTGAAGAAGATGAATCAGTGGAAATCTTTTGCACTTATGGTTGAGTTACTACTGATGGGGCAAGCGTATTGACTGGTAAACATACAGGTTTACAAAGATGGATGAAAACTTAATGTAACAACTATATGACGGGCTCGCATTGCTTATCACATTGTTTGCAGCTTGCAATGACAGCTGCAAAGCTTTACCTGCAATAGATGCAATTTCTAAGTTTTGTGAGCAGCTATTCGTATTTCATCATATATTCACTGCAAATTCAGCAGTTTATCCAAAAGTATTAAAAACTTTACGCATAAATGGTAAAGTTTTTTTTGTTTTTCTTTCTACTTTGTAAAAATAGTTTTTTTAATAAAGTTGCTATAATAAGTTTTTTTTAAAACACTTATTCTCTAATTTAATTGTTTTATTAACATCATCATTGCATTTAAAGCATTATTGTTAGTCATATTAGCTAGAGTGATTCGTGTAAATAGAACGCTGTGAATATCACACATGATAAATGCCTTGGAAAACATATTCAATAGCAAAGACGCTCACATTGATGCTTACTCCACAATCTCTGTTGAGCATAGTTATAACGCAGCAACTATGCTCAACAGAGATTGACAACTCATGCGTAAAGGCTAACAGCTGAGCGCTGTGGCAAAAGTGCTAACTTGCCTCTACTGCGCCATACATTTTAAAAAATATTTACAATTTTTTATTTTAAAATATTTTTTTTTCACAATTTTTAAAAGTTGAACAGTGATTTTTTTTTCCCTGAAAATATTTAAATATATTATTTTTGGTTAAAAAGAAGAAGAAGAAATTTTGATTTGAATTGATGATTTTATTTGTTTGTTTCAGCTTAAGCTAAAATCAGGCCTTGTTAGGAAGTGTTTCCCTATTTGAGTTTTACGTACGTATTCACAATTTCACGTATGCGTTTTGCAATTTACATTACGCAAAAACTTTTTTTCAATAAGTTTATTTTAAACAGATTAAGCGTAAACATTAAACTGTAATTAACTGTTGCAAAAAAACGTCTGTGGAATATTTTTTTTATTAGATAAAAAAACAGGTAGATATCCTTTTTCTATTTTCTGTTTTAAAAAAAAATATTTTCAATTTATTTTATTAAATTTGAATTAATTTTATTATTATTCATAGTTTTAGTAATTTATTTGATTAAATTTAATTAAAATTCTATTAAAAATTTTAAAACGCTCCGTTTTACAATTTGTTTTACTGATAAAATTTCCTAAATTTATGTTAATGTAAAAAAAAAAAAATTTCCTAATTTAATTTAACTTTAAATGTTGGCATTACATATAACTTCATTTTAATTTCAGTTAAGTTTCAGGTAAGTTACAGTTCCAAATACTGGTCTAAATAATGCGCTTTTGTAGTTAATAAATGACCTCATACAAAAAAGCTCTTTCATATTCGAGTTTAAATGTTGTTTGGGTTTTCTCTTTGCCATTAAGTTTTATGCAGTAGAATTTTTTTTATAAAACGAACCAAACTTTAAACCGATTAAAAATAACACGATCAATAAATAAATTCTTTAAAAGCCCAACTTACATTTATTTTGTTTTACAAAACAAAACTAATACTAGTGCTATAGATATAAGATACGTAAATTTCAAAATTTTACTGATATTTGTTAAAAACACGTTCTGCTAATAACATCTTATAACCGAAAATACTATTTTTCTTTTTGGATTTAGTAAGAAATAGTAAAAATACTTACATAAAAATAAAATACTTTAATGGAAATAAAAAAAAAAACAAAGCAGAAAAAGCGGTAATCTTTGTTTAATTACAATTTTTAATTTAATCAAAAGCCAGTTAACGCAAAGGTTTTTTAAAAAGGAGAAAACCCAATCTGATTATGTAGAAAATACACTTAAATCCATTTAAGAAAATCAACCATAAACAAGTGTCCACTCATTTAAAAAAATAACAGTAAAAAGAATGTTTTAAAGAAAAAAAATTAGATTTAAAATTTAAACTGTAAATAAGTATATGATTTTAAAACAAGGAAACTATTTTTTAATCAACATTTAAATTTAATTTATAACTTTTTTTTATAACAATATTGTTTAATTTAAAGATATTTCAAGACTTACAATAATTTCTAATGTTTTTGAATAATTTTGAATTAAATTACAATGAGGTATTTTAAAATATGCAACTGACGTAATTAAACTTTTAACAATGTAAATATCTTCATTTAATAAAGTTACATTTATTCAGGTTGGGCTTTTCCGTTACGCATCAAAATCTCATAACAAGGCCTGAAAGTAATCTAATAAATGATTGGAGGAAAATTATATGTAAAATACATATATGTATTTCAATTGCTTTTTACAAATAATTTATTAAAGCTGACAAGGCTGTTAAGCCAAACTCAGTATTATATTCATCCAGTAAAAAAATTTTCAAAACTTAAAACTATCATTTAATTTTAAACATACACATGAAAAAGCATGGAAATGTTATAAATGCCTGAAAGATAAAATTTTAAGAAAACTCAATATGTATTTTTACTTCACAAGCATGAAAAGAAACATAGTTAAAAGCAAATGAGAAAACTGAGATTTCTATTTGCTTTAAAAGGAAGCCAACAACTAACGGTTTACACAAAGGAAGAAAAAACTCCACTCTAGCATTACTCATGTTTTTGATGAAAAAGTGTTGCTGTTTAATACACAGACCTAGTAAAAATGAGACCTAATAAGAATGAAACCAAATAAGAAATTATGTTTTGAATAGTAGATGGTGATAAGTATTAAATATGTTTTAAGGATGCCTGTGTTTCAATATGGACTTATTCCCCTGAAACTAATATACCATTGAGATGGTAAAAACACAACATTGTATTCAACAAATGTATTGAGTTCATTACATCCTGTGTTTTTTATAAGGAAAACAGAAACTAATCAAGATTTGTCAGAAGTTATTGTCCTAACTACTGATGATGAAAGAGAAGAACTAAATACCAAAGAAATGTTAAATAGAAGATTACTTAGTTTAGAATTGGATACATTGAAAAACATTTAAATAATTAAATTATTTTGACTGCAAATGATACTCAATAAATAGAAAAAAACATGTTTAAATTAATATTGTAACAAGATTTACAGACATTCATAACTACAGCAAAAACTTTCTGAAGACATTCATAACTACAGCAAAAATTTTCTGAAGACATTCATAACTACAGCAAAAATTTATAAAAATTTTTTAAAAACAGTTTCTCAAAACTTTAATTTAATTTAGTTAAAGTATTTTTTTAAGTTTCTATAAAAATACCATTTTTTAGATAACATAAAAACAGAGAAATTTAAATCAAATGTATTGTATAGTATATATTAATTGAATATAATTATACAGTTTATATTATTCGCATATTACATAGTATTTTTTTAATACAGTTTTTTAAAGCCAAAAAACTTTTCAAATTTCAGTTTTTTCATATTTTTAAGCCCAGATAAAAAACCTTCCTTAAGCCATGCCTGAGACTAATTAAAATTATTTACGATAAATGTACTATTGATTCTAACAAAATTTTTTTACCCAAATTATGCATTTTTAAATTCTAGAGTCTCTTCTGAGCTTAAGTTTATATGTGAAAAGGTTTATTAGGTTCATGAAGGACTCCAGAAAAATGTTAAATAAAATAGCAGATAGCACAAACCAATTCAAGTCAACACTACTCTATTTGTGGATGCAGAAACATTTTAGAACTTAACAATAGTTAAAATTAACTAAAGTTAAATCTAAGGTTTTAAAACAAAACTTACTAATTAGGATGTTTTCAGAGAAAGTAAAGGAATGCAGGAGCATAGAGCATAGTAAATATAGGAGTCTATCGCAAGGAAAGTCTCATAGATGGCCACAAACATAGACTGTGGACCACACTTCACTGCTTCTCAGTTCCAAGTAATATAACACTAAAGAGAAGTGTTGATGACAAGAGGGATTTGGAGCTTTTAGCTGATTTTTTAATTTATGTTAGCTGCATGACATTGTACAAAATCGATTTATTTATTTGCACGCACCTATGAAAATAGTAAGATTTAACATTATTGTAAAAATTAATGCTAAATGATAATCAAATGGTCATATTTATTTTGTATTCATTAAAATAAATACATTGAAATGCCCAGAAATTTAAATTAATGCAAAAGCAGAACCTTGGTTGTTAATTTTTGGCATGGTCTAGGACATTGTGTGTGGTCTAAAATCAACTTTATTTATTTCAATAAGCTTATTTGTGTATATGTATTTTTAAACTTTATTCTGTTTTGTACCATAAGTGCCAAGGATAATATTTAATTTTGATATATAGGTGGTTAAAAAACTTTTAATGAAAAATCTTTTTAAAAGAGCAAAAACTCACACTACTGAAAAAAAATTTTTTAATCTTATATTTTTACTTTTAATTTTAAGTTTCCTATTACAGGCCTTGTTAAGAGGCATTACCCTATTTGAACTTTACATACATACTCACAATTTTACGTACGCGTTTCCCTATCTAAGCTACGCAAAAACTCTAAGCTACGCAAAAACTTTCAATAAGTTATTTAGTACAAACAGTCTTTTTAAGCTGTAATTAATTGTTGTAAAAAATATTTGTGGAATATTTTTTTATAAGATAAAAAAACCTTTTTTTTTTTTAATTTTTTTAAACCTTTTTTTTTTTTTTTTTAAATATTTTAAATTTATGTTATTAAATTTAAATTAATTTTATTATTAATCATAGTTTTAGTAATTATTTTATCAAATTTAATTAAATTTCTTTTTAAAATTTTAAAATGCTCTATTTCAATTTTTTTTCACTGATATAAGTAAAAAAAAAGTTAATTTAATCCAAGTTACATTAAAATGTTTGTATTACATATAACTTTATTTTAATATTAGTTTTTTTTAACAAATCAGTTTTTCTTTGTCATTAATTTTTTGAATTGATTATAGATTGAATTTCGATTAAAAATGAGTTTAGTTTATGAGTAGTATGCAATGATTTTGTTAAAGCCAAAATGTTAAAAAAAAGGTTGATAAGTTTTTATTTATAATCCTTTTAAAATAAGTTTCATGCTAATCAAACTTTCCAGAACAAATTATTTATCAAGATATTAGGGAAAAACTTTATAATTTTTAACAAAAATTTTTTTTTCATGAAGTTCTAAATACTGGTCTGACTAGTGATTTCGCCGGTTATCTGGTTGTTCGGTTAACCGGATTTTGTTCGAATATCAAATATATATTTCCGAATAATAAAAACCGACTTTATAATTTTACTAAATTTATAGAAAGTAACATATTACTAATGAGGATTATTGTTTGACAAATGCTAATTTATCAAAGATTATAATAAATTTCTTTTATTAATTTAAATGTTAATTTAATCAGTTTTGTTTGATAATATATTCTTAAAACAATTTACAGAAGAAATCTCAAAGATTTATTTATTACTTTTGCAACTCAAACAATACATTTTTAAGAAAGTTTATTTGGAATATTCTGGAACTTTAATTCGCTTATTCAGCGTATTTTTTGAACCAATAGAAATTGTTTATGCGTAGATTTGGTGGTAACAAGATGTTTTGAGAACATTTAAGTTTATCCATGTTTCCATCTATGTCTGCATAACAATAAGTTTTCGCTAAAAAAGTTAACTTTATAATATCTATCAAATGTATTAAATGATATTAAAACATTTTAATAAAAAAATTGCAAGGGTTATAGTTAAGTTATGTAACTATGTAACAAGGTTATATAGTTACATAAGTATGTTATGTTATGAGCTTAACTTTTTTAATTTAATTACATGAATCATTTTAATTTTTCTATATGAAAAATTATCTGTTTTGTTTAGAGCATAATGTCTAGTCTTAAAAAGAGTATTGTCTGGAAGTTTTTTAAAAAAATTGACAATAATTTTTTTGTGTGCAGTGTGTGTGGTGAGAAAATATCGTGCAAAGGAGGAAGTACATCTGCAATGCAGAATCACCTCAAATTGCGTCATCCTTCTAACCAGGTTGTTGCTGGAAGATCTGGTGCAGGTTCTTCAACAAGTGCTAGTAATACCTTAATAAGTGGGTATTTTATCACAACAACTGTCATTATGAATAGTGCCAAAAAAGAGGAGTACCGCAACAAGTTGGCAATGATGTGCGTTATGGATCTACGCCCTATCAGTTTTGTCTTAGGAAGAGGATTCAATGCAGTGGCACAATTTTTGTATCCAGGTTAGAGACATTTTTTTTAATTAATTATATATATATATATATATATATATATATATATATATATATATATATATATATATATATATATATATATATATATATATATATATATATATATATATATATATATATATATATATATATATAGATATATATAGATATATATATATAGATATAGATATATATATAGATATAGATATAGATATATATAGATATATATATATATAGATATAGATATATATAGATATATATATATATAGATAGATAGATATCAGGCTGTTCTAATAACAGCTTTTTGTAATGTTATTAACATTTTGAATTGTCACCAACACTTGAAAATTAATGCAAATAAAATATCTGGCTATATTAATATGATAACTTCCATTACTTCCATAACTTTATTACACTATTTACATTTTATTTACAGGAGCTCCACCAATAGGATACACATCAATTGTCTCAAGAATATCTTTGCAATTGAGGCAAGAAAGGCTGCCGTTTTTGCAGAAGTTCAGACAATTATGGGACAACTAAACATATATCCTTGTCTCACAACAGATAGCTGGACATCGAATTCTAATGAAAGCTTCATAGCTATTTCAATTCATTTAATTGACAAGAACTGGAACCTTGTCAGTTATGTTATCAATTTGATTCACTCCCAGGAGCGTCACGCGAGCGTCAACCTACAGACAAGTTTGAAGGCTGCAATGGATGCCTGGCATATTCCGGAAGCTTTCGCAGTGGTGTCAGACAATGCCGCAAACATTGTGCTAGCACTAACTTCAAGCAAACGTGTGCAGCATATGGTACGGTGTGTCGAACATACAAGTCAATTGGCCATTAATGACAGCATCAATGCTATCCAGACAGTTAGAAATGCGCTGGCAGCCATCAGAAAAGTGGCACAGTTCTTCAGAAGTTTGAATTCATCCTGGAATGTCCTCAAACAAATTCAGAAAGACGAAATCAAGAGAAATTCTAAAAACTGTGATACTACAGTATCTAGACTTCCAAAGCCTATCCGCCCTATGATGGACTGTGAAACCAGGTGGAGCAGCAAAATCAATATGGCAGAGCGAATGGTGAGGCTACAACAGAACATCATTGCCGCGATGCAGGTAAGATAAATTGTTATAATTTACTATATCTATAAATAATTGATTGGTTAATTGCAAATGCATGCTTGTGCGCTTTTATTTTTATGAATATCTTTTCTACAGGATCCTCAAGTGAAGAAAGACATGGCTAGATTAAAGTGCGCCGTCCTCAACGCTGACCATTGGGGCGTTGTACAAACAGTGGTGGAAGTTTTGAAACCCTTTGCTGACCAGGTTACTCGCTGGAGTGGTCAGCAGTATGTTTCATACTCAGCGATTTATCCGGCAATTTTCGGATTGCTAGATTTTCTTCAGCCAGATGATAAGAACGACACATGGGCTGCTGTACAGCTGAAAAAAAAACTGCAAAGTGAAATAAAGCAACGCTTTGGTTTGGTTAGCGATATTAACAATGATTTTCCTTGCTATTTAGGCATGGTTGGTGCCCTTTTGGATCTTCGATTCAAAACCCTCCCATTTCTGACCACCGAAGAAAAAACAAGTGTGATAACATATGCAGAAGAACTACACGCCATCTTGCAGCAGCAACCTGTCATGGGCCCTGCTGCAACGGCTCCTGCATCCTCGAAATGCAAAGTCTTTGATAGTTTTCATACAAGCAAAAAAAAATTTGATTTATTCTCGCGTATTTACAAGCCAGTAACAAATGCAAGCTCAGTTCCAACAACTTTCAGACAGGAAATGCAAATTTACTTATCAGAAGATCCTGAACCGCTCACAGGAGATCCACTAACGTGGTGGAAGTCGCATAGCTCTAGATTCAACCTTCTTTCTCATTTGGCTGCACAGCTTTTCTGTGTCACAGCAACCAGCTGTCCAAGTGAGAGAATATTTTCAACCGCCGAAAATGTTATCACAAAGAAAAGAAATCAATTAACGCCAGAACATGCAGAAATGCTGGTTTTTCTGTATGAAAATTCAGAGTTACGTGGAAACTTGGTTGATAATAATGAAGAAGATGATGATGATGATGAAATTCAAATCAGCAGCGATGTCGAGATTAATGATAATGCAGATAATTAAACTATACTTGTACATTATTACTACCTTTTTTAATTATATAATTAAAAAAGTACATTATATTATAATATAAAATATATATATATATATATTTATATATATATATATATATCTTTTTCCATGTTTTGTTGTAAATATATGATATAGGACTGTATTCACTGTCTTAAAAATGTATAGTTTAACATTAGTTTTTTAAAAATTAGTTTGAAACGCTACGTTCGTTAAAATTTAGAAGATCTATTATTCAGAAGGCGTCACTAATTTACCGAATAGTCGGTTAACTGCAAATTGATGGAAACTGTTATCCGGTTTTTGAAACGGATAACCAGTGAAATCACTAGGTCTGACTGGGCTGTAGTTAATTAATTGTAATTAATAAATGAAATCAATACAAAGAAGTTCTTTCAAACTTGAGTTATAAATGTTATGTTTGGGTTTTCACTTTGCCATTAAATTCAACGTAGAAGAATTTTATTATTTTTTCTTATTTAAACGAACCAAACTTTTATAAACGATTAAAATTAACACGATCAATAAATAAACTCTTTAAAAGCCCAATTATATTTATTTTATTTAAAAAACAAAACTAATACTAGTGCTATAAATATAAGATATGCAAATTTTAAAATTATACTGATATTTGCTAAAAACAAGTTCTTCTTATAACATCTTAAAACTGAAAATACTATTTTTCTTTTTAAATTTAGTAAGAAATAGAAAGAATACATTAGGTTTCAAGGTACATAAAATAAAATATTTTAATGCAAATAAAAAAAAAAAACCAAAGCTGAAAAGCGGTAATCTTCGTTTAATTACAATTTTTATTTCATCAAATGGCAGTCACTAAAATGCTCTAGGTAGCTCTAATCTAAATTGTGTATATTTTAAAAAAAAAATACTATAAAACAAATGTTTTAAAGAAAAAATAATAATTTTAAATAAGTATAAGATTTTAAAATAAGGAAATTTTTTTTTAATCAACATTTAAATTTTATTTATAATTTTTTTTTATAACAAGATTGTTAAATTTAAAGATATTTCAGTTCAAAGACTTACAACAATTTTTTATGTGGTATTAAATTTAATTACAATGAGGTATTTTAAAAACGCAACTGACGTAGTTAAACTTTTAACGATGTAAATATCTTTATTAAGTAAAGTTACTTTTACGAGTGTTGCGCTTTTCCGTTATGCAACAAAGTCTCATAGCAAGGCCTGCTATTAACTCAATTAAATAATATTCATAAATAATTATGAGAGAACTTTAAAAAATTTCGAAGTAGATTTTTACCCTTTCAAATTTCTCTTGTCAAAATATTTTGTTTTTAATAAATATATTTGAAAAAAAAAAAATTCCTATAGTTTACATTGGTGTTAATTGCTAGCCAACTGTCTGTCTAACATTTCTTTTACGATCAGAATAATTTATGTGAAACTTATTCTCATCAGACAATTGTCTGATGAGAATAAGTTTCATGTGGAGAATAATATCATGTCTCATCAGACATGATATTATTCTCCACTGTTCTTATGTCCTTAGTTTGAGTTAAAGTTTTTTGATTGAGCCTTAGATTACAAACGTGGGGTACACTTAGCAAACTACAAATGAGCTTTTGCTTTTTTTCTGATGAATGATTTATTTTATTGCATGATAACTAAACAATCCTGTTTTATCCAAGTATTGTATCAGTATTTTTGGTAATATCTTAATGAAATTTGTACCACAATTGTAATGGTAGAACTGCACTTTGTGCAGTTCTACCATTACAATTGTGGAGTTCTACCATAAAAAGTGCAGTTCTACCATAAAAACAGTTTTTCTTTAAAAGCACTGTTTATTCTTTAAAAGCTCTGTTTTTCTTTAAAAGCTCTGTTTTTCTTTAAAAGCATTGTTTATCAAACAAGATTATTGTTAATTATATAACATAAAGCAGTTGTTATCACTGATATAATCATAATATTGATCTTCACTGTTCTTTTGTCCCACATTTGTAAACCTGTTACTAAGGGGGTTAGCTAGCCCAATGGCACCGCGTATACTGCCGAATTCCCAATGTGTTCAAAATTCAATGATTTTATTTTTTTTTATTTTAAAGTAATTGGACAACTTCAATCAAAATCCCCAATATTTTGTAGAATAATAACAATAAATATACACAATATTGCAAAACCCGATAAAAAATGTATTCCTGGCTAACACCCAGATACTTTTAATCAAATTTTAATTCAAAAACAAACAGATATATACCTCTTGACCTACAACAGGATCTTCAATTTTAGAATTGGGAGCACCACCATGAGTTAAACGAGATTCTTTTGTATAAAATCTAAAACAAAAAGCAAACTAAGTTAGTGAACATATTTTAGACATTACTACAGGCCTTGTTTTTAGGCATTACAGTATAAATTTATGAAAAACAAAACTATTTTGTTGAGCAATATTGTATCAACATTAAGATAATTAAATATTAAAATTTTAAACTATTATCATTTTTAATGTTTATTTTTATTATTAATATTTATTTTCATCATTAATATTCTTTATTTATATTAATACATACTTTTATGTATGTTAAGTAATTCATTTTTATTTTCAATTTAAGAAAATTTTAATCTTGATAGCAAAAAAGCTATTATACAAAAAAATAAAACTTTTTCATTTGTATGAAAAGTCAAGAAAAATAACTTTTATTAATAAAAAAATTTTTAATTAATACTATTATACAAAAATTACATAAAATATTACATAAAGTTTATATAAAATTAAAAACCTCGTTTACTCAATTGAAACAAAGGAACTAATAACAAGGTCTGTTATTATTCTAAATACAAGGTTAAAAGTTTCATATATGTAAAATTATGTATGTTTAAATAGCCATTTTAAAATAAGAAATGCATAACAAGAAAAATAAAAAAATTATTAATCCAAAAAGAAAAGTAAAAAATTACTAAAATTAACTTTATACCTGTGTAATTGAGAAGGATCTTTATGAAGCATTGTATAGTATTGACGGACGAACTCATGTGCAACATATTGGGTATTAGGATATTGTGCCATCACCATTGCTATGTTAAATAACTATAATAAATATTTATTTGAAAAAATACAACTTTTTATAAAAAAATTAATATATTATAAAACTTATTTTTGTTTACAATTTTTCTAGAGAAGTTGTCAAAAACTCAAACTTATCTTAAATATTTTAATTTTTTTATAACAAGGTTTTTTTGTTTTAACTTAATTTTGTTTTTATTTTTTTATGACAAGATTTTTTTTATAGAATTGTTTAAATAGAATTGTTTATTTTACTAGAATTTCTCTTGTTTTAATTTAAGTAGAATTATGTATTCTAAAAGATTTTTTCTTGTTTTAATTATAAGTACAATTGAATTTAAGTATAATTTTGTTCAAAAAATAGCCGACCTCATTTCTATGTTTTATGGTAAGACCTTTGTATTAATTTTTTTTTTTGTTGCTGGCCTGATGCCGACCTCTAAAAGATTGAGGTCAACAAATTATGCCAACCTCATTTTTCCTGATTCCGAGGGTTGATACTAGTAAGCATTTAAAGGTTTTAAATTTATCACAAAAATCAAAAATGTTGTACTATTAGCCAAAATACTTATATTGTCTAAAATTAAACTTATCACATAATATTTTAAAAATAACAGAAATTTTTGATTAATGTAATGGTTAATATACTACAAGACAAAAAGATCTCAGAAAATAGGTCAACTAGCATCTCAATAAAAAACATGATTATTTAATTATATAGTAAGATCTAAAAAAAAGAGTTATATATCAAAAAAGTTTTTTCATTAAATTTATGTTGAACTACTTATGAATAGGACTGCATTTTCTCAAATGTTTAAAACTGTTCAAAGCTGTAATAAGTATGTAAAAAATATCAAAAACATTAAACTTTTGTATATAATTATAAACTGTATATTTTGTAAATATTTTTGTATATTTTAAACATAATATATATGTGTGTGTAAATATACAGCCCTTGGAATTAGGAAAAATAAGGTTGGCAAAAAATTGGCAAAAATTGGAAACAGGGTTCCACAAATCAACAAACTGCAAACATAAGGCATAAAATTGAGAAGAAAAAAAAAACACCAAGTTCACCAACTTCTCTTTTAAACATTGGCCTTTGCACATATAATTGAAAAACAAACATTTTACCACTATATTAAGAATTTAAATAAAACATTAGTTTTCAGATTTTATTTTAATTATTTTATTTTGAATTAATAAAACATGTGTTTTTCCACTTTTTAAAAATAAGATAGTTCATTTTTCTGTTGTTGTTTTTTTTTTTGTTTATTATTATTACTTATTTATTTTTATTTTTTTTGCATTTATTTAGAACTTTTAAAAAATGTTTGTTTTATCCTTATTATCAGAATTATTAAATTTTGAATTTAATTAAAATTTATTTTATTTATTTTATTGTAAAATCAAAACAAAATTATTAAATAAAAACAATTTTATTAAAAAAACACATCAAAACAATCATTTAAATAAAAGTTTTGATGTTTTTAAATTAATTAGTTCAAAATTTATAAAAAAAGTTTGTTTTGACAATTTTATTTTAATTACTCTATTTAGAATTTTAATAGGCCGGGTGAATAAAAATGAGCAATTGCTTTTACTCAGTAATTGGTCAGCTTTACGCAAATAAAATGAATAAAAACTTTAGCAGTTTTCCTCAAATTTTTATTCACGTAAAGGTAAGCAATTTACTCAGTAATTGTTCAGCGACTAAAACCTTATTTAAAATTACTCAAGCTTTTTTTCACGTAAAGCTGACCAATTACTGAGTAAAAGCAATTGCTTGTTTTTATTCACCCGGCCTATTAAAACACTTTTTCAATTATAAATTTAACTACTTTATTTAAAACTTAAATAAAGTGCTTGTTTTGAAGTTTTTATTTTATTTAGAATAGCATAAAAAATTAAGTGTAAAATTCTGAGATCGGCAAAAAATTAAAACCTAAGACACTGTCAGTTTTAGCAGCTGAATGCCGGACCCTAATTCCAAGGGCTAATATATATATATATATATATATATATATATATATATATATATATATATACATATATATATATATATATATATATATATATATATATATACATATATATATATATATATATATATATATATATATATATATATATATATATATATATATATATATATATATATATATATATATATATATATACAGAGGCTATTCTAGGAAAATAATTTGGGTAGCAATACCTGCAGTGCCAGCGCCTGCCATAAAGTTATTTGGAAACATTGCAGAATATAGACACTTTTTTGCGAAAAAAAAAAAAAGTATTTGTTGTATTAAATGCCACATAACAAAAAAAAAAAGGTCCTCAATTTTTGAATTTGGGTGCCTGAATATTGTCAATGCTGTCTAAATGAGTCTAGAATAATATCTGATATCAGTCCTTGTTAAGATGTGTTAAGCAGCTTGCATTTTATGTAAGAAATAAAGAACTTTGCGTGCTTGCCTATTTAATAGTATGTCATGGTACCAAAGATGGAAAATCACATGAAAAAAATAAAACAGACATATTATGAAACCATTTTTGAAAAAACAGTTGTTTACATGAGATATCTTTTTTTTTTTTTTTTTTCATAATAAAGACATTGATTTTGTTTGATATAAGTTTATTTTAATCAATTTATGTCTAAAATTTATACTGTTTATATGTTTGTGTTAAGGTTTTATATCTTTGATATAATTATATTTTAATATATTAAAATAAAATTTTAATATAATAATATAAAAAAGACATTGATTTAGGTTTAATTTAGCTTTAGAAATTGATATATTTATATTTTAATATATTTATTTAATGTCTAAAGCTAAATTAAACTTAAACCAAGGTCTTTTTTATAAAACAAACTAAATACACATAATTTATGATAGTAAATACACATAATTTACTATCATAAATTATGTGTATTGACTTGTTTTCATGCAATTCTGCGCATAAAGAAGCATGTTGTACTATTAAAGATGCACGCATGAAGTTATTGGAACAGTGAAGACTGATATTGTGAATTTTTTAAAGAAACTTTTTGAAGAAACATTTTTAATGTTTATTGGTAACTGAAATAATAAATTATTACATTAATTACATAAAAAATAAAAAAAGTAATTTTTGATAAACAAACAAAAGGTTATGTTACGTATGATATTGTTTTAATAAATAATTTTTAAGCAAACTTAATCTTTTTCAAATACCAAATTCAGATTTTATCAGTCATTTTTGTTAAATAAGTTTAAAAGATTCTTAATGCGGTATAAATTTAAACTTAATTGCATTGCAATACTTTAAAATAGGCTAATAATGCAATTTAACATTTGACAATGTAAATATCAAGACTATGTGAAAGCTACATTTATTGGCGTTACGCGATAAAACCTCATAACAAGGCCTGTGATATATACATATGTATTTATGTATGTATGTATGTATGTATGTATGTATGTATGTATGTATGTATGTATGTATATATATATATATATATATATATATATCCGTATGGCCAGGGCTTTTGCACTAAATACTTTTCGTGCTTGCCCACATGCCTGCATCAACTTTGCATTAAACAAAAAACTTGTTTTGATATTTTAATTTTAATTATTTTTATTTAAATAATTACATGAAAAGTGGATTTTGCACTTTTTATTATAATAGTTCAGGGCTCTTTTTATTATAATAGCTGGACATTGGACATTGTCCAGCTAAAACCTCAAATTGTCAAATCAATTTACAAAGTAATTGGACATTTTGACCAAAGGGAATTAAATTCTACAAAAAAAATACTTTAGTAAATATATATATAAAAATTAAAAGTAAAGTAAAAAAAAAAAATTAAAAGCTTTAAAATAAAACTCAAAAAACTCAAAGTTAAAATTACTTTTTGTTTTGTTTTTAATTGCGTTTGAAATAAATTAATTTAAAAGTTATATTTTGAAACGTTTTATTAAAGTTACGTAAAACGCTTTTACAAATTACTTCTATAGATTGTTTAAACAAACTAATTTTGTTTAAATTATTGAAAAGTTGAATTAAATTATTGAAAAGAAAAAAATATAATATTTTTAATTTGTTTAAACATTTTTTTCAAAAAGTTGCAAAAAAAAAATTGTTTAAAAAAACAATGTTGTCTTTTTAAAATTGTAATTTTTATCCATTTCATACTTTGATTAAAAGTCAAGTTAAAAAAAAACAACTTTTAAACAATTCTTGGTAAAAATAACAAAAAAAAAAAAAAAAAAAAAAGCAATTAAATCTTGGGAAGATATAATTTAACTTATTCATAATTTAAAGTAACATGAAAATAATAATCTTTTAATAAAAGATTTTTAGAAAGACTTTTTATGATAAATTTAAATGCTTGAAACTATTTTAAAATAGTTTCAAATGTTTAAATTTATCATGAAAAATACATACCTACTAAAAAAATTGAATATAAAATTTAATTTATACAATGCGTTTATTTCAAATTATAAGTTTTGATTTTAATTAAAGTTTTTTTTAATTTTTTATTTTATGCCTTCGCGTAAAATAAAAACTTTAAATAAGATCAACAATTAAAAGTTATTTGTAACGTAACGATATTTTTTTTTTTGCATTTAAATAGTTAAAACTTCAAAAAAGCTGTTGCAAAGTTGTAAAGAATAAAAAAAAATGTTATCAGATACCGCATGCTAGTTCAAGTCTATGTAAAAAAACATGCATTATTAAATTGGAACTATATCTAAAAAAATTGGATCAGACATTTTCCGACCCAAACAAGTTTTGATCGGACATTTTGTCCGTGTCTTAATAAAAAATTAATAGTTTTTTATAATTTAATATTTTTTACAATTTTAATTGTTTTATTGCTGTTTTTATTTTAATACTTTTACCTAGAATTTACCTAGAAATAGATTCATTTTGCCTTTGTTTTATTTAAAACTCATTCAAAGCATTTTTTTTTTCTCAATTTCAATTTAAATAGCAAAATGAGATGAATTTTAAAAAAGATTTATCTGGCCGGCGCTTTTTGTGCGCTGGCATTAAGTTTTAAACAAAGAAGACTGATATATATATATATATATATATATATATATATATATATATATATATATATATATATATATATATATATATATATACATATATATATATATATATATATATATATATATATATATATATATATATATATATATATATATATATATATATATATATATATATAAATATTCAGTGCTGTAAGTAACAGCTGATTAATAATCAATGATAGTCTATTTTTGATAAAAATGGTGTTTTGATCCTCCAATATCAATACTGGCCAATCAAATTTGATTTTCTAGTATTAAAATTTATAATAAACAACTCAAATACCTTTAAAACAGAAAGTTGAAGCTATTAAATTAGCAACTAAATGTTCCTGATTATTTGAGTAAAAATAGTTTTGAATCTTTATTTTACAATTAAATAATAGCAAAAATATTATTGAATAAGCAAAAATACAGAATGATAAAAAATACAGAATATTTTTGATTGGCAAAATAAACATAAATTTGAGTTCATAATTTAAAAAAGTCAGAAAAAGTAATTTAATTAGTTAATTAATTTGTTAATAAATTAAAATGTTAATAAATTTTTATAAATTTAATTTTTATGAATAAAAAGGTATTGAAAAAACAACTAGAAATATTAACATTTCTTTTAGAGTTCAAATAACAAATATAGCAATCATAACAGTCCTGTAGCATATATATATATATATATATATATATATATATATATATATATATATATATATATATATATATATATATATATATATATATATATATATATATATATATATATATATATATATATATATATATATATATATATATATATATATATATATATACTACACAAACAGTTATATATAATATATAATAATTAATGTTCTTATTAATGTTTATAATAAACCACAAGAACCTTCTTTATCATAAAAAGTTGAGTTTAAAATTAATTAGTGTAACATGCATGCTTTTCCCGTATCACCATTTTAAACCATATTTTCGGCTAATTATGAATAAGATACTTCGCCGAACTAACAACAGACCGCGACAATAAATGCGGTAAACATTTAAAGCGCCTTGAATTAAAGATGGCCAAAGACACTTTTTAAAGTTTTATACATTTTATTATGTTTGTTTATCAACTTTTATATATATATATATATATATATATATATATATATATATATATATATATATATATATATATATATATATATATATATATATATATATATATATATATATATATATATATATATATATATATATATATATATATATATATAGTGCCGGATCAAGGGGGAGCCCGGGCCCCAAGAAGTCTTATATATATATATATATATATATATATATATATATATATATATATATATATATATATATATATATATATATATATATATATATATATATATATATATATATATATATATATATATATATATATAAAATATTTTATATTTATATATATATATATATAAATATAAAATATTTTATCAACTTGTTGCTCTCACGTTTGGGGCAGACTAGGCAAAAATTTTGGGGCTATGTTGTTTCCAAGCTCCAATTATTGCGATTTTTTGAAAAGCATCCTTATTTGACATAATATATATGTTTGGAGTTTGCTCCATGTCTAGAAGTTAGCTATCTCAATAAATACTAGCGCCGGCCCTGTATATATATATATATATATATATATATATATATATATATATATATATATATATATATATATATATATATATATATATATATATATATATATATATATATATATATATATATATATATATATATATACAGGGCCGGCGCTAGTATTTATTGAGATAGCTAACTTCCAGACATGGAGCAAACTCCAAACATATATATTATGTCAAATAAGGATGCTTTGCAAAAAATTGCGATAATTGGAGCTTGGAAACAACATAGCCCCAAAATTTTTGCCTAGTCTGCCCCAAACGTGAGAGCAACAAGTTGATAAAATATTTTTTGTACTATTTTCAACTAGACTAATATTCATCGATAAATTTTAAGTTTTATAGTATAATTTCTTAGTGTTCAAAAATTATAACAATATAAAATTTGCAACCCCCTCAAATTGAGGGGGGTTCAAACATTATATAGTCAAACAAAATACTGTGTAATATCTTGATAAGCTATTTATGTATGCTAAATATTAAATCCATCATTAATTCGTACAATCACAGGATATTATATAACCAAGTCACAGTTGAGGAAAATACATGCAACAAGCAACTGTAAAATAATCTAATAATAAATAATGAGATAAAGTTAGAAAAAAAAAGAAAAATGTGGAAAAAAACAAATTTTGCGTTTTCAAAGAAAAAAAAAAACTAGTTTTAAATGTTTATTAAAAATACAAAAAGCTATAGTTCAACTGTAATAACAGCTGTAAGTCGATTCCTTACCAAAATGTTCTTAACTCTTCCTCTAGTTTTTATATCGGTGTGTTCATTAGCAACGATTTTGCAAACCAAGTTTATGTTTATCAACATGAAATTTATTCATATCTTTTGTTTTAATTAAATATTAAAAGATAAAAGTTTAACTTAGCTTTGTTTTAGATTTTAATTATTTTTGTCAAGATATTCCGTTTAAAAAGCATTTAAAGTTTTAATAAATCAAAATCTGTGTGTAAAAAATGCCGTTTTGATTCTGTTGGAAACTTTTTTTTTTAAAAGGAACCTTGTGAAATTTTTTCACAAAAACATTCCGTATTAATTGGAAAAAAAAAATCAGTTTTAAATAAGATTTTTGAACTGCAAAGTGGTTTATTCAAAATTTTTTTGCAAATATATAGTTATTTCTCTAAAACCAGCTTCACAGGTTTTAGGGGGCACAGTCCATATTTTGATTTACACATGAACTACAAAAAAAAAGATTAGGCCTAAAAACTTTTAAGACATCAGATATCTAGTAAGCAGATTAACTGTAATGAAAGGTTTTTTTACATCTTTAATTACAAAAACATCTAAAAATTACTCTTAAAATTATTTTAAATCTTTCTCGCTTCATTAGATAAAATACCATTTACCAATTTTTGATCAACCTTACGCTGTTTAGATTGTTATATAGCAGATAATAATTTTATTTGCAACTGCTTTTTTACATAGAAAAAGTCATAAAAACAAAGTCATAGAAAACGTCTTAATTATATTGTGAAATCTGAGTATAAAATTAAGTAGTACAAATAATAATAAATCAATGCTGAAACAGAGATAATACATCCCTGAAGAACCTATCACTAGGTTATTGCAGACGTTGCTATAATTATAACCATACAATCAAAGCCGTTGCTTTAGGAGGACAACCACAAAACACCAAACATGCATTTAGTTGTGAACATTACTTGCAACAACACCACAGTGAATATCAGTAATTATATCTGGACGATAAAATAGCCTTAAATGAGTTTAATGATATTGCAAATGTGGCCGTATATGATTTATACAAAATGACCTTATATATAGTTTATACAAAAGGAAAGTAATTTTTTTTAATTTATTGCATTAGAAGCTGTAACTTAGATTTTCTCATTAGGGATGAACCGAAAATACGGTTTCGGTTTTGGCACGCCGAAGCCAGGCGTGCCAAACCGAAATAATTATTATTATTTTTCGTTAATTAAATTACTAAAGCTTGGTTTTCAATAATTGTAGGAATATTATAAAACAACTGTGCAATTTTGTTGTGCTGCAACTTTTTCAGGAATTAAAGTTTCTATTTATAGTTTTTATTTATTTATGTTATTCTATTTATACTCTAGTTTTCATTGTAAAACAAGTTTGTTGTTCAACTGTTGTACGACATTCCTACAACTGTTGTACGACATTCCTACAACTATGAGAAGCACCAAGTTTAAGCGAATTCTGTAGTATTAATTTCAAGAATGCTTTAAACTTGATAGTTTATAAAGATTAAACGCAAAAAATATTGTTAAGCGTAGAAAATAAAGAGGGTCAACAGTCAACGACCATTCGAAATAAAAAAAAAAAAAATGACCTCAAAAAATGAATTTTTACCTGCCTGTTAAAAAAAACATAATTATGGAAAAAAAAGGTTTTGTGAAATATAATGTAGTTTTCAATTTTATTTAAGGTGCCTCAAGAAGTCTTTACTGATTTATCACAAAGCACCACGGAAGAACAGCATTTGAAAGAACGTTCATGCCTCCTTAATAACCAATTTTATAAAACTTTCCCAAAGTTGGCGTTGAACCACTGATCTCTTCTTGATCTGATCAGCTTCTGAGGCAAGCGCCCTAACCACTGCGCTCGGGCTGCTTTAAATATTATATGATAATAAGGAAATTAAGGTTTTATGTATAAAAATAAAATTTATAAAAGAAAAAAAGGTTTTAAATTAATAAGGATGTATTTTGAAAATACATATTCTAAAATTTCATAAAGGACCAAATGCGGGCTGTGTCAGGGTTAGGATTACGGTTAGGGCTAAGATTAGGGTATATTGTTTGTTAACGATTAGTAATATATTTAGATACGCAAGATAGCAAACATTCATTGTATAAATGTAAAAGTTTCGGCTTCCACAATGTGGCTTCAGAAGAAGCTTTAGCTTCGGTACATCTCTAGTTCTAATTAAACTAAAAACTAATTAAATAAAACTTTTTTGAAAATTGAAGAAAAACGCTAGTCTTATTAAAACATTTTTAAAAGAAATGTTCTAATAGTTTTAGATTTGTTTGATATATTTATAAAGAAACATTACAAAACATTGTTTGAATTTTTTCGTAGATTTGTATATATACAAATGTTTAAGGACTGTTAAGTACAACGAAATAAAATACCTATTCAAATTTATGAATGATGCATTTTGGTGCTCTATTTACAATTTACATATAAATTTAAAATATCTGTTACTGTTTTTTACCATATATGGTCGGGCCGAGGTATTTCATCTTCATTTAAAGAACGTTCCAAAGTGTAATCAGAATTTTTTTTGTTTAAATATTTTTGTATAAATATACCGACAGCAGCTGTGCCAAGTATGGCTCCTGCAACGCTACATCCAATAGCTACAGCAAGCACTGAGTGACGTGTCGTCTTCTCAACAAAAGTTGCCTTAAAATGAAATTATTAAATTATATTATTACTTTTTTTCATTGTAAATTTTGTTGAAAATGAAAACATACCTTTTTACTGCGTTTTTGATCATCCACAACAATGTTTTGCCCCTCGAGTAATGTGCTATCATTGTCAGTAGTGTTTCGACAAACTCCGCCATATCGTCCACAACCTCCTAAGTAAACAATATTAAACGATAAACAATAAACGTTTAAACGATATTAAGACAATTAAACGAAATAAAAATAAACATAATTTTTTTTATTAAAAAAAATTTAACATCTTTTAAGGTAATTTTATTTTAAATAGTGCATTAAACTAGAACAGGTTATGAAAAATATTAAAATAGCAAAATGTCTAAATGTCTAAAAATATTAAAACCACAAAAAGAATGCATCTTAAATTAAATTCTCAAAATAATTATACACCTGCATTGTAGTAGCAATAATAGATCTTTGTGTTCATCTTGTTTTCTGAAACTCCGAAGGGGGACGCTGTTTCACTATGTGCATTGGTATTTCCTTGATCTTCATCATCCCATTCAATATATTCTAATACGGGAGTAGTTCCTAAAACTGCTTGACATTCTTTCGATTTATATGCAATTAAAAAAAACGGTAAATCTAACGGTAGTTCTATTGGAATATTTTTATTGCCTTTATCAATACAACAATAGTAAATAAGAGTATCGAGTTCATACACCCCTTCTGGGGTAAAACCTTTTACTGTATTTCCGCCATCTAGATCTTCCTGGTTCTCGTCATCCCAGAATACCCAACCTGAAAGTTATAAAAGGAATTTATATTTGACATTTAAACATTTTAAATAAAATGAATTAAAGCTTAACGTAAATAAAATCTTAAAATATAAAGATGAATATTAAGATAAAATTTTTTATTTTGTCTTTTGCGTCTTTAAAAATTCGATTTTTACTAGTGGAAACTTATAACATTCCGACTTTATTACGTTATGCCGCTAACCAGATATCACGACTTTGTAGCTATCGACTTTACTACAATTTATTGTTAGCTACATATTATAGCTAACCACAACTTAACAAAAAATCTGTTGCTCGTCGATGGGTACATATTGCAGCTTTGTAGCAGGCGATATTATTACTATTCATTGATAGCTACAGACCGTAAGTATATAGCTAGCTTCAACATAACGACAAACCTTAAGCTAGTCTATCGCTACATATTGCAGCCTATCAGCTAGTGATGCTGTTACAATTGATCAAAGTTAATTTTTCAATTATTGATATAACTAGTGAAAATCTGGAATTCTAAAATGATAAGTCAATATGGTTCTCGATATTATCTGCGACTTTGGTAAGTAAAATAAGTAATAAGTAATAATAATAGTATTTTATATGACATAAATATGAATAAATAATATAACAATATAATAACATGCTAACTTTTGTTAGCTAATCACTAGCTTATTTAGTTAGCGATCCTTGTGGCTAACTCACTGTCTTTATCATTTCGAATATTGCTAGATAGTTGCTATGATGCTTTTTTGTGTGTTATTTCACGGTTTAGAAACATTTACAATGTACATTTATACAAAGCAAAGGTAAAGGGTAAAAGAAAAATTAAGAAAATGAAAAAAAGCCTACACAATGCCAATTGTTAAAATGGAAAAAAAAAATTTTTAATAATAAAATAATTTTTTAAAAAAGATAACATTATTTGTCATTCGTGGCTTTGTTCCCATTTTAAACTCTGAACCTTAAAAACTCTTAGACATTATCTCAAACTTTAAAAAACGCGGTGAAACGGCTGTTGAAATTGGTAATGTGAAATATTGATGCTCTGATGTGCCTTTTTATCTTGTGTATTTTTTGTGTATCATCCAACTTGCAATTTTTAGCAGTTAACCATTTTAAAATATTTTTGGATGAAGTTTAATGCCCTTTCTGTCAGGTAGTTTTTTCCAGTTAAATTCAGCCCTTCGTGTTTCCTTTTTTGTCGATTAGAGAGGTGGGTTCCAATTTAATTAAACGAAGAGAAGTTCCAATCTCAAATATAGTACTTATATATAATCCCATACAAATTCAATTAGAGTTGAAAGATATTTAGCACACCAACCTTATCCATTCCCGCTGAAAAATTTGTATAGTCTAAAGAACAAATGTGATTTGTGTTCCCGTTTTCTTAATCAGAATGTTGTTTTCTGTCGGACCAAATTTGACACCCTCTGCAATACCTTCTTAATACATCTTGATCAACACATCAACCTCTACTTATAGCAGTAAATACACCATTAAGAGAAGAATGTCCTCGCTTCTGCCGAGTACCATCAAAAGAAACTTGAACTTATGAAACAAATGGAGTGAATTTTTCAAAAGCATTTTCTTTAATTTTATTTGCAGCAAACTTCATACAATCTTTAGCAGCAGAATCATTAAAAGCATGAACAATTTATGATTACGTTAAAAATTGCTTACATTTATGCAAATTATATTTGCTATATAACCAAAGCGACTCATTAGTGCATAGACTTGAACAACCTCACAAAAACCAACAATTGTTCTTACGTTAATACCAGATGCTCTGCTATCTTTTTTGTGTGCGTTTTTGTCCACAGTATTATATACAGTATTAATTATACTTGTAAAAGTGTACTATTCATAGGAACAAGATGTATACTTGATTTTCAAACTATTTGAAAATTCCAATTCTCTTTGAGTCGTTATTTTGTATGGTTACTTTGTTTTAACAATTTGATCAAAATATTTTTGAAATAGTCTAAATACTTTTTTTTTATCTAATTTAAATTTGCCAAGCTTTTTAACACTACATAATTTTTTTAGTAAAGTTGTTTTTACTATTTCGGTAACACTTGCTTTTTGGAACTTATTTTTAGAGAATGTTCTCTTATGCAATTCTTCTAACTTCCTATAACTTTTATATATTAGCTGAAATTAAATAAATAAAAAATTAAAATCCATAAACAAATTCATTAAAAGATAATTTTACATATATATTTTTATTACTTATTCAATTCTTATATAATATGACAATCAAAGGAAATGTAGTTTGCTTCATTTTAATCGACAGTATTTTTTGATGATTTAAATAAAATGTTTTTTTAAAAATAATGAGCCCGCAGCAGATAGAGTCTGGCTCAGTACCTAGAGGTCTGGGGTTCAACGCCGGTTCTCGCCCAATTAATCAACATTATTAAGGAAGAAGGCGTGAACTTTCTTGTTAAATGATCTTCCACAGTGCTCTGTGACCATTAGGATAACTGGAAGCACCTTAATAAAAACACACACAAAAAAAATTAAAAAAGCATTTGACACGTGACCTTAAAGGAGAGTTATATCAAAAGTAAGTAGTTATTCTATACAAAATAATTTATTAACCTGGATAAAAGCATATTTATCAAGTAGAAAACAACGCGTCATAAATGGCGACAAAAAATCAAATAGGTTAAGGGTATCGAGTTTTGTTAGCCATATATATAATAAGAATAACAATGTTCCAAGTACATAACACAAGGTTCTGTATTTGGGCCATTGTTATTCTTATTATATGTAAATGACTTACATTCTAAAATTAATAATAACTTTATGCAGATAATAATTATTGTTTTAGTTAATAACAAGGTAGACTTAAATTTCTTTCAAGATGATATTAATAAATTTACTCAAAGGCCTCAAAATTGGATGATAAATTTTAGCATTGAAAAATGTAAAACCCTGCATTTCGGAAAATATAATAAGAATTTCGAATATTGTATAGAAAAACTAGACTCAACACCTATAAAAAAAAGATGTTGGCATAGTAATACCAAACATTATGAGGTAAAACCATCATATAAATATGATTGTAACTATAATTTAAGAGGCCGTGGCCGCTAGACCTAGGTTATTTCACAAAAGCCGAAAATATCTCATGCCTGCAACACAAGTAAGAACCATGGTCAACTATAGCTTTGGCTGATAACAGTTACCAAATGTGTATAAAAAAACTCGGCTAAAAATTTTCAAATTATAAAGTATAGTTTTCTTTTAATTTTCTTCGGAGTAGTGTTAAAAATCATGCCATTCATTGCCAGACACTTGTCATAATGGTAAGCTATACTTGCGTTTAAGCATATTAGTGGAAATTCATACTGGCTACTTGAGTAACTATTAGAAGATATTTTTTCATTAACTCTTTTTAGATTTCTAACCCCTAGCCATACAAGCATTTATCTTAAGCAATATTGTTTGTTTTATATATAAAAACGTCAGAGCAAAAACCTTAGCACTGCGAGCCTAGAATGTGTTTTTTTTTTCGAAAAAATTTTATAACTGTTAATTGTTTATAAAATTTTGTGAAAGTTTTTGTATAACACTTTTTTGGGCTATAGAACCTGATTTTAAGGTCAAATTTTATGTTTGTGCACTAAGTACTAATATATAACTAGTGGCTGAATACTATAATTTTGGATTAAAAATTTCATATTTAAAATTGAATACATTTAAATTTAAAATAATTCAATATTAAACCCAAACATACAAGATATCAGTTTTATTTCTTTTGTATGGTCAGACAAAACATTTTTGAATTATCATTTTTTTCTTTTTTAAGGACATTGTTCACATCTACTTTACACCCTCGTGTAATATATCCGAGTTTTCTACATTTTCTAAATTGCAAAATTTTTTATTTACTGGCAATCTTACTTCTTGGCAATTTTACTGGCAATCTTACTGTGTTCTAAACATCAATCTGGCAATTTTACTGAATGTATTTTTATCATCAGTCTGCAGTAAATGTCGCGTGCATTTATTTGCAATTACATTTATTTTGCCTCACAACTTGTTCCTGATTTATAAGTTTTAATGTATTTATTCCAACTTTCTTCTTCTACTCAGAATGTGATGGATGCTGGGGCCAACCAAAGCCCATGGAAATATCTAATTATGCAACATCATTAGTCCATAACCAACTTCTTTAACTATATCAAGATCAACTTTTTTGTTAATATCAACTTGCTGATTAATTCTAAGGAGTGTGTTGAACTTAGATAACAAGACAGAGAACTGGTCATCTGTCTTACAACTTACAGAACAGATTGGCTCTCTCTTTCTTTTAGACTAAAAAAATGATCTGCTATTTGTCTATTGTTAGTGTTACCATCACTGGAACAAAAAGTGGTCTAAAAACCTAATATCGGGTTTAACTTTAGGCTTATGACAATTATCTAGATTTTTCCTTTTTTATCTTTTTTTTTTTTGATAATTATCTAAATTTTTCCTTTTTTACATTTTGTCAGAAAGATTTTTTGTTAAAGATTTTTTTAAAAGATGATATAACTGTTTTTTTCTGTACGTTTTAATTTACTGAAAGTCGCAATAACGTTTTTCTGTACATTTAAATGCTAATGTAATGCATTAATGTGTGTACTGTGTACATTAGAATAAAATTGTATTTGTATTAGAAAAGACATACATAACGACGCAATCAAATTTGCAACCCTATTTTGAGAGGGGTAGAAACTTTGCATGGTCATAACTTTTAAACACTAAAAGATAGTTAGATGAAATTTGAAACCTGTCGATGAATTTAAAATTAAAAGAGGCTCCAACCACCGAGTATTTTTTCAAAGCATCCTAATTTAAAATAAGCATGAAGATATTTAAATTTGAAGTTTTCATAATGCCTGGAAGTATCAAATCTGAAATCTCAAAAAATCCTATATCCGCCACTGCCTCAAATGTCAACCACGAATCGATAACTTAAATTAAAATTAAATTATTAAATTTCTGGTGTTTACGGGCAGCGGAACTTATTCCCATGAAGTTAGAAAGTCTATATTTTATGCAACAGTTGAGTTTATTTTTTACAATCACTTTGTTTCTAAATGAAAGAATATATTTTTACACAATTTAAACCTGTTTTTAGTTTGAAGCAAAACAGTTTTTTCTTTTTTTAAAAAATTAACGAATTACAAAACTTATAATGATTAGGAATATAGAAAAACAGGAATGGATTCTATTAGCATTAAATAAATGCTACAATTTTAGATAAATGAAAATTGTATTAAAAATGAAATTAAAATGTTGATTTTAATTTCAAAGTAAAAAAAAAATACAATTGCAATATTTTTAATAAAGGTTTTATTTATTTTAAATTTTACAATAATTGAAAATTTAAGGTAAATGAAACCCTCAGTCGATATATGAACCAATCTCTATTTAATTCAGCCGATGTATTTCAATTTAAATATATTTAAAGTAGCATAGTTAGTAATTACAATACTTTTTAATTAATAATATAAAAAATATAATACTTTCTAATTATAGAAAGTATTATGATAAGGATAAAGTATTAACTTAAATTATTATTGAAAAGTTAATTTGCAACAGCAAAAATTAAAACGTTTTTCCGATTTTATTTTCTTTAACTGTTTCGTAAGTTTTTTTAGAATTTTGAGAATTAGAGGTAAAATATTTATTCATGATTCTTGTTAATGGTTAATAATTCTGTTGATTTATAGTCTGTATATTTGAGGCAATATTTTTGTTACTCTCTTAAAATTGAGATTTTTTCAATGTTTCATGAAAAAACAATATTATTTTGTTACTAGTTTTTTTCACAAATTATACAAACTAATAAGTCTCACAAGATGATACTGTAATATCAAAACAGTATACCAAAAATAAAATAGTAAAACTAGTATTGTCAGTATAAAACCAATTGTCCGACATTAGTGATCCAGATATTGAATGCTGGAAATTCAAATTATTAGAATATACCCGGATATCCGGGTACCAAATATAGCCGGATATCCGGGTACCAAATAAAATAAATAAAGATGAATGACTAAACTTTATACTCAGGGTGTTTTTAAAGTAATATTTAAATTAAGCTTAAGTATTTTATTGGTATATATTCAAAAATTTATATTTTAATAAAGCAATTGTATTATTTAACTTTATTTCATTTAAAAAAAAAAATTGGATTGAAAGATTAAATTTTTAAGCAAGTTCTAATTTTTGTTCCAGTTAGATCTGAAAAAACTTTGTAGCAGTAGATGTTGATTTTTTTGTTGGAAGTTTGCTGTTTATGCGGTTCTTCGCGCAACTCTAGCAATAAAACAAATATATTAAATGTTGAAATTGGCTTTCAAGTTGTGACATCAAACGTTTACTCTGGAATCCAGTAATTCCTTGCAATTGACTTCAGACCTGCAAGCAACTAGCATTTATAAGGAAGTAATCAAAAACTTGAAAATACTGGCGATGGTATCCAAATAACTATTTTCCAAACAGTTGGGACTCGGTACGTCGACGTTATAGTATTCTTCGTCATGGATGCTGTTGCAAGCAAAGGACGTTTCCGTAATGTTGCTTATTAAAATATTAAAAAATCAACCGTCCAAATAGAATTCTTATTAAGTGCAGCAGCAAATTGTGAGAAAAAAATTAAAATTAAAATACCTATATAAAAAATGTTCTCACTTCTCTACGCCTACTAAAAGTGGCAAACAAACACAAACTTTTTCAAGCATATTCTTAATATTATTTTTATTAAAGATAGTTGCTACATCAGAGAGATAGTAAAAGATCTGCTTTATAGTTTGAGTAGATTCACCCTCATCATAAACATTTTCAACACTAAATGTTGTTTTTACCATTTCTGCTACAAAAATCAGTGTAATTTTTTGTCCATCTTTTGAACTTTTGTTTTCTATTAATTCCTTAATTTTTGTAGTCATTTCATTAAGAAGCATAAGCTTTTCTATTTTTGATGTAAGTTTAAGGAAATTTTTTATATTAGTTTGACCTTTGACAGTAGTAAAAACTTTTTTTATTTCTTCCATACAGTTTGTGAAGTTGATGGCTCATATTGCTCAATTTCTCTCTTGGCAGTTTAATAGCTGAAAGGTAATCTTGCTATAAAATATCTTCTTCGGAAAGCAGATCTTTAAGATATAAGAGTGATTTCTTAGTTACATCATCCATTCTTTTTTTTATATGCCTTAAGGTTCTCTTCCTCTAATAGAAATTTGCTAGATATAATAATAGTTACACAACTAAAATCTATCATGAGTAGTATAATGTAACAAATGATAATGTAACAAAATAATTTTAATTAAAAAATTTTTTTTGCTTCTGGATGAAGAACGCAGTCCAGTAGCAAATTCAAACGGAAAAAAACAGAAAAGAAAAAATTTCTATATAAACATTCACTTCTATACGCCTACCAAAAACTCTTAACGGCTAGCTTGCGTTGAATAATTTTTTTTTTTATTTCGCCCGACCCTTTGATATTATTACTGTTAGTATGTTCTGAGGTGGTTTGGTGTTTGGCGTCAAACCCTCCCTGGCGTCTGGCCCCCCTATTTATATCTACTGAAAAGCATTAAACAGTATATTTAAATTATTTATTGCTTTTGTGTTTGTTAAAAACATAAAATCTTTTTTTAACACTAAAGTCATTGTGTTGCTTTGCTCTTCAATATGGGTAATTGAAATCACAGTTTTCAGTTATTGCTAAAGAAAATTATTAGCATTTCGACTGTCAAGCACACTTTCTTTTGCAATTTTTTATACAACTTCATCAATCTTATTGTGTTTAGTACTGTAACTATTAGACACGCCGGAAAGGGGTAGCCAAGAGTAGCAACTGCTACTCCTGCACTTTTGGCTGGGGTGGCAAGGATAGCATGAATGTGCTTTTTCTAGGAAATAGATATGGTAAATTTTTGTGCTTTAAAAGCATTTCATTATTCAACATTTCATTATAAATATTTATTATCAATATCTACCAAATGCAACTGGTAAGTTGACATAGCAGTTAAAAAATAGACAATACAGAAAAACAGGAGTCCGATGCAAAAGATGGTGAAATTCTAGCGTAAAATCTTAGAAAAGCGAAGGATTTCAGTGAAATTGATAAAAAAAAAACAGTGACAGAAATGGAAGAACTTGTATTAAGGCTTGGCTTAAAGAGTTTAGTTGGTTGTTTTATAATTGATCACTAAAAGCTGTCTTTTGTGAAACCTGTAAAAAATATGATTTTCTTGTGGAGTGTTCAAGCATGGAGTCGGGAAAGATCATGGAGCAAATCTGCAACAGCACTAAAAGATCACAAGGACTTCAGTTTCCATAAGGATGCAAGTACTCTAAAGATTGAGAAATAAAATATAAAGTTTACAACAATTAATGCTCAAATTGACCAAATGTACACGGAGAAGCAAGTAGTTTGAAGAAAAGGCTTGCTATCTCATTTCGGAACATTGAAAACACTGCTTCGACAGGTTGTAGCTATAAGAGGTGATAATGATGAAGAATCCAATGTTTACCAGTGTCCAGTTTACCAGAATCCAATGTTTACCAATTTGGATAAGAGTAAAAGTAACAAGGCATTATAAATGTTGATGATTGAAAACCATTATGTTTTATCTCATGACATCTTGCAAGAGCAAGAACAACTTCTCAACTTAGAAGCACGAAGGCAGATTGTTAAACTGATCAAATTTCTGATAAACTGAAAAAACTGATAAACATTTCTATTCGGTACTTTCAGATGAATCCTCAGATATTACTAAGAAGGAACAATGTCGTTTAATATAAAAACTTGCTGTGACAACTATGAAGTGAGTAATTATTTTATTGGAGTATATGAAAACGTCAACAGTCTTTTTTCAGATGCCTTGGTGACATATATTGAAGTGTAACTTGGAATTGGCTCTGATGGAGCATCAGTTATGAAATGCTTGGCATCAAAACTGAAAAATATTTTTGAACAGCAAGCACAATATTTTCATTGCATGGCACAATGCAGCGAGCTGATTGTTAAGGATACATATGCAATATCATTACTACTGCCAGATTCTCTCAGCATTGTCCAGTCAATTTTTGCAGTTGTTGGGGTATATCCAAATCGTGTTGCCTTTTTTTAACAAGTTAAAAAGGATATATTGGATGAGTCTGAATCAGATGAGTACAGAATAATGCGAATGATGTCTATGTCAATGACTCCATGGGCAACACGAACAAAAGCAGCTCAAGTGGTGTTGGAGAAGATTGGAGAAATTCGTTCAATATTGAAAACTCTTCAGAGTGAAAAGATTATTGCTGCAGAAACAAGAGCAAAAATTAAATGTTTTTTATCTCAGCTTTCATCAGTAAAGACACTTTTTGAACTGCAAAGCAATTTAGAATTTTTTATTATTCTAGAGAATTTATCAAAATAGTTACAAGAAATTAGTCTGACAGGTGATGTCGTAGTATTCTGCATTCAAAATGCGTCTCAGTGATTTGCAGAACTTAGATCAGATAAGATATCTGGAATCAAGCAAAGCAATCAGTCTGAAACCGAATTTACGCAGAGACAAAGAGTAATACCTAAAGCATTACGCGATTCAATAATTACTGAGAAGCTTACATTGGGCGGTGCAATGATTGGTCCTGCCAAACCAGAGCAAAAACAAAGGAAATCTTATTTCGAAGCAATTAATGCTATTCAGAACAGTTTGAGTAAATGATTTTAACAGGATTTGAATTTCATTGGTGAATAAACAAGATTCCCCACTGTTTTTATTTGGAATGCCTTTTTTAATGATGTTGACATCTTGGAACTAAAAGTTGAGTTGAAGGGGCTACCAACAATCATTTACCTGTACAATACTATTGCATCAATTAAAATACAGAGTGTTTCCAGAGTGGCAAAGAAGCTTTAGTGTTATGAGGAGAGTAAAAACATGGGTTAGGTCACAAACTGGAGGCCATCACCTGAACAACACCATCTTTGATACACACAAAAAAAATTGACAAAATTAACATTAAAAAAATTGTCAAACAATTCATTAAAATGAATGACAATAGAATGAATTATTTCGGCAAACACACTTGAAATTGTTCTAGCACCTTATAAAGCTAAGAAAGACATAGGATGAAATGTACTATTGACATCTAGAAATGAGCTAAGAAAGAGTTGATTTATTTAGTAGACTGTTTAATAGCATGCTTCAACCTTCAGTGTTAATTGCACTGTACACGCGATTCGTAATACTAAAAGTAGTAGACTGTAGGGTTAATTAATAGGTTTATTTATGTTAGATATTATATATATTAAAATATTGTGTTGATATTGTGGCAAGTGCCATTGTGTTTTGGTTTGGCACCCCTGCCTTTAGGCCCTTACGGCGTGTCTGGTAACTATTACCACTAGATTCATTTAAAGTTTTATTTATGGTATCCTTTATTAGAAGGAATCGTTTGAACATGACTGTCAATGAATTCCACCAAGTTTTGACATCTAAAATCAGCTCTAATGTCTTGCCTGCTTGTTTATAAAAATATCCTTGAAAAAATTTAATTTTTACAACTCTTTTTAGGTTTTTTTATGACTACATGAAAATCTATAATAAGATTTATGATTTTGATGTTATTTTCTAGCTAGCAGCTACTGTATGGATCTCCAAAATTATTTGTATTCAACTAGTCGGTATTATTTCAACAGATAGTGGTTCCTCTTTGTAACTTAAAGCTTACAAAGTGTAACAACAAAAGGTCGTTTAAAAAAGTGTGAAATAATAAACTAACATTTAACAAAATAAAAATAAATTTTTACTTTATGTAAATGTAATGAAATTATTTAAAAGTTTGTTATTTTAAATAACTATATTGCTAAACTTTCTATCTTGTCATTATCAAACGATAAACGAGTCTTTTAATATATTATAATGATAATAATTTAATATATATTTAATGATTATCATTTAATGACTCGTTTATCGTTTACAGTTCCATTTTGTCGCCGTTTACGCAAAAAAAAAAAAAACACACACACACACAATAATTTGTTTCATCAAAAAGTATTTGGATTGTTAGAATAGTTAAAATTAGGCGAGTTATTTTGATAATCAGATATTCGGAAACTCTACGACCGATACATGAAAAAATCATTTTGAGCAAATTTGCGAAACGATTAATTACGAAATAAATATGCAAAAGAGCTGAAATTTTGATATTTTGTTCTTCATAGTAATAAAATTAATTTTAGTGAAGGTTTTTTTTCAACGCTGTTTAGTTCCTAAAATTTTATCATATCAATCTTGTTTGACTTACCTAATTTTTTACAGTTAATTAATTTTTTATGCGCTATTTATAGAAATATTTTTTAATTCTCATTTATTTCCTCTCAAATAAATTTTGTTAATATATTAAACATATGATTCAAATTTCATGTTAAAATGACTGGCATATTTTAAGTAATTAATTCACAAAAATTTGGTTACTTTTACTTTTTAATTGGGTAATCAAGGCAAAGATTTAAAGTAAGAAATTTTTTTTATTATTATTTTAATGATGTATAAATGTTTTATAAATGTAACTTTACTATAGTTTCAATTATTTCTTGAGGTACCAAGAAATGATTGAAAGAACGATTTTACATATAAAACTAGCAATATTGCTAACATATATGCTTGTCTGGCTAAGGGCTAGAACTTTAGAATTTGTCTGGCTGATGAGTAAACATCTTTTAATAGTTATCCAAGTAACATGTATAAATTTCCACTTTTATACTATAACGTAACAACTTTTTGAAGTTTAAGGGTGTCTGGTTGCCACCATGATTAGTGTCTAGCAATGAATAGTATGATTTTTAACACTACTCAAAAAAAAAAATTATAAGAAAACTACGCCTTAATTCGGATTGATTTTAGCCGAAATTTTTAAACACAATTGGTATCTATTACCAGCCAAGACCACTATGCTCTAAAATACAAAGTTGAAGATTGTTCTTACTTGTATTACAAGCATGCGCTGAGAAATTTTCAGCTTTTGTAACATAATGTTGGTCTGGCGGCCGCGGGCAGTTAGAGTATTAAGGCAAATAGTGGGTTAGATCGATAAATAAAATCATTTACAAGAACAAAAGTATTATACAGTTTTTGTACTCTACCTTTTTAAGACCTGTTCTTAAATTTGCGGCACCGATGTGAAATCTTTGTAATAAAAAGAATAATTAAAAGTTAGAAAGTGTATAACAACGCGCAACTAAATTGATTCCAAAATTAAGACATTTACCAGATGAAGCAAGATTTAAATACAACCTTAAAAACCAGATGAATAAAAGGTGATTTAATTCAATATTATAAAATTTTGGTAAATCTTAGTATCAAAAACCAAAAATTTATTTTAAAATAAGTTTTTTCATTATTTCTTACTACATTTAAATATTTGCATACATTAATTGAAACAATAAATAAACTTCCCACAATATTACATATGTAATCCAAAAATTGATTTGAGCATAAACTTACAACTATTTTATTAATGCAACTTTTGTTAAAATGATAAACACATCAAAAGCGAACAACAGTAACGATAGGGAAGAATGGGTAGAAGTGGTACTCGAGAGAATTAGGATATTCCGGAAATTTCAATTAGGAGAGGTCTCTAATCAATATTATCTGATGTGATAAATGAGATTTTTTCCGTTCTATTTAAGAGACATCGTTTTTCTCACTGCGTGCGGAAAAAACCATATTTTTTAAAAGTACCCTCTAAAAAACAATTTTTTGTGGGGTGAAGTAGGACAAAAAAAATTAATTGATCTCCCATTTCTCTCATATTACTTTTGCTTAATTATAATGTTGAATCCTCATAAAGTAGTTTGATGAGGTTTACGTGGTTTACGATTATAATAGTTTTTAAATAATAATTTTTGTTAATATATTTTGTTAATTAGTCGGTTGTCCCACTTCACCTCATACCAGTACCACTAAACTCCAATAGCATGGTTCTCTAAAATCAAAAATAATTATACTTTATGATAACCTGCTGTCAATCTCAAAGGGATGGAATCAATGCCTGCAATGATGCTTTATTTGCTAAAACTTGTTTAGTGCAGTACATATATTAAATAAATAAAATATTAAATTACTCTGGAAATTTTTTTTATTTCCCACTTCTCTCCATTTTCTCCTAAGTATTGGATTGTAAAGTTTACAGTAATGGATTTATTAAAATTTCAAAAAACTGAAACTATTAATACCTTCCGTAAAATCTTTAGGACAGCTTTCTCCATATTTATAAATGCAATATTGACCATCGGGCCATTTAGTATCTACTTCTTCAAATAAGCTTTCTTCTTTAAGGCAGAATTCTTGTCGAACACCATGTTCGTTTACTGTACCTGATAAATGTAACGACACAGAGTGTTTATTGTTACTATTGTTATCTTCAGTGTCATGATAACGTAATCCTTCTTTCCAAAATTGTGGACACCCACTAACAGGTCGTGGTAGTCCATAACTACCGGACGGCCACTTCATAATACCTAAAAACAACTAACGCAGGTCAAACAAAAGTTGTCAATAATGTTTTTTTTTTTAATGTAACTTCGTTACATTTCACAATATTTATTCAAAGAAAAAAGAAATTGTTGTCAAAAACATTAATTAATAAAAATAGCAGATAAAAGTAAGTAAAAAATAAATTTAATTTTCTTTGATGATTGAAATAAAATGTTTGTATTGTAAACTATTTAAAAAGCATTTAAGACGTGACCCTGTAATATATTAACATCAAAAGTAAGTAGTTATGATATAAAACTTTTAAGTACAGAATCTTGTTGAACAGAACCTAACACATTAAACCAATATGATTTTTTTGTCGCCAAAGTTTTGTGTGCAGAGGAAGATAATTTTTGTACAACCTTTATACCCTTTTCTCAAACAAAAACTGAAATTGGTTTCTAATTTGTGGCTGTTATTTGGTGTAATCTTATATTGTAATTGTTCAAAAATCCTCTATCAGATGAACTTTTTAGCACGTCAACTTTTTAGCATGTTGTGTTTATGCCTTAAATTAATATTATTGTCTTATATGCTTGTAGTTGTCACTAGTCTAATGTGATCATAGCAGGCCAAAGTTTTTTATTTTATGTTTTTAACAGTCGCTACTTTAAAAGTTACAAATTAAATCATATAAAGGTTTATTCTAGCTTTTTACCTCTTCTAACATATTACCCTTGACCATAAGTATTTTTAAAGTGAAGCGTATGTGTAAATGGTATAAATAGTCAAAGATCTTCAGTAAGGAAAAGTGAAGTTTTGTTTCTTATTGTTGATTTCCGTCTGGAAAAGTTTTACTTTTCGCGGAGGAAAAGTGAATCAGATAAAAAAATATAGTTAGGAAAAAAACGGCTGAAAACGCCAGAAGTAAATATTTTTTTCAGATTTGAATATTTGTCAGATCTGTATAATTAATTGCATGATATGATGTCAGCATAAGCAAGAAGTTCGAAGTTCGCAAGAAGTTCGGAGAAGTTCGCAAGAAGTTCGGAGTATTCGCTAACATATTTATGTCAATTTAAAATCCTAAAGGCTTAAGAAATACATTATTAATACAAAAAATATAATTTTGAAGCAAATTGATTAAACGAATATAGATTTGAAGCAAACTGATAAAACAAATAAAATGGAAATGTTTTAACGTTAAGTAAAAGACTTAGGCTTGATTGAGGCTCGTTATTTCAAGAAATGCTCGTTTGTTCAAAAGTACTAATCTTATGCAGGTAATTTGTCTCCTACGGATTAATTATCTTTTCTCTATATATAATAAAACAAAAAAAAATTTAAGAAATAACCTTCTATATTCCAAAGTTGAGCAAAAATCCATAGACTGACAGTCCCTAAATAAGCTAAATTATTACGCATCCTTCGCGTGGTATCATAATTGTTTAAAATATCAATTTACGAATAAAAGAGCGATTAGTTTTGAAATAAATTGGTAATCAATGTTTAAATCAGTTATTAAAAAATAGAGCTGCAATTAGTTTTATGAGCTGATTTTCAATTTGCAATGCGCACCGTATTAATTTTCAAAAAAACATTAGTGCGTGTAACTTTAGCAAAATTAACAGAGATCCTAGACGCACGTTATGCATATTTACGCCAAAAAAAAAAAAAAAAAAAAAAAGTTTATACTTACGTTTGAGAAATATTTTTCGTTACAAAAGATATAAATTTTTTATTTTACCAAGTTCACAGAATTGAATGTATATAAAAAAAAAAAGATAAAAAAATGGACTTAATTGTTTACATGTGAGTAGTAAAGTTCGTTTAGTGTATATAGTAAATCAATGCCGTTAAAACATAAAACAATTGAAGACAAATGTAATCCTCGAAATAAATGTAAAGTCAACTAAAAATTGTTAATTTTTATAAAATAATATTTAATGAGAAGCAATGGCCGAACAAGATATAAGTAGTTTTAAAAAACACTTAATGGTTTGGACCATGCTTTGCACGACAGCGGGGCTTTTGTTTTGGATTTTTAAAAAGATTATGTCTAAAAGAGAGGAATATTTAAAGCAAGAAGAAGCTGCTAAACAAAAGCGTCACGCAAACCTTGCTATTATGGAAGAGCAAGAAAAAATAAAAACAAACGACGAAAAACCATCAAATAAAACCGACATGCAAAATGATACAATACAATACACTCAATACCAAGAGTTCCTACCTGATAACTTATGGAAAAAATTTTCTTTAACAAGTGAAAGTAGGGAAATTCAGAAGTATGACTTATCTTTTGAAAGCAATCCGGCACAAGTTGAAGTTTTAATTTATTACCAATCTTTTGTAAAGTTGTTTCGTATTGTAATACTAACGGTAAAAAACCTTGAAAAATTTATAACTAACGATAGTAACAAGATAAGAGTCAAAGTCATCCTCCGACGCTCAAACGAAACAAAATACTCAGAGTCATCACAGTTATATCCAATAGCAGAGACGGTCCCAATTAAAGAAAATTTTTCAGTTCAAATGGATACTTTAGATTTTTACGGATGTGTACTATACATAACTGTTTGGAGTATTGATGTTTTTTACAGAGAACTACTTTTAGGTGCTATATCAATTGACTTGAATTCCTATAATCACAATTTAAAGAAAAACTTTTATGGAGATGTTCTCCCTGTTAAGAAGGTAATCTAAAAAAGATTTTTATTTGTTATGGTAATGTTCTTTCTGTTAAGAAGGTAATCTAAAAAAGACTTTAATTTGTTTTGGAGATGTTCTCCCTGTTAAGAAGGTAATTTAAAATAATTTTAATTTCTTATTTATAAATTATACAAACGATTGAGTTTAACAAAAACAAACTCAATTTAATACTTAAGTAAAAAAAAAAAATCCTTGCGAAATACTTTTAAAAACAAGAGCAGGTTACGGTTGCTTAATACCCCGTTAAATATTACTCAGAGTTGTTCCGAACAAAAGTAGTCAATCCTACAGTTTTTAGTTTTAGTTAATAGTTTATTTTTCAAGACGTTATTCTGATTAAACAATACTTGAGTTATTTTCTTATTTACTACTTGGGTTTTAGGACACAAAAGTTTACGGTCACTTACTTGTTTCTCTTTGTCATATACCTTCAACTGAGCGACTAACATGCGTTGTTATCAGTGGGAAAAATTTTACTGGAGACGCGAACAGCGCTTCAATTCTTAACAAGGCAATCAGTAAGTTTTTTCAAATAAATAAATTTGTTTTCTAGTTAATCCTTTGTAACTAAAAGATATTATACTTCCTGTAAACTTTTGTTATTAATGATCTGTTTTTAATTGAGACCGTTATCAATAGTAATTGTTAATGACCTGCAACATTCACTTTTTTGTTAAGCTTCCCAGTCAATACAAGATGTATTTTACACGTCTATAAAACTTTTTGACACTTTTTAAAATGTCTTGAACATGTTTTAATGCTTCCTCACCTAAAAAAATTAAAACTTTAATGAAAATAGACTGATGTTCCGCTTAACAGAGAGATGTGAATGCGGTCGCTCGTCGTTAATTTGGCCTTTTGGTTTTTTAACTATAAACGTAAAAGTTAGCCTTTTGGTTTTTTGAGAATAAACAGTATTATATTTTTTTGAAAAATAATTAGACTGTAAAATTAATAAATTTAAAATTTCTTTTTTTAAAATTTATATATATTATTAATAATGATAATAATAAAATGATAAATCTTTCATTATTTATAAGATTTCAAAATTTTCGATGGTCAATAGACATGGACTGATAGATGTGATTATAAACAGTAATGGTTTGTTACAGTAAAATTTAAATGAATTTAAAACTATTTAAAGTTATTTTAATGTTTTAGATCCCTATCTTGACATATCTCTTTTAAATGATGGAAAGTTAATAAAAAATCACACAACATCCGTCTCAAAAGAAACACGTGATCCTGTTTTTAACGAAATGATTGAGTTTTATGTCCCACAAAGTCAGGTTACTTTATCAGATATTCTTATCATGGTTTTTTATAAAGATGACAAAAATTTTAATGAAACAATAGGTAAAATTTTGATAGGAAGTCATGCCCAAGAAGATGGGTACAAACATTGGAACAAAACATTAGAGAATCCGGAACAATCTTTTGCTAGGTGGCACGCTATAAAAAAATAGTTCTCATTGATTTTGATATGAACATAAGGTTTTAAAATAAAAACAAAACTTGATATTTTTGTAAAATCTTTTTTTTTACTAGATATTTTATATGTAAAAAATTTACTTTGATTACAAATTTTTCAGTTTTTTATTTAATTTTTTTGTTATCCTTTTTTTATTTAAGAACGAATAGATAATTAGAAAAATAGTTTGCAGGTTTTGTTATAAGTTAACAATGTCATTCTGCGAGAAAATAAATGTTTATTTCAAACAATGATTTATCAAGTATAACTAGATTTGAGGGCTCAAGATATCAAGAGGTCTAAGTAACAAAATCAACATTTTGAGAAAACTCAAAACAAATTGAAAAAATCTTTGTAAAAGGTAAAATTGCATAATTTTGATAGCACATCGAAGAACAATCAAGTTTTTTTGACGGCACATCAGAAGAATAATTAAGGCTAGTATTCTAAGTTTGAACTTTAGGATTTAACATTTTTGAAATTAACTTTTTTTTTTTTTTGAAAAGTCCTATTTTGAAAAGTAGCTCTGACCATTTTTTGACCTCTGGGGTTTTCATATTTAACTCAATGGAAAACTAGGATCAGATTGTTAACTGCAAAAATACTTACACAAATTCTAAAAAAAAAAAATTATTATCATTATATATATTTACTTTTTTGGTAACAGCTGGATACGTAGCCGTTAAATAAGAGATTTAAACACAAAAAATCTTAAATATATAATCTTTCTTCCGCTCCTGGAGACTCTAAGTTTAAATTAACAGAGCAGTTCCTTAATTTTCAGTAGCTATTGCCCACCTACAATAAATCGTCTCTGACCAATTTTAATTAGAAGTTCAAATTTTTTATGAGATACCCCAACATCAAGATCTCCATATAAGTTGTAAATAAGTTTATAAAACGAAAAATATACTAACAATACAAAATATCTATTTGAAAAATTATGTTGCAAATGAAAGGGGTTTGAAGAGAAGACTGCAGTCTTCTACGTGCTCCTGTCATTACCTTAGTTTTTAATATTATTTATAAATGTATGCATTTTTACACACACACACATATATATATATATATATATATATATATATATATATATATATATATATATATATATATATATATATATATATATATATATATATATATATATATATATATATAGAATATTATTATTTTCTTACTAGGTAGCTGTATAATCTATTAAACATAATACATTCAAGCTTTAAAAAGCAAGGTAGTATGTATATAGGCCTATAGTTGGATGCAAAAGAGTACACATCATTTTTATATATAGGAAACACTCATAGTATTTTTAATTTATCCAAAAAAAAAAACAGTGTTTAAGGATAAATTGAATATTATTAAAATAGATGATTCAATAATATCAAATACTTATTTAGAAAAATTGCATTAAGTTCATCGATGCCTGGACATTTATTAATTTTTAGTGAATTTAAGGCTGTTCAAAGTTCATCCGAGGACATTTCAAACGTATTCATAACTAACTGCGCTTTTTTCAAAAAAGACTTTGTTTCCTTAATTTATATATCATCCAGACTATATTTTAAAAATCTAAAAAATTGTTTGGGTAAAATATCCGGAAAAAATCTGAAATATATTTACCACTTAAATTTTGCTATTAACTGAAATGTTTCTAATTTTTTTTTTCAAACTTTTCTTAATTTTGTATGAGTGATGAGTGAAAAAGCCTGAAAAAGAAGTATATAGTATATACAAAAATATACACCTAAACTTATATGTATAACGTTTTGGATATCCGGATATCCGATTGCAATAAGTAAAAATTTTCTTATTGTTAATAACAAATAATTTGTGTTTGTCGTTGTTTTGTAGATTATTTTCGAATATTGTATCTTGGTTTTAGATTTAAATGCAATGAAAACTTTTAGTATGAAATGCAAATAAATATTCGTATATAAAATGATTCCAATTAACAAAAGCAAGACAAGGCATCTTTAATAATAACAGTCTCAGTTGCGCGTCAGCGCACTGGGACTAAAAGAGAAAAGACAATATGAAAAGAGTATTATTTAAAGACTGTTGGTTGTAAAAAGAGTCTGCTTGAAATTCTTCTGTGGCACATACTCATTCGGTCATCGAGTAGTAGAGGCATTGCAAAATTTTTATCTGAAACAGAAAACCATAGTAAATGCGATGAAAAAATCGGTCTTAAACCTCATAATATCACCAACAACAACACCATATCCAAGGTCATGGCGCATATTGATTCATCCCAAAGAATGGAGTCGCATTATTGGAGGAGGGATTCCAGTAAGTTTTCAATTCCTGTTTCTTTTTTGTTTACAAAAAAGGAAACCGTAACCCTTGAAAAAATTTCATTCTTATGATCCACAAATCCCCATAATTCTATACAAATTCATTTGTATTGGATTATGTGCGGCTGTGGATCATAAATCCCCATAATTCGGCTGTGGATCATAATTCTATACAAATTCATTTGTATTGGATTATGTGCGGCTGTGGATCATAATTCTATACAAATTCATTTGTATTGGATTATGTGTGGCTGTGGATCATAATTCTATACAAATTCATTTGTATTGGATTATGTGTGGCTGTGGATCATAATTCTATACAAATTCATTTGTATTGGATTATGTGTGGCTGTGGATCATAGTTCTATACAAATTCATTTGTATTGGATTATGTGCGGCTGTGGATCATAATTCTATACAAATTCATTTGTATTGGATTATGTGTGGCTGTGGATCATAATTCTATACAAACTCATTTGTATTGGATTATGTGTGGCTGTGGATCATAATTCTATACAAATTCATTTGTATTGGATTATGTGTGGCTGTGGATCATAATTCTATACAAATTCATTTGTATTGGATTATGTGTGGCTGTGGATCATAATTCTATACAAATTCATTTGTATTGGATTATGTGCGGCTGTGGATCATAATTCTATACAAATTCATTTGTATTGGATTATGTGCGGCTGTGGATCATAATTCTATACAAATTCATTTGTATTGGATTATGTGCGGCTGTGGATCATAATTCTATACAAACTCATTTGTATTGGATTATGTGTGGCTGTGGATCATAATTCTATACAAATTCATTTGTATTGGATTATGTGTGGCTGTGGATCATAATTCTATACAAATTCATTTGTATTGGATTATGTGCGGCTGTGGATCATAAAAATGAAATTTGAAATCTGTTTCTTAATCATTGAATTTTTGTCTCTTTTTTTTATCAGTTCCTAATTTTCCTTATTTCTTTAAAACTCAAATACATTTTCCTACCTAATCTTTCAGTTTTAAATCCACAGTTAAGAATTACAAACCTTAAAAATTTAAGAACTTGTTAAGAACTAATTACATTAACTACAGTATACTGTAGTTAATAAATTTAATAAGTTAGTAAATTTAATAAGTTAGTAAAAAATTTAGTTAGTTAGTAAATTTAATAAGTTAGTAAAAAAATTTTTTTATAATTAAATTTTGCAAATATACTAGTATATTTGGAAAATTTAATTAAAAAAAAATTTTTTTAGAATATGGATAGTTTTAGTTTAGTCACTTGTTTTTATAGCTTTTTAAAAGATACACTATGTTGTCAAAATAATTTTTTACAGCATTGTGTCTTTTGAGTATTTCTTTTTTTTTTTTAAATGTTTAAAACATTGTTTGTGGTTGGCATAACTTCTCTCCATTAACCCTCAGTTAAGACAGCATACTGTTTATTAGGGTTGTTTTGGAAGGAAGCAACTCATTTGTAAATAACTTTTTTTAATAAGCATTTTTTATTAATTAAGAAATCAAGTTTTATTTTGCAATCACAATTATAAGTATTTTTTTACTTGAATTTTGATTACAAAAATGAATTTCAAAGTAGTTAATAAATAAAAATCATTCTGAAAATCATCTCAATTAAAGCAACAGCTTTTTTAGTGTGTGTGGCCTTTTACGATTGCAAAATAGAACTTAAATATATAAAACAGCCAAGAAAAACTGGATATAAGAACTAATTGAAAATGGTTTAAGCGATATGATTTAAACAACATCTTGTGGAGTTTTTAATGATTTGCTTTCTGCAAATCATTAAAAACTCCACAAGATGTTGTCGATGGACCTCACCAATAGATAAAATTATATCTATGAGTGCTTAGTAAAATGCTTTTACGCAAAAGGCATTCTGTAGTTTACATAGACACTTGTAAAGCTATCAAATATCTTGTTCATAGTATTTTCCTGAATCAAAAGTGTTTGTATGTAAAATGCATGTCAGGTGTTTAAAGAATGTATAATTTTGTGAAATAGGAGCACATGGTAGGTCTTTAATGCTGTATATTTCAAACATACTTGCTTGCTTACAAAAAAATGATTCATTTATTCAGCATGAACATAATAGACATACCACGTTTTCTCCAATTTTATAAAATATCGACTTTCTTACATTCCCAAGATACCAAAATATATATATGTTGATTCTATTTTGAAAAAGCTCACTCTTAACTTTTAAGAAACTCGTCGAACGGAAATCAAATTAGTTATCAGTAATAGGAGACATTAGATAAAAAATAAATAAGACACTTTTCTGTTAACAATTTTTATTGAAAACTTGCAACAAGTCTAATTATCCAGCACACCATAAATGTAATACAAATTGTTAAAGTATTGAGCTATAAAAACAATGCCTCTGATTCCTTATCCCACATTATTTTAAAAGCCTCTCTTAAATGAAAATGACATAATATACACAAATATTTAGGTTTAGAAAATACTGCATTTTAAGAATGAAAAAAGCAACAATCAAAGTGTCAACATATACGCAAGTTGCGACACCATTATTAAACTTTTCTACAAAAGACTAGAAAAATCGAGAACAATTTATGTACAGGGAAAAAACAAAAGTTATATTATTGGTTCTCTAGTAATTTTAAATTAAATTTTTTTGTTAAATTGATATCGTTAATATTACCTTGTTTATCAAATTTTTGATTTACGTTGCGTTTAATTTTCAGAAATTTTATTATCATAGTATTATACGATGATGACCATTATACTGTACCCCCGTATTGCAAACAATTTGAGAAAAACTTTTTGCTCAGAAATGATATAAATTGAGGACTATGGCGTGACAATAAACAAGAAAAGAAAAGCCGACAAAGTACGAAAACAAGCATAAACTAAAGTGAATTTTAGAAGAAAAAAATGTCAAAAGCACCAGCGATTGGAATCGATCTTGGAACAACATATTCTTGTGTTGGAGTTTTTCAACATGGGAAAGTTGAAATAATTGCTAATGAGCAGGGAAATCGTACAACTCCAAGTTATGTCGCTTTCACCGACACCGAAAGATTAATTGGGGATGCAGCAAAGAATCAAGTCGCCATGAATCCGTCAAATACAGTATTTGGTAAGAGTCGCGCTAGTTATGTTTTTCTTTTTTCTTTTTAAATATAGATAAGCGAGCAATGCTTTAAGGACCTAACATCAAATATGTATACAACGGTTGCAAGTTTATGATAAAAAAAAAAATGACATAAAACGGTTTTTTTTTTTATTTTTTTTATAGATGCAAAAAGATTGATAGGAAGAAAATTTAACGATCCGTCGGTTACTTCGGACAGGAAACATTGGCCTTTCAATGTGAGTTTATTAATGTTTGTGATTTTATATTACTCTCTTGGGCGTTTCTTGGATTCTATTTTTTTCCCGAAGACTAATGCATTTTCAACGTTTTCCTCCCAAAAATTGTAACTTTTTTTTTAGGTTATTGATGAGGGGTCTAGACCAAAGATTCAAGTTGAATTTAAAGGAGAAACTAAATCTTTTTACCCCGAGGAGATATCATCTATGGTTTTGCTTAAGATGAAGGAAATTGCAGATGCTTATCTCGGCAAAAAAGTCACAGATGTTGTAATTACTGTACCAGCTTACTTTAATGATTCGCAAAGGCAAGCGACTAAAGACGCTGGAGTTATTGCCGGACTGAATGTCTTACGTATTATTAACGAACCAACTGCAGCTGCTATTGCTTACGGCCTCGACAAAAAAGTAGGAAAAGAGAAAAACGTGCTTATTTTTGATTTAGGCGGTGGAACCTTTGATGTTTCCATACTTGCCATAGAAGATGGTATATTCGAAGTAAAATCGACTGCAGGCGACACTCACCTTGGTGGAGAAGATTTCGACAATCGTCTGGTAAACCATTTTGTTGAAGAATTTAAACGAAAGCATAAAAAAGACATTTCTAGCAACAAAAGAGCTCTTCGACGTCTAAGAACAGCTTGTGAAAGAGCCAAGAGAACGCTTTCAGCGAGTACACAAGCAAGCGTTGAAATTGACTCACTGTTTGATGGTATCGATTTTTACACGTCGATTACTCGAGCACGTTTTGAAGAGTTATGCATTGATTTGTTTAGAGGTACTCTTGGCCCCGTTGCTGATGCAATTAGAGATGCTGGAAAAAACAGCAGCGGTCAAAACTTTTCCAAGTCTGATATCCACGAGGTTGTTTTGGTTGGCGGTTCTACTCGCATTCCAAAAGTACAAAGTCTTCTCCAAGAATTTTTCAACGGAAAAGAACTTAACAAATCCATTAATCCGGACGAAGCTGTAGCCTATGGTGCTGCCGTTCAAGCAGCCATTTTGGCTGGCGATAAACATGAGGCCGTTCAGGATCTTTTACTTCTTGATGTTGCTCCTCTATCACTTGGAATCGAGACTGCTGGAGGGGTATTTACTCCATTGATTAAGAGAAACACTACTGTTCCAACGAAGTATTCTCAAATATTTTCTACGTATGCTGATAATCAACCCGGTGTACTAATTCAGGTTTTTGAGGGTGAAAGAAGCATGACAGCTCATAATAACTTACTTGGTAAATTTGAGCTTTCTGGAATTCCACCGGCTCCTAGGGGGGTCCCTCAAATTGAAGTAACCTTCGATGTCGATGCCAATGGCATTTTAAATGTTTCCGCGATGGACAAGAGCACAGGAAAAGAGAATAAGATCACTATCACAAATGATAAAGGTCGTCTTTCTAAAGAGGATATCGAAAGAATGGTCCAAGAAGCAGAAAAGTACAAAGCCGATGACGATCTTCAGCGAGACAGAATTCAAGCGAAAAACTCTTTGGAAAGCTACTGTTATAATATGAAGCAAACTGTAGAAGACGAAAAAGTTAAAGGCAAAATTAGCGAAGAAGATAAAAAAACGATTCTTAAAGGTTGCAAAGAAACAGTGGAGTGGCTTGATAAAAATCAAGTAAGTTATTCGTTGTTGTTTATTTTTTTGTCATAACTAGGGTCGGCTTTTACGGAGGAGAATACAGAACCGAAACTGTACAAATAAATTTTTTATTATTACTATTATTTTTTTTATTGTGTTCTCCGTAAAAGCCAGACGTCTGGCAACCCTAGCTCATAATTATGATTTTAATAGCTTTAACAAATCGCAATATTGTATTGACTTTTTTTTTCTTACATACGTAGACTGCCGAAAAAGACGAGTTCGAACACAAACAAAAAGAGCTTGAGAAAGTATGCAATCCTATTATTACAAAACTTTATCAAGCTGGCGGTGTTCCAGGAGGCATGAATGGCGCCATGCCTGGAGGTATGCCGGGTGGCTCTTACAAACCTAGTTCTAGTGGACCAACTATAGAAGAAGTTGATTAAGAGTATTGATTTACTTAGTGCATAATAAAACTTTTTTTTTTATTGTTTGTACGATATTTGTAAATACTTTTAACGCATGTATATTTTATAGAGTTAATAAAAATGACATTTTTTTAAATGATGCTGTTTTCCTCCGTGTCACAGTTTAATTTCCATAAATGTAGAGGGGGGAGTTCTGGGGTTCGGGTTCACAAAACCCAAAAACAAACTTTTTAGATTTTGTGTAGTTTAACCACTTAATTATTTTTATGCTGGTTTCAAATTGCTTAATTTTTTTTTTTTCATAACAAATACTTTTTCTTCTACTTCAAGTTCAATAAAAATGACTATTTTAACAAAACAATCAATGGTTAAATTAAATGAAATCATTATTATTATCAAAGTACAATCCATATTAAAAATTTATCTTTTCGTTTCATCAATAAAATACTTAATCATTATGTGTAGCTGTAAATACAACAAAAATAGTCATTATACATGATATATGATATGATACATGATTAAGGAACAATTTGTCACAATTACTAGTGAAAATGAAAAATAAGTATACCAATCAGTATACCACGGATGCTTCATAGCATCCGTGGTATACTGATTGGTGTTCTTTCTCAGAATAAAGAGGTTTGATGTCGGCTCTGGCCAGATAATCGACATTGGTAAGAAAGGAGGCGTGAACTTCCTAGTTAAGTTGATCTTTCACGGTGCTTTGTGGTAAGACCCTTAGTTCCTCTTGGTGTACCTTAACAACAACAAAAAAATAAAAAAACTCACCGTTGGTGATTGGTGGAATGTTGTGAGGACTTTTCAAGAAGAAACTTTAAATATTTTAGCTTATTTTTCTGTAGACGTTAAACGGCATTTTTTTGTATTTTTATTAACAATTATGATTTTAAATATCTTTTCTGCAATTATCTAATGTATTACTAAAATAAATATTCCATTCATGAACTGATTTTGACATTAAACAGATCTTTCTATTTTTCAATGTATTTATTGACACCTGATTTGCAAGTAAAAGAGCTGCCTTGTTATTTTAAACAAGCTAAGATATAAATTCTTTTGGACGCCTAATGTAAAGTTACAGTTCTTTTTTTGCTAACCCGCTCTGTCTCAGTTGTTTCTGTCACTGGTTCCAATTTTAATATTTTCAAATTTTTTAACAATGAGACACATTTGCCGAAATTTACCTCTTTTTTTTTTTCTATTTTTGCAATCGACGGTATTTCCGAAGCCGGTTGCAATGAGTGCCACGTTGGCACTTAAGTTTAATATTATTTGAGTTTGTTTTATGAATTCCAAAAACTTGATTAAAAACGTAATACATTAGTTATTCCATTATTGTATCTTTTTCCGAACCCATAATACTTTTCTATTTTCTGTTAAAGAAATATAGCATTTTGCAAAACTGTATATTTTTAAAAAATATTTGCAAAGAATAAGACAATCATCCAAGTTTATTGATGTGCATTAACGAACTGCGATATATATATATATATATATATATATATATATATATATATATATATATATATATATATATATATATATATATATATATATATATATATATATATATATATATATATATATATATATATATATATATATATATATATATATATATATTATATAAAGGGTTTGATTGTTTGAAAAAATACAACTTTGTGATGGAACTTAAAGTTTCATGCCTTTCGGCAATCATCAGCCATATTTTATTCTTTAAATTAAGAAAAAACCGTTAAAAAATACAAAATACAGAAATCAACAGAAAATATTCATAACAAAGCAAAGAATGTATTGTGACGTCAAAACAAACAATTTTTTAATTAATTAGAAAATTGCTCAATCACCCGTGTCGAATAGGGCAAGATGGAACTTGGTTTAATGCCTTCACTTGGATACCATTTCACTTTTTTTGTTTAGCAGATTTTTATTTTTGGAAAATAGAATTTCATATTTTTCGTATGTGCATAGTTTGCAGGACTTTGTGGCTGGGTTGTAAGCATTGCACTGCCTAATTATTTTCCATTTGACAACTGGGTTTAAGTTGGCATCTTTTAATTTCCAAAATTCTTTTGATAATTTGATGTCATTTTTATATTTTAGAATGTTAAATGATTTTATATGGTTGGCATATCTAATTTTGAATGGTGTTTCACTTATACCGATGTAGGATTTGTTGAAAGGAGTGTTAGTAGGGATTTTGGAACTTATATTGGCTTGGTATACAATGTTTTTTGTTAAGCATTGGTTTGGTAAAGGGCAGGTATTTTTATTAAGGCAATTGCAGTTGGTTTTAGGTGGAATTTTGATGTTGTTCGTAATTTGTTGATTGTGTGCATTTAAAAAATTTCATATTCGGCATACTGCTATAACTTATTTTTATCGTGTTTCTGTTAAAAATTTTATGGAGGCTGTGATTTATTGGGAAGTGTTTGTTTATTAAGGTTAAAAAGCTTTTTTCTACATTAGTACTAACATTTTTTCTGAAAGGAGGGTTGAACTATATGATGTTTCGTTTAAAACATGGTTTGGTATGTGGTAAATTTAAATTAGGGTGATGAGAAAGTTCGTGATTAAAACCGGATCTTAATAGCGCGTCATTGTACATAGGAGTAGATCTTCGGAAAATTTCTTTACTTGAAGAATTTGCAGACAATCTTAACTCAATTGAATGCGGAAGCTGTTTTAGAATATTATTCGGGTGGTTTAAATCAGCATGAAATAGTTTATAGAATTCCCGGGCTTAGAATATGGTTGAAAAGTATTGTCGTTGAGATTTGATGTGACGTCAAGATAATTTATAATTTTCATGTTGTACTGTATTGATATAGTGAGTTCGTTTTTTTTAAATATTCAACAAAATGTTTTTTGATTTTTTCCATTTGGGGATCACTCATTTTTTTAAAAACTGCTAAACCATCATCGCGGTAAAATCCGAAATTATTTTTATCATAAAACTGTGCAATTTGAAGCAAAATATAAATTCCCAAGGTTACAAACTTCAGCACCATCATTTAAACATCGAATAAACCGCTTGATTTTTTAATCCAAACTTGATCAACGTTAAATAATAATGATTTTCTTGCAAGATAACCATAAAATTTTGAACCTAACTATAAAACATGATAGATCAATGTTTTATAGTTAGGGTCAATGTTTAGATGCTGCTCAGCAAAATGAATAGCGTTATTAAGATTTTTCAGATATCAAAGGGTAAAAATCAACAATATCAAAAAAAAGGAATTTATAAAGGCATTTATCACTAATGCGATTAAACCAGTTTGTGGTATCTTGGGTTTTTTTTCACTGATTGAGATAAAGTTTCTTTACAAATTCAGAGCTTGTATTAGAAAGTATAACTTTACTAATTCTGCCGATTTCATATTTGCCAGGGTTTAATAAACGGACAGTTGGATTATTTGTAAAGTTTTCTTTATGAACTTTTAATTTTATAAAACAATTTGAAGATGTGTTAATGTCGATTTTATTGAAAACGTCGTGATTTTTTAATATCCGTTTACCTTCTTTATTTATTTGAATTTTTATTTTTGTATTCGATTTTTTGTAAGTTGAGGGTATTATTTTCTTTAGATATATTATGTAAACAGGATGTTTTATCGGAAAAAGTAAGTTTTCTATTGCGTATGGTAGATATGTCATCTTTTAACCTGTCTTGGAAATTATTGTATACTTTACAAAATTTAATGTTTTTTATAAGATCTATCAGATCGTTTTCAAATGTAGACATATCAGAAACTTGTTTGGGATAACTTGATGTTTTTATGCCGTAATTGTTATAAATATATATATATATATATATATATATATATATATATATATATATATATATATATATATATATATATATATATATATACAGGGCCGCCAAGAGGGGGGGGGGGCAATTGAAGTAGTTTGCCCCGGGCATCACAGTCTATGGGGCATCACATGCCTTAAAAAAAGAATCGTTGAAATGATAAAAAATTTAGCTGATAACGTATTTAAAGATTAAGCAATTTTTGTGTATTAATTTCTTTCTCCTTTTAAACTTTGTTTGCATTTAGAATAGGATAATTATTACTTTACAAAGTTTTCATTATCCATTTGAACGCACGCATTTTCATTGGCCTTTTGTTTGCATAATAAAATAAAAAGCGTTAAAATTTTTTTTTCTTATTTAACGTTTGTAAAAGCCAAACTTCTAATAGTTTAACTTATTTTTGCCTAAACCTTGCGTCCCTGTGGATACTTTTGTGCATATGTATGTTTTTGACTCGCTGCATTTTGTTCCAACTATTTTTTGACAAAAAACTTATCTTCAGTGGATATTTTAATTGTAAGTACTGACCTTTTCTCTGCAATTAATAACACCAAAGAATTACAAAGTTTTTAATTTTTAAATTTTAAAAAGTTAAAATTCTTTATATCGTCATAAGTTTTAGCATGAATAATTAAAGACCTCCACGATTGAAAAAGCTGTCTGGAGCTGCTAGGAGAAAAAGAGCGATGATTCGGAAAAAAAATGAAAGCAAAAACAAACGAACGCTTTTAGATTGCGTTCGTTGGACAAAAATCGAAGATAAATGCAAGCAGGTAGTTAAACTATTTTTAAATGTGACGTTCATGAAAAAATAATTAGAATAATTTTGTTTAATACTTCTTTATAGTTCAATGATATTGAGATAGGTATCAATGACTCTAATGAGTTGCCAGACCATAATTCCGACAAACTTTTTCTTGCCGATGACATCGATGACTCCCAAAAAACATCATCACATTTAAAAAAGGATCAGTTGCATTTTGTACTTGATTGCCACAATGACCAACAAATTTATAAAAGTGATCTTTCTATACCAATCTCTAACGATCCTGCACTATGGAAATCAATATCAGACACTGATCGAACGAATATAATTCTGATGGGACCTTCTTCAAATCCTAGCAATTTTCCAAGAGATCAAAAAGAACGCAAATTCCCTATTTATATCTTTTTAGAGGAACAAAGAGTCGGAGAAAAAGTTTGAAGAGATTGGCTCGTTTGGAGTAAGGATGTGGCATCACTCTTTTGTTTCCCTTGCTCCCTTTTTGGATCGCCTATTTTAACCAGACCCGGTGTTCAATCCAGTTTGCTGTCTTGGAATGGAGGTATACATGGAAATATGAGAAAACTTTCAGATCGCGTTAAAAGTCATCACCAAAGCGATTTTCACCGTAACTGTTATCTCCAATGGAAAACAGCTACGATTCACTTGAAAAGTCAAAAGTCCATTTAGCATCAGTTAGAAAAACAAATTGGAGATGAAACAAAGCGATGGAAAGTAATTTTACAACGCATTCTTGACGTCACAATTTTCCTAGCTTCAAGAAACTAGGCTTTTAGAGGTAAGAATATTGTTTTTAAATTTTAAATTATATTTTGCATTATTTTATTTGTAATTTAAAAATCAAAATTACAAGTTTTAATTGGATATAAATATGGATTACTATTTTGATTATTTTTTGTTTGTAATTAGGATCCAATCAAAAGTTGTTCAAAGATGGGAAACTTCCTTGGAGCGCTCGAATTAATTGCTCGCCACAACAAAACATTACAAGATCATATGAACTCGAAGCTGCAAAAAATTCTCTAAAAGTTAACAAAGCACCAGGGATTGATGAGATTTCTAGCAACGTAGTAATAAGTGTCTTCCCGGTGATACGCAAACCCATATTCGAAATTTTTAAATCTTCAATTACAACAGGAACTGTTCCAGACAAATTAAAAATTGCAAAAGTTGTACCAATATTTAAATCCGGAGAGCAATGCTCACTTAATAACTACAGACCCATCTCAATCCTTTCTGTCTTTTCTAAACTTCTAGAACGAATAGTTTACAATAAACTATATAAATACCTAACTATTAACAATATTTTGAATAATAAACAATTCGGATTTCAAAAACAACATTCAACCGAACATGCGATTATAGATCTTGTAAATAAAATAAATGACTCTTTTGATAATAACAAATTTGTTCTAGGAATCTTTATTGATCTATCGAAAGCATTCGATACTGTTGATCATGCTATACTACTTAAAAAAATGGAAAAATATGGCATTAAAAATGTTGCTTTACATTGGTTTGAGAGCTTTCTTATAAACAGACAGCAATGTGTTATTATGGATAAAAATACCCATTCAAAATTACTTAAAATAAAATGCGGAGTTCCCCAAGGTTCCATTCTAGCTCCCCTACTCTTCTTGCTATACATCAATGATCTTCCAAAAGTCTCAAAAAAACTTGATGCCATAATGTTTGCAGATGATACAAACTTATTTTATTCATCTACTTCTATCGCAGAACTCTTCGAAACTGCAGGTATTGAACTTGAAAAACTTAATACTTGGTTTAAATCAAACAAATTATCATTGAATACAGAAAAAACCAACTACATTCTATTTCACACCAATCAAAGGAAAAAATCTATACCAATTCCATTACCGTCTCTAAAAATAGAAAATAAATTTATCGAAAGAACCAAAGCAACAAAATTTTTAGGAATACTTATCGATGAGAATATTTCATGGAAAGCTCACATAAACTTATTAAATACCAAAATAAGAAACAACATTTGCATGCTTTACAAAGCTAGACCCATGCTACCCCAAAAAAATTTAAAGCTACTTTATTTCTCCTTCATTCAAACCTATTATACGTATGGTAATATAGCATGGGCAAGTACTCATAGATCCAACCTAGTGGCACTTTATCGACATCAAAAACATGCTGCAAGAATAGTATTTAATAAAGATAAATTTACTCATGCCGAACCTTTGCTAAAGCTTCTAAATGCACTAAATGTCTACAAAATTAACATTTACCAAAATTTGATATTCATGCTCAAATATAAACTCGGACTTGTCCCATTACATTTTTCAGAAGAATTTTTTAAATGCAATAGAAATAAATATGAAACTCGAGGAATAGGAAATTTTAAAGTACCATATAAAAAAACAAAACTATCACGTTTCTCCATCTCCTATCGCGGCCCTTACCTCTACAACAAACTAATAGCTAAAAATACTATAATTACAAAACTACTTAACCATAATTCTCTGAAAACACTTTTAAAAAAACTTGTTCTAAACTTAAACAATTTTACAAACGTATATTAAAACAAATAACTAAAAACCCCTAAAAAATCCACTTTAAAGCAAAGTAAATGTTAGATTTTATTTATATTTCGTACATGTCAATATACTAAGTATAACAAACCATGTAACTATATATTTATGTGTATCAAATACAGCTCTTTTCCGTTTTTTGTTTTTGATTATCTAGTAGCTTTTTATGTGTGACTCTTATGCCACCATAAGACTTTGACAAACTGAAATTTCTTAATAAATTAAGTATACAAAATATCGCAACTAAAAGCGGTTTCTTGATGACAAGATCAAAATGGTCTTCTGCAAGTTTCCCGCGTCTTTTAACAGTGTTACTTTTTTATATATATTATTATTTGTATTAAAAAAAGTTTTCTTATTATATGTACGGTATTTTTTTTATACAATGTAAACGAACTAGTTTATATTTATGATCACGTATTTGTAAAGCTTTGATAAAAGACAAAAAAAAAAAAAAAAAAAAAAAAAAAAAAAAAAAAAAAAAAAAAAAAAAAAAAAAAAAAAAAATATGCAAGAAGAAGAGAGAAAAAGAAAGAAGAAGAAAAAAAGAAGAAAAAAAACGCATGCAAGCTCTTTATTTATCCTGGAAATCACAAAATGAATTTATCAAGGAATGCGGCAAGTTAGTGGTTCGAGAAGTTATTCGAGAAATCAAAAAATCAATATATTTCACCATCAGCACAGACAGCACTCCCGATTCGTCCCACAGCAAGCAAATAAGTTTTTTTTTGTTTTTTGCATTTCAATGATAACCAGCTGTGGGAGGTCAAAAAAAGGTTCGTTAAGCTAGAAGAACTTGAAAAAAAGAAGGGGTCTGATATAACAAAGTTGATATTGAATGTGTTGGAAGAGAATGAGCTCGACATAAAAAATTGTCGTGGTCAAGGCTACGACAACGGCGCTAATATGGCTGGTATTTACAATGGAGTTCAAGCTTTGATAAGACAGAGTAATCCACAAGTAATTTTTATTCCTTGCTCTGCTCACAGTTTGAACTTATATGCAGTACACGCTATTGAATCATCGGCTCCTGCAAAATCCTATTTTGTAAATATTCAAAAGCTATACAATCTGTTCAGCAGCAGCCCAGTTCGTTGGAAAATTCTTCAAGAGGAGACAGGCCAATCATTTCATAAACTTTCTGTTACACGATGGAGTTCGAGGATTGAATCAGTTAAGCCACTAGCAAAAAAGCCAAGAGAGATCTTGAAATCATTACATCGTCTAAAAGAGTTAGACCTTCCATGCGAAAGTAGTAATGAAGTGCATTATCTCATTAAATGGATAAATTCTTTTAAATTTGTTGTTTTTACTACTTTTTGGTTTAAATGTTTGATGGCAGTTAACAACGTGAGTCTTCTGCTTCAATCCACTCAACTCACTCTCGATGATGAAGTAAAAATTCTAAATGGCCTTTTGATGGATCTGAATCGAATCCGTCTGTCTCGGGATCTGATTTTGATAGAGGCAACAGAAGTTGCAAAGAACTTGAAATTTGATAAATTAATGTTTACTGTGAAGAGAACGCAAAAAAGATCATCCCAGATGAAACTGCTGGTTACAACCACGAAGAGGCATCAAAAATCTTTGAGTGTAATGACTTCAATGTTGCACTCGACAATCTGAGATCAAGATTTAAAGTAATAGAAGAGGAATGTAGCAAGTTTTCCTTCCTTTGGTCTTTACAGAAATCTCAAACAGACCAAGAACTAGGTTTAAAAGCTGAGAATCT
>NC_061157.1:65528857-65598857 GCF_022113875.1 Hydra vulgaris
TACAAAATGCAACTGATCCTTTTTTAAATGTGATGATGTTTTTTGGGAGTCATCGATGTCATCGGCAAGAAAAAGTTTGTCGGAATTATGGTCTGGCAACTCATTAGAGTCATTGATACCTATCTCAATATCATTGAACTATAAAGAAGTATTAAACAAAATTATTCTAATTATTTTTTCATGAACGTCACATTTAAAAATAGTTTAACTACCTGCTTGCATTTATCTTCGATTTTTGTCCAACGAACGCAATCTAAAAGCGTTCGTTTGTTTTTGCTTTCATTTTTTTTCCGAATCATCGCTCTTTTTCTCCTAGCAGCTCCAGACAGCTTTTTCAATCGTGGAGGTCTTTAATTATTCATGCTAAAACTTATGACGATATAAAGAATTTTAACTTTTTAAAATTTAAAAATTAAAAACTTTGTAATTCTTTGGTGTTATTAATTGCAGAGAAAAGGTCAGTACTTACAATTAAAATATCCACTGAAGATAAGTTTTTTGTCAAAAAATAGTTGGAACAAAATGCAGCGAGTCAAAAACATACATATGCACAAAAGTATCCACAGGGACGCAAGGTTTAGGCAAAAATAAGTTAAACTATTAGAAGTTTGGCTTTTACAAACGTTAAATAAGAAAAAAAAATTTTAACGCTTTTTATTTTATTATGCAAACAAAAGGCCAATGAAAATGCGTGCGTTCAAATGGATAATGAAAACTTTGTAAAGTAATAATTATCCTATTCTAAATGCAAACAAAGTTTAAAAGGAGAAAGAAATTAATACACAAAAATTGCTTAATCTTTAAATACGTTATCAGCTAAATTTTTTATCATTTCAACGATTCTTTTTTTAAGGCATGTGATGCCCCATAGACTGTGATGCCCGGGGCAAACTACTTCAATTGCCCCCCCCCCCTCTTGGCGGCCCTGTATATATATATATATATATATATATATATATATATATATATATATATATATATATATATATATATATATATATATATTTATAACAATTACGGCATAAAAACATCAAGTTATCCCAAACAAGTTTCTGATATGTCTACATTTGAAAACGATCTGATAGATCTTATAAAAAACATTAAATTTTGTAAAGTATACAATAATTTCCAAGACAGGTTAAAAGATGACATATCTACCATACGCAATAGAAAACTTACTTTTTCCGATAAAACATCCTGTTTACATAATATATCTAAAGAAAATAATACCCTCAACTTACAAAAAATCGAATACAAAAATAAAAATTCAAATAAATAAAGAAGGTAAACGGATATTAAAAAATCACGACGTTTTCAATAAAATCGACATTAACACATCTTCAAATTGTTTTATAAAATTAAAAGTTCATAAAGAAAACTTTACAAATAATCCAACTGTCCGTTTATTAAACCCTGGCAAATATGAAATCGGCAGAATTAGTAAAGTTATACTTTCTAATACAAGCTCTGAATTTGTAAAGAAACTTTATCTCAATCAGTGAAAAAAAACCCAAGATACCACAAACTGGTTTAATCGCATTAGTGATAAATGCCTTTATAAATTCCTTTTTTTTGATATTGTTGATTTTTACCCTTTGATATCTGAAAAATCTTAATAACGCTATTCATTTTGCTGAGCAGCATCTAAACATTGACCCTAACTATAAAACATTGATCTATCATGTTTTATAGTTAGGTTCAAAATTTTATGGTTATCTTGCAAGAAAATCATTATTATTTAACGTTGATCAAGTTTGGATTAAAAAATCAAGCGGTTTATTCGATGTTTAAATGATGGTGCTGAAGTTTGTAACCTTGGGAATTTATATTTTGCTTCAAATTGCACAGTTTTATGATAAAAATAATTTCGGATTTTACCGCGATGATGGTTTAGCAGTTTTTAAAAAAATGAGTGATCCCCAAATGGAAAAAATCAAAAAACATTTTGTTGAATATTTAAAAAAAACGAACTCACTATATCAATACAGTACAACATGAAAATTATAAATTATCTTGACGTCACATCAAATCTCAACGACAATACTTTTCAACCATATTCTAAGCCCGGGAATTCTATAAACTATTTCATGCTGATTTAAACCACCCGAATAATATTCTAAAACAGCTTCCGCATTCAATTGAGTTAAGATTGTCTGCAAATTCTTCAAGTAAAGAAATTTTCCGAAGATCTACTCCTATGTACAATGACGCGCTATTAAGATCCGGTTTTAATCACGAACTTTCTCATCACCCTAATTTAAATTTACCACATACCAAACCATGTTTTAAACGAAACATCATATAGTTCAACCCTCCTTTCAGAAAAAATGTTAGTACTAATGTAGAAAAAAGCTTTTTAACCTTAATAAACAAACACTTCCCAATAAATCACAGCCTCCATAAAATTTTTAACAGAAACACGATAAAAATAAGTTATAGCAGTATGCCGAATATGAAATTTTTTAAATGCACACAATCAACAAATTACGAACAACATCAAAATTCCACCTAAAACCAACTGCAATTGCCTTAATAAAAATACCTGCCCTTTACCAAACCAATGCTTAACAAAAAACATTGTATACCAAGCCAATATAAGTTCCAAAATCCCTACTAACACTCCTTTCAACAAATCCTACATCGGTATAAGTGAAACACCATTCAAAATTAGATATGCCAACCATATAAAATCATTTAACATTCTAAAATATAAAAATGACATCAAATTATCAAAAGAATTTTGGAAATTAAAAGATGCCAACTTAAACCCAGTTGTCAAATGGAAAATAATTAGGCAGTGCAATGCTTACAACCCAGCCACAAAGTCCTGCAAACTATGCACATACGAAAAATATGAAATTCTATTTTCCAAAAATAAAAATCTGCTAAACAAAAAAAGTGAAATGGTATCCAAGTGAAGGCATTAAACCAAGTTCCATCTTGCCCTATTCGACACGGGTGATTGAGCAATTTTCTAATTAATTAAAAAATTGTTTGTTTTGACGTCACAATACATTCTTTGCTTTGTTATGAATATTTTCTGTTGATTTCTGTATTTTGTATTTTTTAACGGTTTTTTCTTAATTTAAAGAATAAAATATGGCTGATGATTGCCGAAAGGCATGAAACTTTAAGTTCCATCACAAAGTTGTATTTTTTCAAACAATCAAACCCTTTATATAATATATATATATATATATATATATATATATATATATATATATATATATATATATATATATATATATATATATATATATATATATATATATAATATATATATATATATATATATATATATATATATATATATATATATATATCGCAGTTCGTTAATGCACATCAATAAACTTGGATGATTGTCTTATTCTTTGCAAATATTTTTTAAAAATATACAGTTTTGCAAAATGCTATATTTCTTTAACAGAAAATAGAAAAGTATTATGGGTTCGGAAAAAGATACAATAATGGAATAACTAATGTATTACGTTTTTAATCAAGTTTTTGGAATTCATAAAACAAACTCAAATAATATTAAACTTAAGTGCCAACGTGGCACTCATTGCAACCGGCTTCGGAAATACCGTCGATTGCAAAAATAGAAAAAAAAAAAGAGGTAAATTTCGGCAAATGTGTCTCATTGTTAAAAAATTTGAAAATATTAAAATTGGAACCAGTGACAGAAACAACTGAGACAGAGCGGGTTAGCAAAAAAAGAACTGTAACTTTACATTAGGCGTCCAAAAGAATTTATATCTTAGCTTGTTTAAAATAACAAGGCAGCTCTTTTACTTGCAAATCAGGTGTCAATAAATACATTGAAAAATAGAAAGATCTGTTTAATGTCAAAATCAGTTCATGAATGGAATATTTATTTTAGTAATACATTAGATAATTGCAGAAAAGATATTTAAAATCATAATTGTTAATAAAAATACAAAAAAATGCCGTTTAACGTCTACAGAAAAATAAGCTAAAATATTTAAAGTTTCTTCTTGAAAAGTCCTCACAACATTCCACCAATCACCAACGGTGAGTTTTTTTATTTTTTTGTTGTTGTTAAGGTACACCAAGAGGAACTAAGGGTCTTACCACAAAGCACCGTGAAAGATCAACTTAACTAGGAAGTTCACGCCTCCTTTCTTACCAATGTCGATTATCTGGCCAGAGCCGACATCAAACCTCTTTATTCTGAGAAAGAACACCAATCAGTATACCACGGATGCTATGAAGCATCCGTGGTATACTGATTGGTATACTTATTTTTCATTTTCACTAGTAATTGTGACAAATTGTTCCTTAATCATGTATCATATCATATATCATGTATAATGACTATTTTTGTTGTATTTACAGCTACACATAATGATTAAGTATTTTATTGATGAAACGAAAAGATAAATTTTTAATATGGATTGTACTTTGATAATAATAATGATTTCATTTAATTTAACCATTGATTGTTTTGTTAAAATAGTCATTTTTATTGAACTTGAAGTAGAAGAAAAAGTATTTGTTATGAAAAAAAAAAAATTAAGCAATTTGAAACCAGCATAAAAATAATTAAGTGGTTAAACTACACAAAATCTAAAAAGTTTGTTTTTGGGTTTTGTGAACCCGAACCCCAGAACTCCCCCCTCTACATTTATGGAAATTAAACTGTGACACGGAGGAAAACAGCATCATTTAAAAAAATGTCATTTTTATTAACTCTATAAAATATACATGCGTTAAAAGTATTTACAAATATCGTACAAACAATAAAAAAAAAAGTTTTATTATGCACTAAGTAAATCAATACTCTTAATCAACTTCTTCTATAGTTGGTCCACTAGAACTAGGTTTGTAAGAGCCACCCGGCATACCTCCAGGCATGGCGCCATTCATGCCTCCTGGAACACCGCCAGCTTGATAAAGTTTTGTAATAATAGGATTGCATACTTTCTCAAGCTCTTTTTGTTTGTGTTCGAACTCGTCTTTTTCGGCAGTCTACGTATGTAAGAAAAAAAAAGTCAATACAATATTGCGATTTGTTAAAGCTATTAAAATCATAATTATGAGCTAGGGTTGCCAGACGTCTGGCTTTTACGGAGAACACAATAAAAAAAATAATAGTAATAATAAAAAATTTATTTGTACAGTTTCGGTTCTGTATTCTCCTCCGTAAAAGCCGACCCTAGTTATGACAAAAAAATAAACAACAACGAATAACTTACTTGATTTTTATCAAGCCACTCCACTGTTTCTTTGCAACCTTTAAGAATCGTTTTTTTATCTTCTTCGCTAATTTTGCCTTTAACTTTTTCGTCTTCTACAGTTTGCTTCATATTATAACAGTAGCTTTCCAAAGAGTTTTTCGCTTGAATTCTGTCTCGCTGAAGATCGTCATCGGCTTTGTACTTTTCTGCTTCTTGGACCATTCTTTCGATATCCTCTTTAGAAAGACGACCTTTATCATTTGTGATAGTGATCTTATTCTCTTTTCCTGTGCTCTTGTCCATCGCGGAAACATTTAAAATGCCATTGGCATCGACATCGAAGGTTACTTCAATTTGAGGGACCCCCCTAGGAGCCGGTGGAATTCCAGAAAGCTCAAATTTACCAAGTAAGTTATTATGAGCTGTCATGCTTCTTTCACCCTCAAAAACCTGAATTAGTACACCGGGTTGATTATCAGCATACGTAGAAAATATTTGAGAATACTTCGTTGGAACAGTAGTGTTTCTCTTAATCAATGGAGTAAATACCCCTCCAGCAGTCTCGATTCCAAGTGATAGAGGAGCAACATCAAGAAGTAAAAGATCCTGAACGGCCTCATGTTTATCGCCAGCCAAAATGGCTGCTTGAACGGCAGCACCATAGGCTACAGCTTCGTCCGGATTAATGGATTTGTTAAGTTCTTTTCCGTTGAAAAATTCTTGGAGAAGACTTTGTACTTTTGGAATGCGAGTAGAACCGCCAACCAAAACAACCTCGTGGATATCAGACTTGGAAAAGTTTTGACCGCTGCTGTTTTTTCCAGCATCTCTAATTGCATCAGCAACGGGGCCAAGAGTACCTCTAAACAAATCAATGCATAACTCTTCAAAACGTGCTCGAGTAATCGACGTGTAAAAATCGATACCATCAAACAGTGAGTCAATTTCAACGCTTGCTTGTGTACTCGCTGAAAGCGTTCTCTTGGCTCTTTCACAAGCTGTTCTTAGACGTCGAAGAGCTCTTTTGTTGCTAGAAATGTCTTTTTTATGCTTTCGTTTAAATTCTTCAACAAAATGGTTTACCAGACGATTGTCGAAATCTTCTCCACCAAGGTGAGTGTCGCCTGCAGTCGATTTTACTTCGAATATACCATCTTCTATGGCAAGTATGGAAACATCAAAGGTTCCACCGCCTAAATCAAAAATAAGCACGTTTTTCTCTTTTCCTACTTTTTTGTCGAGGCCGTAAGCAATAGCAGCTGCAGTTGGTTCGTTAATAATACGTAAGACATTCAGTCCGGCAATAACTCCAGCGTCTTTAGTCGCTTGCCTTTGCGAATCATTAAAGTAAGCTGGTACAGTAATTACAACATCTGTGACTTTTTTGCCGAGATAAGCATCTGCAATTTCCTTCATCTTAAGCAAAACCATAGATGATATCTCCTCGGGGTAAAAAGATTTAGTTTCTCCTTTAAATTCAACTTGAATCTTTGGTCTAGACCCCTCATCAATAACCTAAAAAAAAAGTTACAATTTTTGGGAGGAAAACGTTGAAAATGCATTAGTCTTCGGGAAAAAAATAGAATCCAAGAAACGCCCAAGAGAGTAATATAAAATCACAAACATTAATAAACTCACATTGAAAGGCCAATGTTTCCTGTCCGAAGTAACCGACGGATCGTTAAATTTTCTTCCTATCAATCTTTTTGCATCTATAAAAAAAATAAAAAAAAAAACCGTTTTATGTCATTTTTTTTTTTATCATAAACTTGCAACCGTTGTATACATATTTGATGTTAGGTCCTTAAAGCATTGCTCGCTTATCTATATTTAAAAAGAAAAAAGAAAAACATAACTAGCGCGACTCTTACCAAATACTGTATTTGACGGATTCATGGCGACTTGATTCTTTGCTGCATCCCCAATTAATCTTTCGGTGTCGGTGAAAGCGACATAACTTGGAGTTGTACGATTTCCCTGCTCATTAGCAATTATTTCAACTTTCCCATGTTGAAAAACTCCAACACAAGAATATGTTGTTCCAAGATCGATTCCAATCGCTGGTGCTTTTGACATTTTTTTCTTCTAAAATTCACTTTAGTTTATGCTTGTTTTCGTACTTTGTCGGCTTTTCTTTTCTTGTTTATTGTCACGCCATAGTCCTCAATTTATATCATTTCTGAGCAAAAAGTTTTTCTCAAATTGTTTGCAATACGGGGGTACAGTATAATGGTCATCATCGTATAATACTATGATAATAAAATTTCTGAAAATTAAACGCAACGTAAATCAAAAATTTGATAAACAAGGTAATATTAACGATATCAATTTAACAAAAAAATTTAATTTAAAATTACTAGAGAACCAATAATATAACTTTTGTTTTTTCCCTGTACATAAATTGTTCTCGATTTTTCTAGTCTTTTGTAGAAAAGTTTAATAATGGTGTCGCAACTTGCGTATATGTTGACACTTTGATTGTTGCTTTTTTCATTCTTAAAATGCAGTATTTTCTAAACCTAAATATTTGTGTATATTATGTCATTTTCATTTAAGAGAGGCTTTTAAAATAATGTGGGATAAGGAATCAGAGGCATTGTTTTTATAGCTCAATACTTTAACAATTTGTATTACATTTATGGTGTGCTGGATAATTAGACTTGTTGCAAGTTTTCAATAAAAATTGTTAACAGAAAAGTGTCTTATTTATTTTTTATCTAATGTCTCCTATTACTGATAACTAATTTGATTTCCGTTCGACGAGTTTCTTAAAAGTTAAGAGTGAGCTTTTTCAAAATAGAATCAACATATATATATTTTGGTATCTTGGGAATGTAAGAAAGTCGATATTTTATAAAATTGGAGAAAACGTGGTATGTCTATTATGTTCATGCTGAATAAATGAATCATTTTTTTGTAAGCAAGCAAGTATGTTTGAAATATACAGCATTAAAGACCTACCATGTGCTCCTATTTCACAAAATTATACATTCTTTAAACACCTGACATGCATTTTACATACAAACACTTTTGATTCAGGAAAATACTATGAACAAGATATTTGATAGCTTTACAAGTGTCTATGTAAACTACAGAATGCCTTTTGCGTAAAAGCATTTTACTAAGCACTCATAGATATAATTTTATCTATTGGTGAGGTCCATCGACAACATCTTGTGGAGTTTTTAATGATTTGCAGAAAGCAAATCATTAAAAACTCCACAAGATGTTGTTTAAATCATATCGCTTAAACCATTTTCAATTAGTTCTTATATCCAGTTTTTCTTGGCTGTTTTATATATTTAAGTTCTATTTTGCAATCGTAAAAGGCCACACACACTAAAAAAGCTGTTGCTTTAATTGAGATGATTTTCAGAATGATTTTTATTTATTAACTACTTTGAAATTCATTTTTGTAATCAAAATTCAAGTAAAAAAATACTTATAATTGTGATTGCAAAATAAAACTTGATTTCTTAATTAATAAAAAATGCTTATTAAAAAAAGTTATTTACAAATGAGTTGCTTCCTTCCAAAACAACCCTAATAAACAGTATGCTGTCTTAACTGAGGGTTAATGGAGAGAAGTTATGCCAACCACAAACAATGTTTTAAACATTTAAAAAAAAAAAAGAAATACTCAAAAGACACAATGCTGTAAAAAATTATTTTGACAACATAGTGTATCTTTTAAAAAGCTATAAAAACAAGTGACTAAACTAAAACTATCCATATTCTAAAAAAATTTTTTTTTAATTAAATTTTCCAAATATACTAGTATATTTGCAAAATTTAATTATAAAAAAATTTTTTTACTAACTTATTAAATTTACTAACTAACTAAATTTTTTACTAACTTATTAAATTTACTAACTTATTAAATTTATTAACTACAGTATACTGTAGTTAATGTAATTAGTTCTTAACAAGTTCTTAAATTTTTAAGGTTTGTAATTCTTAACTGTGGATTTAAAACTGAAAGATTAGGTAGGAAAATGTATTTGAGTTTTAAAGAAATAAGGAAAATTAGGAACTGATAAAAAAAAGAGACAAAAATTCAATGATTAAGAAACAGATTTCAAATTTCATTTTTATGATCCACAGCCGCACATAATCCAATACAAATGAATTTGTATAGAATTATGATCCACAGCCACACATAATCCAATACAAATGAATTTGTATAGAATTATGATCCACAGCCACACATAATCCAATACAAATGAGTTTGTATAGAATTATGATCCACAGCCGCACATAATCCAATACAAATGAATTTGTATAGAATTATGATCCACAGCCGCACATAATCCAATACAAATGAATTTGTATAGAATTATGATCCACAGCCGCACATAATCCAATACAAATGAATTTGTATAGAATTATGATCCACAGCCACACATAATCCAATACAAATGAATTTGTATAGAATTATGATCCACAGCCACACATAATCCAATACAAATGAATTTGTATAGAATTATGATCCACAGCCACACATAATCCAATACAAATGAGTTTGTATAGAATTATGATCCACAGCCACACATAATCCAATACAAATGAATTTGTATAGAATTATGATCCACAGCCGCACATAATCCAATACAAATGAATTTGTATAGAACTATGATCCACAGCCACACATAATCCAATACAAATGAATTTGTATAGAATTATGATCCACAGCCACACATAATCCAATACAAATGAATTTGTATAGAATTATGATCCACAGCCACACATAATCCAATACAAATGAATTTGTATAGAATTATGATCCACAGCCGCACATAATCCAATACAAATGAATTTGTATAGAATTATGATCCACAGCCGAATTATGGGGATTTATGATCCACAGCCGCACATAATCCAATACAAATGAATTTGTATAGAATTATGGGGATTTGTGGATCATAAGAATGAAATTTTTTCAAGGGTTACGGTTTCCTTTTTTGTAAACAAAAAAGAAACAGGAATTGAAAACTTACTGGAATCCCTCCTCCAATAATGCGACTCCATTCTTTGGGATGAATCAATATGCGCCATGACCTTGGATATGGTGTTGTTGTTGGTGATATTATGAGGTTTAAGACCGATTTTTTCATCGCATTTACTATGGTTTTCTGTTTCAGATAAAAATTTTGCAATGCCTCTACTACTCGATGACCGAATGAGTATGTGCCACAGAAGAATTTCAAGCAGACTCTTTTTACAACCAACAGTCTTTAAATAATACTCTTTTCATATTGTCTTTTCTCTTTTAGTCCCAGTGCGCTGACGCGCAACTGAGACTGTTATTATTAAAGATGCCTTGTCTTGCTTTTGTTAATTGGAATCATTTTATATACGAATATTTATTTGCATTTCATACTAAAAGTTTTCATTGCATTTAAATCTAAAACCAAGATACAATATTCGAAAATAATCTACAAAACAACGACAAACACAAATTATTTGTTATTAACAATTAGAAAATTTTTACTTATTGCAATCTATCTTTAAAGGTATTTTTTCTGGGATAGTCTTGCCACTTCTGTTAATATATTCCTCTCTTCTAATACGTTTATTTATACATATAGTTCTTTTGTTTTTACATTTTTGCCTTTTGATTTCTGTGAAAAAAAGGTTGTAATAAGTTTATTGAACATGGTTGTGTATTATAATAAACACACATTTTTTTTTATACAACAAATATTATTTATGCAAAAAAAATATAACTTAAAAACTTCTTTTACCGGGGTTTGAGTTTAGTGATACAACTTTGGAGTTTCTTTTTTGATGACAAGAATTGGAAAATTCATCACTTAAACTATAGTTTACTGGAGGATCGGTATTATTTTAAATTATTACATATTTTTAAAAGACTACATAAAAATCAATACAATCTTTTGTAAATCATATGATGGATAATGATTAGGTTAGATTACACTACTCACTAAAAATATCTATAGATAACATTTTGCAAGATTGTTCTTGCACTTTATCATTGGCCACTACGTCATTAATTACATACGAATCAATCAACACAATATCTGCACCACGTGTTTTGTAGAAGGTTCTGGAAGAATCGTATTATATGTAGGAATGTTCAGATACTAAATTGAATCAAACATGATTTGATTAGACATTTTTGGCGCTTCAACTAATCAAGAAACTAAAAATGCGAATGTGGCAATGACACTTTTAATGTTTGTGTATACATTTTTTTTTCGGTTTTGTTCTTGACACGTATTGTCAATTAGGAAGCTCATAACAATTTATTGTGCACTTACCATATTTGAGCACAATAATGTTTGAAAAAGTACAGCAATTTTTGTGTAATTGTGTAATTTTGCTTTATTGTATATATATATATATATATATATATATATATATATATATATATATATATATATATATATATATATATATATATATATATATATATATATATATATATATATATATATATATATATATATATATATATTATTTTGTTTTATTTTAAACCTTGTAAATGTAAAATCAGTTTATACTTACAATCACGAATTTTTAACGTCTTAATAAAATAGCACCAACAATGACAACATCAACAACATCAACAACAACAACGACAAAAACAAAATACACAGTAGCACTTATGCTGAGAAATGTGGGTATAGGGTCTAGACTCTTAATGTGTTTTTAAACGCTTTGAACCTTTTAAACCTACCCCAAAACTGGCAAAGACTGCGTTACTTCCAGGGACGTGGGGGGACTCAAATTCAGAACTTCTTGATTATAAGGTAAGTGCTTTACCACTATACCCTTACCACATAATATACCGCTTTACCATACATTATACTGCAGGTTGAAGTCAACAAATGACGACTTCGAAATAATTTTTTAATACATATTACATTCACGGTCTACTAAGTCAACTTAATTTACTTATATTTACTTATATTATTAATATACTTATATTTTACCTACATTTTTATAACGTGGAATAAATTAAATTTTTGCATACTCATAATTTTTTTTTTTTTTTAAGTTACTTTTTTACATAATTTTGTAAAATAGTGCTGAAAAAATTTTTCTCGCATTTTCCTCTCTTTAATGGATGCTGTACGGATTATTGTAATTACAAAGCTAATATTAGAAAGTTTTATAATTTACTGGTTTTCTTTTAAATAATTTTTTTGCTATATATTTATACAATAATGTACTCATATAACAAAGCAATTTTAATCCTCAAAAACTGTCGTATTTTACTTTAAAAAAAATCACAATTTAAAACCTTAGATTGAGCATAGATTCACTTTGTTTATAAACTGAACAAATTTTACTGGTGAATAGTGGTCAATAATACTTGTTATTTACAATTCAACATTAATGCAATCAGTAATGAAGAATCATAAGCGTTGCAGATCCCCATTACATGGTCGACGCCACGGGGGGGGGGGGGGAGAGGTTTAAGGGGACAAAGCTCTCCCCCGCTTTTTTTCTGAAGGACTTTTTTTATTTTTATTTTAATTTAGAAATTTCAAGATATAGAGGACTTTTTTTTGTAGAAATTGATTGTTGTGTTACTTTGCCCCTACTTTGAAACCCGTTACTTTGCCCCCTACTTTGAAACCCGTGTTGTATGTTTATTAGCTTTTTTTTCGGTTATAAATAAAAAATAGATTATATTTGAAAGTCATGCATATAAGATGAATCTTTATGTAGCTTAGATACTATGTAACGTAATTCGTTGTAAAATGTATTATGTTACACAAAAAATGCTACGCTTATCCATTGGTGTATTTGCCTTATACATTCATGACTTGCTTAGCGCGAAAAATCCTTATATATACAAATAAGTTTTGAAGATTGGCGAGGCAAGACTTATATTTACGACAAGTTTATGATTATCGGTGTTCGATTTCCGGTACGATTTTTTAAAAAGTATCGACTTAATAAATAGTTATAAAATGCGTATAACATTGTAAGATTTAGCACATGGTTAACTGTCAATGTTCGCCATAAACTCTTGTTAATAATCTTTTTTTTTTCAAAGTTATATGTTTATGCATGCATTACACTAAATATGGCTCAAGAAATAACAATCCGACTTATTCTTGTTGCAGTTGTATGTTTTGGAGGCTCTTCACTACAATTTGGATACAATCTAGCAGTTGTTAATGCACCAGAACCAGTAAGTGCAGCTAAATCAATTATTCTACGAACATTTTTCTCTGATAAATTAAACTATATAGTTACTTATAAACGAATTTTATTTTTATTATAAAGTTTTATAATTCGTTAAAAGCTTAAATATCATGTAAGTTACATAACCATTCATTATGTAACAAATTATTGAAAATGTTGTTGCTAAATATAAAATACCTTTATTAAAATCTTTAAATAATAATAAAATATCCGTTGAAAAAGTTGAAATTTAAAACATAAAGTTATTAAAATATTAAATAAATAAATTTTATAATATATAACAAATTTAGAATATTTTAAAAAGTATTTTTTTATAAATAAGTAATAAAATAAAATTATAAAAAGTGTGTGTATTTCATAATCTCTAATTAGAACAGTTGTTACCTATAAACATATCGTATGTTAATAGCTAACAAATAGTTAAATATATAACTTTTAGCATTTGAGATATTTAATGACATAAAAGATCATATTTAATAATGATATTAATAACTGTAATGATATTGTAAACTATAAAAGAGATGTTTCCTTTTTTATATTATGCTGATTATAATCTTTTATTAAATAAGTATTAAAGTTATAAATTTCTTTATGCAATAGAATATTTTTTTAATTTGTGCAACCAATTTTATATTTTAATACAATTTGAAATGGTTGTCATATAAGCTTTTATTATCTTTCTAAAAATTATAAAAATCAAATATGCTCAAATCTAGAGGTTATAGGTTATTAAGAAGCATCTCTGATAAAAAAGTCATAAAAAGAAAATGTGGGAATTATTATTTATTTGCTGTTTCTTCTATTACAACTTTAAATATATATACCAGTTAGGATATAATTTAGGAGTAGTAAATAATATTCATCCAGTAAGTATATTTCTTGACTGATACAACAGAAAATTAATAAATTTTTCTGTTGTATCAGTAATAAATTTTTCTCCTCTTTTCTCTTTTCTGTTGTATCTTATCTATTTCCTCTTTTCTGTTGTATCAATAATAAATTTTTCTCCTCTGACATTTTTATATATTTTTATAATTAAAAAAATTTATAACTATTTTTATTATTAAGTTCACTCATGCATGCAAAGAACTTGCAATGTTTTACTTTTTTAAAATTTTTTTAAAATTTTTTTAAAATTTTTTAAAAAACTATTTTTTTTAAATTAAAGCAAATTTTTAATTTTTTATTCTTATAAGTTGTTGATGTCAGTATAAAATATTTTTCATATTAAAGGTATTTTACAAACATTTTTTCTAAAAATCAAAAAAATATTTGCCATTTTTATTAGGAAGAACAAACGAACAAACAAAAAATTGACTAGATTCCTTTTTTTGTAATATTTTTGGCAATTAAAAGTTTGAATTTTTGGCTGCTGATTTCCTTATTATTATTATTGTTTAAGTTAAAAAAAAAAATCATTTTAAAAATAATTTATTTAATTAAAAATAAAATTTAAATCAAATATATATATATATATATATATATATATATATATATATATATATATATATATATATATATATATATATATATATATATATATATATATATATATGATGAGTCTATTGATGAAACACAGTTTTTGCTAGGTGATTTTCTACTACTGAATTTTAGTTGATGGAACTAGAGATGATAACTCCTTTGAGCAGTGACCATGATAGTATTTGTAGAAAAGAGAAAGAGATGCAACTTTACGACGATGGGAAAGAGGCTTAAGCTTAGCAGATAGTCCAGGTCCAACAACGTTTACAATGCGTTTTTGAACCTTGTCAAGAAGAGAAAGTGAATCGTTAGAAGAACCAGCCCAAATATGACAACAGTATTCCATACAGGGACGAATAAGAGATTTGTAGAGGTAGAGAATGGAATCAGAAGTAAGGAAATGACGAGCACGATAAAGAGAAGCAACCTTAGCAGAAGCTAATTTAGCAATCGATTGTATATATGGCCTCCATAAAAGGTCAGTAGTAAGCAATCTAAGAAGACGTAAAGAGGAGGACTCAGTAAGAGGATTGCCATTCATTAATATAGGAATGTTGACCATATTACGGTAGTTGTTTGCAGTAAACAACTGGGTTTTGTTAGAGTTGAAATTTACAAGCCACTGTGAATCCCAATCTATTACTGAAGTGAGATCGGATTCAAGATCAGCTGCTTGTTCTAGGCGATCGAAAAAGAGAAGACTTTTTGTCAAAAAAGTCATGAGTATAAAGTTGAGTCATCAGCAAAAAGAGCAACTTTAGATGAAAGGTTGTCAGGAAGATTGTTTATGTAGATAAGAAACAAAACAGGGCCCAGGATGGAACCTTGGGGAACCCCAGAAGTTACTGGAAATAAAGAAGAGTGTTGGCCTTCAAGGATGACTTTAATAAACCGGTTAGAAAGAAATGATTTGATAATCTCAAAAACTTTCCCAGAAACACCATAAGAAGCAAGCTTATGGAGAAGACCAGCATGCCAAACTTTGTCGAAAGCTTTAGATATGTCGAGAGCAATGCGTAGAAGGCGCATTTATCAGCTGAGAGAGAAAAAACATCAGCGCAAGGACCATCACAAAGAAAATCACAAAAAGAATCCCAGTCAGCTTTAGGGTAGTAGTAGGTGGTGCGATGATAAGGTGAGCCCAAAAAAGAAGTATGAGAAGAAAGATTTATAGAGATCATTGCATGGTCAGATCCACCTAAGGGAGAAAAGGGAGAAACTGAACATAAGCTAGGGTCAAAGACAAGACATAAGTCAAGGAGTGAAGGTAAATGATTAGGGTTGTCAGGAAAATGAGTCACAAAGTTAACTATCTGAGTAAGAGATTAAGAAATGCAGAAGTTAAAGGCTTTAGTGCCAGCAGGATCAGTGGTGTTAGAGCCAAGCCATTCAGTGTAATGGGCACTAAAATCACTACCAACAACAATGTTGGCTGAGGGGTAAAGAAAGAGGGCATGGTCAATTTGATCAGAGATAACATCTAAAAGAGTGCAATCATGGGAAGAAGGAGAATGATAAAGAATAAAGAGAAAGGTGATAGAGTGAAGAGGTGCTAGGCGAAAGCACATAAAAGAATGGTCACAGGATTCGAACCTGATTTCATGACAAATAGGGGAATTAATGCGTATGTATACCCCTAAACCTAGCATGTGACTATTGGAGTCTTTACGAATCAAAGGATAGTACCCACCAACACTGACATCTGAAGAAGGAATTGCAGAACTTAAATTTGTTTCACTGAGTGCAAGCAAGTCTGGTGAATTTTGCAGGAGGTAAGACTCAACTGACGGAAAGTTGCTTTGCAGACTGCGAATATTTGTAAAAGATATATTAAAACATTTAGGTGGTGGGGATGGTTTTTTAGGTTTAAAAAGTTTGGTTACTTTGGTCATGATTTGGGTTTAATGAGAACTTGACTCATTCATAGATAGAGCACAGCCTGCTAATCAATGAGCTATGCAGTTGTCTCAGTCCTGTTAATTAACCCTAAGCCGTGACATAGGGCTCCTTATGTGGCCTTGACAATGCACACCAAAAGCATTAACAGGGACACCATCCATGGCGCAACATCATGGCAAACATCATTAACAGGGACACCATCCATGGCGCAACATAGGGCTCCTTATGTGGCCTTGACAATGCACACCTAAAGCATTAACAGGGATACCAAACATGCCGCAACATCCATCCGCAACATGGCACTGTTAATACTCTGATATTTTGCAGCTGTTGATGGAGTCAGCCTCTCTGAGAGCTACCACAGAGTTCGGGAAACCTTATTACCAGCCGGCCTCAGAACCATTAAACTGAGTTTTAGAGCTGTACCCTCATATGGAGACAACAGAAAGAGTTGCATAGCCATTATCAAGGAGGCATAAGGAAAATTCTATGAGTAGAGTCAAGGAGATCCAGCATTCATCATCCTAGGCAGGAAATAATGTAACACAGGTTACATCTACGCCAGAATTTTTCTGCTTACCCCTAAAGTCTTTGCCTAGGAGGCTTTCTAACATCTGCCTAAGATGAGTATTTTTATCGAGACACCATCTCTAGCCTTTACTCAACCAAGAGCCCCAAGGCAGGGGATGTTTAGCTGGATGCAGTTAACATCTGCCCAAGATGAGTGTTTTTATCGAGACACCATCTCTAGCCTTTACTCAACCAAGAGCCCCAAGGCAAGGGAATTTTTAGTCGGAGTTTATTTCTCCTAGCCTTTGCCTAAGAAGAGCACACTATGCAAGGCAGCAGGGCTTGTGGCAGGTGGTACTGGGTTATGTGATATCATTAGCAAGATTGATCTTGATTATTCTGACCTGACCTGTAGTAGTTAAAAGGAGTTACTTACCGCAACAGTACTTTGAGAAAACCAGGTATGACATTTTTGCATAAGGAAAAACACTGCATCTAACAAAATACAGGAGTCTAAGGTGAGTGTAGGTTTTGTAGTTGGAGTAAGTAGCTAGTTACTGAGTTCACGCTGCATCAGAGAATAAACAGAACACAAACAAACATAAATCAACTTACGGGTGAATCAACACCGCTCCAGAGGTTCGGATAGAACATAAGCATATATAAAAAACAAAAAATACTTAAATACAAAACTTGGTTATATATTTGTTACAAGGATATGTTTGTAACTTTAATGTTACAAGAATATATACTTAACAAGCGTCATTTATTGTATTGTAAAAAAAATTCCTTAGACAAGCATTGTCTTTGAGTTTTCACATTAGCTATCCATTTATTTATTAATAATATTACTTATTTGATAAAAAATTGACAAAGAGCTTTAAAAGTTTTCACTGCTTATAAAGAATGTTTTATGTTTTCTTATTGTAACAGAATGTAGGCATTTTAAGAATTATTACAACAGTTAAAAATTCCACAATAAAAGTAAATAATTTATTAAAATGTAAAATATATAAATCGTTATATAAATTAGAAATTATTATGCAATATATTAGATTTTAATAGTTTTATATTTTATCGGTTAAATAATTTTATATTGTATCAATATAATTTTGAGTGTAATAATTTTATATTTTTCAGTTAGTCCAATCAGCCCTCAGAATTAGGGTCGGCATTTGGTAATGCTGACTTAACTGCTAAAAGTGAATTAACACCTAAAAGTGTTTGAGGTCAGCAAAGAATTGCAGACCTTGTTTCTATGTTTTATGGAGGACCTTTGTATCAAATTTTTTTGCCAACAAAGTGTCGATCTTTAAAAGATTTAGGTTGGCAAATTATTGCCGACCTCATTTTTCTTATTTCCGAGGGTTAGTATATATATATATATATATATATATATATATATATATATATATATATATATATATATATATATATATATATATATATATATATATATCAGGCCTTGTTAAGAAGCGTTACGCAGCTCGCATTTTGCCTGCGAAAAGGCGATTTGCCTACGCGTTCTGCAGTTACGCTTTACGCAAAAACTTTTATCTTTTAGAATATTTAAATTATCTTTTTATATCGTTTATGTGACATTCATTCAGAAGTATTAAAGTCGTAAGTAAAAGCATTTAACCGCAATTGTAAAATAATAGATTTTTTGTTAAAGAAACAATTTGTTTAATTATTTTTTTTTTGTTTTTAAAAATTACTTAAAGAAAATAAAGTGTTTTAAGTTTAAACTTTTCATCATATTTAATTTTAAATATTAGATTTCATAAGTTTAAAAACATTACTTTCAATTTATTTTATTAAATTTAAATATTTTTTTATTAATCATATAAATAAATTAAATAATATAAGTAAATAAATTTATTAAATTTAATTAAAATTCTTTTATTTAATTTTAAACAGCATTTTAAAATTTTTTAATTTTAAAATGCTCCGTATTACAATTTTTTTTTATGATAAAATTTCCAAAGTAAAAAAAGATTTAATAAATTTAATTCAAGTTTCTTTAAAATGTTCGTATTACATATAACTTTATTTTAATTTCAGTTGAGTTTCATGTAAGTTCTAGTTCCAAATACTGGTCTGAATAATACCCTGAACAAAAGCGCTTTATTTTCCAGTTTTTCTTCTTGTTCCTTTATTTTACAGTTTTATTCATTATTTACAGAAGCGCATTATTTGTTTTCTTACTACAAGTTAATAAATAACGTCAATACAAAAAATTTCTTTTAAACTCGAGTTATAAATGTTATGTTTGGGTTTTCCCTTAGCCGTTTGCCAAAGAACTTTTTTATAAAAAAAAAACCAAAATTCAAACCTTTTAAAAATAACGCGATCATTAAATAAACTCTTTAAAAGCCCAACTTATATGTATTTTATTTTTAAAACAAAATTAGTACTAGAGCTATAAATATAAGATACATAAATTTCAAAATTATAATGATATTTGTTAAAAACAAATTCTGCTTATAACATCTTAAAACACTATTTTTTTTTTTTTGGATTGAGTAAAAAAATAGTAAAAATACATTAGGTTTCACTGTACATAAAAATAAAATATTTTAATGAAAATAAAAAAAAACAAAGCTGAAAAGCAGTAAATTTCGTTTCTTTACAATTTTTATTTTATCAAAGCAAACGTTTTTTTTAAAAGGGGAAAACCCAATTTATGCGTTTAGTTGTAAGTACATTTAAAAGTGTTAAATTTAAATTAAATTATTTAAAAAAAAAATATTAAAAAAAACAGCAAGCATAAATCGAATGTTTGAAAGCAAAAAAAATAATGTTTAAATAAGTATAAGATTTTAATACAAAAAGACTTTTTTTTTAATCAACATTAAAACTTTAGTTTTTTTTATAACAATATTGTTTAATTTAAAGCTATTTCGTTTTAAAGTTATTTCGTTTCTAAGACTAACAATGGTTTTTATTGTCATTTTAAATTTAGTTACAATGAAGTAAAAACGCAACTGACATAATTTAACTTTTAACAATGTAAATATCTTTATTGAGTAAAGTTACATTTATTCACGTCTCGCTTTTCTGTTACGCAGCGAAATCTCGTAACAAGGCCTGATATATATAAATATACGTTTATATATATATATATATATATAAATATATATATATATATATACATAATTATATGTTTATATATATATATATATATATATATATATATAAATATATGTTTATATATATATATATATTTATATATATATATATATATATATATATATATATATATATATATATATATATATATATATATATATATATATAAATATATGTTTATATATATATACATACATATATGTATACATATATATATATATACATATATAAATGCATATATGCATATATCCATATTTACATATATACATGTATGCACTTATATGAGGCCTTGGCAGGAGTAAATGAGCACAAGAACAGAGAAAAGTTTTCCCAAACATGGCAAGCCTTGCGAGCTGCTCCTTTAAGAGGCTCTTGTGAAAGCTTTTGAATGAATTTTTATTTCTTCAAAACAATTTTTTACACATTTGCAAAGTGCGCATAATTTAATGATAATTAATGTGCAATGACCTAATGATTGTAAATTGTTATAGCAATTATATATATATATATATATATATATATATATATATATATATATATATATATATATATATATATATATATATATATATATATATATATATATATATATATATACACATAAATATACACATATATATATATATATGTATATATATATATATATATATATATATATATATATATATATATATATATATATATACACATATATATATATATATATATATATATATATATATATATATATATATATATATATATATATATACACACACACAGTGTCTTACCGAGCGTTAGTTTGGGTGCTACCATTTATAAGAATTTTTTCCTCTCCCCAACCTCTTTCATAGTGGGGACCCGGCAATTCGGCTGTTTTACCGGGTACCCGGTATCGGCCATTTTGTTGCAGTACCCGGCACCGGGTATCTTCAAATTGATTTTTCCTTAAGTTTAAACTTTAACCATTAAACTTCTTGATATAAGTCTAAGAATATTATGTAGTCGATAACCACAAAGTTCTATTAACTTAAAACAATCTCATCCGTATACATTTTTGCAAAAAAATTTATACGGATACAAACACTGTAACGCTAAATGAAATAATTAGAGAATACGAATAAAAAGAATGGGAAAAAAAGTTTTAGAATAGCTTCTTTTTATTCTGTTAGTACACAAGATAATTTTTAGCAATTTAGTTTTGAATGAAACGCTTATAATGCTTTCGAACGCTGATACCGCTTTTTATTCGTATCAAGCAAAAATCATAAAAATAGAGATATAAGGTAAATATTATACATATTTTTTATATTTTAATTTCAATAATAATTATAACAAAATATTATTTAGGCCCGCACCACCAGGAAAGAAAAAATTTTTAAAGTAAATATAGTTATTAAAAAACTGTTGCACAACTTTTGAAAAAAGTTAGGCCCTAAAACTCAGGCCCCTTACCCTGCATTGCGGGGTTTTGCTAAATGGCACTTCCGCCACATAACTTTTGGTTAGTTACATAACAAGCGTATTTTGTGTGAATAGTTCAGCGCTAGAGATTTTACAAGTTTTTATTCCAACTTTTAAAAAATGGACTCGGTGCCGAGTACCTGGACTTGGACCCGGTTTTATCAGCCGGGTACCCGGAATCGGAGACTTGGCATAAACTGGTTCCGGCACATCTCTACTCTTTCATACGGAAGCCTACATACCAGGCTCCATGGAGGAGAGTTGGTATGGAGGCTTCCATATCATACATCTGATTGCATTTATACTAAAATTTATATTAACATATTTTATGTTTAGGAGGTAATTCAACAATGGAAAGAAACATATAAAAAAGAAATTATTTTCTATTATAAAAAGTAGTTTTTATTTTAAAAGTTTTTCTGTAGGTAAATTTCGAATGTAATTCCATTTGATTGCACATGCAAATTAAAAACTACTTTAAACTGTTGTACTACTTTGTAGATAACGCTTCGATAAAACTTTATGTTATGTTAATATTAAAAATTAGAAAATATTCCTCAAACATTTAATTAAGCAAGTATTTTATCTGAAAGTAACTTAGTAACAATACTAGTTTCTTATTAAAAAGTGTATTTCTGAATATGCGATAAAATAATTGAAAAACTTTTCTAGTGACAAATTTCTAAATAAAAAAAAAAGGATAAAAGTATATAATAAAATTGTACCTCGATAGTTTTTATTACAAATTTTGAACTTTTTCCGTTAACAAAAAATTATAATTGCGGTTGTTTATACTTTGTTTACAAATGTAAAAAAATTGTAGAAAGTTCTTCGTAACTCTATCAAGTACGATATTAACACTCCTTTGTAATTATTAATTAACTTGATAATAGTAATACGTAACCAGTTGTAATACTTAAAGTATTATATAAAGTATTAGGGCTAATGACAAAAAATTGTTGTTAGCCGTTCATTTAGTTTTAGGACTGTCATCGTAAGTAATTTTATAAATACAAAGGAATACAAATAAAAACAAATTGAAAAAAGAGGGACAATTTTTTCTATGAAATAATGTTAGACATTGAAAATGTTGTAATTAAAGATATGTGCAGTTTTTAGTTTTTGCGCATTAGTTTGGGTGCCCATACCGGTAAAATGGTATGAGATTACGGCTTGATACAGCACTGATATATATATATATATATATATATATATATATATATATATATATATATATATATATATATATATATATATATTATTTAGTACCAATGGATAACATTATCCATTGATACTAAATATTGAATTATTTCCAATTTAGTTCGCTAAGTTTATTTACAAATGTAAAAATATATAAACTTGAAGAAATTGAAATAAAAGGAGCTAAAAATTAAATAAAAGTTGCTTTGACATTTTTTTTTCAAAACTTAAAAAATTAATATCATATTAAGTATTTAATAATGAGTTAATAAAAATATCATATTATTGGCGTTGTTAAACGCACAATAAAAGCTAAAAACTATAATAAACATATTATTTCTATATATTCTATTAGATTATATATATTTCAGCAAAACTTAAAAATTTTTTTAAAAACTTTTAAAAGTGCAAATAAGCATTATTTCACATTAAGAAAAATAAGAAAATTAAAAAAAAAAAAAGATGCTAAAAAAAACTTAATGTTTAAGCATTAAGTTAAAAATTTTGTTTTATTTTTCATCTTTTAAAATATTGCAAATGTATTCATTTTAACTAAAATTTTGCATGCTTTTATTAACGCATGCAAAAAACTATACTAAAATGTAATTACTTTTTTGATAGTGTACCTTGTTATTTTTCTTATAGTAAGGCTATTGAAAGAAGTAATCATGTTTTAGCATAGTTTCTATTAAATTCTTTAAAATGTGTTTTAGAATGTTTTATTCCAGCTAATGCCTGTATGTACATATATATTAAAAGTAAAAAAATTGTAAAAATAAGCTTCTTTTCACTTAATGGTAACAAAACATTTGATCTTAAGGAGATAATAAAGGAGACACAATTTGTTGGAGACAGATGAAAGATATTAGCACAAGGATTATTAAAAAAATCACGGAAATCCTAATCAATCTTAAGGTAATAGAAGTGTGGTGATAACTTGAATTATGATAGAAATCATAACATGATCTGAACTACCTAGAGAAGAACAAAGAAATAAGCAACATGCTCTGGTCAGAAACAAGACTCGAATTGAAGACGAGAGAACAAAGTTATCTGGAAAATGAGTATACTCTCTGAGTAAGTGATTTAGAAAAAGAAAAAAATTTAAAAATTTACTGTCTGCAAGGTCAGCAGTGCTAAAGCCAAGTTATTCAGTGTGTTGAGCATTAAAGTCACCAATAACAACAACATTTGCTGAGAGATAATGAGGAAGTGCTTGGTCAAAATTATCATAAACAACATCACAAAGAAAAGTGGTGAACTGAAGAGGTGCCAAGTGGAATTATTACAAATCAAAGGATATTAGCCATCAACACTCCCCAAAAGTGCAACAGTTGAATGTAAATTAGTCTCACAAGGAGTAAGTAGGTATGTTGAGTTTTGAAAAAAGCTAGATTCAAAAATAAAAAGTTTCTCCAAAGACCACTAATATTTGTAAAAGATAAATAGATACATATATAGGTTAACAAAAAGAAAAAGATACATCTAAATACATCTAGACAAACAAATGTATTTAATTTAGAATTTTTTTTTCTTTTGCTTAAGCTGCAGAAACTCTAGCTGAGATAAAGTTGGATATAGTAATTGGTAACTATTTAGTTAGTGCTGAATATGTTGAACCTTCCTAACTGCCAATACAAGAGCAAGTTTCAAAGAAGGTTACAAATCATGTGAGACAAAGTCAATATTTTTTAATCATTATTAAGTGTGATGTTCTAAATTGCTGTAAACTTTGGCAAAGTTCCTGGAAAAAAATGTTTTATTTAACATTTTTCCTGGTCCAGTTGTAATGTTTCATTCTGCTGAGGGAGTTTTTGTTCCTGAGCCAATGGTAGCACAAAATATTCATATACCTTTTCTTCTCTAGCGCTGTGCTTGGGATATATAGGTTCAAAAATTTCAATAGAAGCTTCTTTTGATTTGTACTGTCCATAATTTAGCAAGAAAAAATTGATCAAAGACTGCAGAATTTATTGCACTTCTAAAGCAAGTGTCAAGCGCCACGAATGCATGTTTATAGCATAATCAACACTACCCCTGCAGAAAAGAAAAACAATGATGAAAACTGTTACTCATTGATTAACAGTAAATTTCTGTAATAATTCTGAATGGGTGAATCGCTATTTGATTTAGACCATTAAAATTTAAATTAACTATTAATTAATGAAGACTATTTTAGTTATTAATTTGTTTATATAGTATTAAAACAATGTTTTAAGCACCATAAAATTTTTCATTAATTTGTGATTACTTATATTTTTTTAAACACCCTGCCCTCAAACACAACCAATAATTTAAGGTAAAAAACAAACATCCTCACCAGTTTGTTAATTTTAAAAATTTGTTTTCTGTTTACCAGCTAAAATGCTTAAAGATCAACTATAGAAGCCTTTTTTATTTTTTTTTTTGCAAATGATCTTTGAAATTATTTCAAAATAATGGATTTCTTTGTCACCTTTATATTCAGAGTCGAAAATTTTCAAATGCTAAATTCATTGCTTGCATTTTTTTAGGTGAAATACTTTTCAAAATTTTTAATATCCAGTTTACTCAAGTTTCATAGTTTATTATATTTATCAAAAAAGTTACAGTGCTTATATTTGAGATAAGATGGGCTGATAATGCAATTTTGTTATGTGAAATATTTATATTCAAGAAATAACAACGTGTAATAATGTAATATATTCTCATATTTTATTTATTCTTTAACTAACACAATAAGAATTTTCGTATTTATATAAGATAGACCACAAATGTGTTTTCCTTACGGTAGTTATTCTCGTACTTTATTTAGGATACACCAACATAGGTAGAGGGTATGTAAAAAACTGTGGCATGATCAAAAATTTGTCTCTAGACTAGAAATAGTCAAAACAATTCGTTAATAGCAAACATTGTGCTTTATCATTAAAACCTCCCCTATTCCTAAATAACTAATAAACCTAACCAAGCATGTGGCTTAAACTCAGATGTAACATTTATAAATGCTTTAAACACTTACTTTGATGTGAAAAATAAATATTCCTGTCCATTTATATGGCACCTTAAGTCAAAAAATTAAGGGTAAGTACACTTCCCTTCCTCCTTTACAATCATTTTATAGTGGCGGTAATGGTTTCATTTGAAAAAAAGTTAAATTCAAAACATCTAGTTATTTATTTAAAAACATCTAGTTATTAAGTATTTATTAACTGTGATAAATTAAGAAAACAAGCATTGAGAATTTTTGATTAAGCTAGTGCGTATGTACTTTAGTACACACATGTAAAGTGTTTATACACTTTACGTTACAATAGTGCAGAAATTTAACAACTCGCCCCCACCCCTAACCTCCCATACGCTTTTGTATGCTTTTTGCAGACCCCTCTCTACCTGTGAGCATACATATTTAATGAATGACCACTAATTTGACAAATTTTTCCAATTTTGTCTTTGTGATCAGCATTGAAATGATTGCTGTGATTACATTATGCATAGTGTAAACCTGTAAGTTTCTAATAAACCATATCAATTTATAAAATATTTGTTACCTTGGTTCAATTTCAAGTTTGATTTTAACTTGGATGGCATTACTATTTTTAAAATTAAACAAAGTTATTTATGTCTCATCTTTTTTATCTGTGTGAAGTTTTACAATATTTTATATAAAATTTTTAATATAGTTTTAACAAATTTATTAAGCATTAAGTACTCCTAAATAATTTATTTAGATTTTGAAAGCGTTTTTTAAAGATGTAAAATCATTCGATACCTTTTTATGGCCATTTGCAGTAGCTATATTTGCTATTGGTGGAATGTGTGGAGCATTTATAGGACCACATATTGCAACAAAAGTTGGCAGGTAAAAGTTTTTCATTTGTTAATTGTTTTTTAGAACTCCATATAAACTCCTAATAGATTATATCAAATATATTTAATGTTGCAATCCTTATTTTATGTTGCATTGTCTTTATTTTATTTGTTTTTTTATATTTTTTGCATATTATGAGATTTGCAACCGCTAATTAGGCCGGGTGAATAAAAAAAAATCAATTGGTTTTACTCAGTAAATGGTCAGCTTTATGTGAATAAAAACTTTAGCAATTTTGCTCAAATCTTTATTCATGTAAAGCTGAGCAGTAATTCAGCGTTTTTGGAGTAAATTGCTTAACTTTACATGAATAAAAATTTGAGGGATTTTGCTTAAATTTTTATTCAGACAGGGCTGAACAACTACTCTAAAAATGCTGAGTAAAATAATTTCTTTTTTTTATTAACCCAGCCTATTGTAACAGTAATTTAGACAATATTTTTACAAAGTTTTAATAAGAATCAAAAAAATTTAAATTATTTTTATTATTAAAGAGTTATTTAAGGACAAAAGAAATTCATTTTAAATTATAACAATTATTATTATACTTATCAATATTCTATTTTTTGTTTTTTTCTATTTCAAAAAAGAAATCTTTTATGAAATAGAAAAAAACTTTGTAAGTTTTTTTTGGGACTCTTCATGAAGGAGTCCTATGAAATAAAATGGTAGTCTGAATTCTTAGTTATGCTATTATATATATATATATATATATATATATATATATATATATATATATATATATATATATATATATATATATATATATATTAGGGTGGTCCATAAAACAACTTTTTTGAGAAAAACCTGCTGACACCCCCTAAATGTGTTTTATCTAATGCAAAAACACTAGGTTTAAAAATTTTTTGAACAAAAATTATTTTTAGGGGTAGCTCAAGGCCCTCAAAAATTTGACGGGTCCCTAATATTTTGAAAAAAAAACTTTTTCTAAAGTATGTCAACCTGGTACTCAAAATAAGCAAAATTATATAAAAAATTTAAAAATGATAATAATTTTTTATAAAAATAATTTTTTTAGGTATAAATGCATAAAAACTATTGTTTTTAAGCTGAAAATAAAAAAAGTCAATATTTTCAGGTTTTTTGAGAATAATTTTTTTTAGGCATGTTTTTTATGTAAAATGATTATTATTTTTGAAGTTTTTATACAATATCGCTTCTTTTGAGTACCAGGTTGACATACTTTAGAAAAAGTTTTTTTTTCAAAATATTAGGGACCCGTCAAATTTTTGAGGGCCTTGAGCTACCCCTAAAAATAATTTTTGTTCAAAAAAATTTTAAACCTAGTGTTTTTGCATTAGATAAAACACATTTAGGGGGTGTCAGCAGGTTTTTCTCAAAAAAGTTGTTTTATGGACCACCCTAATCCTAATATATATATATATATATATATATATATATATATATATATATATATATATATATATATATATATATATATATATATATATATATATATATATATATATATATATATATATATATATATATATATATATATATATATATATATATATATATATATATATATATATATATATATATAAAATATAAAGCATTAGTAATTATAAACAATAATTAAAGTAGAAAAGCATCTAGAGAAAATAAAGCGGATATTCAAATATTAAAATCTTGAGGAATTTTTAAAAATCACTTACACAACTTTAAAAAAATGCACTTAATAAAAAGTTAAGCATTATGAAAAACGTCACTAATAGTCTGTATAAAGGTGCGTTTATTTTTAAAATCAACCAATGATAATTTTTATTGGTTGATTTGAAAATTAATGCACGTTTTTACGTATCATTAGCAATGTTTTTCATAATGCTAAATTTTTTATACATTACGTTTTGATAAAGTTATGCTTTTATAAGTTACTTAAGTTTTAAATATTATTTGGATATCCACTATCTTTTTCTAGATGCTTTTCTACTTCAAATAAAATTTGGGAGAGCTTATCTTATTTAAACAAAGAATGAATTATTAAAGTTATAAGTGCGTTATAAAAGTAATAACACTATTATAGTGTTATTACTTTTAGAATGCAGTTAGTCACTAGAGTGTTATTACTTTTGTAATTGTAAGTTTATTGTTTTATTTTTTATAACTTTTTTGCTAACAAATTAAAATTGATCCGCCCCTTAAAAACAAAGAACATGTTTTTGTATAAACTAAAATTTTGAAGACCAGATATTTTTCCAGATTTTGCATTTCGTGATCGCTTAATTCAACTCTTGTTGTTATATAAATATATTTTACATTTATATTCATAATTTATATTTTTGCTTTCCTCTTTAAAAAAAGTTAAAAGAAAATCATTCTTTTTATTGTAGACTTAAAACTTTTTTTTTTTTACTTCGCCCTATCTAATTTTGTTGCTGAATGTAACAACCATTTTAAAAGAAACAAAAATAAAAACAGTACATAAAGTATTTAAATTATTAATTTTATTTTTTTCTATTCAAATTTATTTTTATTTCCTATTTTGTTAGTTTTGCTTTTTTTGTTTTTTAAAATTTTTCCATCATGATTAATATTATAAAACTTGCAAATGGCCGTGATCAAGTTGTCTAAAATAAAATCTCTCGCGTGGTTTGTTGTCTAAAATAAAATACTCTTGCATACAAGACGAAAAACTGCACACTTTTCCTGGGAAGGCTTGATATATTTATAAATATATATATTTATATATATATATTATATGTATAAATATATATATATATTTTATATATAATATATATGTATATACATATATATATATATATTTATTAGGCATATGATTTTTTTTCAATCAAGATTCCTGGGGTGGCAAATGATGAACTTTTATCTAAATATAGTAAATATGACTTAATTTTTGTTTAAATTTTAAAAAACCTGGCGCACCCTTAAAGAAATAGCTACAATGCTTAATTCACACAAGTTATATATTGTAAAACAGAAATTTGAAACATCCATAAGAATATATGCTTACTTTAGTCACTGTTGAGTGTTCACAATTGTAAATTTGAATTTAAGAATTTAGCATAAAGGTACTTGTCACTTTTGCAGGTAGTGTAAATGTCAATGACTGAAGGCTGATTTACCCAATGCATTTGGAAACACTTTGTTGCTTTCTGGTAATCAAATTCTGAAACAGCAGAATACAATTCTTCAAAACTGTGTTCAGTGAATTGCTTATTAGAGAACCACGCTGATGCCCATACAGTTGATATAAAGTTGCAGATATTGCTCAGCTGCTGACGATGTTCTTCCAAAAGAAAATAAGCTAGTAGAGTGTATGTTGCTCTAGAGTTCCATCTCGCATTATGAAGTGAAGGAAGTTTTCGCCACTTGATTTTTGGAAATTTAGCACATTTCTTGTACACTTTGTAAGCCTCGCAAAGTTCTAATAGAAACTTGAAATCACTCCTCCATCCAGCATTTTCAAAAGCAGGTACTTCGACTTCACCTGTATATTTCGTCTGAAGGTTCTCATACTGACTGCAAATGTTATCAACAAAATCATAGTTTATATCTGGTTTCTGTGAAACAGTTGGAACACAGAAGTCAAGTAAATGTTGAAGAACCAAGTCAAGGATGTGTTGTTGACACCCAAAGTACTGCGGTCTAATAATACATTTTCTTTCGAATTCTTTATAAAGCCGAGCAATTATTCCATTTCTGCTACCAGTGTTGACACTATTGTATTGCACACAACTATTTTATTAATCCTCCACGCATCAAAGTCATCTAAGAGCTTCTTCAATCCAGAAAAAATGTTTGCAGCCGAACCAGATTCACATATGATGATACCTAAATTCAATCTCCTTGAAGGACTTAACAAGCAAACAACTTCATATTCTTTGATGGCAGTTTCTTCCCATTGAAATGCAAACAGAAATAATTTTCCTACTGTGGAATACTTTTTATTTCAGCAGCCTTTCTAATTCCATCTCTGACCACTCTTTTCCATATTCTAGTTTTTGATGGTGTGGGTAACTTAGCAGAACATTCAGCAGCTAGACTAGAACAGACTCTGGATGATTGTCTTGTAGATAGAGAATATTTGGTAACCAGATTTGCAGCAGCCTTGTTTTTTTTATATTTTTTCTTTTTTGTTTCCACTTTAGGTATAAAGTCATCACCAGGTGATATTTCAGCATCAGTTTCTTGCACAGATTCATCTGAAGTTACCATGACTTGTTTCTCAACTGAAGATTGCTTAACTTTTAACTTTCGTTAGACGGATGAATTGTTGAGACTGGTGCAAGCTTCGCAGTTGTGTATCCAACAGTACCATGAGATTCAATCTGATGTTGGTAAAGTTATTTGTCTTCAGAGGACAACCAATTTCCTTCAGTTTTGGTTATATCAAAGAGGTTTGCTAATTCCTCCAGAAATCTCTTACCCTTTTTCTTTCTGTATCTCACATATGCATCAAATTGATTTGCAATTTTTGGGTGGATTTATTGCATTGATATGACAGGAAAATTAAATTTATCCCAAAGTAAATTCAGTTCCTTTGCCAGAGTTTCTATTCTTATTTTCTTCTCCTTCATTTTATCATGTAATCCCAAAAAGCGCCCAACAATGTCCCTGTTAAGTGGCATTTTGCAGAGTTCATTTAATTTAGTAACTCGCAAAGGTATTTCTGAACGCCTGACAACTTTGCTTATCATATTCTGCTGCCATACATTGGAGCTTTTATTAACTAGGTTACGTAATAGTTTAGACATGTCTTTGATAAACTAAATGAAATCTAAACTTTTTCTGTCAGAATAGCTTCTACAATAAAACAACAAAGCAATTAGTCAAAAGCAGATAAGAAAAATCGAAGCCAAACTACTAGAAACTCTACTTTTAATATAAAATTTTGAAAGTGTAAGCCTATTGGTTAAAGGCAGATTGTTAAAACTATATTTAACTTTAATTAGCAATAAGAAGCTAACATTTAAGGTATAAAAAATTGCCTACATTTAGCACAATATAATTATGTAACGCCATTTGTTTAAAGTTTTATATTGAATAGTGGCGTCATCAAAAGATGCTTATGGGTGCGCCACCTTTTTTCATAATTTTTCGCTAAAGGAATAATAAATGCAATCTACATATAAAATTTTATCTACTGAAACCCCAGGAAATCAATTTTTATTAGCTTTGCATGATTTATACTAAGTGTAGGCTATAAAGTTGATTAAAAGATATGATTTGACATGACTTGTTTTGTTTATGGGCACAAGAGGTTAATGTACATATGAAAAATAATGCTGATAGATTTAGTTTTTATAGTACGTTAAGCTGCATCAAGCAAGAAATTTAACTAAGTAATTATATCATTAAAATATATTCTATATAATAATGACTAATGAAGTAACAAAATCACCAGAGTAATAGCATATATGGTATTACTATGGTGATTTTTTTGTTTTATTAGTTAACATTTTTATAGAATTCCATCACAAAAAAAATATCAAGATTTGACAAAAGCTGAAAACTGCTCTATGTAGAGAAACTTTACTGGTCCTCATAAATTAGCAGTTGTGTTCAAAGAAGAAGAAGTACTAAATCAGCTTTGTATACAGAATTTGGGTACAGCTTATATGGATAGAAATGGGCCCTCATGTGTGAGAGTTCAGTATAGTGTCATATTAGGCATTTTTAAAGCACCATAGTAATAGCATACTTAATTTCTTTTTAGTATTAGTATTTACTTTTGATATATTTATCTTACTCGAATTAAGCCAAGATCACATAGAGCTGTTATTTCATACTGAGTCGACAGTTGCCTGATTTGTGCAACTGTCAAAAGTTCTAATGAAACTGTCATTATAATGAAACTGTTGAAAGTTATAATGAAAGTTATAATGAAACTAAAATAAACAAATAGTTATATGGAGATGCATTTAGTTAGCTGAAGTTAATCTTTTTGTGCCACAAAAAGATTCAATTTAACTTAACTATGTGCATCTCCATATAACTATTTGTTTATTTTAGTTTCATTATAACTTTCAGATGTTTAGTTTTATTATAACTATATCAAATGATGTAATATATATATATATATATATATATATATATATATATATATATATATATATATATATATATACATACATACATACATACATATATATAAATAAATAAAAAGAAAAATAACTTTAAAAAAAACAGCAGAAATAAAATTAAAACTCAACTAAATTAAATAATAAACTATAACGATAAGATTATCTAAATTACGTTTGGAGTAAATAACTTTAAACCATTTATCTTTACCAATGCTTTTTTAATATAATTATGCGAATTATGCCAAACACTTTTTAAATAAAGTAACAACTAACAACTGACGATAGTTTAATAAATGCGCACATTTAAAAGTTTAAAAAAAGGTTCTTAATTCTTCGCACTAAAGAAAAAATAATTAAATCGTTTATTTAAAATTTTGATTTAATTTATTTTTATTAATAAAAAATAAATACTTTAAAAAATCATTAGCAGTGACTTGTTACTTTATTTAAGTTCAATAAAATAAAAACATAAGTAAAGATCGAAGTTAGTTAATTCAAACGGCTTTCAAAAAAGTTTTTTTTTTCCTCATAAAAAACTACAATGATTCTTGTATGAAGTTTATTAGAGACCTTTGCTTATTAAAGCCTAAATTTTTTTAAAAATTTTTTTTCAAAAACTTTTACTTTTTTAATTTTTACTTATAAAAAAATCTTATATAATTAAATAATATAAATAAAGAAATACACAACTTTCAATGATAATTAAAATCTTAATTTAAAAGCGTTGTGCTAATATAAAAAGGTTAGTAAAGATAAACGCGTCAAATTTATTTGTTTTCAACGTAATTAAAAAGCCATTTTTTAGCGCATTTGTTAAAAGTCGTGGTTAAATCATCATAGCAAAATATTATTTGCGTTTTCATATAAAGACTTGAAATCGCACGCCTTCCTGGCCAAGCCTGTATATATATATATACATGGCCATATATATATATATATATATATATATATATATATATATATATATATATATATATATATATATATATATATATATATATATATATATATATATATATATATATATATATAGTATATATAGTATATATAGTATATATAGTATATATAGTATATATAGTATATATAGTATATATAGTATTTATAGTATATATAGTATATATAGTATTTATAGTATATATGTATATATAAAGGTTGGGTTAAGTAAAATTGACACTTTTTCTTATAATTAGGACGATAAAAAAATCATACAGAATGTTATCATACAGAAAAACAATTATCTATGTATTAGTATTTCCATTAAAATATTTTTTTTTAGAAAAATTTTATTATTATTCAAAATAGCAACAAAACAACAACAAGTGCGTGATGCAAATTTGCACGCTCAGATGGAAAATCCTAATTTGCCTGTCAAATAGATTGTAAAAACTGTTGGATGTTCTAAAAACACTGTGATTAGAACTTTAAATAAGTATTTGACACTTAATACAATAAATAGAAAGCCTGGAAGCGGCAACAACTAGAACATTGACAAAAAACTGACGAAAATAAGGGCAGATCCTAACATTTCTGAGATTTGGCACTAAAATGTAAAACTAGCAGACAAATGGATAATAAAACTTATGTGAAATTAAATTTCAAACTTACTAAAAAAACTTATGTGAAATTAAATTTCAAAACAATTCCAGGACATCATTTTTATATGGGAGTCTCCAGAAAAAAGGTAAAGACTAAGTTTAAAGCAATAAAAATAAAAAATTTCCCCCCAAAAATTATGGTTTGGTAAGCCATATGTCAATGTGAATTAAAAACGCAAAGTTTCGTCACTAATTCCACAATAAATAGTGAAATCTATCAAAAAGAGTGCCTTAAATAGCGCTTATTGCCACTGTAGAACGTCCTCGATGGTAATGCAAAACTTCTATATCGCCAATAGTATTGGTTTCATACCTAGAACACACAATCCTGCAAATTGTCCAGAACTTCGTCCAATGGAGCAATATTGGGCGATTATTAGAGCCATATTATGTAAGATGTTTAGGCAAGCAAAATTAAGTACTCACTTTAAGAAGAAGTGGGATAAAACCACCACAGAGTTCGGATCTCACCTAGTGCAAAATCTTCTCTCCCCACAGTGGGCCAGATGGTGGAAAAAAGTATTTAAAAAACATTCTCAAAAATGACATTATTATATACCATTTTACAGTTTAACCATCTGGCTTTTATAAAATGTATATATTTCTGCATAACTATCATGTCGTTTGCATTTTTAACTGTTTTTAAAAAAGGTATTTTTTAATTTTTTTAATTTTTTAATTTATTTAATAATATTTTTCGTGTTACTAATAAGCAAAAAAATTTTATTAATATTTAGAGCGTCATTTTTTTATTGCATAACTTAATAAAACTAAGTCTTATCTATCAAATGGTTTATTGCAAAGTTATTTTGCACGTAATTTATATCAAATAAATTGATTTCTAATGAATGCGTATTTAAAGTACTTTTCTTAGTGAAAACTTCACTTAAATAATAAAATACTTTTGCGCTCCAAGGTCCTCCAGAAATTTGAGACTTGAAATATCTTGTCTAATATGTACATAATCGATATATATTTTACCTATTGTCGACGGATGTCGACTGCGTCTCTATACATAATTTTTATGAATTGCATGTTTGGGACAGGGGGGCCAACATTCTTCTTTTTTTTGTGTTCCCAGGCTCCAATCATTGTAATTTTTCAGCAAAACATCTTTTTTATCACATTAAAATGAACATGTAAATATGTGGAGCTTGTTTCATGTTTGGTTGGCCAAATGTCTCATGAATAATATATTTTTTGTATTTGTAGGATGAAAATGAAATATTTTGATATCTATGCATTCTTAGTGCACAAGCGTAATAATCTACAAATATCTGACTGTGGTATTGAGGGAATTATTTAATTATAATAATACTTATTGAGGCAATGAATTTGGATTGCAACAAGAAGCAATTAGGAACTATACTAGCGCATCTAAGAGATAGGTGGCGCAAGTCAGATAGCAACATGGCTCGATTTGAAAAAAAGAATGAAAAATGGCTGCAAAGCCATGTTCCTGAAGATATAAATATAACACCAATACCTATTGGAAGGCCAATTAAGGCAAACTTTGATGACAACTCTACTAAAACCAAAAAACATAAAGTTAGTCACTTAACTGAAATGCTTCCTACCATATTATTAGAAATCAAGCAGTTGAAAAGGGATTTGATATATATCCGCCATATAATGATGTTCGAGATGCAAAGTTGTTATGCTATCCTGCAGATATATCTGTCTCAGATTTTTCAGCTGAAATAAAACTGCAAGCTTTGGTGGATCATACATCAAATAGAATATGCCAGGCACAGTATGATGTCCTTAGCACTGAAGGCACTCCAGATAGTCTTTCTCTAAGATACAAAATAGGCTTTGATGGTGCCACAGGACAGTCCATATATAAACAAATATCGCAAGAAACAGTAACAAGAAATTTAAACGATGAGCAGGCACTTTTTATTACTTGCCTAGTACCATTGGACTTGTGTGGCTTTTCAAATGGAAAACGTTACCCAGCTTGGCGAAACCCACGACCATCATCAACAATGTACTGTAGACCTCTGCGTTTTAAATTAGAAAAAGAAACGGCAGCAGTTTCTAAATTAGAGGAGGATCTCATTAGGCTTGAGATTTCAAACTTGAAAGATACTGAAGTTGATATAAATAACAAAAAAATCAAAATACATCATATAATACGAATTACTATGATTGATGGAAAAGTTCACACTGCTCTTTCAGATGTTACAAATTCTAGTCAATGCTGTACTATATGTGGGGCAAGTCCCAAAGTAATGAATGATATTGAAAAGATGATTTTGAAAAACGATATGACAGGCAGTTATTCATATGGTTTATCATCCTTACAAGCTTGGATACGTTTTTTTGAATGTTTATTACATATTGGATATAAAATGACTTTGAAAAAGTGGCAGGCAAGAACAGTAGAAGATAAATCTAAAGTAAAGGCTCTGAAACAACAAATTCAAAATAGATTTAAAGATGAAATGGGCTTGATAGTTGATGTTCCGAAATCTAGTGGTAGTGGAACATCAAATGATGGAAATACGGCTCGAAGAGCATTTCAAAATGCAGAAAAGTTTGCAGAAATTTTAAATATTGATGTTGAACTGGTTCTAAATTTGCATATTATATTGGCAACAATTTCATGTGGTTTAGACATTGACACTGAAAAATTTGAGGCTTTCTGTTTTGAACGTAAAGACGAGCTGTTTTTACATGAACGTAAAAACAGCTCGTCTTTACGTTCATCATTTTCCTAAGTACTATATGCCACAATCTCTGCACAAAATTTTAATTCATGGTTCTGAAATTATTAAAACTTTAGCATTACCCATTGGTATGTATTCTGAAGAAGCTCAAGAAGCGCGCAATAAAGACTTTCAAAACTATCGTGAACATTTTGCAAGAAAATCATCTCGTGTGAAAACGAACCAAGATTTGTTAAATCGACTACTGTGTACATCCGATCCATTTATTGCATCTCTGAGAAAGACAGCAGGAAGTAACACCAAAACGAAAAACACCAAAACGAAAAACCATCAGGAGTTATTGACTTATTGATGTCATCCACAGATTATATTAGTTTATAGATGTGTCTTTTGTATTTTTTGTATTTAATCTTAATAATTTTGGAAATGTGTGTACTAATATTAAAGTGTGACTGTAAATTAAAACAAATAGTTATGCTCAATTATATTAAAATCATCAAATTATTTTAATTTGCAAAACAAGTTTAGAAACATTTGGCTAAAAATAACACTTTGGAACTAAGCATAAATATGTGTTTCTATGCAATCGGGGTTGCTATGGCAACCACCAAAAAACCATGCTTACTTAAATTATAATCATCCAATTACTTTATATACAAATTTTTAAGGCCTATGGATGAAAGGAAAAAAAGTTATGACTTTTTTCCAAAAAAATGGGATTCTGGCCCACTGTGCTCCCATCAAGAGAAAAATTTAAAAATTTTATTGTACTGAAGAAATTTAATTCTTTTCTTTATATATTTTTGTTCTAAAGTTAATAAGCATTCAATAAAAAAAAAAATCAACTTTCTAGCTCATTCCAATCTTTTTTAATTCAAGATATCAAAAGTGTCAGCCCTACTTCACAATTACAATTAAGAGATTAAATTTTTTAAGTCTAGTTTTGATAACATTTAGTAAAAAACTCTCAAACATTATTTTTTATTCCATAAGATGTTCACACTGTGTAAAATATGGCATCTTCTTCTAACCCTAACCCTTCTGAAAGTGTGTTTTAAAATAAACTGAACCCGATAATCAGTTAGCAAACAATTCTCTGTAGTATATCACAACCTCGGAAACAACTGACAAATTATTCAATCATGAATATCAATATTTTGACTTGATTTCAGCAAAGTTTTCTACTAAAAATATAATGTTTCGTGCAAAATATAACAGTGTTTTGGGTTAACCAAGATGGCGGCTGACTTTCAAAACTGCCTTCATTGCATTTATATAAAATATAAACTACCGCGTTTCCTGTTTATTAAACCTCCTTGTTAAATACTTAATATGATATTATTATATTTATAATATTAAGTATTTAATAATAAAATATCATATTATTGGTGTTGTTAAACATACAGTAAACAATGAAAACTATAATAAACATAATAGTTCTATATATTCTATTAAATTATATATATTTCTGTAAATCTTAAAAAAAAATTTTAAAACTTAAAAAAAGGGCAAGCAAACATTACTTTAATTTAACGATAGTAAGAAAATTAAACAAAAAAAACTGCACACTTTTGAAGAAAGCAATATTTTAGCATGGTTTTTTTTAAAAGTAATTGCAAATGCAATCACTTTAACTAACATTTTCTATTCTTTTGTAAATGCATGTAAAAACCATGCTAAAATATAATTTTTTTCTTCAGTTGCATAAGAAAGTATTAGTATTGTTTCTTTTAAAGTCGTTGAAAATGCATTTTAAATTTTAGTTAACTTATCATTTTTTAACTTTTTTTTATAATAAATAAAAAACTATCAATTATTTGGAAATAATTTGGCATAATTATTTGGAAAAAAAAATTACTGAAGTTATGCATTCATTTTTTAAAATTTTAAGCGAACACCAACATGTAAAAAAAAGGAAGCATGACATTTGTTTTTCTGTCTTTTTTTAAACAAATGTTCACATGTTTCAATTTGTTGCACCCTGTAGACATTTAAATGTATGAAATAAAATAAAAAAATTTAAAGACTGACTCTTATCACCATAAGGTGCAAATATTAACACTTGCACCAAAATCATGGATACGTACAAAGATATCAAGCTACTTTGAAGTGTCTGAGTATCTTGTTTGAATTGCTAGAATAGTTAAAAATGAGCATTGAATTCTATCATTGCCTGAAAAAAAAAACTGGAAACCTACTTTCACCAGAAACAGTTAATTTAGTGATTAACCAATCAAAGTGATGAATTTTCAAGAGTGATGCCAGGAAAAAAAGATTTTGTAAATGTTAATAAAAATTAACATGTTCAAAAAAGATTATTGCTACTGGATCTTAATGAATTACATGTTGCATTCAAAAAAGATTACCCTAACGTCAAAGTCAGTTTGTCAAAGTTTTGTACTCTCAAACCTAAATGGTGCATTACAATTATTGCATCAGGTACTCATAATGTATGTGTATGCATACATCACCAAAATACAAAATTTTTTATTGATGTCATTAGGTGGAATAATAATTATAAAGATTTCATGGCATTGATTGTTTATTTTCTTGAAAATGTAGAATGTATGGATTCAGGCTGGAATGGAAGCTTTTATTCCTTCGCGTCGGTTTCAAGTCAAGCCTCATTCTACTCCATGGTTTTCTCCTTCTTGTGCGGCTGCTATATCCAATCGTAATCATTTTTTTCATCTTTTTCAAAAGAACAACTCTCTTGAGAACAAACGGCTATTTATTATTGCAAGAAATCGATGTAAAAAGGTGCTTTCTGATGCTAAACTCCATTATTCTCAGTTCACTAAATCTCGCATCTTATCGCAGAAGTTAGGCTCTAAAGACTTTTGGAAAATCTTCAACAGCATTATTAACAAGGGTAGATCTAGCATTCCATCACTCATTCATGAGACTGATCTTATTACCTCTCCCAAGGATAAGGCAGAACTATTTGCAAAGAACTTTTCTTCTAATTCCACTCTTGAATCTTATGGACATTCTCTTCCTTCCATTCCAGTCAAACAGGTTGACCCATTGTTAGACATTCAAATCACTCCGGCTTCTGTTACTAAAGTCATATCTCAATTAAACTCGTCTACAGCTTGTGGTCCAGACAACATTCCTGTCACAGTCTTGCAGAATTGTTCTCCAGAACTTTCTTCAATTCTCTCTAAACTATTTAACAAGTGTTTGAATGAGTCTTGTTTTCCTGCTTGTTGGAAAATGGCATCTGTGGTTCCAATATTCAAAAACTCTGGAGAAAATTCTGACCCCTCTAATTATCGTCCGATCAGTCCTCTTTCTGTTATTAGCAAGGTCTTTGAGTCTTTGATCAACAAATTCCTCACATCTCATCTTGAGTCAAATAAACTACTGTCAGACAATCAATACGGTTTTCGATCCTCTCGCTCTACGGCCGACTTGCTAACTGCTGTAACTGAAAGATTTTATCGTGCATTAGATGGAGGCGGTGAGGCTAGGGCTATTGCTCTCAACATATCTAAAGCTTTCGACAAAGTTTGGCATGCTGGTCTTCTCCATAAGCTTGCTTCTTATGGTGTTTCTGCGAAAGTTTTTGAGATTATCAAATCATTTCTTTCTAACCGGTTTATTAAAGTCATCCTTGAAGGCCAACACTCTTCTTTATTTCCAGTAACTTCTGGGGTTCCCCAAGGTTCCATCCTGGGCCCTGTTTTGTTTCTTATCTACATAAACGATCTTCCTGACAACCTTTCATCTAAAGTTGCTCTTTTTGCTGATGACTCAACTTTATACTCATGACTTTTTTGACAAAAAGTCTTCTCTTTTTCGATCGTCTAGAACAAGCAGCTGATCTTGAATCTGATCTCACTTCAGTAATAGATTGGGGTTCACAGTGGCTTGTGAATTTCAACTCTAAAAAAACCCAGTTGCTTACTGCAAACAACTACCGTAATATGGTCAACATTCCTATATTAATGAATGGCAATCCTCTTACTGAGTCGTCCTTTTTTCGTCTTCTTGAATTATCACTTACTACTGACCTTTCATGGAAACCATATATACAATCGATTGCTAAATTAGCTTCTGCTAAGGTTGCTTCTCTTTATCGTGCTCGCCATTTCCTTACTTCTGATTCCATTCTCTACCTCTACAAATCTCTTATTCATCCCTGTATGGAATACTGTTGTCATATTTGGGCTGGTTCTTCTAACGATTCACTTTCTCTTCTTGACAAAGTCCAAAAACGCATTGTAAACGTTGTTGGACCTGCACTATCTGCTAAGCTTGAACCTCTTTCCCATCGTCGTAAAGTTGCATCTCTTTCTCTTTTCTACAAATACTATCATGGTCACTGCTCAAAGGAGTTATCATCTCTAGCTCCATTAACTAAAATTCATTCTCGTTTTACTCGTCATTCAGCTAAGTCTCATTCGTTTACTGTATCTGTCCCTGCATGCTCTAAAAACTTTTATTCATCTAGTTTTTTCCCCCGCACTTCAATCCTTTGGAACTCTCTCCCATCTTCATGTTTTCCTGACTCATACAACCTTCAACTTTTCAAGTCTTCTGTCAACCGTTTCCTTGCTCTATAACTCTGTTCTTCTTTTTCCTAGTAACTCCCAACTTAATAGTGGTTGCTTGCAGCCTTGTTGGGAGTGAATGCAAATAAATAAAAAAAAAAAATGTTGCATCAATGTAACCAATGCTGGTATTAAAGCATTCAAAAGTTTTTTAGCGCAGTAGTTTATGGACTTTGAGCTCGAAGAAAATGTAGCATTCAAGCAATGGCAGAATACCGATTGTACAACACTACTATTACAATCATTGCCATTAGATAAATTTAACTATTTATTATGTGACAGCGTTGACAATCTTACCACTCATTCATATATATCAAAAACACAAAGAAGGTTCTTGAAAAACTGTAAAGAAAATCATTACCAAAACGAATGCTTAATTTTAGGAGAATTTGCTAAAAATTATCAATAATTAGTTAAATATAGTTGTTTAGGATGAGGTTCAAAGTTATCACTGGAGCAAAAGTCAATGTTCACTTTTTACAATTATACTTTATTTTATAGAGAAAAAGTTCTCAAAAATTAATCTTTTTGTTACCTTTCAGAAGATGTTGATGATGACACAGGATTTATTTAAAAGACTCAGGAAGATAACTAGATATATCTAAAAAAATCTACTGGATCTATCAAGTGTGAAATACTTTTCCAATAGTTGTGCAGCACAATTTAAAAATTTTAAAACTGTATGTAAAGAAAGTCTAAAACAAATAACTACTGGGCAGATTTTAGGTGTTAATTTAATGTACTCATTTTGTAAAGCCAAGATAAATGGAGTTTGTTTTAAGTTGTTATCATAGATACAATCGACCAAACTTGAGAACAATTTTTTTTCTAAAATATTTTTTAGAAAAAAGGTATTTTGGTGGATGAACAAAGCACAAGGATGTATCATTATTTTATTTCAATTGCTTCAAATACTATAAATAATAAAAAAACAAGTGTTGATATATGTATTGAAATATTTGATATCATTCCAAAAAGCAAACATAAAGAGATTTCATTAAACATTAAAAAAATGGATTATATTGCATGTTTTTATTATGGATTTTAATTGGTAGAGTTTGGTGAAGGTGTAAGTGAGCTTGATATAAAAGTCAGATTTATCCATCCACATGAACCAGGTAAAAACCTTTTTTGGGCAATGAGAAATAATGAGTGTTGGGTGCTTAATTCTGAAGTTATATGCCTATTTGCTACACTTACAACAATATCAGGTTGTATGTACAACATATCTGATTTAGATTAGGAAAATATAAGCAATTGGTTACACACACATAAAAAAATTAAATACATTTAAAATAATTTTGCTTTAATTTTATTTACCTATTTTGCATTTAGAATTTTTTTTTTTTTCAAATCTTTGGATGGAAGGCTGAGAAGGAAAATCCCACTGTCCACCTGATTATGTTAATGACAATATTAGTCTCAAACTACTAAATAATACCATAAAGATATTGATTGTTAAAACTTTTTAAAAAACATTTCAATATCTTTGGTTTTAAAATTTATGATTTTTAAAAATGTGAAAAGATCTCTGTTTTGAGTGCTTACTTTGATTTAATAAGTATTTATCAATTTGAAATAATGAAAGTAATTTTTTTCTCAAACTTAAACTAAGAAAAAAATCATGTTGTTAAATTGAATTTTAATAATTATTAATTCATTTTATGTATTAAAAAAAAAAAAAAAAAAAAATTCAGGGAGATGGGAGAGGGTCAGCAATATTTTAACTGACGATTTCTCTGGAACCCATGTGTATTTTTAACTAATATTTTCGCAATAATTATTTTTTTAAATATGGACTGCAAGTAAAGTAAAAATGAACAAATTCTGAGAAGTAAGGGTGTCGAAAATGTTTTTTTGGATTATTTCATATGGAATTACCAAATAAGAACTTTGATTTTTATCAACATTAAAATGAAAGTAATCTATATATGTAAAGCAAAAAAATTGATAGATTTTACTTCATATTATAATATTTCTCATTGAATCAGTTTAAAGTAGCATATTGTAATCATTAAAGCTATTTTAAAATGCATTTTCAAAATTTAAATGATTTTATAAAATTTTAGTGTATGTATTTTCCAAATTACATCCTGATTATTTGTCAAATCTTGTTTTTTCAAAACTCTAATTTTTTTTTTAACCGGTTAACCATGACTGGCAAGAATTCATTTTGGGAAATTAAACCATCAATTTTAGTCATTTCAGGCAATAGTTGACTCTTATTTGGTCAAATAACGGTCAACTACTGCCTGAACTACACTGGTTATTATTTTCTATGCTGGTACCTTTTTATGATTAAGATTGCTTATTTTCTCAAGGATTATACACTGTAGTATGACTTGTTGGAATGCCTTTCTCTAGTAACTACTGCTCAAGTTCCTTAAGGATGAAAAATGAACCTTTATCAGAATGGATGTAACTTGGCAGCCAAGAACTGAGAATTCTTTTGACAAACATTCAATTGTAGTCTGAGTTAAAATATTAGGGCTAGGGATTGTAAACAGAAAATCAAGAATCTTCATCAATGATTATTGAAAAAATACTTTGTTGTACCTTATCCATCTAAAATATTTAGCTCACCTCTGTAAATAATGTCATAATTTGCAAATATCTCAGGTGCATCAGTTTTTAAATTAAATATTTTCATAAACATAATCTGTCGCATCATTTTCATTGTCCCTTTTGAGCTGATTGAAATTATCTATACCCTTATAGTCTGATGGTTATTTAGTGTTTTTGGTAAGAGTAGCTGTTTTGACAATATGATATCCATTTAGAGTAATAAGAATACTCTGATGAAACACTTCACGAATTTGGCATCATTTCTTTAATTGATTTTTATTTTCAGCTAACTTAATAAATTAATGTAAAAGTTAAGAAATTTTTCTAAATTATTATCATGCTATTTATCTCATTGTCACATCTATATAAACAAAAGTATTAAATAATCCTCTTTCTATTAGTTTTTTTATGGTACAATAGCAAGTGATACCATTATTAGTTCTAAACACTGTGATTTTTTTGAAAGTTTGATAAACTAAGATACTAGAAAACTGGAAATTAAAATTTTTAAAAAGTATTTCAGCTCAAAATACCTGCTAATAATTAATTAATGATGCCTTTCTCTTTTAGACAAGGTGCAAAAATGCATTGTAAACATAGTTGGACCTGCTCTTGCAGCCAACCTCCAATCACATTGTCATTGCTTCTCTTACTCTTTTCTACAAATACTTTAATGGGTACTGCTCAAAATAGCTATTGTTTCTTGTGCCATCTACTAAAATTTGTTCTCGTGTTACTCGTCATTCAATTGTCTCATCTTTTTTCTGTGACTGTTCCTAAGTGCTCCAAAAACTCTTATTCATCTAATTTTTTCCTTGAACATCAGTTCTTTGGAATTCACTTCCTTCATCTTGCTTTCCTGATTGATATAATTTGCAATCTTTTAAGTTGTCTGTCAATTGTTATCTTGCTCTATAAACTTCATCTTTTCTCTTCCAAGAATTTCCAACTCTAATAGCGGTTACTTACAGCCTTGTTGGAAGCAAAGATGTTGAAAAAATAAAATTAAATGAAAAATTTTTTTATAGATATAACTCTGTTATTAATTTTTCAATACAAAACGAAGATCTAAACTCAAGGAAGTTTAGATCTTTGTTTTTAAATATATTTATACTTAGTAAGGTTATCAAGTATATTTATTCTTAATAACAAGGAGAGATGTAAAATCCCTTGAAAAATTATTTTGAAAAGTCAGTAATAGACTTAAATGCAAAGAAGTTTTTTATTTAATTATAAAAATATAAACTCTTTTTTTTAAAGTTTGAAATAAATGTTTTTTCATTTTTTTTTGTTGATAAAATCAATTCACAAAACAAACAAAAGTTTAAAAATTAAAATATCAAAAGTGGCACTAATATTAAATAAAGTTTAACGTTTATTTTTTTAGACTTGTTTAAATATTAAATAATGATAAAAAGTGGCTCAACTGAAATAGCCTACCACCTACGTTAAACAGGCTAGGACAGGAATGGCGTACGATCGCACTCTGTAACTGACCACACTAATATTTTTATTTCTTTACAACTTGACCACAGCTTTTTTGATGTTTTAACAATTTGAATGCAGTAAAAAAAGTGTTACGTTATAAATTTCTTTTAATTGTTGATCTTTTCTCAAGTTTTTTATTTTACGCAAAGGCTTTAAATAAAACCATAAAATTAGTTATAGTTTACATAAACGCTTGTGTAAATTAATAAAAAAACGTTATAAATAAGTTTTTTTTATGTAGGCATTTATTTTTTATGATAAATATAAACATTTGAAACTATTTTCTTATGTCTTCCTAAAACATTTTTAAACCATTACTTTTAGAAAGAATTTTTTTAAGTAACTTTAGTTTGTGGATAAGTTCAAAAGCTTTTGTGACTACTAATTTTTACACATTTTATGTGAATTACACAAGAATATAAATTAACTTTATTTATTTATATAAGCATGTATTTTGTTGATTTAATGAAAAAGTTTTGAAGCATTTTGTAATGTTCATACAATAAATTTTTATGATTAAACTTACAATTTTTTAAAATGTTTTGAATAAACATTTTATTTTTTGTAAACAATTTTTTTTTTTTTTTTCAATTTCGTTAGAAATGAATGAGATAAAATCTTTTATAATAATTTTTAAATTCGTTACGCGAAGCACTTGATAATAAAGTTGAAATGCTCAAATTAAAATTAAATTAAAAAGATTGTTGACAGTTTGTTTTATTTAAATTGCAGGCACATTTTATGCATTTATTTATTTTTTTCTATTTTTACGCATAAAAAAGTTCAAAACCTTTTTTTAAATTTTTTTAACTCACCAATTAGCGCATAAAATTAGTAAAAATTACCATTTTAAAAAGACCACGTTACAGGCCTTGTTAAGAAGCGTTAAGCAGCTCGCATTTTGCCTGCGATTTGCCTACGCGTTCAGCAGTCATGCGTTACGCAAAAACTTTTATCTTTTAGAATATTTGAATTATCTTTTTATATCGTTTATGTGATGTTCATTCAGAAGTATTAAAGTCGTAAGTAAAAGCATTTAACCGCAATTGTAAACTAATAGATTTTTTGTTAAAGAAACAATTTGTTTAATAATTTTTTTTTTATTTTTAAAAATTACTTAAAGAAAATAAAGTGTTTTAAGTTTAAACTTTTCATCATATTTAATTTTAAATATTAGATTTCATAAGTTTATAAACAATCAAATTTAAAAAAAGAAATATTTTCAATTTATTTTATTAAATTTAAATATTTTTTTAATAATTATAGTTTTTAGTAAATAAATTTATTAAATTTAATTAAAATTCTTTCATTTAATTTTAAAACAGAGCATTTTAAAATTTTTTAATTTTAAAATGCTCCGTTTTTTTTATGATAAAATTACCAAAGTAAAAAAAGATTTAATAAATTTAATTCAAGTTCCTTTAAAATGTTCGTATTACATATAACTTTATTTTAATTTTAGTTAAGTTTCAGGTAAGTTCCAAATACTGGTCTGAATAATGCGATTAACAAAAGCGCATTATTTTCCAGTTTTTATTTTTCCATTATTTTACAGTTTCATCCATTATTTACAGAAGCGCATTATTCATTTTATAACTACAAGTTAATAAATGACGTCAATACTTTTAAACTCGAGTTATAAATGTTATGTTTGGGTTTTCCCTTTGCCGTTTGCCGAAGAATTTTTTTTATAAAACAAACCAAGGACCTATTAATAATACGTCCTTGAACAAACCAAAATTCAAACCTATTAAAAATAACGCGATCAGTAAATAAACTCTTTAAAAGCCCAACTTATTTTTATTTTATTTTAAAAACAAAACTAGTACTTGAGCTATAAATATAAGATACATAAATTTTAAAATTATAATAATATTTGTTAAAAACAAATTCTGCTTATAACATCTTAAAACTGAGAACACTATTTTTTTTTTTTGGATTGAGTAAAAATATATTAGGTTTCACTGTACATAAAAATAAAATATTTTAATGGAAATAAAAAAAAAACAAAGCCGAAAAAGCAGTAAATTTCGTTTCTTTACAACATTTATTTTATCAAAACCAGTTAGTGCAAACGTTTTTTTTAAAAGGGGAAAACCCAATCTATGCGTTTAGTTATAAGTATATTTAAATCCCTTTAAGAAAATCAACCATAAACAAGTGTTAAATTTAAATTATTTAAAAAAATAATTAAAAAAAAAACAACCATAAAACTAATGTTTAAAAGCAAAAAAATTAAGTTTAAATAAGTATAAGATTTTAATACAAGAAGACTTTTTTTTAATCAACATTGAAATTTTATTTTTTATAACAACATTGTTCAATTTTCGTTTCAAAGACTAACAATAATTTTTAATGTCATTTTAAATTTAATTACAATGAAGTAAAAAAGCAACTGACGTAAATTAACTTTTAACAATGTAAATATCTTTATTGAGTAAAGTTACATTTATTCACGTTTCGCTTTTCCGTTACGCAGCGAAATCTTGTAACAAGGCCTGACGTTATTTTTTAAACAATTTTTATTTTGCAACTTTTTTGACAAAATAAATGTTTATACAATTTAAAAATATTATATAAAACACTTTTTAATAAATTTAATAAAATTTGTTCTTTTGTTAAACCAATCATTAGTAGTAATTTGTTACTTAATTTAAAAACGTTTTGCTTAACTTTAATAACGCTTAAAAAGATAAGCTTTAATAACGTTTATTTCATACGTAATTAAAAACATAACAAAAAGTTTTGCTTTAAGTTTAAGTTTTTATTTTCATTTTAGTGCTTATATAATTTCTTTTTTGTTATGAATTTGTTTTTCGTTTCTTTTTTCGTGAGGAATTTTTTTTTTGGCAGTTTTTTTTTTTAATTTTTTTCCTAGTTTAAGTTTAGCTTAGCATTTCTACATTCAGAACATTTCTGAAAGGTTTAACTCATCAAAACATATAAACATTGTTTATTAAACAATCGTGATCAAGTTGTCAAAAAACAAAATCATTTGCGTGGTCAGCAATAGCGCTCGATCGCACGCCATTCCTGTCCAAGCCTGGTTAAATGATTTCACAAGGCCTGCAATAGGGTACTTAGTTATTTTACTTAAAGTAACAGTTTTGCAAAAAGTAATCATGTTTTAGTGTGTTTTCTTTTATAGTTGTGGAAAATGCATTTAAACTTTAGTAACTGATTGTTTTTTTATAATAAATAAAAGCTATCAATTGCATAATTATTTAGAGAAAAAAAAAACTTTTTTAACGCATTACTTAAAAAGTAATTCATTTGTTTTGAAAAATTTTAAGCGAACGCCAATATTTGCGCAAATAAAAGTAAAGAAATGTAAAGTTCATTTTTCTATTTTTTTTTTAACAAATGTTTGCATGTTCGTTGATTTATGGGTTAGTTAACATGATTGTTGATTTAGTTAAAACTTAAAAGAAGATGTTTTTAGGATAGTTTAGTTATGTATGGCTTAGAAAAGTTGATCAAAGTATATATTATACAAATGTGATGTACGCTAAAATAAATCTAGATAAAGATTTATAGTTAAATTAAAAAAATTAAAAACAAGGGAAATTTTAAAACCAAATATATATAGTAAGTAAAAAATTATAGAAATAAACATGATTTGAAAAAATGCTAAAAAAAAAATGCAGCCTAAATTAATTCAAACTTAAACTGCAGAATTTCATTTACTTAAAAAGCTGAGAAAAGATAAACTCTACAACGAGGCCGTAATACTAACTTGAGAAGTCCTTGTCCTTGAAAAACTAGTCTTACAAATGTTTTCATGTTTTATTTTAATAAGTTTGACTTATTTACCTATTATTTAAATTATGTAGTATTTCACCTATATTATCCAAAAGCTGATTCAGAGGTGGTTTTTTTTTTTTTTAGGAAAAATACTTTACTTTTAAATAACATACTTGCTATATGTGGTGGATTGCTTCTTGCTTTTACAAAGCCTGCTAAATTAGTTGGGTTGCTTATATTTGCTCGTATTTTGCTAGGATTAAATGCTGGTAACTAACAATTAAATTTTTTTATTTAATTTTTAATTTTTGTCTGTTTTTTTTAAAAAATTTTTTTCTTGTTCTGCATATTTTACTATAAATTAATTGCTTTTATTTTGTCTATCCAACATTAAATAGTCATTTATAATTCATTAAATTTGATGTGGTTGTAAATTTATTGTTTCAGAATTTGTTATTTTACAGGTGTAAATACTGTAGTGGCACCAATGTATCTTTCTGAAATTGCCCCTGTAAATTTGCGTGGCTCGCTTGGCACAATAAATCAATTTGGTATTGTATCAGGACTTCTGCTTGCCAATATTTTAGGACTTCCACAAGTAATTTTTTAATATGGAACATTATGGTAATGTGTTGATATATATATATATATATATATATATATATATATATATATATATATATATATATATATATATATACATACATACATACATACATACATACATACATACATACGTATGTACGTACGTAAATACATACCAGCGGCGTATTCAGACCGATTTTGATACCAGTATAGTGGTATGGGCCCTAAATTTCTGCCTAAACTCAATTTAAAACAATTTTATATTAGAACCTAAAAAATTAAAAATAATTCTTTATTACTAATTATTTTGTGACAGTTTTGATGATAAAATTTGCTAAGTTAATGTTGCTTACATTTGAAAAACGATTTTTAAAACACATAAATGTATTTTAAGTCGATCAGAATGCTTAATTCGAATTCATGTTGATGAAATATGGAATATGTTACAATGGATTAAAATGTAAAACGCACATCTTGATTGGAAAAAATATGAAACGTTTACCGTTTTTAAATAAAAACATTTAAAAATTACTATAAAATGAGTTTCTCCTCTGCCTATGTTTTCATAATTATAAAAGTGATTAAATTATAAGAGCTTTAAACTTTTTCTTTTCAAATAACAGTAAAATTGCATTTTAAATAGTTTTAATAATAAAATAAATAAAAGTTTTTAAAACATAATAACATTATAATAATCATGCCAAAAAACTTGATTTGAAAAGTAAGAAAAGAACAAGAAAAAAAAGTTATTAGTTTTTGAATTTATTAAAACTTTGAATGAATTGACCTTGTTATGATATAAATATGCAATGTAATAAATCTTTTTAATCTATATAAAAGAAACATAGAAATGTTTCTTAAATGTTATAATTAGGGCTTGTTTATGAAATAATTATAAATTATATTAAATGAAAATTAGCAGCATTTATTAAATAAATAAAAATTAGCGGCGAATCGATGTTGGCGTTAAAGCCGTCATTTTGTAATAAATCTAACATTATTTTGATTAATTATTTACATTTTTATTTGGAAAAACATAAAACACTACATATAAATAAATATATTTAAATTTGTGTTCTAAAAAATTAAATAAAAAAAATCTTAACGTAGACAGGATTTTTTGACCGATATGCCCAAAAAATTTCTGGATAGATCACTGCATACATACATACATACATACATACATACATACATACATACATACATACATACATACATACATACATACATACATACATACATACATACATACAGCCCTTGGAATTAGGAAAAATGAGGTTGGCAATAAATCTATATAATAATGTTGAACTGAGTAGTAGTAGTAGTAGTAGTAGTAGTAGTAGTAGTAGTAGTAGTAGTAGTAGTAGTAGTAGTAGTGCCCTTTTGAGCATGTTTGACACTGAACTCTTGGCAGCCATTGCAACCGAGGTAATGGCGAGAAAGAGTTGCAGCACTTTATTTTATAAGAAAACGTGAATGAAAGTGTATGCAAATATCTAACATACATAAACTTCAAATTATGTAATGTTAAAACATAATTAAACATATATCAAGTTTTACAGTTTGACTTTCACTAGAAAATCGCATTGCGTCAACCTCTCCTTTATTTTGATCTATTGCATTTATTTCCATTAAAAAAAATTATTATATAGTTTTAAATTTTTGCAAGTCAACCTGCCAGCGTGGCTGAGTGGTTAGCGCGCAGAGTTTCTGGAACAAAAAAGCCATGGTTCGAGTCCTACCACTAGCGACTTTTTTTTTAATTTGTTTAGATCTTTTAAAATACAAAATACTTGTGAAGTTTTATGGAGATTATATACAAACATATGTAACAATATTACACACTTTAACAAACAAAAAAGATTTTCAAAAGAGCTAAAAGTTCTAAAAAACATGGAGAAGTTTGTTGCATATGTGTTATGATTATTTACTTATATTGTTTTAGTTTTACATTTCAAGTTTTTTTCCAACAAAGTTGAGTTCATGCAAGAAAAAAAACAACATGTTTATATATATAATTTAAAATCTATAGAACTATAAAGTAGTTTTGTTTTGCATTTTAAAAATAAAAATTTGAATAAAAAAGCTTGATGTTGATTTGAACTTACCACGCGGCAACCTTAAATTTTTTTAAAACAGTAAATTGTATGTTTTTATTAAGAACATAATTGAAAGTTCTCATTTTACATTTAAATTAAACCATTTAATTAAATATATCATTTTTATCAAATATAAACATAATTAAAATTTAAATTTAATAATGATATAATAAGGAAATTTAGAGTTTTACACCTATTTTACCGAGCCCCCATTAAACATTCTAAACCGAGTGTGCAACAACGACATAATTTAGATAACTATCTAAATAGTATACTCCATTATTTTTTGGCCTAACTTTTATAATAGGGATTGTCCATAAATTATGCAATGCTAAATTTCACTTGTGAACAAAACAAAAAAGATCAAAATTTTCGCTCACAGTGGTAAGTGGTAAGGCTCGCAGTGGTAAAAAATCAAAATAACTCATTAAGTTTAATGAAAATCGCCACCTTAAAGAACTTTATATCTCCTTTTTTAAAGATAAATTTAGCGTTGCGTAATTTATGGACGATCCCTTAGTAATTTATAGTCTATAGTTTTTAATGTTCTAAGATCTTCTTAGCTCTACCATTTGTATAGTGTTGCATGCAAACTTATGAAAGTGTAAATGTCATATGTTGAGTTTGCAGGCAGTAAACGGAACATTCATGTATAATAAATCTCTAAAAACTAGAAAACTTTTGAATTCTATTTTAATAACTAGAAATTTTATTTGCTATACAATTTTTTTTTTTTAATAATTATTGTAGATATATACTATAATAAAAATTTTGATATAAATATTGCTATAAGACATGTATCAGAAAAATCTGTGCAGACTTTTTAAAGGATATTTATTTAACTATTGTATTTCGATATTGAATGTTATATATACTTTAAGAGTACATATATTAATTTTCTTAAATTTCACTTTAGATAGTTTTTGATATTTTGTACATGAGAATGCACGCACTTTGCCTTTTACACTTGACATCAGCTTTTGCACAGTCTTCGACTGGACTTTCTTGGTAGCTCTAATCCATTTACTTTTGAAATCTGTTTTTGGCTTCTTTTACACTGAACCTTAGTTTTCTTTTGACAAGAGCCCAATATCTTTTGATAGGACGTAGTTTAATACAATTTGGTGGAATGCAGTGTTTTTCAACGAAATCTACTTTATGTTCTCAAAGCCAGTTTAAAGTTGTCCCAGATTAGTGACATGATGCTAAATCAGGCCAAAATAATGGGTTACCCATGTGTTCTTAAAATCGGCAAAAGACCTTTCTTGAGGCATTCTTTTATGTATATTTTATGAATATTATTATTCCCGTAGTCACAAACCAAGAGCTTCTTTCATTGCATTCACAAATTGCTTGCCAAACTAAGAATCTGTTTTTGAATTTTTGCATTTCAATGCATTTATAATTGAAATTCAGTTTCTCGCAATTATTTGCTGAATAATATTGGTGTCCTGGAAGAGATCGGAAATATGCAGCACAATGAGTTTCATCGTCAATAATCAAACAAGATTATTTGGCACATAATTTTTTATAGATCCGTTTTGAACAATGAATTGTGACATTTTCTCGCTTTTCTTCACGACGAGTAACTTTTTTCTTTTTATAAGATTTATAGCCACAATTTCTTTTCACTCTTTGTATAGTGGAAGCACAATTTCTTTTCACTCTTTGTATAGTGGAAACCCTCTCTCAACTCTATAACTCCGAAACACGAACCTTGACGAACAAGGCCGCTGCGCGGAGAAACAAGTTGAGCGCGGTACTAACAGGGACGTGGCGGGGATCGAACTTGGAACCTCTCGCTTATGAAGCGAGTGTTTTACCACTACACCACTACCGCATTCTTATCTTGATTTGATGACATTTCAATTAAAACTAATTGTTTTGATAACAGAGTTGTTTAAATTTTGAGTAACACTAATGATGCACAGTTTCTGTAAACACCACATCAGAATACATGCAGATTTTTTGCTGGTACATGTCTTAATGATTGTAGATATATACTATAATAATAATTTTGCTATAAATACAGCAAAATGGAAAAATATTCAAAATTTATTATGCAACGTCTTTTATCCCCCAAAGCAACACTGATGACAGCGCACTAAACCACTGAGCTATCAATGATATGTGTTTAGGAGAAAAACAAACCTAATTATAAATCTCTTATAAGCTCTAGGTATGCAGAAAAGGTGCGCATGTTAATTATTTTTGCTTTTAAAGCAATTTTTCAAAATGAATTATTTTATGTAAAAATATTGAAATAAAGAAATAATAGGTATAGAAATGATTGGTGTGGAATAGATAAGTATAGAAATAGCAGGTTTGTTAAAGGCCCATATTTTATGGGCCTTTAACAAACACAAATTTTACCTGAAAGAACAAACTCTTTCAATTAAATGCATTTGGAATTCAGGTAAAATAAGAGTATCCTTGGCAGAAGAAATATATGTATATATATATATATATATATATATATATATATATATATATATATATATATATATATATATATATATATATATATATATATATATATAACAACGCATTACATTAGTGAATTTATTTACCTTACATAACTTACAGAGAAGAGTACCTACAACAATAACAGATTCTTATGCATATACACCTCATATCCTGAATTAATACTTTATGTTCGTTCTTATAATTTATGTGGATTTTGCTAAGTTTTCAATACTTATAAAATAATCTCTTTATTTTTAAAAAAATTATAAAAATCGAGTGCAAATATGTGATGATGCCATTCATATTTTACAAGAAGACAAGAATTACAAGAAGAATTAGAAAAATGACAATGGCATATGTTCAACTTTCAGAAGATCAATGATCTTGCTGAAAAAGAACCTCTGAATGAGCTTGATAAACTTTGTGTTTTTAATTCAAGTGATTTGGATGGATTTGATGCTGAAGTTGCTAGGATTTAACCTGATTTAACTGATAATTCTGACTGTAGTTTTTTGACTAGTGAAGAAGTACAGCAATCCATACAAAAACTTTGTAAGTTACCTTTAACCTAATTCTAAGAAACCCACTTAAAAATTAAATAGTATCAACCATGGGAGATTGACTTAATCTATTAGCTTTTCAACAAACAGCATTCAATGGAGCAAATTTTAAAGAAAGTGAAGTTCCTCTGGAAAAAACAAACTCTTTCAATTAAAAGCATTTGGAATGCAGGTAAAATAAGAGTATCCTTGGCAGAATCAATTAATGTAAATTTAAAGCACCAAAACATTTAACTGTACATTGGGATGGTAAACTGGTTCCAGAATTTAAAAAGAAAACAGAAAGGACTAGCTGTTCTGGTATTCAGCATGCCAGACTTTGAAAAAGGCAAGTTTCTTGGAATCTTGGTAATAAATACAACAGGTGAAATGCAAGTCAGAGCTACATTCGACTTTGCAAATGAGTAACATTTCATGATTTCCTGTTTTTGATACTACAGCTAGTAACTCTGGGTATAAAAATTTTGTTTAAATGGAAAAGCTGTTAAGCAAAAAGTTATTTCTACTGGCTTGTTGACACATATAACACATATGCAACCCTCAGAATTAGGGTCGGCATTGGCCAATGCCGACCTAACTGCCAACCTGAAAGTGTTTGAGGTAGTTTAAGGTAGTTTTAGATCAGTAGTTAGACAGGGATGTTTAGAACCTCTCATGCATAAAGATTTTTATGTTTAAATGTTACAAGGTTTATTTTATAATCCTTTTCTGCTAATAAATCTTAACAATTTTCTATACTTGTCATGATAAGCTTTTTATCATTTGCAAAACCCTGGTATTAGAAACTACATGAATAAATGTTCTTAACCATATGTTTTAGCTAAAATATCAGATATTTCACTTACAGTTTTGTTGATATGTTGGTTTGAGGTTATATATTATAAGAAGATAGTACCTCATTACATTTTGATATGCTAAAAAACATTGCTTCACTTAAATCAATATAACTACCAAAAATAGTACACTACTACTAGATAATAGACCATTTTTGTAGTATTAACTTGTTTAAACATTGTACCATGTCAATAACAATGATTTATAAACTGTCATAAAATGATTCACTTAAATTGAGTCTAAACACAATTTAAGTAAAACATATTTTTAAAGTATCAATTTTAATCTCAGTAGTTTTCATACTTTGACAAGTTTGTTGTCAAAAAAATTTGTCAAAAAGTGAAAGCTTCTTCTTAAGCCACTTAACTTTCTTTCCACATTCCGCTTGTAATTTTAATGTTTGCAGAGATGTTTGACACAAAAAATCAGACCCTTTAAGCCTCACTTGTCAGTTAAAAGCATATCAGAGCAAAAATTTTCAAATTCCTGAAACTTTATTGTACTTGCAGCACCTCAAGGCATGTTCTGTTAACCTTCTAAATTTATTCTTGTAATTGTAGCATTAATAAGTAACTTTTCTGCACTACAGATAGCAAGCAAGGATTAACATTATGAAGAGAAATTACAGATAGATGGTTAGGCTGCACAGTTTTGTCTCTGTGAAAAATCTCAAAATTTGTAGTTGATAACTCATAACATAGTTTCTACTTTTTTTAACCAGAAAGCTGCTGCTTCAAAAACATTTCAAGTGAAATCACTGATCAAGTGTAAATGAAAAATTTGTTACAGTCACTTTTATGGTATATTTTCAGTCGTATAGATAGTAGAACTTTTAACTAATATTCTCAAAACAACTTATTGTTTTTGTAGTCAATTAAAAATTGTCAATGAGAAAATGTAAAGTAGAAAAAAACTCTTTTTAATATATTCAATGATGGTATAGATAAGAATTTGAGTTAAAGCTTTAGATATGTTATAGGGTCAACTTTTTGTAGGTTATCTATTCAGACAGAAAGAAACTTTTATGCAAGGATAATAAACCAAGCATTTTGATATATTATAATAATTTCAACAAGCAATGACTATAAATGTTGGAAGTTCCTAGAAAGTAAATAAATTAATGAACAATAAAGTTGGCAGAAAACCTTTATCACTATAAATTAAAAAACATGAATGTTTCAAAGAAAAAACTATATACAAGCCTTTCCCAGAAGTGCCTGTGATTGCACACCATGTTCGTCCAGGTTTAAAGTAATTTTTTAGACACGCTGGCCATGGCAGTTTGTTTTTTTAACTTATAGAGCGTTTCAATAATTCGCAGCAAAAAGCTAAACTTATCTACTGAGAAAGAAAAAAAAAACAATCCTAAAAAAAGGAAACAAAATCATAATGTAAAAGTTTTAATTAAATAAACTAGAAAATTTAATAATTAAAACAAGAAAGTTTGAAGAAATTTTTTTTTTAAGTTTTTATACAACTGTATTTTATTTTTTAGAGTGGTTGTTATTTTTAGCTACTGAATTTGATACAAGTTGATGAAAAAAAACATATCTTTCATAAAAATTTAACAAGTGAAAGTTTTGATATGCAATTTATTAACAATTTTTTATCAGTCTGTATATTAAGAAACTAATTTGCTATGCACTCTAAAACTATGAGAAATTTTGTTAATTTTTATTCTTGTACTAATTTATTTTTATGTCTTTTTGCTTTTAAAAATGTTTTTACTATATTTGGCATTTTTTGCAATACTTATATAACAGGAAAAAAAGAAAATAAATTGCTATTTATAATTGTATAATATATTATTTGATTAATAAATTTTGTAATAAATAATAATATTATTTACATATGGGCAATTCCATTTTTAACTTACGTTACACACGCAATATCTTTATCAAATATTTGCCTATTTAAACTGTAAATTAAACTTTTACCTATTTTGTATGAAAGCTGTTAGTCTAAAGAATAAAATAAGCTAAAAAGTTTTGAGTCTTGCTGAAAGAGGGTGAACTTATTACTGAAAATGCCACTTAACTTATGTTATTTCTGACCTAAATTTGAAGCAATTTTTTTGTAACTTATGTTACAAAAAAATTGCTTCAAATTTAGGTCAGATTTCTGCAAATCAGTTAAGTGGTTTGTATTAGAAACTTTCACAAGATGTTAAGAATGCTATGCCAATTTAAAATTTTTGTAAAACTTTATCAGAGGTGACCGGGTAAGGAAAATAAACTGGGTTTTTTTATGCTATATATCTAACTTACATTACATCACTTACTTTACCTTGCGATTATTATCGTAGATTTTTTACTTCTATTATTTCAGGTTAGAGTTACGTAACAAAACAATTGCAAAAGTATTTAACTCATTTATTAAAAATAATTAACAAAGGAAATTTTAAAAAACAGGTGGCACTCTTCCTGAGTGATTTTTCATAACATACATAAAAGTTATCAAAAAAGTTTTTCCGCAAGAACAAGAGCAACAAAAATTATTTTACAACTTTTTAAAACTCTAAAACTTTTAAGTTTTAGAGTTTTAAAAATTATTTTACAACTCTTTAATAATTTGAGTCGTTTAAATAAGAAAATCGAAGGTTTGTCGAAGTTTTTACTTACACTCCTTATGTTTATGCGTATTGCCTTATTTTCATTAGGTTGAATTTTTAAAATGCTGCAAAATATTTACATTCAAATCTTTCGAAATATTTTTGCAAAAAACTGCTATCACAGTTTAGGAGGGATAGGGGTTCAGGTATATGTGATCGTTTGGTACAGGAGGAAAGGGGTTAAAAATTGACAAATATAGCGTGACGTGCTTTATGGATGACCCATAATAGCATTTCCAAACAACTTGTTTTACTAAAACAAATTGTGTAAAAACACAAAAAACTGATTTTTTTTTTATAAGGAGAATAGTAAATAAATCTTTTTTTTTACAAATACAAATATTTCTTATATTTAAAAAATATTTATTACTTAATGACGTAATTCATTTTGTTAACAAAAAAACCTAAAGAACTTAAAAATGTAAAATATGCAAAAACATAACATTTAATATAATCGCATTATTATTAAAAAATTTAAGTTTGTTAACTAAATTTTATAAAAAACAAAACTTTATCATGTTTTTGTTAACTTACGTTACATGAAAATTGCAATAGTTCTTTCGTTATTTTCTTAAAATATATATTTTTTATAAAGTGTAAAATCTGACCAACAACAGTTTGAACATGTTAGTCCATTTTCACGCTAATTTATTTCTGATTATGAAAATAAATTCATGGTTAGAATAATATTTTACAATGATACCTTTTTTATCATGCGACAATTAGAAAAACCATAATTTTCCAAGGCATAAAAATGACTTAAATTAATTTTTGTATCAAAGACATATTTTAAATAAACTTTCATGTTTCTACATCAATATTCATTTGCTAAAAGTTGACAAGAGAATAACAAGTTGAAAGAGAATAAAATTTGACTACTTTTTCATTTTCTGTGTGGAATTGCCCATATATTATATTATAATGTGTTACAAATACAGAATAAATTAACTAAAATAACAACATGGTTTATTTTATAAATGTATTTACTGCATTAACTTTTATATTGCCTAATTTTCAACGTTAATACGAATTACTAGAGTAAAAGAACATAGCGATTACTCTATTTAAAAATATGTTCAAAAATGTTTTAAACAGGCTCCTAAAATTTTCGTTAAAAAGTTTAGTAAATTTGCAATGCACTAGCCCACAAGCTTTTGGAGCATCGTCAATAACAACAGATGATCAGGAAATAAGCTATCGGGTTTAAATTCACAATTTGGGTAATCCAACAAAAGTGCAAACTATATCAATGAAGGTAGTTAAAAACAACCAAATATTTTATATTTAAATATAATTATTAATGGCTTTTTGTTTTTTCACATGAAATTGTTTTTTTAAAAACTTGTTTTTAAAAAAACAATTTTTTTTACAAATAAATAGCTATTAGTTTTCTCGCTTCCCTGTGCATTGATAAAAACAGTAAAGTTTAGCAAAAACATTTGATAAACAAATTTAAAAGTTGATGATGTTTCTAGCGCAAATAATAAAGTATTTCTTTAATGTAATGACTGAAAAAAATCACAAAAAAATTGTATATCAAAAAATGTTTTTGTTTTCGTTATTCTTATCTGCTTATTTCCTCGACTTCTATCAATTTTGGTAGTTGAAAAGAACAAACGCCCTAAAATGAAAAGAAAACAAAAACAGTAAAATATTTAGGTATATTATTTTTTTGACAACATTTTTTTTTTAATATTCAATTTTTTTTTATTTTATTTTAATTAGATTTTTTATTTCGTATAATCTTTGTTTCCTTTCTTCAAGTATTACTGTTTTATTTTCTCTAGTTTCTTATAGCTTCATTTTGCCGCAAATTCTTAAAATGCTTTCTATATTAAAACGTCAAGTTGTCTAAAAAATTACTTGAGGTGTGGACGCACAAGGCATGTGGTCGTGCGCACGTCCCGGGAAGGCCTAATATAAATAAATGACCAGTTACAGCAAAAAGATGCAACTGCTGAATGGCAAGTCACACGAGATTGTGTTTTGGTTGAAGATACAAAAATGATAGCTCATTTAAATGGCAGCCATCATACTATTGAATATTGATAGACAAATAAACAAAGACTTACACTTGACTGCTGGATATGACTTGCAATGCATTTTTAAATCTTGTCTAAATTAGAAAAGACCATAGAAAAATCAGCCAAAATATGAAAACAGTATTCTATAAATCAACAGATAAGAAGTTTATAGATGTAGAGATGAAAAAGGGAATAACTGAATGGATGCTTTCGGTACATCTAAACAACTCTCAAACACTAGAACCATTGAATTATTATACCGCAACAAAATTATTTATTTTACCTATTGTTATCTTGGATGCATACCAATTACCAACTCTAAATGACTCTTTTTATACTCAATTAAAAAATACAAGTAATGAAAAAAGTAAAAGTTGTTTTCAAAGTTAAGAATGTATTAAACAAGAGGTGCAAGCTTAAGAATTTACCAAATGATGGTTTTGCCCCTATTAACGCTAAACGGTTTGATCAACTTATACATGACCAAAACACAGCTATCTTTTTTAAAATTAGTTGATGCAAGGGCAAATGACATCATTAATAAAGGAAAAGTTTGCGCAAAGCCTTAACCATCTATTGTAAACATTATAACAGCTTGGTCTTGCTTAATAACTAGGCAGTATATTAATAACTTGCTTAATAACTAGGCAGTGTATTAATAAATCGATTTAATTTTAATAACTACTTTATTGTAAATATTCATAATGTTAACACTAGAAACCAAGCTCACTTGATAAAGCTCTCAAAATTCAAATTATTATTTGGAAGAAAAAGATTTTATTTTATGGGTGCAAAAATATACAACGACTTCAATTTGATCATTTGATAATTACAGCTTGTTTAAAAACTCATTAAAACTCATTATAAAATATAAAGTTTTATTAACTTTTTAATACTTTCTTTTTATATTGTTCATTTCTAACATTTAATATTTTAATAATTTTCTTAAGGTTTTTATCTTTTTAAGTGATTTTTTCTTCTTCAATATTTATACTTTTTTTGTTGCTCATATTATTAATTGTTTGTTGATTTTACCAGGATATTTATGGAAAGCAGTATTTAATATTGATAAGCCTATCATGTATAAATATTTATAAATAATAATAATAATAATAATAATAATAATAATAATAATAATAATAATAATAATGAAATATAGAGTTTAAAAATGGTGAGCTAAAATATTATTATAATAAATGTTATAATTATTATAATAAATGTTTTCAGTTAAAAAAAATATTTGCTGCTGTTCTGGGTCTATTAAATAACAACTATGTTTTAATATATAATTTTTTTATACAGATTTTTATTATAAAGCAATTATGGTTATTAAAATTTGGGTTATTAAATAAGTTCTGGAATAATTTTGCTATTTTTGAGACCCAGGTTGACATACTTTTGAAGAACTGTTTTTGAATAACTTTTTTTAATAATAATAGGAACCTGTTAAATATTTAAAGACTTTGAGGAACATCTAAAAATGTTTTTAATTCAATGATATATATTTTTTTTGTTTTATTTTATTATAGGTTTTTAATAAGTTGATAATTCCTATTTATATATTACTTCATCTTTGACAAGATATATAATATGAATTACAGTAATGCTGAATAACTTTCAAGATCAACCGAGGTAATTTTTTTGTAGTTTTCAAAACTAATTTCTTATCTTTTAATTTAATTATAGCTTTTAGGCACTGAAAAAGGCTGGCCATATTTATTTGGAATGACTGCAGTTGTTGCTGCTGTTCAGCTATGTTTACTTCCATTTTGTCCAGAAAGTCCACGATTTTTGTTGCTAAATAAACAAGATTCTGCTGCTATAACAAGTAATTTTTGAAACTAAAATGTTTTGAATTTATTAAAACTATTAAAAAGTATTGGATTTAAATTTCTTTTACATTGTAAGTATTTTTTTATATTGTTAGTATTTTTTTTTTATATTTTGTTTTTTATTAAAGATTTAAGACTTCTTCGTGGTTATGAAAATGTTGATGATGAAGTTGAAGCAATAAAGGTATACATTTACATCAGTTAAATAAAAGTGATAAAAATTCAAAATTATAATTATTCTTACTTATTATTCTTAGTTATTGTTTTACAAACATATTGCTGCTCTTTACCTTTCAAGTCTTTTAATTGAGAGGTTGTGAAAATAGTTTTGAAAAATAAAAAAAATACCTTCTTGGCTGTATTGACCTCTCCTTGGAGAAGTGAATACAGTTGTATATACATACATACATCAAGGCTCAATTTAATTTTTTATTAATGTCCAATCCAAACTTGATTGGGTCGGACAGTATCCAATTAAATTTTTTTAATATAATTTTTACGGTTTTACGGAACCTAGTTATGTAATCGAAATCTTTGTCATGTTATTAAGTTTATTTAATGTTAGTTGTTTTAAATATTTTATCACTGATTTTCGCTTTTTTTTAATAAAATAGTTCCAATTTAATATTGCATGTTTTTTTACATAGACTTGAACTAGCATGCGGTATCTGACAATGTTTTTTTTATTCTTTGCAACTTTGCAACAGCTTTTTTGAAGTTTTAACTATTTAAATGCAATAAAAAAATATTGTTACGTTACAAATAACTTTTAATCATTGATTATTTTTAAAGTTTAAAAGCGTTGAAAAACTTTAAATAAAATCAAAACTTTTAAAGACTTTAAATAAAATCAAAAATTATAATTTAAAATAAACGCATTATGTGTAAATTAAATGTTACATTTAATTTTTTTTTAGTAGGTATGTATTTTTTATAATAAATTTAAACATTTGAAACTATTTTTAAAATAGTTTCAAACATTTAAATTTATCATAAAAAGTCTAAAAATCTTTAATTAAAAGATTATTATTTTCAAGTTACTTTAAATTATGAATAAATTAAATCTTCCAAAGATTTAATTGCTTTTTTTTTTTTGCTTCTATTTTTACAAAAAATCGTTTAAAAGTTGTTGTTTTTTTTAAACTTGACTTTTAATCAAATAATGAAATGGTTAAAAATTACAATTTTAAAAAGACAATGTTGTTTTTTTTAAACAATTTTTTTTTTTTTTGTAACTTTTTGAAAAATGTTTAAACAACTTAAAAATATTATATATTTTTCTTTTCAATAATTTAATTTCACTTTTCAATAATTTAAATAAAATTTCTTTATTTATTAAACATTCAATAGTAATTTGTAAAAGCATTTTGCGTAACTTTAATTATTTTAAGTTTTAAAGTAATTTATTTCAAACGCAATAAAAAATGTAATAAAAAGATATTTTAATGCAATAAAAAACGTAACAAAAAGAGTTTTGTTTTAAAGCTTTTCATTTATTTTTAATTTACTTTACTTTTAATTTTTATATATATACTAAAGTATTTTAAAGAATTTAATTCCTTTCAGTTAAAATGTCCAATTACTTTGTAAATTGATCGGACAATTTGAGGTTTTAGCCGGACAATGTCTGATGTCCGACAGTTAAATTGAGCCGTGATACATACATACATACATACATACATACATACATACATACATACATACATTCATGCATGCATGCATATAAATTTTAGTAAATAATATTGTTGAAAATTAAATTATTTTATATACATGTTTTTTTTTTATAAGCATAATGTTTATAAGCATATGGAGGCTCAGATTTGGAAAAAAAATAAGCATATGTAAGCATATTCCTGAGCCTCGATAAACCATTAAAAAAATTCAAATTTTATTTATTTTATTATTTCATTAATTTCAAATTTTATTTATTTTATTATTTTATTGATCACATTTGTATATAGTATATATTTTTTATTTTTTATTATACTGTACTAAAGTCGACTTTTTATTTTTCTTATAACCATTAACCTTTAGTAACGCACACATTTTTAGAAGTATTGAAATAAGCATATTTTATTTTAAATATGCTTAAGTTTAAGCATATTTTTGAGCCTCTTTTAACTTTTTCCTTAAGCATACCCAAGCCTGTTTCAAAAATTTCATATGCTTTAAAAAAACAAACATGTATTAATATTATTATTAAAAATTAAATTTTGAAACAAAATAAAAATATTTTGTCTCAAAATTTAAACAGTAAAAATTAAAAAAAATCACTGTTTTTTAATACTTGCCAAATGTAAAATGTGACTCAAAAAAATGAAAGACTAAAAATGCCTTAGTTTGCTAAAACAGATTACATTTTAAAAAAAGTATAAATACAAAGTATATTTAAATTATTGTTGAAAGTCATGTAAACGCAATATTAAGGAAAAAAGTAATTAAATTATTTATGTTTCTTAATTTAAAGATACATAAGGTTATTAAAAATTAAAATAATTGTGCGAAATTAAAGTAACATCTTTTTAAAAGAAAAATAAACTGTTTATTATTAATAGTTTATTGTTGTTATGCTATTTTATTTATTATTTATTTAATAACTATTATTATTTATTTAATAAACTATTATTATTTATTTAATAAACTTCAATTGATATTTAGTTGTCGTTTTTTTTAGCTTGATGTTGAACGGGATGCATCTGTGAAGCATACTACTGTTTTGGAGTTATTGATGAATCGAAACTATCGTAAACCATTGATTATCAGTATTGTAATGCAACTTTCACAACAGCTCTCAGGCATTGGTGGTGTAAGTTTTTAATTATTCAATGTTAATAACATTCTATTTACTACTTTTATCAAATATTAGAATAGAATAGAATAGAATAGAAAAGGTGCTGTACACACTTGAGGTGTGTAGAGTCTTAATTACGTAGAATTAAGACTATGATAGCCGATTACAAAAATTAGTGTTCAGAATCCGAAATAATTATTGATACTGTTTTTAAAAATGTTCAAATTATCTTTATCTAATATCCATTGTGGAAGAGAATTCCAATCATTTATAACTCTGTTTGTAAAGAAATGGTGACGAATTCTTGATTTTGTAAATTATCTGCGTATTCTACAATTGTTACTTCTACTAGATCGCTCCAGCTCAAAATTTAAAGGAGGGTGGTGAAAATTAACAATATCTTTCCTTTTTGAGATCTTATACATTTGAATCAGATCACCTCTTCTTCTTCTATCAAACAAAGTTGGCAATTCAAGTATCTTTAATCTTTCTTCATACGACTTCCCCCTTAAAGATTCAATTCTTGTAGCCCTGTGTTGCACGATTTCAAGATTGTCAATGTCTTTTTTCCAAAATGGACTCCAAACTGTTGCTCCATATTCCAAATGGGGACGTACTAACGATTTGTATAGTAACTTTAATGAAAATTCATCCAAATACTCAAAAGAGTTTTTGATCATGCCTAATTTTCTGTTTGCTCTACCTATAGCTGAATTAATATGATATTTCCACTCTAGATTATTTGAAATGAAAATCCCAAGATCATTTTTTATCATTGTTTCTGTTAAAACAGAGTTGTTCAATTTATATTCATATCTTGGATTCTTTTTGCCAATATACATGACTTTACATTTTGATTCATTAAATGTAATTAACCAATCTTCAGACCATTTAACTAACCTTTTAATATCCTCTTGTAATATTTTATTATCATCATAACAATGATTGATTGAAATAACTTTGGTATCGTCTGCATATAATTTAGTGTCTTTAATAATCCCTCTACATAAGTCATTAATAAAGATTACAAACAAAAGAGGTCCGAGTACTGAACCTTGTGGTACTCCACAAGTAACCATCTTCCAACTTGAAATATATTCCCCTATCACAACCCTCTGTGTTCGGTCTGACAAAAATGATTTACACCAATTTAACAGTAGTAGAATTAATATTTTTATATTCAACAAAGTTGTAATATATTGAATTTCTTTTGCATATTTATGAAATTTTAAAGTAGAAAAATATAATCAGAATAGTTTGAAAATTAATTAAATTTTTTTTCAAAGATTTTATCATATTCAACTTCATTGTTTATTAAACTTGGTATGGATGAGAAAAATGGCCCTGCTGCAACTTGCGGTGTTGGTGCGTTGAGTGTTGTAATGACTGGAATAACAGTAAGTTTTAAGTGTAGTTTATTAAGTGATCTATTTTGTTACAAAAGAACTTAAAAGAGTAAAATTTATAATTATAAAATGATTAATTTAATTTTAAATTCAATTAAGGTTGTTTTAGTAGAGGTTTCTGGTAGAAGAAGGTTGATGTTAATTGGCTTAGGGGGAATGGTTGTATGTTACTCAATAGTTACTGTGTCACTAGTTTTTGTTGAGGTATGAATTGTTTTATTACAACAAAGAAATCTTTACACACACACATTTACACACATACACATGTGTGTATATGCATGTTTTTGTATGTGTGTGCGTGTGTGTATATGCTGACTGGGTAATGTATAATCATTAAAAAAAGAAACAATTTTTTTTATTATTTAAAGGTAGATAATGCCTGTTTAACACAAACCCTTAGTAGATGTATGTAGCTTTTTAAATACTAACTTAATCAAACTCTTAGTCTATTTATGTAATCTAATGGACATAATATCAATTTTGATTCTTCATTTTTTTTAGAAAAGTGCTTCGTGGGCAAAAGTATTAGCAGTGGTTTCAACATTAGCAAGTGTTACAGCTTTTCAAATTGGCCCAGGTCTGATAATTTTTTTTTTTAAATAATTTTAATATATATCTTTTAAAAAATGTTACAAAAATAATGTAAAACTTCTAAATCATGTCAAATCAATCTTTGATTTAGCATGATTAGCAACAATAACAATTACACACAACTGATATTATGTATGTAAGGATCCATTTGTCTAATATGTTTTGTGTGCTTTAATTCATAAAATCTGTGCTTATATTTTTCAGAAAAAGAATAAAAAGCAAATAATAATTAAAAAAACAATTGCTGTCTATGTAGCAGCACTTTATTCATTTACTACCTATTGTCGATGTATGTACTGAAGCCCTCACAGCTACCTACTTCAGTAATGATGTCATCAGTTTGTATGTAATGTTGCATTCATATATGTAGAACTTTGCAAATGGAAGCATATTGCGGCATTATCTTTTTGGTTTTATCAGGGTTTCATCAATTAATCAAATTTTTTTATTTGATTTTAAAAGATTACTTTTTTTTTAACTTATGAACTAATTTCCTATTGATTTTAATGTGTTGACATTTCAGTTATTTCAGTTCATATATTTGTATATGTAGACCACACAGGTAAAACCACAGATGTCACTTTTTTTCTTATTTTGAGAAAAATAAAATTTAGTGTTCGGAGACATCAGATATCTTTTTATTGGTAATGTATTTATATAAAAGTGTTTTTTTATGACATTTTAATTCTAATGTAACATATAAATGCAGTTTTTTTTGCTAAAAACAAAGAATTTTACAACTTTTCGATTTAAAGACAGGGCACTCATTTTGGACATCTGAGATTTTTCCGTTGTAAATTCATCAACTCATAGACTTCGATAACTATTAAACTTTTAGGTCACTTATGTTAAATGCAGGTAGTAACACACTATAATATACAAACACAACTTACTCAGATGTGATGGGATGTCAAAGCCTATCCCCTTTTCATTAAAAAAACGAAATAAAAAAACTTATGAAAGTTTTTTTTAATTTTATAAATATTTTTGCTGCAACCTTATCTCTTCCCCAACTTTGTTTATTTACCATACTGCAGGCTTGGACATGAATGGTGTGCAATTAAGAGTTATTGCTGACCACGCGAATGATTTTATTTTTTGACAACTTGAGCACGATTCTTTATATGTTTTGACATTTCAGAAATGCGCTGGATGTAGAAACACTAAGTTAAACTTAAACTAGGAAAAAAGTTAAAAAAAAAAATAAACTAATGAAAAAATTTCTAACAACAACAACAACAACAAAAAAAAAAAAAAAATTCTATATAAAAAAGAAATTAATAAGCACCAAAAAAAAAAAAAAAAACTTAAACTAATAGCGAAACTTTTTGTAACGTTTTTAAATTTTATTAAAGTTACGCAAAACGCTTTTAAATTAATTTTTTAATTTAAAAGCGTTTTGCGTAACTTTGATAAAACAATCATTAGTAGTAATTTAAACAAATTACTAATAATGATTGTTTAATAAATGAACAAATTTTATCAAATTTAATAAAAAGTGTTGAATATAATATTTTTAAATTGCATAAGCATTTATTTTTTCTGCAAAAAAAATTTTGCAAGAAAAAATAAATGCTTATGCAATTTAAAAAATAAATTTTGTTCAAAAAAATATAAAAAAAATTGTTTAAAAATATAAACTAAAATAGTAATTTTTAATAATTTCATGCTCTAATTAGTCTAGTTAAAAAAAAAAGGCTTTTAACTTTTTTATTTGCAAAAATTGGAAAAATATTAATAATAAAGTGTGCCTGTGATTTAAACAAAATAAACTGCCAACAAGCAATCTAATTTGATTTTAATTTGAGCATTACAACTTTATTAATTAGCGCTTCAAGTAAAAATCACTTTACAAGATTTAAACTCGATCATTCCTATTGTAATTGTAAAAAAAAATTATTTATTTTCAAAAAATAAAAAAACATAAGTTCAATTATAAAATTAATCATATGAACATTACAAATTGCTTCAAAACTTTTCCAAAATCAACAAAATCAATAATCAACAAAAAGTACATTCTTATATAACTAAATAAAGTTATTTTATATTCTTGTATAATTCACATAAAATGTGTAAAAGCTAGTAGTCACAAAAGGTTTTGAACTTATTCATAAATTAAAGTAACTTAAAAAAAATTCTTTCCAATAATAATGGTTTAAAAGATTTTCAGGAAGATATGGAAAATTAGTTTCAAACATTTAAATTTATTATAAAAATACATGCTTACATAAAAAAAAAATTTTTGCAACATTTTTTATTAATTTACACAAGTGTTTATGTAAACAATCGTTATAATTAATTTTTATGGTTTTATTTAAAGCCGTTGCGTAAAATAAAAACTTCAGAAAAAATCAATGATTAAAAGTTATTCATGATGTAACACTTTTATTATTGCATTTAAATTGTTAAAACATCAAAATAGCCGTGGTGAAGTTGTAAAGAAAAAAAATATTAACCTGATCAGTTACAGAGTGCAATCGCATGCCATTCCTGTCCAAGCCTGTACTGTCTGTAATCCATTACTTTGTATCAAGTTTGTATAAACCAGAATAACACCCCTGAACAAAGCGTTAATAAAAATAACTGCTTTTTTTTTTCCAAATAAATATCAAATAGATTTT